>CM075190.1:10929417-11529417 GCA_037577475.1 Chaunax sp. Z400 | reverse complement strand
GTTTTTGCTGGCATTGGTTTGTTTGTTTGTTTGTCTGTCTGCAGAATTGCAGAAAAATCAACAGACTGGTGGGAGGGTTGCACATTTGACAGGGAAGAACCATCAAATTTTGGAGTGGCTCCAGGAATTTTATAAATATTCTTTAACATTGCAAGATGGGGCTTTTTTCATCATTTCCATCTATTATGCATAAGTACCTGATGGATGTCGATGAAAGTTGGAAGAAGGGTTGGACATATTACACGAGAGAACCCATTTAATTTTGGATTGGATTTGAATGAAGGGGTGAAGGTTTAAAAAATAATATGCTTGACATTGGTGTGCGTGCCATATGCCGTGGAATAAATCTTCAAATTCTGGAGCGGATCTGGATTTAGGGACAGATGAATTGTTGGCATTTAGACCCTACCGGTAAACAGAGATGCACCAAAAGCCCGGATCTGCCCTTAAGTCTCTGCCTGGGAAAAGGCAGGTTTTCTTTGCCATCTGTTCTACTTGGAAGATGTCTTGAGATAACTTTTGCTGTGCTCTATAAATATATGTTATGCTATATAAAAATCAGTAAATAAAATGTATTATTTACTTATGAATTGTTATATAAAAATTTACTTGACATGCTTATATGTCAGTAAAATCATATATGCTTGCAAAGTTAATGCTGAATACAAATCAGTTTTTTGTATGTCATTGTAAGTAAATGTGAGTAGAAAGCCAACATGAGGTTGTCAAGTTTTGTTAGTTTAGACGAGGTCTAAGTAAAATATGCAACAAAAAAGCCGTGGAGCCCCCTGAACTGATCCATACCATGTCTGACACAAAGTGAAGATGGATTTGCCTTGAAGGTGTTAATCATCCTCTTCAAAGGACACACTAAGAGCTAGCTGAAACATGATGCACTTTGCTCACCACACGATCCATTCAGTCATTACTAAACTGTACTCCCACAAAAACAGACACATGTTCACATGACATCAGATGGTTTTAGACCTTTAACCTGCCTTCGTAACATGTCTTAATTAGATCTGTGTTGCATTTACTTCAACCTCTTACTCTGTTGTCTGGTTGTGAAATTAGTGGTAGAAGTACTTAAATAGAGTTATAATGAAAAAAGTACATTACTACTATTTACTACAAATCTACCATCTCTGCCAAAATCAGGGATTTTGTGCTCATCATCATGTTTTACATTTTCTATAGAACTAATGAACTTTTATATGTTACTCTGTGCCAATTCGAAGGCACAGAGAAATGGAAATTATTTGAAGGATGTCAAAACAAATGAAAGGTTAAAACAGAAAAATGGACACTAAAGACCAGGAACAAAAGAAAGACTAATAACAGAGGATTAGTTTTTGGGCCAGAGAGAATTGGTGTGAAAGATCAGATGACAGTGAATGACCAGGTCTAAGAATCCCTAAGTGAGAGATCAATGGCCAGTCAGTGGGTTAGAGAGGGGGTTGTGGCAGGAACCTCCGGATTATTGATCTCTCTAGGCACCAGTCCATTTCACTCTGGACAGCTGTGGCTTGTCCATTCTGACCTCTGGATGAAATATACCTGCACCTCAACAGCATGGCCAATATTCTCTCTGCTTTATCTCCAACAGGCCTGCTGGGAGAGGAATGGAAATCCAGAGATTGACAGGCCATCTCTTTAAATACTGTGACAAGACAAGACCATGGAGCCTTTGACATGAAAGCCAAGAACGCGTAATTTAAAGACCCCAGTAGTAGATACGCATTCTTTTCTGCAATACACTGTCTAAAACACCATGGATGCTCCTTTAGCCTTTTATCAGTAACTTAGCAGGTATCCCAAAGGATGACTGGTTGGATTGGCAACACTAAATGACTCTCTTTGTAGTGTTGCAGGGTTAACAAATCAATGACAGTGATGTATTTGGAGATGTAGAGCTGCTTGCCTCTCCTGGCGAGTGCTTTGGTCTCTGCTGTACTGTACTGATAGAGCATCATGGGTAAAATTATTTTTTGGTTAAGCTGAAGTGTTCCTATGGTATTAACACTGTATATGCTTTACTGTAATTATTTATTTAGTTTCATGTATTGCCTTATAAATTTGATCAAATCAACATGAAGTGAAGTAAAAGTTATTTAGCTTGATAGAAAACATGCTGTAAAGTGTTCAATTCAGCACATATATTATAGGTATAATATAATATATTATATTACATTATTCACCTCTAGTTTTAGATCACCTGATTTAATGAGGTACTGATCCCTGCATGGGGAAAGATTCAGACCAACGGAGGCAGAATGAGGCAGGGGGATGACTTCATAACTTGCAACTGGAGAAGACAATATTGATGATATATTGATCATGTATATGTAAAATAATACAGGGATATGCATACCAAAAATTGACACCTATTTTTAAAACACAAACAAAATTGTAGTAAAATTACTGAGGAAACTATAGCTCTACAAGCTTTACTAAACAATGTTCAGTAGAGTATGGTTGCTAATAATAATAATAATTGAATAAATGTGGTGATGATATTGAACAAATCATCACCACACTCTTAATAGACATCTTTGCACAACAGGCCAAGAAAATGTCCAGACATCTAAATATTGCAGCCTTTTCAGATGTTCATGCTTTTTCCTGGAGGCTTGTGAAAGGTTTTCAACCCCTTCATTTTGCAGCTCTTTCATACATGACATTCCAGCTGTTTCCGCGACCACGGACCTGAAGGGTCAAATGTGACCCTCCAAACTTCAGGGATCCCGGACCTGACATTCTACACTCTGACCTCTGAGGCCAGAGATCAGGCAGGCGGTTACGTCTGGCCACTGACCACAGCTAAATCAAAAGACAAAGCAGGGCTTTGGTGGATGTGTGAACATGTTATACAAATAATTATGGCCAGCCAATCAACAAATCAACTTCAAGATTAAAATCAGCTGGTATGTGTTTGAGTGTGATTGAGACAGCTGTAGTGTATCACCCCAAAGGCGGAGGTGTTTTAGAGACAGACAACTGACTCAGATGTCTTCTTGTCCTGGAAGTTGTGGCAACATCATCAAAAGCCCTTATCCAGATCTGAAATAAGATCAGAGATAGTGCTTTTCCTGTCCCACTGCAGCAGCAGAATCTAAAATCTAGAATCAACATTTCGACAAAATGGAGATAAAGACAATTAAAAGGTTAGAATAGGGTGCAGATAACTTACAACAATAAAGGTAATACAGTATAATGATAGGGCCAATAACCCTGCTGCTGAGTACAAGTTTTATATGCATGTGTGTGTTCCTGTTCATTATACTGTGTCTTCCATATTCCCCATCACACCCCTCTGTACTACAAGTGGTGAAGCAAATTCAATAGTCACTGTGAGCACTTCCTCACCCTCACACCTACGCATGCCATGGCTACAGTTGAGGCTAACATTGCAAGTCATGGCTGCAAGTCGGATTCTCGGTAAAGTAATGCATTCATCATTTCTACATGCCTTTCGATTACCCCTATGAAGACCTCTTACATAACACACTTTGATGTGGAGGGCAGGCTTTGATGAAACATCAGTAACGAATGTCATGCTTGTGGTCATTAGTCACCCACTGTGTGCGCCGTGACAGTGGAGCTGAGGCTTGTCTTGTGTTGAAGTGCACACCAAGCTGTCCTCCAGGTGTTTTCCCATCTCGTCTCACAATTATAGTTTATTACTGTTCCTCTAGTAGTTGAAGGTATCACATCTATGTATTTAATTCACCCATTTGACTATTAGGCAGTCCTTTAAAGGTGAATTCAACCTCTTCTCACCAGTGATCAGTCTGCAGCAGTGATGTCCTGATCCCAATCCCAGAGCCTCTGGGTCCGATTTGATCCATATATGTACTCTAAATGTTAATAAAATACGCATCTGGTGTATGTAATTAAATGTTTGTTTTTTTTCTCTCTTTTTTGATATGTTTTATTTATTATTGGTTTTATTTATTTATTTATTTTTGTTATGTACTGGGCTATTTAATTTTGCACATTTAAATGTTATTTTGTTGGTTTGTTGGTTTTTTGTTTTTTCATTACATGTTCAAAATAAAGACTCAAACTCAAACTCATCTTACATACTGACAGCTGTTGTAATGTTTTCTGAGGAACCTTTTTTGCAGGAGTTTTATAATTTCCCACATTTCCCATTACACCTGTCAACGCCACTATGTAAGTAACACATAAGAGAACATGTGTTTTTCCTAATGAGAAAAAGAGCAAGATATCATGTTCCTGCAGCTCTATGAAGAACCCAAGCTGACACCAAACCAGGCGATTAATGAAAGAAAAACAAAGTATTAGATTTTCTGTTGACGCTCTACATTTGTTAATGCATTTAAATACCAGCTATCCAAAAGTAGAACATTGAATTTCTGCACATAGAACATACTAGTATTCTTTGATGTAGCAGCCTGTATTATAGCCACATACAGGAGGCAGCTCCACTGTACATAATGACATGGAGATAATGTAAATGAATTACATTATCGACAAAAAAATTCAGGTCATTTTATATTATGCTGTCTCATAATATCTGTCTTCATCCTGCAGATCCATGGTGTCCTGTACAGTGACCTGCAATATCTCACTAATCTGTCATATGGACACACTGCTGTAAAGGTCTATATTCTTATACTTTAAAGTCAGTTGACTGCAAAAAATTAAAAATAAAATAATAATAATAATAGATTTTAAAAACTAATGAAAAGTTAGTCATCGCAGTCGCAGTCGCACCCGCAGTCATCATTAAGGATTGTAATATGACTCATAATTCTAATGGAGCACTTTTAGCATTCATTACAGGAAGCAGCACAGGTTGACGTCTGTTTCTCTTTAATACTCACCTCCAGTCTCGCTGCTGTTAGTGAAACATCTTTTCAGGCTCATTTACTAGACAAAGACTGGAGTTCCGCTGCCGTGTCTGGAAGTGTTTCTCACCGAGATTCAGCTTTAGATACAAAACTGAACACAAGCCCAGCAGTTGATTTACGTGTCTTTACAGAGGAGGGTGAAACAAAACACAATTCCCAAGAGTCTGAAAAGACCCGTTTGTAAGATTTAACTCAAATGTCATTTTTTGAGTGTGATTTTAATAAATGTGACACAAAGCAGAGCAGATTTCCTGAGCAACTGAAAATAATGTGAAATCTGTCATTGCAGGCACATGTTACAAAGCGTTTACTTCAAGGTGTCATTGGAAATTACTGACATTTATGTAATCCATAGGATAAAAACTTCCCATGTTAAAGTTTGACATCTCTTGGCAATGAAAATCAGTCTTCTGGACAAGTTGTGTAAAAAATGTAATTTAACCATAAGCCGACCCTGACACACAGCATTAATGAAAGTTTTGACAATAACATGTCTTATCGTACATTACATCATATATTATTTGAATACCAATAACTCCACAAATAATCTAGCAGTGTTCGAGCAACAATAAAAACATAGAAAGAACCCAGTAACTTCCAGCTGTCCTTTAACTGTCAGATAAAAGCCACTTAGTCCCCTGAGTAAGACCATTACTCTGATAATACCAGCTCTTTGAAGCAGCGGCAGTAAAGAATGACCAGCACACTTCCTGCTTCACTTAAGTCGTTCAGACCCAGAGCATGTTGGGCTGTGACCGTCAGACGAGAAGTGTGAGTCAGTGTTCATCAATAAATCAGTTCTTAAATGTCTTTACTACTTCTTCCAAAGAAGTTATGTTTGCACCCCATTGGTTGGTTTGTTTGTTTGTCAGCAGGATCACACAAAACTACAGGGTGGATTTCCGCGAAACGTTGATAGAAGGATGATGCATGACTCAGGAAAGAACCCATAAAGGTTTGGTGAGAACCCAGATAAAGGGATAGAGGGGAGGGGTAGGGCATGGGTCAAACAAGCAAATGGACGTGAAGGATTATTTGGATTATTTGGTGTCATTCTTAGTTTAATGAGATAATGAAGCAATTATTTTAAAATTGCTTTATCTTTTCCTTTTTTAACGCATTTTTTTCACATTTTATGTTAAACGCATTTTACAGAAGCAGTAAAATAATAATGTATATATGTTGATTATGATTTTTGGAAGAAAAAGTTGACCAAAATGGTCTTAAGAAACTTTTGAATTGAAGCTAATTATTGTAGAGAAAACAAACGAGTGGTCACTTAGTTATAAAGGATGGCCACCAATTTAGTTTTTCACCTCCATAAAGGAACTTCTTAGAGAAAGATATGAAAAAAGAAAGGATGAAACTGAAGCAACAGAGGGAGCAAAATCTGAATTCTTAGTTCCTATCATAGGCCAAACCCCAAAACATATGACATTTCTCATGATGCCATTCAATGGCATCTTTCTAAATTCCCATATCCCAGTTGAGTTTGTAGTGCAAGCTTTCTGTTCAAAGTGTTATTGGTGAAATCACTTCCTCATTCATTGCTTGATAGACATTAATCATTTGCGGTAAATTGAAATAACTAGTCTGCATCATTTTGAGTCAAACTGCTAAAGATTTCTTACCTATGAGCGCACTGCATTGTGGGATTGATAGGAGAAAGTAGAGCATATTGCCATGAACATAAAGACTTGTGAACTTAAAACGTACCCAAATATGACATGCATGCATAAAAAAGTCCAATGAGAGTTGACTTTCTTGGAATCAGAATTGTGAAGTTGTTAAAGAAGATGAATGTCCTTCAGAGTATAGGGTTCAGGGGATGACATATTTCATCTGGAATTATATAGGGAGCAATCAATCAATGTGTAATCCAATGTTGTCTTGAGTACTCTAAAGATTATTACTCATGCTATCATCGTGGACCCATTATTAAGTCAACTTACGAAATATGAAATCATCAGTGCAACAGGGACGGAGCACAGTCTTGAAACTAATAATTGGAATGACAATTGTGAAGAGGATGAAGTTGTTAAAGATCAATTAAAATGGGTTTTGTTTATTCTTTTTAAGTATGGCTGTAATACTTTCTTTTGCAAATGAACTCAACAATTGGTTTAGGAAGGCACCGACATAAGGCATCACCAGTCATTGTTTGCATAGATCTAAAATAAATAAATATGATCGAAACAAAAATGTAACTCTAGTCTTAGTTCAACCCTGAATCTAAACTGCACAGTGAGGCTAAGAACATTTAGTTTGTAAAATGTTAAATTTGATTTTTCAAGGTGTGCACTCGTCAGAAAGAGTCACAGGAGCAGGTGGCCCGATTGCTATGGTGGTGTGGTATTTTACACAAATGACAACATGGCAACACTAATGTGTCATGAGCACATCACAGCATCCTCTGCTCTGAGGAAACAGGATCAAACATTCAGAGATGATCCCAACCAAACCATGTCATCATATGTGTGCTTGAAATCATTTTAATTAATACGTTTATTCAATTATACAAATAAATGAAGTTTAAAACACACTTAACATTGTTTTATCTAGTTAGTGTTTCATGACTTTTTCTCATTTTATGAGAATTTGTTAGAAACCTGATTTTGAAGTGATGATCCTTCATTGTTAGACTATCATCTTGCTGCTGCTTTAAAAAAAAAAAAAAAGACCATATCTCTTTATCTCTATTTCATGCGCCCTCCACGTCCCCATCACCGTCCAGTCTTCACAGATTCATCAACATCATATTCTCATCACACTCGGCAGAGTCATCAGCCACCACCACCAACAGTATCTGGACTTCATGGGGGAATTTATCTTGTCGCTCAGGGCAGATGCCCTTTGATCACAATCTCCCTGAATAATCTTAGTGCCAAAGACTTTCTGACAGGCTAATTATCATATTTCATCTGCTGCAATAAACAGTTATCTAAAGGGTGGAGGTTGGGGTGGAGGACTGGAGGCCAGCCAGTTTAGTGCCTAAACTTAACAAAAGTGCCCTTCCATGTTAAGCATGTGTTAGGAAGTTTCTGTGCGCTGGCCACAGATACCAAAGGTTACCTTGTGCACAAGAGTGTGAGAAAACGTCAGTATGCGATGAGCTGGGATGAGAACATATTGATATATTGCATACTGCATGGGAAAGTTTGCAAAATACATATTGTGTTATGTATATGAACATGTTTCTGAGGATCATCTGACAGTGTTTATTTAATTTGAGAGGAAAGATCCAGTTGGGGGCCAAAAATGTAAATGATCTCATAACAGTTAAGTCAGAGACAAATCCATCAAGGAATTGATCAGTTAATAAAACCAACAATACAAACTTCAAAACACTGTACAGATGTTGGATGGTCTCAGTTTAGTCATGGCTGTGCTGTATGCCTGCATGAGTATGACTGAATGTAACCAGCCACACCGGGAGGAATGAGCAAATCATTCTGAAACATATTGCAAACAGCTGATGCCAGTCAGCCAATACAAATGCAGCTTCAGGGCCCTGCCTCAGCCAAACATATGCTTCATAATGCTTTTAAGGAATTGCATAAGCTACTTTGATTAATGTTTAAGTGTTGTGTAATTTGTTATTTGTACCTGTCATTTGTACCTCAGCTGCTTATATTTGTATTTTAATATCTGATATTGATTCCTTTTTTAATATGTTGTTTTCCTTTTATTTCTGTACCTGTTAAGCATCTTTGAGTATTTTGAAAAGCACTCTACAAATAAAATGTATTATTATTATTATTATTATTACTATTACTATTACTATTATTAGATGAATTCAACAATGTCACATATTACACGAAAATAACTTTAAATGACTGGAAACAGTGTTTTTGTTGAAAGCACATTTCAGCCAAATAGAAAATACAGCCTGCTTGTCAAACACATTTGGCACACGTGTACATGTGAGTACTTTTTGGCTTGTAATATTATAATCTCTTTGCGCTTCCATGTTGTAAACATATGGAGCTTTTGTAAAATGCTGATCACTGTCCTGTAAGGGGGACGGGGGGGGGGGGGGGGGGGGGGGGGGATGATTGAATACATGTCAACTGTAATTCTCACAGGCTGTGGCCCTGAGGTCTGTGCGACCTCAAATACCACCAAGTAGAGGCTGAGACGTCAGGCTCAGGAGGATGGGGCCACTGGAGGAGGACGAGAGGGAGGGGGGTGTAACACTATAGGGAAGTAAAGCAAGAAGGATTGACAGAACAGAGAGAGAGAGGGAGTGGGAGAGGGAAGATTATGGAGGGAGTTATCCTTTAAAACTTCAAAATTACTCCTCTAATATGGCATGGTGGTCTGGTTTTAGAAATCACCATGGTAACAATACCACAACAAGATGGGTGGGGTATCCTTGTCCACTTTAACCACTGTAACACACAGTTTCTCCTGCTCCTGCCCAATACCTAATGAGTGAACCCACTCTGAGAAAATCAACTCAACTACCTGCCTGATTGCTTTAATCTTCTTCTCTCTGTCTCACGTTTAACCTAAAATCAACTCTCTCTCTTGCTCCTTCATTCTCTGAAAGTGCAGTGCTGTGTCTGAGGTGATCTTTGTGTGTGTGTGTGTGTTTGTCCGACTACAAGCTCCATCCACAGATGATAGCGGCTGACCAGGCCATCCTGGCATTAGTGGAAACTCTGAGCCAGCACTCAGACGAAGGAGGGAGGAGACAGACGATGAGGGGGATGCTTTCCTCTTAGGGTTCAAAGGTTATTTTTATCCATTACCGCAGTGCTCCACCTCAACTGTCAGAGTTGGAGGAAGAGATTAAAGTGTGCAGTTGTGTGTGTTGCATCGCTGCCTGATCAGGATCACTGAAGGTTGCAGGAAGCTTCTGTCAGTCGACTTTATTTTTAGACTTCAGCAACAACAAATGAGCCAGAATTGCGACATTTTTAAAGGAGCGACATTCAGATTACTGCAGTAAGATGCATAGAAATGTGATGACTTTTGACACACCATTTTATTTCATTTAAATGTTCAACTTAATCAAACAGTCTGAAAACATTTCTAGCGGGAGAGAAATCTGTCCAGCTAAAGTGGACAATGGCAATGGAGTTCAGGGGAGCTGCTTCTTAGTGAATGCATCTGGCAGTGCCGTTCAATGAGAATTTGAACAAGGGTGAGACACATCTAGATATTACCTACAGCCACTCTCTCTCATGCAATAATACATGCAAACATTTCCAGGTTGAAGCCTATATGCAGCCATGAGATGCTGCAGACCCCAAACTATGGAACGACTTGCCCCCCCATGTTAGGTCGGCCCCCTCACTGCCAGTTTTTAAATCCCGCCTTAAACCCATTTTTATTCCTTGGCTTTCAACCCAGTATGAGTTTTGTACATGTCTTTTATTGTGGCTTTATTGCTTTATATTGTAGCGTATGGTTTTATTGTGTGTCTATCTTATTTAAGGACTGTACAGCACTTTATTCAACTCTGTTGTTTTTAAATGTGCTTATAAATAAAGTTGAGTTGAGTTGATGATTTGTAGTTTGAGGTTTCTCCTGTTGATAACAAGGACAACACCAGTGTGCATGGCAGTACCATACATGACTGAGATGTATTGTGCTATATTTGTATTCCCCATAGTAACTGTGTTAGGTTCATTCATTGACTTTGTAATAAAAGTGGTAAATTGATAAAGTCAATCTTGTTTGTAATGGAATATGGGACTATCCAAATCACTATCTGGTTGTGCTTTCTGTGTAAAATGTGTTTGCAGATAAAGTAGTATTTGTTCTAAACCATTGAGATGAGGTAGAGTTTTGTTTTTAAGGAATCTAAATATCACTTAAGATCACTGATTGGTTTACTTTTTACTACTTTTGTTACACTTGTATCATAAATCAGAGGTTTCACCAAGTCACCAAGTGGAAACTGATGGACAGACTTTTATCTGCCATTCAACCATAACGATAAACAAATTCCAGCATTATATATATTATCTGTGTTCCCTATTAAAGATAAGAGTCAAATCGACTGATTTCTGATTAGAGAAAGTCATTGCTTGACTTCTGCCCTTCCAAAATATTCCTTCCTGATGACTGATTATGTTTTTTGGGGAGGACGGAAAGAAAATTTCCCCTCTTTTCCTAAATTTGGGACAATCACAGCTTAACATACATCCCCCTAGAGAGATGTGAGGAGTTAACAGACTGAATTTTGTGACATATTTGAGAGCAGAGACACGTGGTACCAATTGGACCTAAACTCCTGGGGTAACATTCATGTCATGAGGGAGTGAAGAGGACATAACCTGGTCTGTGTCTGTGTGTACTGCATATTTGTATTGCCCGACTCACTTTATTTTGTGTGCATGTGTCTATGCTTGCCTGTCTGTCTCTGACATAATCCCATCAATTACATGTCAACATCCAATCAGCAGTCTGTTTTTGGTGTTTTCCTGATTGAGCTGTCTAGAAACTGCCCTTCTCAACCTGGTGCCTTTAGATGCCACTGATTTGCAATTGTGGTCAAACTGCAGCGAGCTCTGATCTGTATCACCATTCAACCACACACAATCAAAGTCCTTTAACACACAATCCCCAGAAACGTGTTTGTTACACCATTACAATTTAATGCAATCCAATACTACAAATTCTACATTTAGGAAGATTATGTTTATTTGTTGACAAAATTGGGTGGGGAAAAAAACACTAGAAACACCTCTAGAATTATACAGCCCAGCCCAACAATCAGTGACAGGAGGAGACAATATTCATCCATTCATTTTCTATAACCGTCCATTCTTTGCAAGGTTGCGATGAGGCTGAAGCCAGTCCCAGCTGATATTGGGCGAGAAGCGGGGTACACCCTGGACAGGTCACCAGTTCATCCAAGGGCCAACACAAACGAGACAAACAACCATTCACACTCACATTCACACAAATGGACAATTTAGAGTCACCAATTCACCTGCATTGTTTGTTGTTTGACTGTAGGAGGAAGTTGGAGCACCCCGAGGACACACATCGGGGGGACATATTTCCATTTTTATAAACATTTAGATTCATTTTCACTTAAGAGCAAAGAGAAGCAAAACTTAATACTTATATACTATACTTGAAAGTTTTTTTTATCATTATTTTGGAGCCACACAAACTGTATCCTTTGTGCCCTGGAAAAAAGCTTGATGTGCAGATCTTGTCCTTTGCAGACAGAAAGCTTTTTTAAGATATGTAGTTGTACGTTTCATGAAAGAGTTGTTGAAAGTGAGTTTTTTTAGTGGACTCAGTTGCTGGATGATAAAGGTGAGTTTAATACAAAACAGGGATGAGGACTGAAGGCGGGAGGGTGAGAGAAGGATGGCAGAGGCTGCTGATGCTCATGCTTGCAGGCTGCAGTAGTTTGGACAGCTGGATAAATGGCAAAACTGGCACTGGTGATCATAGGCACAGGACCAAAGTTAGCTAGAGGCATGAGGTAACAACGTTATGAATAAAGTCTAGTATGACTACACCGCCAGAGAGAGAGACTACCACTGAGAAGGCTGAACAATCTGGCGATAAATAGAGGAAGAGCTGCAGTTCTTGTACTGTAAATGGATGATTTGATTGTAGACAGGTGTGGAGAGTAACCAGGAGCCAGGTCAGGAAGCTGTGCCCAAACCCCCTCCCCACACACACACACACACACACTGGAGGAGGACTCATGACAGAGACATGAGACAGGAAAAAAAACAAGGAAAGTCAACTGTATGAAAACATGGTAACCAAACCTCTAAGATCATGTGATAATACTGAAATTCAGCATTGCAGATCAGTGACATTCATTATAGTTGCATAAGCATGCTAATCTAAGAACATGTTGATTGGAATTGAGAGAACTGTAACTATAGTAACTCACTATCTCAGTTGTAGCATCTGTGTTCTTCTGAGTCATATCAGCTAAGAACCACTGTTGTGTATATGGTCGGGTGATTCAATCGCTGCATCTCCAAAGGGGTGATGAGAGACGAAATGTGTAGTCTTCTGTTTAAAGAATGTCACTTTGAAAAGGACACTGTAAGATGAGTAAAACCGCACACACAAACATAACGGCTGCACAATATGTGAGATGAGAAGAGCAAGAGAGGACAGCAATTACAGTGTTTTCAGCACCATCACACACCTGCAACCTCTCATCCCCACTCCTGAAGCTAAAATACTGCTGACATTGATAAAGACAGCTGAAAGTAATACAACAGGAAATGTGTTCTGCACAGACCATCAGACTTTCTCAGGATTTTGTGTTGTTTAAATGCTGTCCTTCGCCTTCAGCTCGAAAAAAGATTAGATCTTCGCATTCAATGAAAAGGCCCATACAGGACAATGTGCATTTCACAGTCATCATACTCTCTCAAGTCTCAAGCTAAAAACTATTTTTTTCTAATCATTTAAAACAAGATACGAGAACTATATGGCATTAAACTGATACCCACAAAAGATAATGTTTAAATGTTCTTCAGGAAAGTCTTACAGTCACACCTAGACAAAGGTTTGAAAGAATTTAAGATTCAAGTTCATAGCCTTATAGAACTGTAAGAAGACATACAGTACCAGTCAAAAATTTGGACACAGTTTCCCATTCAAGTGGATGGGAAGGTATGTCCAAACTATTGACTGGTACTGTATGTCAACTTTAGAAGCTACGCTAAAAGTGTAGCTATATATCACCTCTCATGTCCTTGTCCTGAGGCTGATTCTGTGGGCGTATCTGATCGTTTAATTTCCTGTTAAAGTGACTATGGAAGAAGATCCAGACATTTAATACGATGTAACTGATTCAAATCAAAATATCGCATGTCCACAATCAGCTGGCACAACTGGTGGGCTATTCATTAGCCAAGTTTCCCAAAACATTTACAAGCTCCTAATGATGATTTTCAAATAAAAGTAAAAGCTTGAAACTGTCTGATTTTGGAGTAACTATCTTATCTGCATTTGTCAGTTTGCAATAAGTGAGGCAAAAGCTATTTGTTTTTCTCAACAGGAGAATGACAGCTTTACCATCCCTGGAAAAGTACCAGAAAAAATGTAAAGACCCAGGAAGACAGAAAACAAACATGAATTTAATTTTCTCTGCTGATGTATGGGGTTAAATGCTTTGTTCAAAGAACTACTGACCAGACGTTCACATGGGAAGCGCATCACTCATCCAATCCTGCCCCACTGTGATTTTTCTCAGCCAATCCAGGGATTTGAATCAGCTGTATTACATTTTGCTCATAATGTTGCTCCTCTAATGTTTAAGCTACACTTTGGTTGAGAGATGGTTGTGTGAGTGTGGGGGATTTGTGTTGAATCTCAGCCTGCTATACTGGATAAGGCAAAAGTAAAACAAACCTAGGATTGACAGTGTGACATGTATTGTGAACATAGCAAGCTATACCTCCCGGGATAATTGCTCAATATATTCCCCAATGATCTGCTGCTGTTTCCTGTCTGTAGAGTTTCACAGTAGACACAGAACACGTATAATATATGTTTATTTCCCCTTGGATATTCTGACTATACAATAGGTATTTGGTGCAGTCTGTGGATTTACTCGTAAATTAAATGAACAAACAGCACTTTTCATTCATTCTTATCCCACAGTGTGTGATATCTACTAGCATTAGAAACGCAATCTTTCTTCAGTGGACAGTATGTTCAGAATTTTAAGTCTCGCATCAGCCTGAAATGTTCCATTGATACTCAAACAAGCAGAAAAGGAAATGTCCCTGATTATTCAATTCAAGTATAGAAACCCATGATTCGCTAAAATATAACTTACTCTCTTCAAACGACTTGTGATAACCAAACTAAGTGTGGACTTTGCCAAGGATGTTATTTTTCAGAAGCCGAGGACGGTTTACGATTATTGGCTTTAATCCCATTATTTCAAGATGAAGAGTTGATTAGTTTGTCATGCTGAGGTTTGTTTATCTTGATATCACATGAGAGTAAAGGTTGATTCTGACATAAGATTATTTATCATGAGAAAGTGACTTCATAGGATTCATTAGAGTGGACTGTGTCATGCACACACTGCTCTGTGGGGTGGGTTTGGGAGTTTCAAAGCAAACCATATGAGCTTTTTATGAATTTTTCCCATTTGCTGTAAAAATGTTTTCTCTAGTAATCTGATATGAACGTAGTAATAGGTAGGCTTACACACATTGTTTCACCTAAAGCAGATGTGCTAAAGAATTTTTCTTCAAACAAACTAGTCACGTTGGTGGGTGTTATTGTTGTAAGTATATATATATATATATATATATATATATATATATATATATATAGTTGGATGATGAAGTTGGTGAATCTTTGAAGGCTGGGGGGTGATGGGGAGGTGGAGGTTGTGCAAAATGGCAGCATGAAAGAGCTAGAGGAACAGAGAAAGTCATATTTAAAAAGACTGCAGCAACTATTTCAAAAGTAATTGCAAGTATGGCCTTTCTTGGCCACCATACTATTTAAATTTCAGTGGAATAACATACAGTACTGTTTATTTTTTGTGTATCTCATGCTAAACTGTGTTGGAACTTCAAACAAAGGTTAACATAAATCTAAGGCAACCTGAGTAATCACCATTGTGAAAGCATTTACCCCCTTAGAAACTAAATCTAAAAAACTCCAAACTGCATTAATAACTGATTGCAGCTGGACTCGACAAATCCATCCCTAATTAAACCAGCCCTGTTCAATATAATCATCACTATTTTCAGAAGCATGAAGTTGGCTAGTAGGTCTCACCAGTAGCACACAATGCCAAAATCAAAAGACATCCCAAAAGAGATGAGGAAGAAGGTCATTGAGATACATCAGTCTGGGGAGGGTTACATCACTATTTCTAAGGCTGTGGGACTCCACAGATCCACAGTGAGACACATCATCTACAAATGGAGAAGACTTGGAACAATAGTGAACCTTCCCAGAAGTGGCTGACCTTCCAAAATTCCTCCCAAGAGCACGGGGAAGGCTCATTCAGGGAAGTCACAAAAGATCCAAAGAAAACATTCAAGGAACTGCAGACCTCTCTCGCCTCAATAAAAGTCAGTGTTCATGGCTCCATTATTTGAAAGACTCTGGCCAGAAATGGCATCCATGGGAGAGTGATGAGATGAAAGCCACTGATAACCCAAAAGAACATTAAGGCGTGTCTGAATTTCACCACAACACACCTTGATGACCCTCAGGGCTTTTTTGAATATATTCTATGGCCTGATGAGTCAAAAGTTGAACTGTCTATAAGACAGGGGTCCTGTTAGATGTGGCATCAATCAAACAGAGCAGTGGAGGTGGCAGTGTTATATTGTTGGGGATGCTTTGTTACTTCAGTTACAGGACGACTTGCCCTAAACATGAATTCTGCACTCCACCAGAAAATTCTGAAGGAGAAGTTCAGGACATCAGTCTAATATTTGAAGGTTAAGCGCAACCGGGTCATGTAGCAAGACAATTTTTCATTATTGTATTGAACCTTTATTAGACCAGGAAAAGTCTCATTGAGATTTAAAATCTCTTTTACAAGAGCATCCCGGCCAACACAGGCAGCAGCGCGTACAAGCAGGCTTACAACAAACAGACATACAAATACAATTTACATTGCTTTACAAAATTTAGTATCAAAAATATCAATCAACATTTGTCATCAACATCAAGGATCAATCAGGAGCTACGTGAGTCATACAAAACATTTACAGCCAGATGTGCCTGCATTCAAGTCATTTAGCTTTAAATGTACTCAGTCCAGATTCAGGCAATTTTGCAACTGATTCCAAGCAGCAGGAGCAGCATACCTAAATGCTGTTCTTCTGATTCAGTATGGACTTTAGGGACAGACAGTAACAATAAGTCCTGGGAGCCTAGAAAGCATACAGCGATCCCACACATAAGAGTAAGTCCACCTCTGAATGGCTCAAAAGGACCTGAACACCACTGACATGGTTTGGAGGGACTGAAAGAGCAGTTTCTGCTCACAGATCCTCCAATGTGGGCCAAACTTCCACCACAATGATACCAGACCTCCAGTCTTAGGAAGCGTTTGGTTGCAGCTGCTGCTGCTGAAGCTGGCACAACTAGCTGTTAACTTCAGGAGGGGCCAATATCTTTTTTCACACTGGTGGTTTAGGTTATTGAATAAAATTATCATTTGAAACTTATTTTTGCCTTTGTTTCATGTAAAATTTTGTTTGAATATCCAACGGCGGCACGGTGGTGCAATGGGTAGCGCTGTTGCCTCACAGCAAGAAGGTCCTGGGTTCAAATCCTCCTGAGGACCTGGGTTCACCAGTTTCCTCCCACCACCAACAACATGTAATACTGGTGAACTGGTGACTCTAAATTGACCGTAGGCATGAATGTGAGTGTGAATGGTTGTTTGTCTTCCTATGTGTGGCCCTAGCCCTGGTGACTTGTCCAGGGTGAACCCTGCCTTCTGCCCAACGTCAACTGGGATAGGCTCTAGCCCCCCTGTGACCCTATACACAGGATAAGTTGTTACAAAAAATGAATGAAGATCCAACACAGTTTAATATGAGATAAACATACAAAAAAAGGAGAAACCATGAGGGGGTTCAATTTTCACAACACTGTACATAAGGAAAACTTACCTCAAATAAGGTCAGAAAAGTACCTTTTAGTACTCACCAGGGACCTCATTTTGAAAGTTTCCCATGATGCCAGTGACATCTCTTTCCTACGATGTTAACTCTACACCCTCTTCCTGGAACCTGCATGTGATTATTTCCTTGTTTAAATAAATACTTGCGTAAATGGGCTTGTACAAAAGTTAAAAAGCAAAGAGTAGAGGACTAATTTGGCTCCAAACAATATAAGGCCCCTGTGACAATAATGTCGCTCACTGACTGGTACAGTCAGGAACAGACCTACTGGAGCTTCAAAACTGTGTGTTTTTATAGCACCATGCATAAACAATGCAGGTCTACTGGGGGTTTCTTACGACAGGCCCCATTTCTATTCATCACTTCGCCTCGTATATGCTGTTCTGACCTTTCATGTTTTATAACTTATTGTGTGAGTTTGGATCTTTGTAAAACAATCCAGAGTTTGTGAGAAAAAATATTGGCAAGATCAGCCGTAATTTATATGGCCCATAATTACGAATCTGGCAGGAGAGCTTTTAAATGTCTAGGAGACTCTCATTTTTGATTGCGGAAGTTTAGATATAGAAATCATGATCATTATTTCGACAAAGGGACACACACTGACCTGTTCCAACTACGGATTTCACGGATCATAAATTTCCTCCAAAATAAAAATCAGAGACTAAAAATCCTCCAAAGACCACCTACAAATGAGCAGAATCTGCAGTATTACCACCACATACACATACCACTGTCCTGCGTTAACCATATATCTCCAAAATGCCAGGTTTGCATGAACTAATGATTGGTTCTGTTTTCAGTTTGGTGACAATCCATTTTTAGATAGCTACATGGAAAATATTTGTGGCCAATAAAGGAGCATTTATTCCTTCAGATTATCTCAAATGATTCAAAATGACCAAACCCCCAACTTTGAAATTTTCCAGGTACTATGAAAGAGTTCCTGTTGATGACGGCAAACTCATTTTGACTCATGGTGGTAGGAGAAACATGAGTCCCGATTTTGGCTGGATATTTCCTTTAGACAGTTTTTCAGAGGCGCTACTGTGTGCGTTGCACTCCTGCCTCTCTGTTCTGTATTACACAGCACTGCCTGCTGGTCAAAATTGGAAACTGCATCCAGAGAATCAATGAAATGACTGAAATTCCATAACATTCTCACTCCAGCTCACACGTGCATATGTGAACATCTTATACAGATGACTGTTCTGATTCTTGCTCTGCTTCCAGCTCTTCTCCTGGTTCGTAACGTCTCTTTGGATTATTTATTTAGTTTTATGCGTCATTTTCAAAGTCAGCCAAAATTCACTCAGCAATAAACTTTGAGCGGTGCCAGTTTTCACATTATAGACAGGGGTCATTAAAAACTAAACTTGTAGGTTTTACTGCCTTTCAGGAACATACCATAATCCTACATCGGTCATGGGTTTGAATGGGGGAGATGGACAGCCAAAACCAAGTGACTCCCTCCCTCCCTCCCTCCCTCTCTCGCTCTCTCTCTCTCTCTCCTGTCGCTATCTCAGGAGTTTGAATGAGTTTAGATGAGTGAGTCTCCCTCTCTCTCTTTTCTCCCACCCGTCGCCCCTCCTTATGCCCCCTAAACCATCCCCTCTTATTAAAACAACAAGCCAATCTGTTGTAGCCCGGTAAAAGGGGTTTGGGAGCCGTAAAGGAGGCTCCTCACACAGCCGTCTGGAAGGCATTAGACAGCAGCGACAGAGAGACTTTTGACCACTTCTTAATGCTCTGTGTAACCTGGATGCTTAGGGAAACTCTAGCAACACTTACCTATACATGTCCCTCAAGACAGCAAAACCCAAATTATCTGACTTATAGTTGATTGATAGAGACTTGATTGCTGGAAACTTTTTTTTCGTGCCAATATGATTAATGCTGCCAATTTTTGTTGTTGTAACTTTTAAAAAGTTTTGATAATGAATGAAACTTTTAGAAGTTGATGGAGGAGAATATTTATCATTTTTGCATAGTTTACTTTTTATTTATAGTTTTTATATGAATGATGTCACAGTTGACTGACATGGTGTTTGTGCACCTAAGATGCATTCGGTGCAGAGTTAATGACTGCAGACGGTCTGTTAAAAACTAGAGACAAGCAGTCGTGAGTATTTTTGAGCGTCCAGCTGAGCAAACTGAGAGGCACGTGCGTGAATCTAATTTTGTCTTTCATATTAATGAGGACCAATTTCAGCGGATTCATGAGACTAATTACCACACGAGTGTCCTCTGAAACTTTGTCGAGACTTTTTCTCCCTGTGGAGCGGTTCCAGAGCCGCCGGAGTTGACCGCATCCTTTCTCAAGGACGAACGAAGACCACAGCTGCTTCAAGGTAGGCGGCCAGAGACCATTTGCTATAGTGACCATGCAGCGTGATGACAGACGGTAATAAATGTTGCATCAGTCTTATACTGGCTGCAGAAGTTGTTTAAATCTAATTATCTGTGTTAAAATGACCCTTTTGGGTATCTGTCTGCTCCAAACTCTAATTCCATTACATTTATCATAACTGGGAGCGAAAATCAATTGTCTTTTTTTTCCAATATATCCAAAAATTGATTTAAAAAAAAAAAATCTGTCCCAACTGGGACCAACATGTGCATTCCTCCTTGTTCAGACGGGCCAGATGTGTAAATGTGCGAAATACGCCCATATTAGTCTTCAAACCATGTAAAAGTACACATAGCAGAGCCAGTCACTGTATCCTTTGGGTAAATTAAATCAATGACGTCACATGCCGAACGTCATTGTCTGATGGTCGCAAGCCAGTGGGAATGCTGCATTTGTACACGTTGTCTGAGCGCGTAATTTGATGCGTAACGTATAAGACGCTCTTTGCGCACATAGTTTTAGACTATAGCTCGGTAAATATTGATAATAATGCACAGTGAATGACTGAATAGTGGTGGTAAAGATTTACTTTGCTGAACTATTCAGCCGTTCATCCAGCCCCTCCCAGCTTCAGATCATGCTTGAAACCAGAAATGCATAGATGTATGCGAACATGCCTGAACGCTTATGAAGGTGCCAGTAATGTGAGCAATAATCTTGATTGACATTATATCCCACCACACCCACACATTACATCTACTGCATACAGACAGACAAATGGAAATGAGCATCTGTCACACTCCTTTGACATCCTCGCTTCCTCTACACGCCTCCTCTGACCTACTCTCAGTGGGCAGATACCACTGTTGGCTCATATAAAACCCACACGAGGAATACCCATGAGTGAGTCGGATGTCTGATGCATTCCTGATATTTATGTAGGGTTTACAGAGCAGTTTCTATCCCACACATGGAATCTACTTCCTACTGAGCTGGGTTTTCTGTTCTAGAGGCATTTAATTCTCACACAGTCCAAGCTGGAACCACGATGATATACATCTGTAAGAAATGAAGCATTTAGTCCACTGCCAGTGTTAATATATCAGTGAGAACACCGACTAAACTTGCTGGATTGAACAGTATATATCAAACATAAATCTTTACAGCATATCCCATCTTTAAGTTGTTATACTGACGTAGAAACAGCTGCGAAGTCCCACTTTTACACTTTAGCTGCTATTCTGCACTTAGCCTATAAATGTATATATCCAGAACGATCTTAAAATCTTTGCAGTTGCGTCCAAACTAATATTTGTTTTAATTTGAAATGTATGTGTCGATTTTAAAATAAATTGTATAAAACGTGCATGCATAGATCTTCTGTCAATGCACACATGTATCTAACAGTACTTTACATACTGTCCCTAATCTCAGCCCTTGGGGGAGTTGCTCTACTGAGTAGAGGGCTCAGTGTGGTGCAGTAAGAGGGCCATCTATCACTGGTGCCTGCTAGTGGAACATTTAACACTACTACAGAGATTTAACTCTCATTTGCAGCAATGTGGGTAGTCCATGGTGGTGACAGTTACCTACTGCAGCCAGTGATGTCCAAAAAAGGAAGAAAATTAACTTTTTGCAACTCACTGCAGAGCCATTGCTACAGGATGTTCTTCCACACAGTGCACAGAGAAGTTTATTACTACACAGAGGAGGGCATTCCATGACTGGTCTCCATTAGGGCTCACAACTAGTCTCACGTGCCATTACAGCTCACAGCAAGGGTCCTTGAGTCTATAGGTCCTTGGGGCTGGCAAGGGATAACTAGTGAGGTTAGCGGGGCATATGTACAGCCCCTCCCAAAAACTAAAAACACCAACACCACCATCTACCTCATCTATTCTGCATTAATGCCACTGTTTTTCCCAGGTTGCCTTGGTAAAGAAGCAGTGAAGCGGCATTACAGCCAGCCAATAAAAGTGAAAATACGGATGTCAGTGGGGTCCTGACTAAGATTCCAACTACCTCATACTGACGCACAGAGTCTCACAGGGAAGGCTGATGCCAATGCCAATGCATAGGACTAGGTGTTGCCTACCATAAAGTAACCCATGAGCTGCATAAAATAAGATGTGTTTGTGTTGCTGCACAGCAGATATGGCCACATCCTCTTTTACTCTCTCTTTATAGCGTCAAACATCATTTCATTCATCAGGCTGGTGTTGGGTTTCTGTCTCTTATTGTATCTCTTGGCTGTAATTAACTGTGATAATACAGAGTGCTAGAATGGATATTTTCTACCATGCAAGGAGGAAGCCAGTTATTTTAGTGCACTATTGATAACTGACTATTGTCAGATAAGATAAAGTGTTGGATCAATGGATGATAGAAACAGGCTGGATCCATATAAGGAAAAAAAACAACCTTTTTGTGTCAGAAAATTGGCTTTTAGGAGCAGCAGAATCCAAACAGAGTGGAAAAATCACCTTTGTTGTCCAGTACAGAGAAGAAAGCCAAATAAATAACAGGACAGAGGAGTGGGTGTAGATGTAGATTGTTGACAGAACCGAATTTGTAACTTGGTTGAAAGTCCTGGAGCTTGCCACAGTGGTGTAAGTTCAGCTCCTCAGCTGGCAGTGAACTGAGCCAAGTCCACCACATTGCCCCAGTCCCATTCCCCCTCCTCCTTTTAGAAACTGCCATCCCTCCCTCTTTCACTAGCTTCCAACCCACTTTCTCTCTTTTCTCACTGAATACTTAAGTCCTCCACCTCTCTCTAAGTTTCTTCCTCTTTTCATCTTTCTCTCTGCAGGACAGCTGCATCCCTTCCTTCAACTCTCTCACAGAAATACAGAGTATGGGATTAGTCAAAG
Source organism: Chaunax sp. Z400 (assembly GCA_037577475.1). Classification (NCBI taxonomy): domain Eukaryota; kingdom Metazoa; phylum Chordata; class Actinopteri; order Lophiiformes; family Chaunacidae; genus Chaunax; species Chaunax sp. Z400. The sequence goes on along the minus strand of CM075190.1, from coordinate 11,506,703 downwards.
GGAGAAGAATGCCTAAACACCAAATAGCATAGTTTGGCTGCAAAAATGACAATGAATTGCAGCTTTGTTTTCCGTCTTCCTTTTTGTGGAATGAAAATCATGCATCCCGAACATTTGTGGTGAAAGAACAAGATTAGGCACAAAAATGAAGTTATAAAACACAGTCTTCTCAGATGTTGTATACTTTGTTCTTCTTCCAGTTAGAGCCGTATCACCCCTGATTTTAATTGCTTACATAAGGTGAGGGAAAAAAAGAGACAGCGGAGGACGGAGGAAAATGGGGAAGTAAAAGACAACTCCCTTGTAACATTGTTGTACCAGTCGTGGCCCTGCTCACATGATTCCAATCATGGAAGGAGCAGAGCTGTGTGGCACAGTGGGTGGTGTTACTGTCTAGCTCTAGTTCTTATAATGCTCCCACAACAACGGCACACTGTGACCACATGGGGGATTTATGAGAGGAAGGAGGAAGAGGGGGTGGAAGAGGAGGAGTGAGGAGGGTCAGGATTTCTTAGCGGCACCTTTGACAACTTTCATGACCTTTCAGGTCAGTTTAAGTGCAATTTAATTCGTACTAGAGCAGAAAAATCAGTATCCAAATCTGAATCCACTTGACGGCAGACATACAGTAGATGATTTAAAGTCACATACAAGTACATGGCAGTTGTTGATTTAATATCAATATATTAAATATACTGCATGTAAGAATTTAGCATCTAATATTGCATACACATTCTCATCCTTTGAGACTCATCTCAAGAGGATTTGATTTTTCATAAACCATAATTGAAAATTCCTGTCATGCACACAGTAGACCACAGTAGACCACCAGAAGTCAGCAGCCAACTCTTCTCCAGCTGCTCCCGCTCCGCTGCTTCATCATCTGCTTAGAAGCATGTGAGCCTTTCCTGCATCCTGCTACTACCGCTGTCATGAGGGCCATCTCCACATGTAATGCTTTTAAAATGCATTCTGGCGTTTTCCAGCCCTGCCCAGCTCTCACACACAAACCTGCAAAGTGCACATACAAGTTCACCGCGTGCATCGCTTATACAGTTTCCAACCTGTGTACCTTTTTTTCCCTTTTTTTTTGGCACGTGTTTTCTTTTGGCAGAACATCCTCCCTTTGAGATTTCAAAGGTGTGCATGACCTTAGCATGTCTGACTGTCAAGTACTTTCTTGGTGATGACATAACCCTGTCCATATTTTTATTTGATAGATTAAAACTAAAGGGGATTTAGGAAATTATGAATATCATCCATATACTGCACCTTCATTAGATTTATTATTATAAAAATGCCTTCATTGTATTCAATTCTAGGCCTTTCTCAGATTTTTATTGTGTTTTATCATATGAGGCTACATCTTCAGAGAAACATTAAAGTTTGATTTGTGAATAAAACCCAACTGTCCGGAGCCGCTGATTTGTGAATGTTACACTTCCAGGCAGTGACTGCTGTGTCACAATAGCAAAAAGCTTTATGTTATCTCAGCTCCACACCCGTAATTTTTGGCTCTTCTTCCAAAATGTACTGCCTCTGCAGAGCATGCAGCAATGACACTCAAAAATCCACATACACATATGGTACACATTGTTCAAAGACACACACACATACATACACAAACGCAGAGTCTGGTGAGCCTTGTTATATTTTATATTCCAACATGGGCCTTGGAAGTGGGAACCTGCTGACAAGGATTCCACTGCTCTCCTGTGAGTTTAATCAAACCATCTCTTCCTCTCTGCAGCGGACAAACACTCACACACATACTGTACATCTTTTCCTGTGTGCCTGCATGCACACTGGCGAAACACACACACACACACACACACACATACTGCAGACATATTATGTTTAGCTCGCATATTTGCAGGTTGCCAGCGTCCTGCTGCTACAGCCAGAGACTTAATAGCCACATATATATATAAAGTCATCCACTATTATGTAACATGAAGTCCGCAATATTTATTACAGCATGTGTGCTTCCTGTATATAATAAATCACTCGATACACTTAAAAATTCAATATGCTCACATTGAAAGTTCCACATGTATCAAACAAAAATATGCTTAATCTGAGACACAACCTCAAGTTTTGACTCTGTTATACATGAACTGTTTAAAGTTTTTATTATTGAATAAATCAGCATCAACACCATCAAGTTAAGTTTGGGGTAGTCCCAGCAAAATAAATAGTAATTTTGAAAATCCCTTTTCATCCAGTGCCATCATCAGGTCGAATGTTCAGTTCATCCATCTGGTTTATGACTAAATACAGGCACAACTTATATTCCCATTAGCTTCTGCTGTTCTTTGTGATTATAATGCCTTTGTAATCAAGCCAATGCTAGCTTGCTAACAAGCTAAACTGAGATGGTGAACATGGCATAAACATTATACCTGCTAAATGTCAGCATGGTAGCACTGTCATTGTGAGCATGTTAGCATTCAGACATTAGCATCTAGTTTGAAGCATCACTGTGCGTGAGTATAGACTCACAGAGCAGCCACCATGGCAGTAGACCCACAAAAACAGCAACAACACAACTTATTACCATCATTTACATTACATATAAGACAGATGTAAAAAATGTACAAATGTTTAAAGTACATATATGTACAGGAAAGACTACAATGAACTATGTTGTACAGATTGTAACACAATTAAGTTAAACACTATCCAGTAACATTTGTTCTGCCTGAGATTTATTGACATCTAATAGGTTATGAACTAATATGACATCACAGATCAGGCGATTTTTAAGTCCCAGAGATGTTACTGCTCCACAGTGATACAGCAACAATGAGAGCTACAATAATGCATTACTCTTTTAAACATACATCATACAGTGAACCATAAAACATCTACTTTTTGTTGCAGTTGGAGGGTTCAGTGCCTTGCTTGGTGGCGCATTTACATATTTTTTTTGTTTGTATTTTAGTTTGTTTGTTCGTTTGTTCATCCATCCATGTCTCTACTAACTCACCATCTATTCCCCATGCATGCATGACTCAACATTTTTGCAATTTTATCCCTGAGAAAGAGTCAGTGGGAGTTTGTCTCAAGAGACTGTTAATGATGTCAGAGTGAGACTGCTAAAGCATCCAACCTAAGGTCACCATAGGGGTGGACACACACACACACACACACACACACACACACACACACACACACACACACACACACACACACACACACACACACACACACACACACACACACACACACACACACACACACACACACACGAGGAGACAGTGACGGGGTTCTATCACTCACAAGCGCCAAGACATAAAAACAAACAGAGAGCTGCAGTGATATAATCCACATGTGCTAATGACATCTTCACCTCACTCACACACGCATGTCATACACAGACATAATATTGACATGCATACTAAATCAAAGTGACAATATCCACATGTGTCAATGACATCCTCACTTGCCCTAATAGTGATTAGAGGCTTTACCTCTCGGGCGAGGGCAACGTGGATGACTGGATGACCATCGCAACTCATTTTAAGACTGGAGTTAATCTTCCTGCAGCCTGAGATAAGCCTAGTCTTGGCATTTGGATTGGATCACACCCCCATTAGTATGTATGAGACTCAACAAAGAGCAAAGAAGCAATGTCTGAGCTGTCACGCTTTGCACTGCATTGCTTGAAATCACAAAACTGAATGTGTTTGACAGAAATCAGATGGTCTGCAATAAGAAAAGAAAATATGCTATATTTCATTGTCTGTCACCTGAATTGGATTTAATAGTTTGGTTCTTCACTTTAACCACAAACTTTTAACCGGGGCAAGCGTTCATGTCAGTTAAGAGCAGACACAAACAAGCAGTCTTAAAGCAACACCGGCTGTTTGGAGTTTGCATGTTCTCCATGTGTCTGATTTCCTTCCAGCTCTCAGATTTCTTCCTCCAGCTGAAACACATGCAGGTTAGGTGAAATGGAAACTGTAAATTCTGAGTAGGTGTGAATGTATCTGTCATGCCCTGGCCATGGAGCTATATCAAAAGATTTGCGTTGACTTCCTGCCACTACACCAAAGACCTTAAAAACATAATCTGCACCAAATATTCTCACAGCTGGAGATATTCTGATGGCACATTTATGTGTAACATTTTTTTTCTCTTTAAAGCAGTCGCTGAGTTCATTCAAAGTTGATCCAAGGAGACGGGGTGAAAAACTTTGTTCTGCATTAGTTGTGAGACATTATAGGCTCACAGAATTATGTGCACAAGCTAAAGAAGCTCCAAGGCAAATCACTTAGGACCATTAAAAATGAGCAAACTCTCTCTCTCTGATATTAGCCTTTTATACATGTGGATTTGTGTACATATATACGTGAGTGTGTATGTGTGTCAGGAGTCTTGTAAATGACCGGCTGACGTTAAAAGCCTTGCCACGTGCCAGAGGAGGCCGGCTACACGGGTTATGGCCTTTTCATCCAACAATCAAATGAGCAAGACATTATGTCCGAGCCAAGTATTGTATGTTGAGCTCATCCCCTCTCCTTCTGTACATCTCAGTGTCTCATACTTTCTTTTCCTCTTGAAGTCTTAAAGAATATCTCTCTGTTTCGTTTTCTGCTCACTGTTATCTGCTATTACCCACTTTCGTTTCTCTTCCTTCCCCTCCCCAACTTCACAATCCTTTCTCTTTTCCTCCCTCTCTCTCCCTACCTCAATTTGTTCTATGTGTTTAGGTGTGGTGTAAAGAACTAATTTGATGACTTTATTGCTTATCCCAATTGAAATGTCTTGCTTGGCCTGACTAAACTTGAACACAAAGCATACATGTCATGATATATGATGATGAAATATGCATTATTCATTTCCTATAAGGGTCAAAAACAATTTCAGCATTTAAAATTGTCTAAACACACTTCAAATAGTCCAAATTATGTCCCAGAAGGGGGCAACACATTGACTCAGAGATCAACAAAGCATTTAACCATTTTAAAATAACAAATCATTGCAATATGCAAAAGAAATTTTTTACAATGTTTTAAGCAAAAGTAATGCCATACTCCCTCCCTCCCTCTCTCTCTCTTCTCTCTTCACTGTGCATCTTTCTCTTTGTATCTAATCAATCCAAGAAATGATTTTCTTGTCATACTTTCTATGGGAAGCCAGAGACAGGAAGAAGCACACGTGCAGCATTAGAAAATCCAAAAAGCCCTTGTCTTATTCTTCCCACAGAGATATAAACAGATGACATCACAGGGTGGTCCGCTCTGCGTTGAGCTGAGCTGAGCCACGCTGAGTGGGTCTCCGTTGGTCTGCCAAACAGATGGCGGTAGCAAAATAATGAGGGCTGGAAACAAACGGCAGGATTTTGAGCAGAAGATGTTGTCCAGCAGGGCTAAGGTTTATAAATGACTGTCACTCAGTGCAGTCACAAAAGCATGGGCTATTCTTCATTGATCTCCATATAAAAATGCCTAGAATAGTCTTCTTGATCAGACGTCTCACATTACATGTTGGTCTGCAAATGTTTTTGAACCCCTTCTTTACAATACAGAGGAAAACAAATGTGTTTCTCTCAGGCATTTAGAGAGCCCTTGAGCTTGTATGCTTGGCAGGGGCAGCAAGCTTGTTGTAAATTAGGTCAAGAAATCTTGTAATGTATGCCCACCCACACTAAAGGAGAGTTGGAACAATCGGCTACTCAAACTGTCTGACATTTAGACATGGGTTTTGGGGAGGAGTAGAGGGAAGGTGAAGGTAAAAAAAATGGGAGGAGAAATGGTTACTGCTTTCTCTTCCTTGGTTAGGTGTCGTGAAACAAGGTTGTGTGTGCTAGAAAGGAGCATGCTTAGAGGCTGTGGATAAGCATTTTTCATGTCATAACTTATTAAAGCTTAAAAAGCCCAGCAGCTATTGAAAGCATCCTTTCTTTAGTGTGCATTGTTGTATGCATGTAGTTCCAAATTACATTATACATACTTTCTTTAGTGTGCATTGTTGTACGCATGTAGTTCCAAATTACATTATACATACTTTCTTTAGTGTGCATTGTTGTACGCATGTAGTTACAAATTACATTCTACATACTTTCTTTAGTGTGCATTGTTGCATGCATGTAGTTCCAAATTACATTATACATACTTTCTTTAGTGTGCATTGTTGCATGCATGTAGTTCCAAATTACATTATACATGTGAATTTTAGAGGTGTCAGTCAACTGAAAAGAAAATGAATAATCAGCTGTGATTAATTATGATTAATCGCAAGTTTGAAAAACTAATATTTACGTACTTGTACTTTTAGGGGAGGTTAAAACAAATGCATGTGAGGTGTCGGCCTAAAGAAACACATGACAAATATTCATCCATGCTGGAATTACGGGAAGAAATTGAGGTCAAACTTGGTGATTTGATTAATTTGCATAAAATAAAAAAAATAAAAAATGTACCAATGTGCTCTCCAATCATAGCCTGGCCTCCAGATGTTTGCAGAAAGTCATTTCCTTCTTGTTGTTGGCTTGTAATATTCTTATAGATACTTGTTAATATTCTGTAAGTTTTGCACTAATTTGACTGAATGTAAATATTTTCTTCACATTCTGCCCCTAGATGAAATGTCAGAGAGTCCTCACCTACCTGCGGATATTTGGGACCACCATGTTTGGTGTGTCCCTCCTGGTGGGTATCTCAACGGCCTACATCATGGGCTACCAGTTCTTCACCACAGCCGGCAACCACCTGTCCTTTGGCCTGTATGGCGCAATCTTGGTCATCCACCTCATCATCCAAAGCCTGTTTGCGCTCCTAGAACACAGAAACATGCGGCGATCCTTAGAGACGCCCATCAAATTGAATAAATCGTTGGCATTATGCATTGCAGCATATCAAGAGGACCCAAACTACCTGAGGAAATGCCTGGTGTCAGTGAAGAGGCTGACGTACCCAGGGATCAAAGTAATCATGGTGATTGATGGGAACTCGGAGGATGACATGTACATGATGGACATTTTTAAAGAGGTCATGGGACGGGACAAATCGGCCACGTACGTGTGGCGGAGCAACTTTCATCACAGAGGACCGGAGGAGACAGACGAGAGCTACGCTGAGAGCATTCAGCAGATCACCAGGCTGATGCTGAACAACAAATGTGTGTGCCTCATGCAGAAGTGGGGAGGAAAGAGAGAGGTGATGTACACACCCTTCAAGGCACTGGGGAGGAGCGTCGACTATGTGCAGGTAAGTCATTGACACTAGAAGTGGATGTTAAGAGAGGGGTTTTAATGAGAAAAATAAAGGAATGTGTATGGAGGGAAGGATTGTGGGTAGACTGAATGTAAAAGGGGAAAAAATGGGAAGTGAGATTTTTTTTTAAAAAGGATGGGGGGGGGACTGATGGTGCATGTTAGACACCATTATATAACAGGTCAGACATTCAGTTCATATTCATGTGCCTGTGTGTACTGTAGACATTCAGTATATACACATAGATGTAAGACGGTTAGCAGGATGGGTGACATAATGATGGAGAAGGAGATGACCGCAGACGGGAGAGCGGGAGCTCTGCCAAGTCAAATATGGGGTCCACACAGAGTCTCTCGTGTTGTTTTTTAGATGATGGCTGTGAGCATCATGTTGTGAAGTGTAGCATGAAGACTGGCAGCAGTAGCTTAGTGTAATAACAGATCTGTTTCACGGAGCTGAGTGTTACATCATCTACATGAGTGGCATTCACAGTCAAAAACAATGCAAAGATACAGTCGGTTTAATTTGGTATTTGTCCAACGGCCTGAAGCTTCACTTGAATAAGACATATAGTTCTGTTGGAATGAAAGGGATATTAAACTTAGGGAAATAATGTTGTCAGTGAAAATTGGTGGAAAAAATAATAATCTCTGTGTGTGCAAATCACACTTAAATTCTATCTTTGGAAAAGTCCGTTCCTAAAAGTGGCTAATACAATCAAATAATGCCAGCACTGTGTGGTAATGTGGCTTAAAATATAAACAGGAGATAAAACATGAATTACAGTACAACCTTGGCAACCCACTGGCTGATGAAGTGCCAGGAAACCTGCTTTTTATCCAGTAGGCAGTAAATGTTAGAAATATGGGCTGTTATGGAGATATATATATGGCCATGAACCATGAGCACAGTTCAAGTGAAATTATGTAACTAATGGACAAAGTTTTTACCTGTCAGACATAAAAATAGAAGTCATATGCATTAAAGCCAACCTTTGCTTTGTTTAATACACTCTGGAGTTTTGTTACTACAGCCTAATTTGGTCTGTTAAGACCCGTAGCTGACTTCACTGAGTCATTTTGCTGACCTTCTGACTGCTGTCTGCTTGTGCTACTATTACACAACCTTTTTGAGTCGATATCTGAACATGAATTATGAATGAATGAGGAACAAACTGCTGGTTAAGCATGAGAACTCCTCATCAAATGTTGTAGAATAATGAATGATTAGTTAATGACTGTGCAGATGCTCAGGCAAAGAATCAAGAATGACTTAATAAGTGGTGACACGTTAATAAGTACCCTAATAATTCCTACTGGAGTACAACAGTAAATAATGACTTACCAGAGAGCAGACTGGAAGATCCTACTGAAATGATTCATCAGATAATCATCATCATACTGACCACTTTCTTCATAGGTTATTTCTTATTAACTCTGAACTAGCCAATCTAAAACCAGTAACAAATCATTTATTATTCATTACTACTGTTTTTTTTGCATCCCAACTTTTGATACATCATACTGAATAGTTGCAGCACTCACTCATTACATCATCATTATCTTCATTACTCACCTTTTTGTCCCTTCAATTTAAGAGGCACATCATACAGAGTGGTTATTGAGTAGTTATCATTACTTCATGTGGTGCACCAGTTGAGGAGTTGAGGAGTCAAACCCAGGGCCCCGGTCTAATCATTATATATATATATATATATACATATGTATATTAATTTTTATACACACACATATATGTGGCTGTATGATTCTTCTGTTGTCCAAAGAACATTATTCATTCATTCATTCATTTCCTGTAACCACTTATCCTGATCTAGGTCTCTGTTATCACTGTAATCAGCCCTCTGCATTTTGCATATTTAGCAGCTCACTGAGCTGGCCGTGTCGTGCCTGTTCAAAATCCCAAAAAATGATAAGAGTTAAAAATCGGCTCTCTATCTTCGCAGTCCGGATAGAAGCCTCTCGTGATCTGGATTGGGCCCATGGGCCACTACTTGGTAACCCCTGGTCTAGATTAATGGACTCCATTCCATTATAGTGTATTTACATTTTCAGTAGCTTTATCGTCTCTGTTTTAAAGTGCAATGGATCATTTTGTTTTGGAAATGCTGTAGCATAGAAAACTTGCTGCTACATTCCATTCATTCATTTTAGATCAAGGATTGATGAGAACATTTTTTATTTCTAAATCTCTTGACTATAGCCTTGACCAAAAGTCATTATAAACACTACTTCAACCAATTGTACAATTCTGGATTGAGTATGAAAGTAAACTGTGTTGATGAAATAATCCATTGGCTTAAACACAAAATGTCATCACCTTGTATTTGTGTTATAATATTTTCTTAGTAATATTTGGCGAGTGGTGTTTCAAAAAGACATCTTTAGCAATAAAAGAACTGAGCTGAAACTGATTATAAATGTTATAACTATAATAATAACAAACAATGATTTTATTAAATTTGGATTACAAAAAGTGGGCTTTGAGGTTAAAAACTATTTGATATCATGCTGTGTAACATCAACAGCTGGTTACAGCCTGCCAGAAACCTCTTGTTTAACAGAGATCCAAAAAACATACTGCAAAGCTGCCAGCAATCATGCCAATACCCGTCGACATGTTTTTGCTATCATCAGGTTCTGCCTGTAACAGATGTGTTTTGTTAATAGCGTTTGGGCTCCAGGTTCGATTTCATCACTGGTTTAAGTCGGGGAAGAAAATGACCTTATATAGAACAAAATGAAGAGATTTACAAAAAAAAGATACTTCACATATAAAAAAGATATTCCAAATACAGAACTAGACCATATTCCAATGCTGTCCTGAAAGAAAGACAGAATAAAGACAGACAGGTGGACGGTTCAAAGCGGGAGACCAATCATGTAACAGACAGTGATAGCCAGGCAGTTCTAGTGACTGTAAACTATCCTCAAGTCAAATCTGTACGCACCTCCATCCTTAGAATCTAGATGTGGATAAAATCCCTAAGCTGTGTACCTTTTTACGTGACAGCGACACATGACCCTAAAACACAGGCAACTCACTATTTATTCTGGGGTTTTACTCAGGTGTGTGACTCTGACACTATGTTGGACCCAGCATCATCAGTGGAGATGGTGAAGGTTCTAGAAGAAGACCCGATGGTGGGAGGTGTTGGAGGAGATGTACAGGTTCGTTACAAATCCACAGATATTTTCTTATTCCTTGCAAGTAATGAATTTTACAAACTGGCCTGTCCTCATCAATTATACATATCTTTTTATGTTAAACTTCCACCTCTTTCATTTTGCTAATAAATGTCTCCTTAGATTCTCAACAAATATGAATCATGGATCTCCTTCCTGAGCAGTGTACGGTACTGGATGGCCTTCAACATTGAGCGGGCTTGCCAGTCCTACTTTGGTTGCGTCCAGTGCATCAGTGGGCCTTTAGGAATGTACCGGAACTCTCTCCTGCACGAGTTCCTTGAAGACTGGTACAATCAGACTTTCATGGGATCCCACTGCAGTTTTGGGGACGACCGCCATCTCACAAACAGAGTTCTCAGCCTTGGGTATGCAACCAAATACACAGCACGATCAAAGTGCCTCACTGAGACACCGATTACATACCTGCGGTGGCTCAATCAACAAACTCGATGGAGTAAGTCGTATTTCAGAGAATGGCTATACAACTCTATGTGGTTCCACAAACATCATCTATGGATGACTTATGAGGCTGTAATCACAGGCTTCTTCCCGTTTTTCCTCATTGCCACTGCGATCCAACTCTTCTACCAAGGAAGGCTCTGGAATATTCTGTTGTTTTTACTCATTGTGCAGGCGGTAGCGCTCATCAAGTCATCGTTTGCCAGCTGCCTTAGAGGTAATATAGTCATGGTGTTCATGTCGTTCTACTCTGTACTATACATGTCAAGCCTGTTGCCAGCCAAAATGTTCGCTATAGCAACAATCAACAAGTCTGGATGGGGGACCTCTGGGAGGAAGACAATAGTAGTGAACTTCATTGGTCTGATTCCTATATCGGTTTGGTTCACCATCCTTTTCTTTGGGATTATCTACACAGTAATCCTGCAGACTAGAAAACCCTTCCCCGAATCAGAAAAGCTTATTCTGATCGTAGGGGCGGTTGTTTATGCCAGTTATTGGGTCATACTGTTGACGTTGTATGCAGTACTCATAAATAAATGTGGGAAAAGGAAGAAGGAAACACACTATGATATGGTGCTGGATGTATGATTTACAGATTGCAGTCATCATTTGCCACTCAAGTCTCTTTTGGGGTTGTTTTCATCCTCATCATGTTGTTGTTATGCAAATATTTTTCAGGTACAGAGCAGCTCTGGAGGTAAAATTGGTTGAGTTCAACCAAAATGGAAAGTTTTCAAACTTGAATGGCAAAAAAATATCTAAAATAAAGTAAATGACAATGGCTGCTTTTTTGCCCATTCATAACCATAGCATTCATGGTTTTGGAAAATCAGCATGCAAGCTAATTAATCACATAGATTTCTGCAATCTCGTATTTTAGCTGAAGATCGGGTGCTGTAAGATAACTAGCTAGCCTTAATAACTTAATATGGCATGAGCAAATACTGTGCAGTTGGTAGCAAGAGTGCCAGGCTTTGTAAGATTAGCTACCTCTTAATCCATGTCATTTTCACTGAGCTTCAGTCTAACGTTTGCATCTGAGCCAAAGTAATTGTGGATTTTTATCTCCACCCATTAAGGTTTAACTTGACCAGTAAGAATATTTTTCCTCCAGAGCAACATTGTGTCGCCAAGAAATGTTAGGAACAAATCTAGGAATAAAATCCACATATTACATCAAAGGGTGGCAAGATATGGACCACCACCAACCCAAACCCTGGACTTCTAACCTGTCTCCACTGTCAAATTTTAGCGTCTAAACGGTGTTGAGAGAGCAGTGACAGAGAGAGAGAGAGATGGCTTTCACCATCACCATCTAAAGAGTAATTGTAATATGCATGTTTGTTGATGTTCTGTGTGGATCTCATGAATAGGTAGGGTCAGTGACTTCACCTTTAAAAAAACAGATGAATCCACATGAAGTTATACCGCATCCGTTTTACTAATTTAATACCACAAGTTCAAAGTTGTTCTCAAAGCAAACCTTTCCAGTGTTTTTCTTCATGAACAGCTACGGTATCAATTTACAAAGTGTGAAATGGTGCAGAAAGGGCTTTAAAATGCAAAGCTGCTCTCTTTTGTTGCACTCATGTCATATGGGAAAGAAACTTCCTGTTAGTCTCCACACTATAATTATATATATATATATAATACATCTATTTAATACACATTTGTGTATCAGTTAATTGCAGCTCCTAAATTTCAGTGGCGGTGCACACCTACAGTATATAATGCAGAATAAGTTTTGATTTACAATCTGAAATGAATTCATACACTTGGCTCACTGTGGTGCATGATGTATGTTGAATGTGAAAAGGTGCAGTGTCCATAGTAATATCCACTCATGCCATTAAGAGGCTACAGATCCATTGCGCATGAAGACTTGTCGATATTCCCAAATGACGTGAATGCAGTATTTTTATCAGTGTTTACAAAGTGAAGAATCTCAAACCGATCACTGATTGGTAGATTTAATTTCCACCGGATCAGGTGATCAGGTGAACATGTGACCAGAAGAGAGACGGTGTATCATTGCTGCTGTTACTGTTATATTTTTACAGAAACAATGCCTTTTTAAAAAAGTAAATATGAACGATGGATGTATGTTGCAAAGAACACTATTATTGTATGTATTTCTTTCTACCAAGTTTAATGGTAACCACCGAGTAGACACGGTGGACATGTTCCAATCCAAAGACTGTATGAGTTTTGCCTTCCATGTGCCCTTGCTCTCATTTTTTCTTCACATACTGTATTGAGGGTAATGTGGCGACATCTCTCTGCTTCCTTGAGTTGTGTTAAATACCTGCAAGGGGCGGAGCAAATGTGAGAAGAAAACATTAATGTACCAAACGTTCTACCTGAACAGGAATGTGAATAAGTGCACTTGATGGAAAGAAACAGCATGTTGGAATGAAACAAGTCCTGTGTTTGTTAAAGACGACCAGGAGCAGACATGAGTTTAATCCTTGTGCACTTTTATGTCTCTCCCATTGTCCAGCGCAATGCTTGACCTAATCAAGATGAAATACCTCAGTGGTTCTCTTTGCATTGCATCAACGCGTCAGGATGCTGTCCAAAGACTGATGCATTCTGAGGGTCTCAAGTAATTTATGATCTGTTTTATGATATTAAATACGAAAATGTCTTTTTTTTTTATATACGCAGTTCCTTATAAAGTCAAAGCTGGATCTCTCTGCCTTGTCAGTCCTTTGCTGTAGCCGTTTACTTATTGTTACTTTGTATTTCATTGCATTTTATATATAGACATTTTTATTCTATTTTTGCTTAGCTACCAAAGATTCTTTATTTTCACTCATGTTTTTTTTTTATAAGAAAAATGGGAAAATGTATTTGTTGTGCTTTAACTGTTCTGACAATGACTTGTATATCTGACCAAACAATGTGAAATTATGAGCTGGGGGGTTTGTCTGCAATAACAACAATAAAAATGCAATTTGTAGGGATAAGTTATTGATTTCAAGAGAGGTGATGAACCTGTGTTTTGTACTTTGCAGATAGAAAACCAGCATATTTATGTTTATAGGACTGAGTGCTTAGTAAGATGTCCTCTGGTATACATGTAAAACCCATAAGGTTCCATATGTCTACACTGCAAAAACAATACAAACATTTAGAAATTATTTTTGATATATTATGCAACATGCAGCATTATAACTAGGTTTTGAGTTTTGAAAATATGTGGAGTTGCGCTTCCTTATGTTGAGTTCTTCGTGTCAAGGACAAAAAAGCCAAAGAAGACTGAAAACTGTTGTCCAAAACATTTCAAAGAGATTTGCACAAAACTGTAATTATCTGCAAATGATGTGTTTTAAAGGTGTGATGATTTAATGAACAGTAACAAAAGAAAAAACAAGTGCCATTTTAATACAGTATTAATGAGAGGTTTTCTTCTTAGGTTTAATGAATGCCACAAACAATTTAACCATGAGGTTGTTTTCATGCCAAAGGCAGTGTTATCATAAAGCACTTTTGTGTTGTGCCAAATAAAAAGAAATATTGTTTTAATTTGCTGGTGTTGGAGTTTTTATTTAGCTCTGAATTTTAAAATGAGTACTTTGCTGAGGAACCTAAATCCCTAAATCCTGCTGCCACTGGATAGCCCCACCCCGACAGCAACACTCCTCCACCAGGTCTTTATATACTGAACAAAAATATAAACGCAACACTTTTGTTTTAGCTCCAATTTTTCATGTGTTGAAAGCAAAGATCTAAGACTTTTTCTATGTACACAAAAGGCCTATTTCTCTCAGATTTTGTTCACAAACTTGTTTAAATCTGTGTTAGTGAGCACTTCTCCTTTGCCGAGATAATCCATCCACCTGACAGGTGTGGCATATCCAGATGCTGATTAGACAGCATGATTATTGCACAGGTGTGCCTTAGGTTGGTCACAATAAAAGGCCACTCTAAAATGTGCAGTTTTATCTTGAAAAGAGACATTTAGAGGCACTGAAGTGTCAGTATCTGGTGTGACCACCATTTGCCTCACGCAGTGCAACACATCTTCTTCGCATGGAGTTGATCAGGTTGTTGATTGTGGCCTGTGGAATGTTGGTCCACTCCTCTTCAAATTCTCGGAAACGACTTTGGAGACGGCTTATGGTAGAGAAATGAACATTCAATTCACGGGCAACAGCTCTGGTGGACATTCCTGCAGTCAGCATGCCAATTGCACGCTCCCTCAAAACTTGCGACATCTGTGGCATTGTGCTGTGTGATGAAACTGCACATTTTAGAGTGGCCTTTTATTGTGACCAACCTAAGGCACACCTGTGCAATAATCATGCTGTCTAATCAGCATCTGGATATGCCACACCTGTCAGGTGGATGGATTATCTCGGCAAAGGAGAAGTGCTCACTAACACAGATTTAAACAAGTTTGTGAACAAGATTTGAGAGAAATAGGCCTTTTGTGTACATAGAAAAAGTTTTAGATCTTTGCTTTCAACACATGAAAAACTGGAGCTAAAACAAAAGTGTTGCGTTTATATTTTTGTTCAGTATACTTGGCTCTCTTCCTCTCATTACTTCCTCCCTAAGGTCTTCCCAAGGAACAGTGAGCTCCAGGCCACTTCCTCTCTGGACGTGTCTTCTTTGACAGTCAGCATTCCCCTGAGCATTAAAAGAATAAAGCACCACAATGATGAATGTATTCAACAGCTCAACCTGTCGATAAAATCAAAGACACATTTGAATTTTTCTCTATTTGTTTACCACATTCCCATCTTTAACCAACCATTAGGACTGGAATGAATCTATGATTAGCCTAGCATTGAATAGCATCATTGCCAAAATTCAACACAAAACACACAATGGTCTTTATTTTCTTCCCCCAATTTTTATTGTCATTGGCTTTGGTTTTATTTAAGTGTTATTTTCAGTTTTCTGAGGATGAATACATGCATATATCTGCCAACTTAAAAACAGTCTCTGCTGTGAATAAAACAGTTTCATTATGGACAGTGTAGTCATCTTCCAAATAGATTCTGATGTCCATGTGTGGGGAGGTGAAGGATTTGCATGGTTATGTGGCATGTAATGTGGAATGTGAACGTTTTTGTTTCAATTATTGCATTTTAAATTTAATTTGATAGTGACTATTCCTTAAAACAATCTGCTACATCCAATGTCACAGGACTTTATTTCCTCTATCCAAGAAGGTGAGCAACACATTATTCATTGCTTGATCGTGACTGACTCCCCCTTCTGTTATATTAATTAATTCTGGGAACCCATCAAAATACAAATTTCTGCTTAATGTCAGCGTCCTTTTTGTACTTCAGCAATGAGTTGTGTATTTAATATTTTTTTAATCACTCCATTTGATTCTAATAGACAGTAATGGGGTCAATATATAACAGCTGTTGTGTATTTAGTATCTTTTTAAACACTCCATTTGATTCTAATTGACAGTAATGGGGTCAATATATAACAGCTGTTGTGTATTTAGTATTTTTTAATCACTCCATTCGATTCTAATAGACAGTAATGGGGTCAGTATATGACCACTTTGTACATCTTACCATTTACAATAAATCCTAAGTTGAAAACTATTCATCTGTGATTTAACTATCGAGAGTTTTACCTTGGATAAGTGGAATAACTACATTATAAAGCAGTATGTGTATCTGTATATCTGTATTTGTATACACTGTGTACATAAATTGTGAGCTTTAACCAAGCCATTACTCTTATTTCATCCATTTTCATTGGATTTCTGTTGATCTTAGCTTTTGTAAAATTCCTCTGGGCAGTGTCAAGTATCATCACCACTAACATACATAATGACACATCACTTTCTGTGCATCTATTTTGCGCATCCCTGAAATGCTATAAAATGGGGATTGGTTAGCCAATGAATGATTATTTCCTGGTTTTTAGGTTACGCCTGTAAATTAACAGGTAAATATTTAACACCATACTGGGGCTTGAGGAGCCCCTTGAAAATGAGATGGTTCATCTCAAGGGGTTTATCCCTCTGATAAAGTCCCATCAGTTTTTAACTTTAATATGAAACAATATGCTTTGATTAGTAATTAAGTCAGTTGTGCAAGAAAGTGTGCAGCCCAAAGACGAGTCACCCCATCTGAATCCGCCCAGAATTCCCAGACGGACGGTCAGAGCACATATTTGGATCTCGAGCCCTTAAGTTGAAACTGTTTGTGTTTAGGTTACTTACGATAGGAATGTGTGTAATCAAAACGAGATAGAGAATATAAAGACATAAATATCAAGCCATCAAGAAAATTTTGTCCAACATGTGCAAACATGCATAATATGGGGACACAGTGATTGCAGGGATTTGGCTGACATGTTGTCGTCATCTGGCCAAGATGTTGATGCTTCTGCTAAATGTTTGAGTATGAATTTGTGAGTTTGTGTGTAAAACAAAGGTCCTTTATTCGCAGTGTATCAGAGGGTGGACGGTTGTCAGGGCAGAAGTGAACCTATTTACATGATACACAAACACATACTATCAGGGATTTGGCCTGAGGAGAGTGCAGAAGGACATGTGCTAATGTTGCTGAATCATTTTAAATGTCTGACATGGAATCACTGACAGTGATGTGAAAAGAACCTGTCTGTTTTCAAGAGGTTTGCTGTCAGACTTGTACAGATGCTGGCACCAATAATGGAAACTAAATACGATCAAGTGTTCATTCTATTCATATTAGGCAAAATTATCTATCAAATCCTCTAAAGAATGAATCTGGCAACAAACTGTACATAACAGACCAAAATCTACAATGAATTTATCAAACAAACGATTATTGTCTTTAATTAAAGCCAAAGCCTGACATGTTTTATTCCATGTCGCCATAGAGCTCCATTGTTGTCAGAGAACTATCAATGAAAGCCCATCAGTGAGTCACACCGTTGCACTGGTTGACATGTTCAGTCATAAAGATAAACAGTGGCACTGAAGTTACCTTTGCCATTGAGAGCTGGAGAAGGTCATGTGATTACCCATGTTTGTCTGTCAGTCTGTTTGTTTGTTGGATAAAAGATATGAAGACAACAGATTTTGATTTTGTGTAGCGGTGTGGTGGATGTTGGACGCAGATCCAGGAAGAGATGCAGACACGGGGAGAACATGCAAACTCCATGGTCATTGTCTGGCTCCCAGGGGTTCCCCATTTGTTTCTTGTTGTTGCCTATATGCTCCGCTCTCTTAAGTTTCAATTGTCTGTCTGTCTTTGCGTGGTTGTCTGTCTGTGTATAAGACGATGATCATGCTACACTCAAGTCCACCTCCAATTTCTTCAGCATGCACAGATGCCTGGCATCCATCCATCCGGTATGAAGTTACCACACAAATATGATAGAGCTTCCTAAAACTCAATACACTATTGGCTCTAATATTGCTTCAAATATTACTCAGACTTTACATAAGTATAGTCTTATACAATAGTATACTTATGTAGAATGTAAGTACAGTCATTTCTAAATGCTGTAACCACACTTCCTAATGCCTCGTGTCAAATCCTTTCCTGCAGGTGAAAATATTTCAGCTGACTTTTTCTCTGCTCTCTCCAAACACACTACAGTACATGATATCAAAAATCCTCTCCAACTCTTTTCCAAACTGCCTCTGTTTTCTATTCTCTGTTTCTGTGTTTCTTCTGTTTGTGTCTCTCAGTGAAGTAATTATCATCCAGAGGAGAATAGCACATGTGGGCAGAGCAGCAGCTTCATAGAAGCAGCCAGGCTTTCCTCTCAGTGCGTCAGCAGTCAACACCATCACTGCTTTATCTTTGCCAAATACATTACAGTACTGCTTTGTGCTGTTGCTAGCTAACTAATGGCTCCCTACTGGCAAACCGACTCCAGTAGCTGACTGAGTCATACCCTGCTTGTCCCTCTCAGTTGATCACTACCTCTCGCAGGAGCTTTTTGCAATTACACTTCCCACCTCTATCTATAAGCGTACTAAATGTACCCTTATGCCCCAACTGTAGTTGAACTGGCCACTGAGAGCAGAAAGATAGGCCAGATGCTCTGTGGGGTGGATTGACAAATCCAACTATCTGTCAATGGTTGCGCAACATTATGAGACATTTATACTACAGGATACACCCTCAAAATGACTGCAGTTTGGTTATGTTTAAACACCAAAACTACTTGGTCAGGCTTAGAAAGAAGAATGAGGTGGTATGTCGGGTAGAGATGGGTGAGTCATGTAGTCTGCTGTGTGCTGACTGGACATTACATCCAACAGCCAATTACAACAGAGAGGAGACAGAGCCCAGTAATAACTACCATTTGTCCTTTGTTTGTTTGTCTTCTGCAGATCAAATGGTAAAACAAAAGGCAATAATGATAAGATAAACCATGTTTGGGTTTGGTCAGGTTCTCACAAAGTCATAGTCATTTTACATAAACTGACACACTTTGGATGGGGGTGGAACATTAAAACAAATGTTGCTACAATCACTTTTTGCACTCATTGTTATGCATGAATGGTTATGATTACTAACATGTTAGTACTGTAACATTATGACATTATAGATTAACCACCATTCTTTTCCTTGGGCAAGGATTTAATGAAGAAACAAAACTTCAACAAAGTTTGGTTGAACATTTCTTAAACCGCTGTACTGTTCAACGGGAATTGATATATTAGTGGCAGGCTGTTTAGTGTACTATTAAATGAAGGTATAATGAATATACTAACATAGTAACATACATGTAATGTCAGAATACTTGTATTGTGGTAATTCATACTTACTCATTCAGGTTGGGGATAGTGTATCCATAGTGGTCTTCAGTAATCTTGCCCTGGGCCATTTTTCATTCCTAATTTGTCCTGGTCCTTAAAGCAACGTAACTGCAATGTTACAGCAATGTACCTCATCAGGACAAATTGCACCACGGGGTCTTATACTTTGTTTGACTTGGCGGACATGTAGTTCTTCATAACTTCACAACTCCCATGTGATCATACTATGTCTAATGTGTTTTTCATGCGTTGGACCATAAGCTTTGTAAGGTTGTCGTTTTGTATTTGGAGGCATGGACATGGAATCTAAACATTTCTTTTTCCTGGGTAATTTTTTTCAAAACAAATCAAATATGAAGAAGACTCAAGAAGACACATGTGGTGACTGTGCCCATTTTCAGTGTTTTTGCAGGTATTACAGTATGTGCAACTGTTTTCACTCAAACGTGCATTCACCGCAGAAGAAGAGTACTGCTTACAGTATGTTTGCAGGCTACATTTGTAGCACAGGAAACAAAAAAGTATCTTCAGATGCAAAGATGGGTCAGTTAAGATGCCACTATGTGAAATCCTTCTTCTTCAGTATAGCTACTAGCAAACATTGCCTGTCCTTGGCTTGTACTGTAAGCTGCTGTTGGTGGTGCAACTTTGTTAACGTTGCATCTCTGTGCCTCTGCCAGCTTACCCAACATTCTACATGTGCATTGCAGAAAGAGATTAATATTGTTATATCAGCTGGACTTTATTCTTGATTCAGAAATCAATCAAATCAAGGATCTTAGTTCTTATTTCAAAATTGGCAAGGCCACTAATGTGATAATTGTAATAATGTGGATTAAGGTTTAAGTCAAATAAAATAATCCATCTCACTTTGTCACCTTTACAGCAATCTAATGAGCAAATGGACAAAAAAGTACCGTGCAGGTTAGCCAAAACCAAATAATGAAACATAAATTCCAAAAGACTTTTGGGTGGGTACTCAACTGGGTGAATTTGTAAGTAGGTTGGCAATGTGCACAGTCAAATATTATAAGAGGGCACAGCCAAAACACTGTAGTCAACATGTGCAAATGTAAAGCTGTAAATTATAGTGTACATGTATGAGATGGAAAATTTTAGTCTAGAGAGTTCAGATCTGAAAGCGTTCGTAGTGAAGTAAGATTAAAGATGATGCCTGGAAAAAGAGGTGATGGCAGCCTTCTGTTTTGTGCACCAGAGATTTAGTTAAACAGGACGTTGTGTAATTGGAAGGCAATCTGACCACAAACTTGGCTACAGAAGCTATGATAGAATTTCACGCCTTAAAACACGTCACTTCCTGACTGAGTTTGTGTAATTAATTGCTTGCTATGGGCAAACTATAGGTTATACAATTATTGCCATCAAATGACACTTTAAAACAAATGTCTTGTTGTCTTTTTTAAATTTTTTATTTCATTGCGAGTGAAAAATATGCTGAATCTACTTGAAGGGATTGTTATGTGAAGATGGACAAAAAGTTCTATCAGTGATCATCAATGTTTGAGAAAATATCAATATTGATCAACTTCAGCATGCATAACAATGATTTCCTGATGTTGAATATGTCAAGTCCCATCATGCAAGAGAGGACTTGGCTTAAATTAAGATCCGGATCGTTTTATCTCTGGAGTCTGCCACATGTCTGCAGGGGGATGACAGGACCACATTGTCAGCAGAAAGTGATCCCTTAAAAGTCTGCCTCCTGGTTTCTTGTCTTTCCTCATAAACTTTTATTCATTGTTTTCAATTGTCCAAACTCCGCAGCTGTTTCTTCATCATTATTTTTCAAAGTCACTCAAGGATTTCAGATCAGTGTATAATGGTAATTAGTCTTGGGGTCTTGGTTAATCGACCTGTCAGGGTGGGGTGTTTTTTACAATCTGATGCATCCCATACACCCCCGGCTGGTGGAGTTTCTCACCATGTCTGGGGGGTGAAGACACTTTAATTCAGATAAATTAAACAGCCTCCCACTCCTCCCCCGTCACCTCTCAACTACCCCTGCTTCCTTTAGCACTATGATTCTTCCTCTTCCACCTCATTTCATTCTGCTTTGGCTCTCTTTTCCTCCCTTTTCTGCCCTCCACTTGGTTGTCTTTCACCTCATATTCCCACAACTTTTCCTCCTCCACCTCCCGATCTCCTCATTCTACTCTGTCATACCTTTCGCTTCCTTTTCCTCTCCTCTGAAGCCTCTAACCACATAATGAGCCTCATTCAGCAGGGCTAATTGTTTTAAAAACTCCCATGTGTTCCTATGCCTCAGAGAGAGTTAAAGCAGTCATTGATGATTGTAGGACCCTTGAATTTTTGCCTGAAGTTTAACTATCACATTATTTGCTTGGCACTAAAGATAAGATTCTGTATATATAACACAATATCAATAGTGGTTTCTATCTGTCTCTGATAAAAGTTGCTGAGTTGAGCTTCAGTGGGTGGCATTTGTAGACGCCAGACGTCTGTTGCCCTGCAGCCAAATGGCTGGCCACCCACACACAAGCAGGTGATGTAAAGCGTGCTTTGTTGCACCTCTGTTCTCTTTGTTTCTCAGACCTGATAAGATATTACTCACAAATTCACTTGCTGCAGAGTCACTACTCCCCTGTATCTCTACACTTCACCTGGGAGGACAATGTTATTATAACCATTAGATTGATGGGGACGGTAAAATGTATTTTATACCCATTCAACAACAGTTGTGAACTCTCACATTACTGAATAAATTCAAATCCCAGGTCTCTCTGTCAGACATATGTGCCAGCCACAAAAAAACAAAAAAAGTTATTTCTTGAAAAGACAGACTTAAAATAACATGTATGCTTTTTTCAGTCATACTGTTTCACACAATTCAGAACAGTAGCATGCCAAGCTAACAAGACCTGAATCAGAGTCAAAGATTCTGGTAACACCGGACTATGACACCTGGCTAACTTGCAACAACCTGCAACAATGCAAGACATGTCTTAGCAAGCCAGCTAATATTACACACTAGTTCAACAGCGAAGAGCAGCCTTTTATTTAACACAGCTCTCACCAATAAATAAAAGACAGTCTGTGATTTATTCTCATCTATCCTCCTGCTTAGTCACTCTATTTTTCTCGTCTTGGCTGCCTCCGTCACTCTCTTCATCACTGTCCCTGCCAGCATTCTTCTGCTGTGTTCCCCTCCACCCCAGACCTGAAAAGCTTCTCCTGCCAGAGGTTCAACGTATGATACCCTCACTCCCAGGTCCTCAGAGCACAGGCCTGCCAACCTTGGGAAAATATTTTGAGTAGTGTTGCACATTTGGACACAAATACACTTCCATGCATGCATATACTCAAAAATGTCCCTTTACTGTTCTTTCTGGAAGTATAGAAACACAAACACATCAGCACAATGTGTACTGAACGCTGCTGCACGCCCTCGGCTCAGTCTAATTAATGGCATCTGCATGCCATGAACATTTACATTCACTCTTGAACTTTGATATAGTATAAAATGTATTCTACACAATCTATAAACCACACACTGACACTATCCTGCATATTCACACAACTTATATTGTAGCTGGCCGGAGGAGGTGACATTCCTGATTCCCTCATCAGTGAGTTGCTAGGTAAAGCACTGTTTCACAAAACACGCTCTTTCATTCAACTTGCAAAACTCTAACATAAATCCCATATTTTTGCATTACAGATTCCATTATTCTTGCACATTCATTATACATCTGTGTCTCTACTTTTATACATCTTTTCATCACTTTTATTCACCTGGAAATACAGAAACACAAACACGTCTGCAAACCTGCAGCACACTGTCGGCTCAGTCTAATTAATGGCGCCTGCATGCTTTGGCATCTAAAAGGCCCACTTATGCTATGGGATCTGTTGGTCCATATATGGTCTATGCGTCAAAACCTTCATACTTCCATACGTTCTTTACATCGACATCAATACAAGTTTCAAAAGTTTCAACAACAACAAATACGGTGACGGTCAGAGGTTGTGATAATGTACCTTGTAAATACAAAGTGGCAAAGGCAGAGGCAACAATGTACTCAGCGGTGGTCTGTTAACGTGGAGCATAAATGGGCCTTTCTTCTGAGAACACCTACGCTGCCTGAATTGCCTGTGTGAGCTTCAGGATTTCCATGTAATTCATTTACTGAATAATTCAATCATCTTATCATGCAGGCCTAATAAAAAATGTAGCCTATTAAATTTTTAAAAAAATATAGGAATGCAAACCTTTGTAAGAACTTTAGCTACATTATTATCTGAAGCTCCTTAGTGGCTAACATCGCAATTACACAAATGCTAGATTTGCTTTGCACTCAATGCAGACACACACTGACAGGATTCACAGCCAGAATTGTGAGGACCCAAATGAAGACAAACGACAGAGACACTGGGAGCACAGTTCAGAGATTTTATAATCAAAAAAGGCAATAAACAGTCCAGGTTCAAAAATACAAAATGCAGTCCAATGCAGGCAACAGTAGCCAACACGAAAAGACAGAAGCAAAATCCAAACAATCAGGTCAAAGAAACCAAAATACCAAGAACTACAGATCCAAATGAAAAAAGCAGAAGTAAATAAAAAAAAAAGAGTACAAATAAAGTAACCAGAAGTAACATGAGAAATCACTGGGGAAAACATACTAGGAAGACACAAGGAATCACTAGGAAGAAAGGCTGGAAGTTGCCACGAACTGGCAGCTAACAGAGGGAATCATACAGACTAAATACACTGGTATAAAGAGGGAATGACAAACAGGTGGCACAGAGAGGAGGAGACAATCAGCAACAGGTGGAGACAATCAGACAATCACACCCTGGAAGGAGAATATTAAAGGGGACACAAGGAGGATACAATGATAAACTCACATGAGACTGGGCCTAAAAAAGACACAGAGGGAGAGGGAACAAAGCAGAACTGAAAACAGGAGACTAAAAATGAGACAGAGGAAACAGAAGGTCAAAACAGATCACAAGAAAAGACAACAGGAAGTGTAAAGCAAAACACAAGGCATGGAATAAAATTACAAAATAAAATGGGGAACAGTGGCACAAAATAATGACCTTTCAAAATAGGAGGGACAAACAGGGTTTGATCAGATCCATGACACACACACAAAATCACAATTGCCCCTTTCCTCATCCACCCCAATCCGTTTACCTTTGGAATGGAGTTAAAAGCTCTTTGTGGAATCAGTCAAACAAAATGAGGAGGAGTATCGGAATAAAACTGAATCCATGTTCGATTTTCAGTCTCTTGAAATAAATTGGTTGAACTCTTCTTCTTCTGTTGCTTTTCTAAACACTGCTACCTCTTGTATTAAGACTTAACTGCTGCATGTGCGCAATTGGACTCACAGGTGTTACCAGCTTTAATGTGTAGTTTAGAGTGAAACAGATCATAGTAGTGTACCCAACTCTAATGTCAAAATGTGTAGCTGCTGTTTAAAATGCATAAAGGTTAGCAGGTCTGCAAGCAGTCAGATAGCTTGATGCTAACAGTGCTAACTTGCAGCTACAGACGCAGATGTTATAGGTTGCCTTCTGGAAACTCCGTAAATCCCAGTGAGTTGAGTCAGACCAGCTGGAGAACATCAGAGGGAATAGTAGAAAACATACAATCTGATGCAGTTTCCACTGAATCAGTCATAGTCAGTGGTATGTGTGACATACTGCTGTGAAGCATTACGCACTGATCCTACTGTACCTGCTCACTGAAGTTACATAGTCCAGAAACGAGTGACAAGGAGGCAGCGTGGCTGAGTAAGAGACATAATACAGCCAATCACAAGTCAGCGTACCATAAAAATGATTGATTTTAAAGCTGCTATTATAAGGTTAAATAGTTATAAAATGTTTTGTATACAGTACTTATTTTCAACCACACTTGTATGTATGTTAACCACCTCATCCTGTAGGAGGAGATATCTCTGTGTGTTTTGCACTGTAGTTACACAGCCGCTCAAAAGTATAAGATCGCCTGGAAAATGTCATGTTTTTCATGACCCACACTGGAATTCCTCACATGAGCTGCCAAATGAATAGAAAATATAGTCAAGACATTGACAATGCTAGAAGTAATAAATAATAAATACAAATAAATAAATGTATTCTTCAAACTTTGCTTTCATCAAAGAATCTTCCATTTACATCAATTACAGCGTTTCAGATGTTTAAACAGCCCCCCATAGGTTGGATTGGTTTGATGGGTACCTCTTACACACCATATGGTCAAGCTGCTCCCACAACAGCTCATGGTGTTGCAAAATGGAGTGATAGCCTTTCCTATTCAAGATCCCTCTAATCCTGTACAAATCTCTCCCTTTACCCGCACCAAAGCACCCCCAGACCGTCACATTTCCTCCACCATGTCTTACAGATGGTGTCAAGCACTCCTAAACACACGTCTATTTGTTCTGCATCTCACAAATGTCCCTCTTTGTGATCCAAACACCTTTTTTTTGGCAATTAGTTCCATGGAATAAGCTTAATTTCTCAGAACAAGAATAGACTGACGAGTTTCAGAAGAAAAATATTTTTTTTCTGGCATTTTGGGACTAAAATTGATCACACAAATGCTGAAGCTCAACTAGCCAATTTTATTGCTTCTTTAATCAGTACAACAGTTTTGAGATGTGCTAACATGATTGCACAAGGGTTTTCTGATCATTTATTAGGTTTTTAACACAACAAACGGATTAGTGAACACACTGAGCCATTGGACCACAGCAGTGACGGTTGCTGAAAATGGTCCTATATACACCTATGAAGATATTCCATTAATAATAAGCCATTTCCATCTAAAATATTAATTTACCTCATTAATAATGCCTAGACTGTATTTCTGAACAGTTTAATTTCATTTTAATTGAAAAGAATTGTGCTTTTCTCTCAGAAATAAGGACATTTCTAAACTTCAGAGTGGTGGTGTATGTACGTGTACTAAATATGTGAGTAACAGACAGAGAGGAAGAGAGACATCTCCAGCTGTGGCTTGATTCCCGAAGGGTGTTAGAAGATAATGATTTAATGAGATGACTTAACAGCTGCAAGGATGGAGCATAATGTGTGCATGTGTTTGTAAGTGTGTGTGTGTGTGTGTGTGTGTGTGTGTGTGTGTGTGTGAATTTGCTTTGGCTGCTTTCCTGCACATATTTAAGACCAGTGCAAACGAGGACAAAAGCTGCTTTCTCAATTATGAATCAGGTTACCTTTAGGTCAGTAAGGTTAGGGTCAGGCTGAGACTCCCGCAAATTAATATCTAATGTCTCCATATGTGACATAAAAGTGTGTGTGTTTCAGATTTGTCTTTAGAGATAAGATTTTTTTTTCCCCCTTCTGGTGTTACGACTCTGAGACAATTTGTATTTGTTGTTGTGATTTTCGTGTGCTGGTCCACCTCCCTTCCTGGGCTGATGCAGCCACCCTGTTGTGTTTTTTCTGGAATTTATAATAATACATTTTCTAATCCTATAACCTTTTTTTTTTGCCTGTGCGCTAATGGTCACAACTGTGGGCATCTTGTACTTTAACTCCATCTCAGCTGGTGAGAATGATGATCATATTTAATGTCAGTGAAGGATTTAGTCGGTAGGGTATATCCACGGTCATCCCTGCCTTGACAGGACATCTTTTGTTTTAACCCTCTCTCTCACACACACTCACACACACACACCGCCCAAATTCACACTCTAATTTAATAAAACAGTAAATTTGACCTCTCCCTGTGGAAAGAGATTAAAGGACCACTGATTCTTGTGAGGGAGGGTCTCCTTATGTGTGCCTGATGGCCATCACAGGTTCTTGATGGCAGTAAAGGTGATGACAGTTTGGGGACTACATTACATACAGTAAAAAACAAAATATATCCCCATCATCAAATCCTCTTTGCAAAAGTGAAGTACAATGTGGGCCAGAGACTACTGGAGAACATGCAGGAGGTATTTCGTCTCTCGATAGGAGCACTTTGAAGCTAACTGTAAGCAGAACGTGTTTTTACTGTTTTCTAGGACAATACTGGGGGTATTTGAAGCATTTGTTTCTTCTTCAAATACAATAATAATGTTGTCTTTGATGACAACCAGTCATGGTGGGATTGCTTTAACACCAAAATCCCCTGTGGGATAAACAGCAAAACCATTATTGTAGGACAAAGCAAAGTATAGTGCTGGGAAAGCCCTGAGATGAAGGCAGCATGGGGGCACGCACATCTTGACAACAGACATCCATAACCTAACTCTGAGGGACAAATTCTGCTTTGTTTTATGTAAGTCAGGGACCACCACCACAACCTCAACCTCGCTGGTGTACGAAAACCTGTCAACCCAAGACTGTGATCCTGTTTCAGACACTGAGCTGCGCCAAATATAAGATGATCAGAAACATATGACAGTCTAATAATGAAATTCACTTGAGGTTTTCTTTCTTTTTTGACCTTTGAAATCGTTATTTTACATATCCTCACTCGTGGTCTTCATCAGCAGATGAAAACCATGAGTTTGCTCCTTTGTCATAGAGATGAATCACTTTGTATCTCATATGACCATGAAAGGACAAAACCGACCCCATCGACTGGTTGTTGCTGTGAGATGTGGTTGAAAGCTACAGACAAAGCTAAGTGAGTTTGTCACGTTTCTTTTCTTGTTTGCTATTTTTTTTATCTGCGTTATTTCAGATATTATTAGGCGCCAGGGAAAAGACTTCATTCTGTTCATATTTACAGATGAAGAACATACATCTAAGGTGTTGCAGTCTATTGTCTGGTATATATGCCTGTGGTCCACAAATGCTACATGGTCATGTTAATATGTGCACAAAATTATACTCAACAAAAATATAAATGCAACCCTTTTGTTTTTGCTCCCATTTTTCATGAGTTAAAGTGAGAAATCTAAAACTTTGTCTATGCACACAAAGTGCTTATCCCCCTCAAATTCTGTTCACAAATATGTTTAAATCTGTGTTAGTGAGCATTTGCCCTTCATGGAGATAATCCATTCACCTGCCAGGTGTAGCATAGCAAGATAATGATTGATCAACATAGTTAATGCACAGGTGTGTGTTGGGATGGTCACACTAAAAGGGCACTCTAAAACGTACAGCTTTATCATACAACCCAATGCCACAGATGTTGCAAATTGTAAGGGAGGTTATGTCCCCACCTCTCTTCAACACCAAGTGATGCCCTTGATCCACTTGACAGGTGTGGCTCATCAAGGAGCTGATTAAACAGCATCATTCTGGCATAGGCATGCTCACAATAAAAAGTCATTCTACAAAATACAGTTTGAAAAAAAAGGCCACTGCAATATCAATCATGGCTTTGGCAGATACAGGATTTCTTTGAAGACCAGTCAGTATCTGGTGTGACTACTATTTGTCTGTTGCAGTACGACACATCACCTTCACATAGAGTTGATCAGGTTGTTGATTGTTGTGGGATGTTGGTCCACTCCTCTTCAATAGCTGTGCAAAGTTGTTGGATATCATTATACATGCTGATCCAGAGCATCCCATAGATACTCAGTCGGTGCCTGGTGAGTATGCAGGCCATGGCATGTCTGCCATCTGCAGTGTAAACCGGGATTCATCTGCGAAGAGAACTCTTCCCCGATGGTTATGACGATGACTTGCAGCCTGTTTAAGACCCCGGTAAGGACAACAAGCATGCAAGTGAGCTTCCCTGAGACGGTTTCTGTACTGAGATTCTTTCAATCTCGCAGGTGGAGAAGATGCATGTGGTGGTCCTGGCCTGGCATGGTAACCTGTGGCTGGTTGGATGTGCTGCCAAATTGTTGGAAACTTGCGTTGAAGACAGCTTGTGGTAGAGAAATGAACAGCCAACAGCTCTGGTGGACATTCCTGCTGTCAGAATGTCAATTAAAACATTAAAAGGTAAAAAAGCCTTTTGTCTGCATTCACAAAGTAGATCTTTTACTTCAACGGATGAAAAATGGGAACAAAAACAAAAGTGTTCGTTTATATTTTTGTTGATTATACATCTAATTATCTTCCCTTTCTCCTAAAATTACACTGTTATGGCAGCAGGGTTTTGGTTCGCTTGGGACTAGAGAGAGAGACAGGGGGAGTAGGCGTGGCTCGGGGACCAGGGCCAGGGAGACAGAGCTGATAATTCCAGGTGTTTTGTGTTGAACTGATTGCTCTCTCTCCTTCATCTTGCAGCGTGCTGGACTGGGAGGGGTGCCTGCTGTAAAGTCTGCCTCAGCCTGTGAGTCTGTGTAAGACTGGAGACATCTGAACGGAAGAAGCTGAAAAGTTTAGTTTATGTTTATTTGAATTTGTGTAAATAAAGACTGTTACCAATCATCATCAAGATGCCGTCATTGAGAAGAACCCACTCACACACAGTAGCAGAGAGCGCCACTGCTACAACTGTAAACAGCATAACTAAGCAGACTTGTCCAAAAAAGACTTTTTACCAGAATTTCCCTCTATTCACTCATTTGATGAGCAAAATATTTAGAAATATTATATTATATATTATAATAAAGTGTAGTCTCTGTTCTAATGAGCCGCACACTTGGCTGTGAAGTTTAAAAACTTTGCAGCTTAGTTCAGTACTGAGTAAATAATAAAACATCAACAGAACTTATTTAGTTAAGCAATTTCGAGAGATACCAAATTTAATGTATTGGACAAAACAGTAATAGAATTTGAGGCAGGAATGTTGCACCTTTATTGTGCCATATATGAAAGTTACATAGGTGGAATTAGGGGGTTGTTCTGCCTCTGAGCTGGCAGCAGAGGTAGTATCAGCACCAAAGAGATCTCTGTATAAATGGAGTGAGGCGGTGAGGACAGGACTGTGTTATGCTACTTACAACTGGGAGATTTAAAAAGCAGATCACACCATTAGCAACTAACTCAAAGCTGAAAAAGGAAATCAACTACAAATACCTTCAAAATGGGAAGATAAGGCGAGGTCCCAGATGTCCTTACCTTCCGTGCAGAGGACAAGATCAATAGCCATATAACAAGGACAGTAAATGATTTTTGTTTTAACGTAATCCATTATTTAGAAAGTGCCAACAGACGCCGATGCAGATTTGTTATACTTCACACCTCTTAAGCTCGTGGAAAGCTGGAATGCTTCCCAAAATCACAGACTGGCTGTTTTCAATGTAAATAAACAAAGGTGGCGTAGAGAAGGGTCTTTGTTTTGCTGGTATTGCATGATCTCTGTGTAAAAGAGGCTATAGATAAACAGACTGATCAAAATCTAAAGAATGAAGTAACTACACAGTCAAACAAATCATCTAAGATGCAGAGGAAATACAGCATGAAAAGTACTTAAGACCATACCCCGATTTTCCAGAATCAAAGACAGGTGCGTGTAAACGTTTTTCAGGCAGCAGCTGAGGATCACAGGGTGTGGGACGACACTCATGGAGTCAGAAGGTCACAGATGTAGTGAAGAGCCAAACCCAGCTGCGTCTGATCAGTGAGATGTATTGCTGAAAAATCAGTGCACACACTGAAAACCACCAGCCAGAAGAACATGAAAATGTTCAGCCTCATCTGATGGTTTCGTATTTACTGCAAGTATATCTTCACAATCTCTATGGCATTCCAAACCCATGCAGAGCTATCAAAAGTCCATCCTGTAGGGAATTACATGGGTCTTTCTCCTTTTGGCATAGGTTCCATAATGTTAGTTGATACTTGTACCTATGCATGTACTATACTACTGTATATGTATGCATACTATGAGGTTAGATTCACAAATGTCCTCTTAGCAAAAGATTAAAGGTCATAAAGCCAGTGTGGTCTCTGCTGTCTCTCTGGGATTTCGTGTGAACATACACACCACTCTTCTAAACCCTCTGCCCTCTTCAGGATGCTCTCTAAAGGTCAGATGAGTTTTCATATCACTAATCAAATTTCATCATGTTTCTGTTAAAGCTGACAGCTGTTTTCAATGGTCATTCAAATGAAAAAAATCTCAAGGATCATCTAAAAGAGCAATGTATTCAGTCCATACGGAAGCTGAAATTTGCCAGTTGCATGTGTGATTGACAGCTGGGAGGGTTTGATGGACGTGACTTGACCTGATCGTCACATGAGCATGAGCCTGAGGGTTACAATATGGACCCGCAGTGGGTTTCAGCCTAAAATGATTTGTATGGATTCTGCAGATGGTGCATCATGTAGTAGATCAGAGAGCAGACTTAAGGTGCGATAGCTTTGTGGTTCTAAAGTAATTCAAGGTGGCACAGCATTGGGCCGCTGCACTGCGGCAACCCGCAGAGATTTTCATGCAGGTATGTCTTGACCTTTTTGACTTTTTCTGTGGGTTACTATTCAACAATGACTCTATGTGCTGTTGTTTGTGAATTTCTCTTCTGCCTTTAACATGATCCACTCTTATATTTTGGCTCAGAGATTGGTGGAGAGTTCTGCTTAGATGGTGTCCTGATTCAATGGAAGAGTTGGCGACTTAACGTTGCAAAATCAATAAAACAGAACAGATCACAGTAGTGGTGAAGCAAATCTACTTGGCAGGAGTGTTAATAAACTCAAGAGACTTGCAGCACAAACAAAACCAAACAGTTCGACAATGTCTTTTTGTTGTTGTTCTGTCGATGGTACATTTTGTCCAAGCGCACGTGTTATCCTGGAACCATTACAGCCATGTGTGAGGCTGGGCTGTGCCATCATTGTTTACAGAGGAGTTGCATTTTACCAGTTTACACGGCGCTGTAAACTGTGGCGTTTTCAAGGTTTCAAGATTAGACTGGAACCCATTTTCAAAAGTTTGCGTTTTCAGGCCCCTGAAACGCTGTTGTCGTGAGAATGAACGGCCAAAATGAAACAAAAGATTATATACAGTATATGTATAATTATTCTTTATTTTTTACAAATACATGTGAAATAATAGACAATGTTACACAACACTGCATTGTCTTTGTGCAGGGTCTGTTTTATTATGGTGTAGCGTTTCCCTTGATTTTCTCCAGAAAACAGCTGTTTATTGTCCAACAGTCTTTTAAGTTTGCTGCATCCATTCTACTTCATTTGTCTCGGACTGCTTCCCACAACTGGTCAGTGGCCTCAGATTTTCTGCCAACCAGTCTGGCCTTGATATGCCCACATATATTCACTATGGGGTTAAGATTTGGCAACTGACCAGGCTAAAACATCACTGACAGAGAATGATGCTCAAACCATGACTTGTTTTTTGCTGTGTGTGCTGGTTCATTATCTTGTTGAAAAATGGACTCTTGTCTTTGATTCCCATCACACAGCTTGTTCAGGCTTTGAACAAATCATTTTATCATTTCTTTTGGTTGTTCAGATTAATGGACTTTTCAAATCGTCCCAGCTTGTAATCAGTAATTGCACAAAATATGATGAAAAGAAGTCATCTTATTTGTTTTTTGCACAGGACTGTAGATTTAAATTATGATGGATTGATTGTAATATGTCTTTTAATGAATGAAAGATTGCCAACATCCACTGAGCCATGTTTGCTCTTGTGGTTTGTGTGTGTGTGTGTGGGCCTCTACAAGGGAAGGATGCTGTAATGAGTCTTTCTCATTATGAGTGGCTGGTAAGTCAGTGATGTTCGCCAACAACAGCTTTGTCAAATCAATGTTCCGGTTTGGCCCCTGTGTTTCAGAGGATGACGTGTTGTAACTGCTGAAAGCGTGCCACAGCCAAATCCATTCAAGTCTTCCCAGCATCCTTTTCTCTCTCTGTCACATACCCCACAGCTATTAGGAGTAAATCAAGAAATGGCTGGTTTATACAGGTGGCATCTTTAAATAATGATTTCTCTTCATATCACTCAAGAGAAATCATTGCGTCAGGTTGCTCAGTTAGCCTGATGAGCTCCTCATTATTACCTCCACCAAAGAGTCAATGTTTTCTCCAGCGTTTGTTTGTCTGTTTGCAGGATTACACAAAAAGTACTTGACAGATTTTCATGGAACTTAGCGGGAGGATGGGAGGTTAATGGGAGCATTAACAGAATTATTTTTTTTTATACTTTCTTTAACTTTGCGAGATAGGACTTTTTTTCACTATTTCTATCTATTATGCGTAAGTTACTTGACAGATTTTGATGAAACATCATAGAAGGGTTGGGCATGAAGCAAGAAAGAACCCATTAAATTTTGCATGGATCCATACACTAGTACTTTTTTCTAACATTGCACAATAGGGCATTATGGGCCATTTTTGTCATTTACTCATACTTTGAAAATCAAATGATGAATTGGGTTGTGCCATGGACGAAATCATCTAATTTTGCGGCTAGAGCCTGAGGAAAAGTGAAATGATGATAGTGAAATATCATTTTTCTTAAATAAGTACCACACTAATAATGATACCAATGTATCATACTCCAGAGGGACTTATTGGATTTTTAAATACAATGCTTTGGTGAATCCAGCCCTTAATGAGGAAATAGATCTTAGAACTTATTTGTAAGCTGAAGAATTCCTGTCATTGTTGTTGGTGCTAGTGAAGCTTTTATTGTTATAAGTGTAAACAGGAATTGATGTTGAGTTATCGATATATTTTTATTGCTTGGTTTATAATTATTATGACTATTAATGTGACTATTAATTTCAATATTTATTGTGTAACATGCTAATTTAGCATCCTTGACCATCAAATGCCTAAAT
Source organism: Chaunax sp. Z400 (assembly GCA_037577475.1). Lineage (NCBI taxonomy): Eukaryota > Metazoa > Chordata > Actinopteri > Lophiiformes > Chaunacidae > Chaunax > Chaunax sp. Z400. The sequence continues at coordinate 11,472,403 of CM075190.1, read as the reverse complement.
AAGGAATCACTTCCTTCCACTCAGGTTTACGCCTCTTTCCAGTCATACCCTGAAGAGGACTTGTTGCTGGTTAAAAGTGGTCAACAGTTTCCTCATTCTGCGGCTTTTCTTTGTCTACAAATGACAAACAATGTGTTTTCAAAATTCTAGGGTTAGGTTATTCTGGTTAAGCAGTCATATTATGAGGATTAAACTATCATGGTCTGTTGCTCCTACAATAGGTGCGATGACATAATGAGGAAACTGAGATGCCTTGGTGGAGGTTTGCACTCTTTGAGTGGTGTCTGCTATGATAATGTTTTATTTTTGGAGAAAAATAAAGCCAAACACATCATCACCATTCAGATAAACCTGGAAGAATGATGGCAGAGGGGTTATTCTTAGTTGGCACTGTTGGTCAAAGCTGAGCTTTCAATTCTAAATATGCAGACATAAAATGAAGCCAGAATTCTCCAACTGTATCAGTGCTCAGAGCATGGATATATCAACACATATATAGTTATCACATACGTCACAAGATGAAAGATAATGGCTTTGTCCCCAGTATAAGGTTCAAAAGCGAAACAAAAGTTTCATCCCTCCAGTGAGTTAAACATCAACAGGGACAATATGGAGCATATCAGTAACATATTCATATGCTTACATGCACACGCTCTCACACAATGTTACACCCTCTCTTTGTTCTCAGCTCAGAGACTCTTGGTTTTAATTCCCAGAGAAATTAACGACCTTAAGATGAGGTCAGATGAAACAATGACGCAGACAATCATATTATATTGATGAGATTTTAAAACAGTTTCATTTGTGGTTGATGACAGATGTTAGTCAAACTGTATTAATTATTCTTGCTCTCAGATCCCCTTGTGGTGTGACTTATGTCATTTTGACTCCCTTCTGGATAGAATGAACAGACAGAAATGAGTCACAAGGCTGAGATGACGTAGGACTAGGAGGTCAAAGATGCTTCATTTAATGATTTTGATAAATATTGAAGGTTTTTAAAAGAAAACAACCTTTTTGTGTACAAAGTATTGGATGGGAACTTTGAATAATATAAAATGACATTAAATGGTAGCTAAAAACTATTAAAATGTCCAAAATATGTTTTCACAAAGAAAAGGGGAAAGCATAACTATTTGACTTTGGCTCTGAGAGGAGTAAAGAGAGGAAAGACGACATGCAGCCGTTTGGCTGTTCCCTCACAGGGAGGTTAAGAGGGGCTGGCTGGGGTTAGACTACAGGGAAATGACCTCCGACTCTGTGCTTCCATGTTCCCAAAGTCAGACATGCCTCACTGGGCTTACCACAGGAAACCCATGGATACTTTTTTGTTTGTTTTTTCCTTAAATGGCTTTGTTTCAGGAAGTAACAAAGTACAAATACTTTGTTACTCTACTCAAGTAGCATTTTCAGGTATATGTGCTATATTTGAGTATTTATTTTTCTGACAATCTTTTACTTTTGCTCCCTACAGTTTAACACAAATATCTGTATTCTTGTTACTTTAGCAGATTATTGTTCATTTTGCATCATAGCGTGCTTTCCTGACATCAAGACTGATTTCAACCTAAATGGACATAGAAAAGACGATCCCCTGGGCGATCCATCGCTGCATATCCCTCACAGCAGACGCAACAAGACGAGAGACGTAAGACAACGAAACAGACAAGAAACATATGCAAGAAACTCAACTCCAAAAAAAGTGATGAATCTGTCCACTGTGTTTTTCTCTGCAACTGTTCTCCATAATGGGCATTCATGCTGAATACATTCTTTGCCTGTGATTGGCAGTAATAGAAGAAGAAATAAAGGTCCTAATCGCTAAAGTTAATATTATATTAATATGATATGATATTCTGTTAAGTTTGCACAAAAACAGCAGGTAAAGTGTCTTTCGAATGACTACTTTTTAATTTTTAAACTTTGAGTACATTGTAGAGCCTGTACTTTTTCCCTTTCACTCACGTAAATTAGTTCAGTCAATACTTCTTGACTGTCCTACTTCAGCAACGAATGTTACCAACCTCCGCCTGTTGGTAAACATTTGATTACAAGATAGTAATTTATAATTAGGCCTCTGGTTTTAACATTGAAACCCCAAAACTAAGTCAAAAAAGTTACGTGTAAATGTAATATTCATCCATGTCACATTATTCTCATGTGTTTAGGAGTTTCATGTTACATATTTATGCAGCATAAGCCATGTTACACTGAGCTCCAGCATTTTGTATCTTTGGAGATAACAGTAAACACCATAACCATACATGTAAACACACACACACACACACACACAAACACATACTTTAGTTAAGCATCAGCTTGGCTGTTGACATGGTGTTGCCAAGGGAACCCGGGATTCAGGGACTCTGTTCTCCAGATGTTTCATGAACAAGGGTGCTTCCTGGTTCATCAAAAACTGAAAGCGTGTGTGTGTGTCTGTGTACATGTGCCAGCATTCATGTGTTTCTGAATTTCTCAGACGCGTCAAATGCTCGTCAGCTGTAGCCAGACCAGCATGTGTATGACATCAGAAAAGATCTTTTTCAAATCCACCTCCTCCCAGTAGGACAGTACATTTTCTCCTCTCTTCACACAAGCAGGACAGCATAAATTGTAACACACCCATACACACAAACACACACACTCATTTACATACAGATAATAGAGAAAGTCTGTGTGTGTGTGAAGCATTAAAAAGGGAGAAACACTGTGCTCAACACTAAAGTGTTGTGTGATGTTACCCTTAGGTTTAGCTGTAGTATTGGCACATTACTGTAGCTACATTAGTCACATTTAAAAAATGGCTTTGTGAGGATGGCTCACGGCTAAAGATCACATCACTGCTAGCTGGTGGGAGAAAGCATGAGAAAGCATGAATGCACACTGGTCCGAGGTAATATGCTGTCAGTCGGTGTGGGGAAAGGTAATGGAAACAAAGAGCTCACACTAGTTTGTTGTGCTACGTTAACAAGAGTTACTGTGTTAATGCATTGAAAGCTAGGATGGCACTCAGTCGAGTTAAGGCCCAAAAGCCCCCTTTAATTCAATCAAGTCTTGTCCAAAATTAAACTGTAATCATAATTTAACGTTACTGGATTTTTAACAGCCAACCATTTAAATCAGATTTTTATTATGACACTCATAGCTACCAGCCCCCTAAATATGCCTTATTTTTTCGTCAACCATCATCAATTGTTACCTGAGACGTCAAAGAAAATGATGAAAATCGCAATGTCAAATAAAGTGGAAAAAAACATGCATCTGCACTAAAATTTAATGGGGTCTATTCCTCCCACAAATCCTTTTTGGCGCAACCCTGCTGAGAAAGCAACCAATCAACAAATAAACAGACATGCGTGAAAACATAACCTCCTTGGAGTTAATCACTTTGGGGAGAAGACGGATTATAAAAGTCATGCTGGCTCTGACCACCAACTGTGAGAAAGCTCTCACAAACAAAATCTGCATCACAACTACATCAATGCTTACTGGAGGTTTCAGTCCTCGGTGCTCATTTCTCCAGTTCTGGCACGGCACTCAGAGCCAGTCAGACAACCCTGCTGAGAAACTGACTGGTGCAGTTTGCCAAAGCTAATTGAGTCAATGGAGCGTCGGACTAAAATGAAAGTACCACACAATCTTGTGTTTTTCTTTTCTTTTTTTTAATTAACTTGTTATAATGAATGGTTGTTGGACTATTAAAAAAACAAAATTAATCTACATTGACATCCCTACTTAGTCTGAACAACTTGTTTTCCCTCGCCGAACACAAAAACATGACATCGACATCCGTTTTTTTTATCTCACTCAGTGTGCAAATAAACTTATTTCCAAGAAAGCTGTAACCTCAAGTTAAAAAGTTAATGCCCTGAGTGCTGTGTAGTCCATGTGGACATTATTTGAAAGGTTTGAGCCAGATGAAGTGGATAAAGGTTGGGGATGACAAACTGGTGATAAAGATAAGATGTTGCAGATGGGTCACCCTGATAACAAATACTCAAAAACAAACAACAAACTGAACCAAAAACACAACTTTCTTGGAAGAGGTAATAACATCAGTTTCGAATCTGACGCCCACATTTATCCCACAGGGGTAGTATTAAGAAAGAGATTGTGGCAAACAGCAATGCTTCCTAATACACCTTCGTCACCCTGCATGTGAATATGACCTCGAAACAACATGAGTACAAAGGCAGCATACTCCACTGTTTCACTGGGTATGTTCCAAACAAGTGACATCTTAGTAGATGGAATAATTACATACAAATTCTCCATCTTATGTTGTTTCTTTTTTAAATACACATGAAACCAGAGGTCTTCATCAAAATAGATCAGAATACTTTTTTTTTAAAGAAACAAGAGTAATGAACTGGTTGCACAACAGATATTCTTACATGTCATGGCAGAAAGCTCTCAGGTGCATGAATGACTGGTGCACTCAGAGCAGCACTTAGAGAAGATCTTGCTACTCTGCATGCTGGTTAACCATCCCTGTTCTTGGGACAGTCAACAGAACTGAGCCATTGTTACCGTCATTAAGTTGTCTTTCCTGCAGTGACTGTCTAATAAGTCCATTAGACTGGATGAAAAATGCAGTAAAGCTGAAGAGATTCTAAGAGCATGATCACCAACACTGAACACCAATACAGTATATGCCCTTTTTCATGCAGCACATGCAGTGTTTCCCCTAGCTTTATTGGATGGGGGGGTGGGGGGATGACTTTCAAAAAGTAGGTGTATATAATTCTGAAATATTATTCTGTGTTTATGCCAATAAATATTTTCATTTTGTTTACTTTTACACCAAACCTTACCTATATCTGTCTTGTAGAGCCAGGAGGAGTATTTCCTCTCTGACAGCCAAGATGGGTCAAAGCATGTCTGCCTGTGCTTGTCGGTGGGTGTAGCTGTGTCAGTGCTCGGAGCAGGGCTAGCTTCCCTCCCCTCAGCAGCGGAGGAGCTATTAGCATCCTAGCCACTGGTACCAGGTTCAGGTTAGGTAAAGCAGCAGGTTGGTTGGCGGCAGATGGCGTAGCGATGCGTTTGAAAAACACAGATATTTTGGCCTGGTTTGCACTTTGGTGTTGACGTTTGACCATCTTTGGTTTTGGGGAAGTTTTTATTGCATGTAACATACCGACTTTGTCCTCAACCCGGGTTACTGTCACTTAACCTCTCCTCTACTTCGCTCAGCTTGTCTGTGTGTGAAGCATAGATAAGCCATGCCCTCAGGAGGAACACCAGACCAGAGCAGAGCAGAGTCATTGATCAAGAGAGCGAAACACATAAAAGACACTCATGCTCTGCTGAAATGAAATGACAGCACATATAAATTAAGTAAATACTATAAATACAATATTGTGTGCCTTTCTTTTTGGGGGCGGGAGGTCCTTTTTTTGGGGGGGGGTGAGCTGCCCCTCCCAATTAATGGTAGGGAAAACACAACCTCATGGTTCACTCGCTCCATCTACTTGAGAACACATACTGTATGTTTCCTTCTGAGGTGACGATGACATGTGATCAGAGCTGACATAGTCAGCTTGTGATTGCTCAGGTAGAGGACATATTGATACACACACCTGAGACCTGCAATACTATAACATGACCCTAGCAGACTAAATTAGACAGAATACAATCTGACTCTGATTCATCTCAGGTTGGGTCTCCATTGCAAAGGAACTATGGACCCATGAAGAGCTCCTCCTGAATCTTTTAACACCACATTGTGTATACAGCATTATAACAGGACTGTGATAGGACTGAGAGACTGCTCGGCTGAAACGAGTATCAGACAAGGACACTTATCATCTGAGTAAAATGTGTTTGTGTCCATGCTTATTGAAGGAAAATCTCTGTTGGGTAGCTTGCTGAAGTTTATTCATTGAAGTTAATAAAAACTTGTTCTGATCAAGATCAGTCAAAAAACATAGAACTAAAATGACCATTTAATGCAGTTTTCATCCGTTTGGTTTGTTTGTTTGTTTGTTAGCAGGATTGAACAAAAACTGAACAGATTTGTGGACGGAAACAAGACAAAAACCCCAATGATTTTTGGTGCATATCTGGACAGAGGAGAAGCTCCAGGATTCTTTTTAGCAATGTGATTCAGACTATTTTTCATTTTCTAGTTTCTTTGGAAATAATCCATAAATCTTGATGTAAAAAAAATCAACCAATATCATTAATAATATTTAGGGTTTTTATATCCATGTGTTTGTATAATATACTGCAGATACAGAAATTATTCTGATCCACCAGACATTATTTTGATCCAGCAGATCTGCACTCTGTCTGTCCCTATTTGTTAGCCACTGTACACTAACAAATAGCAACAGAAACACATGATGTGTGGCTGAGATGATTGTGTTTTTATTGGTCCTCTACAGCTTTAGAAATATATCCATCTGAGTGTGATTTATTTTATGATTTTTGGGGGGGATCCAGGTCTGGTTTATGTAAGACATATGTAGGATTGTTCAGCCTCAGCAGAGGTATGGCTCTACTAAGTGCCATTCTAGTTAAATGATGTATTTATTGTTTCCAACATGTGTTATCTTTACTACAGGTGCTTGACTCTTGGCTTGTTACTGTACTTTGATGACTCTGTTCCTGAGAGCTGCTCAATCTGAAAATCTTAGACGATTTAGTCCGTGACTTGTGAACAGTTTATGACATTGATTGGCAGTATTGTGTTCCTTAATCAAGCAATCGCATTCTAACCCTGTCAAATGCAATGTTTCTCTCTTTTCTTTCACTATCGAAACAGCATTCAATGCTTTGAGTTTTGAGCTCAAATCTCTGCAACAAACTTGAAACTGAGACTCAGAGTTCTGTGGGTCCAAATGGATGAGAGATTATTGTTATGAACATGAGCGATAAGTGTTTTTTCCTCTCAAGACAATGTGTTCTCTGTAAGAAAACAAGGGCAGAAACAGGTTCCATCACTGTCTTGTAAGAGTATATAACTTTCAATGTCTTTTTGTATTATTTAAATTGACTGCTGGTATGTAAATAGGCTTGATCAAGTCCCTAAAAGATGACATTTATACAGATGTAAAGTTCTTTTGAAGGCTTTGTAAAGAAAAACTTTGACTCCACAGGTAATCCCCACCTCCCTCCTTAAAAGATTTGAATAATGTTGAGCAAGAAACACCGTAAGATCCAACATCACCATGACAAACTGTAGAGATTTAACCAGTGAACACAAATCAAGTCGCTTTTTAATCTTTTCACCATCATTTGAAACATCATTTCATCCGAGCTTCGCAAACTTTTGAAAGCACCACAATACCATAGTCACGTAAACGAGCAAAACTCAACTCCTCTGATGTCACAGCCCAGCTTTGCACATGCCTATTATTATTATTTGTAGATGCCTATTCAGCCTTATTGGCGCACGCAGACAGCATACGATGGTCAGAACAACAACAAAAAACAATGTCGCACTGTCCAGTTTTGTTCATGCTGCAGACTGTTAAGTTCATTTACGCTCCTCTAATGTAGATTTGCTGCATCACTACTGTGATCTTATTCTGTGGTGTTGATTTTGAAAGGTTACACCACCAATCACTGGCCTGGCATGCATACTACGGTGTTTTCAGCCTTTTTAGCGGATCTGTGTGTACAGGGATACAGGATAGACGCAGAACTTCTACAAAACGCAAAGAAAGACTTCTCATTTTTCAGCAAAAACGCTGCCTATAAACGAGGCCTAAGATCTTTATTCCCAGCTGAATAATGTCAACACTTAATGTGTGCTGTTTTTCTTTTAATAATTTCCTATAACATGATGATTTCAAGTCAGATTGAGAACAAAGACATGCTGAGGTTATCGTTCCAGAAAAGAGAGATGTGCTGGAAGAGAGCAGGAGGAAAAGCAGATATACTGTATGTCCCTTTCACATTTGTATATCACCGTGGAAGGTAGACAAGAATAAGACGTTTTTGGCACATAGGAGCTTTAAAGGGGGCTTATTGAAGCTTTTCAGCTCTGACATTTCTGGCGAGATATTGAGATCTAAAATTCTGGAGAATATTTCATCCTCAGACAGCTCACACTTACTCTGTTGTCTGGCAAATAAGTCAGAGTGATGTCCTGCAAGGACTTAATACATCCTAACAGACTGTCTTGAGTCTGAAGTATTGTTTATGTGTATGTGCATTAGAGGGAATAGAGTATATAAGGATTTTAAGTAGGTAATTTTCTACCTTTCTATGTGATTGAAAACTCTTATGTCCCATGTACTTTTTTATTAAGTATTTCTTGGTACAGAAGAAAACTAAATATTGATGTCCCGTTAAGAGGAAGCATCAGAGATAGAGTTCTTGTGCTTTTTAAAAAAAACTTTTGGATATTAAAATTAATAAAGGAATATTTATTTTCATTATTTTGTAAATGTAATTGGATCATGGAAAATAAATTTAACATATACAAATTACTTCTCTTTCTTCTTTGTTTATTACACACATAAAATGAGGTAAGTTGCCTTCTTTCCTAAGCACGGCTGCAGCAGCCGACTTTCCCTAAATCTCAGTAACATTATAAACCCTTAGTCCTTCATCCACTGAACAGTAGACTGATAGAGATCATGGCACTAAATCTGTTTGGGAAAATCACCTCTGCTCTCTCTCAGCCTACCGGACTCCAAAAAGGTGTCAGTCTTACCTAGTTGTTTAACACCTCTGCTGTAGTACCTTTTATTTAAGGAATATTATCAACGATTACATTTCTCATTTTGACAGAAACTTCACCGTAAAGCTTTGATTATGAATAAATCACTCACACATGCTCCTTGATAATGACAACCTGGACTATTTTCTAGTAGAGCTTGAAACAATTTTTCCTCAAAATTGCACCCATGACCTGAAACAATGTAGGTATATATTACAAAGTATCAATCAAAGTCTGGAAGTATTTGGAATTCTGAGAGAAACCGTTGCAGTGGTTGAAATGGTGATCAAAAGAAAAAAACTTCTAAATACCCAGCAGTCTTCTTTTCATCCACAAGTCAGTCGGAAAAAGTTCTTGAAAGCATGTGTGAGAAACTACAAACTGCATGATGGTTATTTTCAAAGAATATTGGTCCAAGACTCTTTCTTTCTTTCTTTCTTTCTTTCTTTAACAGAGGTAAGCGTTGTGTACTGCTTAACAGAAGAAACTGGTATATTCTTTGGTAGTGCCGTTTTTTGATAGTGGTCTTGCTGTTTGGGGGCAAAGCAGGCCGTTGAGGCTTTGTCACATTTAAACCCTCAGACTGTTGGCCAGTTTGGTGTTATTCTAGACTAAACACTCCGGATACAAACATTTTCATGGCCAGCACAACAATAGTCAGTGTGTCTCTAGGAGACGTTTGGGCCCTCAATCAACAAACAAAAGCTTAGGCCTCTGTCAAAACCAGCGAGGATCTCATATCCTGCAAATATTGAGCAAACGGTTGACAAGCGATGAAAGAAACCTGTTATATAGACCCGAGATTTTAGTATGGATTCTACCTTTGTGAAAACGTTACACATTTTAGAACTTTGGACAGAGCCAGTCAAGCTCTTTCTCCTTGTTTTCATTGTGCTAAGCTAAGCTCACTAGCCACTGGCAGAATCTTCATGTGTTTCATCCTTATCATCTAACTCTAACTCTAATTCTCCTCTTACTCATTCTCCCTTACAGCCTACTATCTCAGCCTGTATTTAAATGTCTGTTTGCATGCCCATGTCCACATATGCGTAAATGTGTTGAAGTCTTTATTGTAGTGTGCTGCCGGCTCATAAAACCTGTTTTCTTATATATAGACAGCATCAGTCACATATACACTGTTTATATGTGCACACGAAGCAAGAGGGACCAAAGAAATTGATCACACACACACACACACACATAAAATAAGTACATATACACTGAGTCATAGTCTGTCAGCTAGTTGACTTTCAGTTTGATGTGACTGTTACCCACAGAAAGCTCTCCAGACATCCAGACAGCTGTCCAGTCCCCCTAAACACACTCAGCCACTATGAAGACCCATTTATTGGTAATCACGTGTGTGAGAGTGTGAGTGAACGTGCTTGAGAAGTGTGAGTCCCCTCGTACGTGCGTTTAAGTGTGGGAAGCCGGTAAGTTTGTGTGTGTTCGAGAAGGGCCAATGTGGGGGTTGTCATGTTTAAAGGGTTTCTTGGGTTCAACCCTAACACCAGCAGACGTCATGACATCATAATCACCTTCCCACACACGTGTGCACACACACACAACCCTCAACTCTATGACATGAACCTGCATGAGAAAATGAAAACATTCAAAGCTGTGGGCACAGACGTCACATCTCAGACAGGAGCTGTGGATAATAGTCGCATTTTAGACTAAAGCAGTCTAAAGCAGAAAAATATGTTTCACTGTGTGATATCAAAGTTATGATCTCCATGTTGATCCATTGTGGTATCCATTGATGTTTGAACACTGCATTACCATATTTTCTTTTTATGGTCACCTTCCATTGTGTAAGGGGAGGGTTGTACACTTATTAGATACGGTAATACCTTCGATATCAACTTCAGATAAATGATGCTAAGGAACCAACTGTGGAAGAAACCATCTGCTTCCAGTTAACCAGTCATGCACATGCTGAGTGCACATGAATGATATGTGATTATTTCTGATATGGGGCTTCAGATGATTTCCATTTAAAAAAATGAAAATGTAGTGTGGATATAACCTATTGCAATGCAATGTTTTTTTGTTGTTTTGTTTCTCAAAAATAATCCAGTGACAGCGGTTTACATATAAATAGTTGCAGGGCAAACCGTCCTACAGAGCAGCTAAAAAAAAGAGACTACAGCTAATTCATGTCCATGGCAACACACCCTGGTAGAGGATCTTAATTAGATTTTGCCTTGGGCGCCAGCACACCCAGGACTGCCACTGCAGTACGCCATTAAAGCCATTGACCATATTCATGTCCACCTCTGCTGTACTATTAGTAGTAGTGATAGACTAACCAAGCATCGTGTGACAACAGAGAACTCTCATTAATTTCAATGAGACCGTTACATTGGTACAGTGGGGTTTCTGACAAAGAGGGCTTGTACAGGAAAAAGTAAGGTTAGCATGCCAAAAAGTCTTGGCTGGATCAACATCTGCCACAATGCTCTATCATTTGTGAAGGCGTCTTGTATTTCATACATGCAAGCACACATTTCAATCAGGAGGGACTAGTTGTTGAAGTAAATAAGATTGTTTATTACATCAAATGATATGTTATAATTAGTCTCTCAGAAGGTTTTTGATGTCAGAAAGTCTTTGGCGCTCAGACTCTTCAGGAAGATTGAGATCAAAGGGCATCAGTCCTGAGCACCAGCAAGATATATATCCGCCCTTTGAGTGCAGACACTGGCGGTGGTGGTGATGACCCTGCTGAAGCTGACGAATGATGAAGTTGGTGAATCCTTGGAGACTGGGTGGTGATGAGTGGGTGGAGAGTGTGCAAAACAGCAGGATGACAGAACTATAGGAACTGAGAGAGTCTTTTCTAAGAAGACAGCAGCAAGATGATAGGCTGACAATGAAGGTGTGTCGCTGTGCTATTGGATAGATGTGACCGGCTGATGAGAACAGCTGATAACAATTGTAAGCACAGACCGTGATGCGTGGAAAATAAGACAGAGCATGAATGAGAGGTGTGAATAACAGAATTGCATGCCAACTAAAGTATAGCCAGAGTGTGCAAAGGTTTAGTCCTCCTGACTGAACTTACAATAGAGCTTCAATTCTTATAAAGTTGTTTGAACAGGGAAAATTGGTTTGCTCTACAAGTCAAAGGCTGCAGTAATAAGTGTCTCTCATAACATTAAATATGTATGTTGTCTTTATTATGAAAGCTGGAAGGGCTCATCTAAGGTCCAACAGACAGATAGTATCAACTAAGACTAGGACAGAGACAATTAGAGAGCAACGAGGGGAGTCGAAGCAGCACATTGAGAGACATGCTAAAAGAAACCACTCTTGTGTCAGTCTGTTTGGGTGGGCCTGCAGAGGCACTGAGATTTAAATCACAGCTGTTTGACTAATGTTATACACAGTCACTTTCATAAGCCTCAGTCCCAAGCTTGTTTAGATGACCGGCAGCGGTCATAATGGACCGAGTTATATTCTCTGTATTTTATGGTTTTGTTAACAGCAACCTTTCCTGTAAGAACAGTTCACTCCCTTTTCTCATTCTCAGCGTTTAGGTTACTATCAACAAAATCACAATAACTTCAGTGTGTCAAGGACATACACCCCACTTGTCCTGGACTGTAATAATGTTCATGCACTACAGAATATTCAGCAAATTTCACCATATTATATGAGGGTGGGAGTGAAATTAAACACTTTTTGTTTCAAGGTCTCGGTAATAATCAGAGGTTGGCTTGCTGTCGTATCTTGTGAGAACGGCTGTGTCCTTGAGTTCAGATGTTCAAGCAAATATCTGTTAGTTATATGATGAGAAAATCTTTTTCTAACTGCTTTTTCTTACATTTTTGTCCAGTGTCTTGTGCTTAAGCTTTGTTTCAGAGCAATCTGCCCGCTTTGAGACGCATATCCCAAATCATAAATGTTTAATATCAGAAAAAGAGACAAACATTGCGGAGTAAATGCAATACAAATACTTGAATTAACGCAAGAAAAGTCCTGACGAGACCTTATATTGCAAGTGATTTGTCCCAAAAGATTTTTGTGGCTTTGCAACTGAGCTGAATAGAGAAAGAAAAAGAGAGAAGGATTAAGTCTACTGTGCTCCACCCAAAGCTGTTTAAATGGCACATTTAAACAGAAACCTCTTAGAAACATTTTTTTTCTCTTACTTTCCATCTCAGTCACATTCAGACACATAGATACAGAGCTCAAACAAACACACACACAAATGCACTCCCAGGTGATACCTCCGACTCTGCTTAATGTGTGTGAGGTAATGTTTCTAGGAAAGCATGGAGAGGTTGAAAAGGGAGGGACGGGGGTTTCTGGGGTGTGAGAGGGAGAGAGAAATCCCAGAGAAAGAGTGTCCCACAGCTGTGTGGCTCGCATGTGTTGTTGTGTTTGGTGCCAGAAAACCAAGGAGCTCCCTACATAAGTTCATCATCAGACTGTTTCAACTCAGACACTCCCAGCGAACGCAGAACACGAAGCAAGACCTTGATATTTGGTTGACGTTCTGTTTTCATTATGGCTGTCATTTGCTCAGCAAAATGCTGAAACAGACAAATTTTACTATTTTACAACTGTCAGTGATAGTTGTTATATAAAACATCCCTTCTGACCAGTTTTACTCTAATCCCACACACTTCTTGAACCTAATGTTCTATCCTAAGAGAGAGGCAGCTTCTTTAAGATCCAGCAGACACTTGATCTGTGTATCAGCGCTGGTCCGGCCCTGTTCTGTAGAGGGAAATGCCAGAACTCGAATGACAGGGATTAGTGAAGCTATAGTCTAAAGGAGTGCTACTGGACATGCCACCCATCTGGGATGCTTCTTTACTACAGATAAAGGTACAGAGTGCAGAGGAGCAGACCATACAGAAAGTAGATTAAAATAGTAAGTAGGTTAAAATAGCGCAAATGTAAATTAGTTCACCACTGGGGAAACCATCAGCTGTGTTCCCTGAAAGTCTTGAGAATACCTACATATAGTGGTATGTTATGGGTCACTGATGGACATTTTCAAAGCATTCTCTTTTAGACTAATTAAAGCTGAAGTTTTCCACACATTGTGTCCTGGAATACCTTAAACTAAACACAATCATCACTGAACCCCATTCTGAGACTCACCTTTTAAACATGGCTGTGTGTTTACATAGTGAGGTGATGCATTTTGGGGGCTGCTGTGACCTCATGGTCTCAGACAGCTGCTGGCACGATAATGAATGAAAACCTTAGCGTTGCACACACACCTCACAGAGAGAGAGAGAAAAAAATGGTGAAAGAGGGGGAAATATCCTCGTTTTTCATATGGGGGGTGAGAAAAGGCTGCCTGTGCAGAGCTGTTCTTTTTGCGACTGGACTGTTGACAAGACTCATTAAGCATCAAAGTTGCAGTAGTTTGGTTTCCCCTGCCAACAGCTCCTACTTTTATATTTACAGCATTCCTGCAGGAAAGCTCATTGCATTTATAAGAAACACCACTGAATAGACCCAGGTATATTCCCCACAAATATACACAATGCAGCAGTGGTTGGCCAAGGTACCACTGCTTAGTCAGTGTGATTTCAGTCTGCCTATGTCTAATGATGTCCTGATGAAACGTCTGCTGCACGGTGACGAGAAGCGGCTGACAACTCTACAACTGACAACTAATGAGAGACGCCCCTGGAGTCTACACCCAACCTAACAAAGACACAGGATGATGTGACAAACTAACTGGCTACACTGATTTAAAAGAAGAAAAAAAAGAGGAAAGAGATGAGTGATTAAACTCTTATGCAAATCCAATTACTTATGGCAATGTGTTAATTAACACACTAGTAGAGATGCCCTGGGACACAAACCTGCATCTTATGTATGTAATGTGATTCACTCATTAAAAAAGGTGGAGGATTAACTCTTGAACCATATCCCATCCCTGGATGTAAACACCGTGGTACAGGGATATTGTGGGACATCAGGTTTGGAACAGCAGAGTCAAACACAAGTCAGCCCTATCCTTAGGGGCAGAGGATTTACAAAGGTCTATTTATTTAAAAGGATGTAAGACTCCTGGCCAGGTAGTCCTGCAAGAACTCTTAACGGGTCGTCCATCAGACATCATTTGTAATAGATACACATAAGCTGGGACTTTTCTCTGAGGAGTTTGCATGTCCTCCTCATGTCTGTGTGGGTTCCCTCCGGGTACTCCGGCCCCCTCCCATCACCAAAAACATGCAATATAAGTGAATTGAAGACTAAATTGACCGTTGGTATAAATGAAAGTGAGAATGGTTGTTTGTCTTTCTATGTGTGGCCTTGCGATGAACTGGCCTCCCGCCCAAAGTCAGCTGGGATAGGCTGCAGCCCCCCCATGACACATGACCTACACAGGATAAGCGGTTACAGAAAATGAATGAATGAACATGTAAGCTGTGTCTCAATTCTGGGACCGCTTCCTTCGAAGGCTGTGTTTGAAGACTGAATGCATCACAAGGCCGTCCCATTTAGAAGGCTCCTTCAAATGATGCCCAAAAATATGGCCTTGTTTTCCGGGGCCACGAAGGATTCGACACATTGATTCTTCACTGCCCACGCTATCCCAAGATTCATTGCACTTCGCACATTCATTGTGATGTTTAGATTTTTTTTCCCCACAACAGATTTGTGCTGAGTGAGGGTGAAGCATCTCAAATTCTTATATTAATAGGTCACACACACACACACACACACACACACACTGTTACTATTACTACTGCTTCCACAGCTATAACAGTTTTAATTACAACAAATTTTACCATTATTCCTACTACAGCTTTTATTACAACCAGCTTTAGCACTATTGCTGCTACTACTGTACATCATAGCTTTTATCCTTTTATTGCTACTACTTTGATTACACAGGTTTTACTATAATGACTTTAACTACGACTACTCATCAACTAATGAACCCCATCCATCCATGTTGCTAGGCAACAGACACAGCACTTCCTGATGCAAGGTAAGGACAGGAAGAGCTGGTGAAATTCTCCGTAGACCTGACCGTCTCTTTTTAGAATGCAGAATGCAGCCTCAGCAGTTTATGAAGGCCACGCTTTTGTAGGCCGTGTCCTACGAAGGATGTAGCCTCTTAATTGAGACACAGCTGTAGACTCCTTATTCACATGTTTAGGTGCTGCAGATTTTTTGTACTGTCAGGTCTGTACTGGAGCCATAGCATACTACTTGTTAACTTGTCATGGCTATTGGTTTCTTCAATGCTGCTGTATGGCAAAAAGTTAATTTGGTGTTAACAGGTTCAGTTTCATGTAGAACTACATAATATAATATAGAGGAGTTTTCATATCATTAACATGTACTGTAGAGCAGTACTTGCAGTGACTAGGGTACATGTACAGTATATGCATGCAGGGCTTGTTGTGTGAGTATTTTCCACACACAATGCATGACAGGAAAAACTATAAGATGCAAAACAATAAAGGCAGTTCCTGTAAACTCTTCTTCATAAAGATGTCTAGGCCTATTTAAATTCTAATTTTGGCTGGCTCTATAAATTCAGATGAAAACGTCCTTACTTGGTATCACCGTCCTTTAATTGTGTTTCCATGAGTTTTCTCTGTATTCCTTCATTTCTATTCCCTGAAACACTATTACAGTATTATCAGTCTCTGGCAAGAGTCTTGTCTTTCAGCAAACTGTTTTTTGTGGGATGTGTCTGGGGTTGTTGCCATGGCACCACAGACACACACACTGTTTGCACACTGTGCAGCTGTAGTTGAAGAGTACCCAAGTCTGATAAATGTGCAGATTGCTCCCTCTGGTGGGGTGTGGTTAATCTGGCACGGTAAAATTTGTGCTGTTTAGTCACAGGTGCAATCCCCCTCTCCTTGTTATATATCACTTATGGGAGAATCCAGCAAATAACAGGCTAGGGGGAGACATGTTAATGGAGGTTAACTGTGGATCTTGTTGGATGAAGTCACACTACATGACTGTCAGTTTTTTGGGGAAAATTCTCCATCTCAAAAAGAAGACACAAACAGAGCATAACTGGGATTAAGGCCTAAAAGTCTACCGTACGAGGCAATTGTTTTGCAAACTTCACTTTTTTTGCCCCAATTGAAAGTGCTGTATCTTCTCTTCAATCTGACATCATTCATTGTTCTACTGCCACATTTTCTGGGGATGTTGGGGTTTTTATTTTGCATTTGGAAAAATTGCACTGTGAAACCAACGCAGAGTGCAGTAACTGCACTTATTGTTGCAGTTTGGCTCGATTTCACCATGAAGAAAGTCAGATACTGCAGTTTGCCTTTGTTTTAGAACCAACTTTGAAAATAAGGTTGTTTGTCACTGCTTCTTTATAGGTAACATCCTAAAATCTGAAATCTCTCAAGAAAGACAGGAATTCTGATAGATGGCACTTTGTCATGGCTGAATGCAACTAAAACTGTTCATGACAAAACATTAAAATACATTTTGAATTGATAGCACTTTTTTATTTTTGTTGTGCTTGAATAGAATAGAATAGAATAGAATAAAAGAGAATAGAGTAGTATAGAATAGAATAGACATCTTTATTGTCCACTCTCATGAAATTCAGAACGTCCATTGACAAAAAGTTGTTGTGCCTTTTAGAAACAAAAAAAAGCAATTAGACTTTCAATAAATGCCTAATTGATTAAAAATTTATGAACACAATAGCTGTAATGCAGATGAACAGTGGATGGATGATGAGGTTTGCATCATCAAATCTGAATTTGAACAAGGCACGGTGATCTAGTGGTTAGCACTGTCACCTCACAGCACGAAGGTTGTGGGTTTGAATCCAGACCTGGGACTTTTTGTTTGTGGGGTTTGCATGTTATCCCCAAGCTCACTCCAAGAGCTGGCTTCAAAACATGTTCAAAACATGCAATATAGTTGAATTGGTGACAAACTAGCAATCTGTCCAGGATGTACATCAACCAACGTCAGCAAGGGTAGGCTCCAGCCCCCCTCCATGACCCTGTACAGGATACGTGGTTCTAGAAAATGGATGGGTGTAACTGTCAAAGAACTGTAAAATCACTTACAGGCTGTGATTAAACTTTCCTTTGTTTTATTGAGACAATTAAGTGTCATATGGCTGCACTTAACTCAGGATTAACACATACAGCTCCACCTCTGTCTCTCTCCCTCTCCCCCTCTCTTAATCTTGTTTTTGTTTCCTATGAGCCTTTACTGCCTAATGTATTATGAATTGCATATAATGTCAACATTTTATGAATAATATTTTTGTAATATTAACAGTTTTTCTCATGTGTCTTTTTTTAAACTGCATGATCTCATAATCACCTCTTAACTACTCCTACTCCCTTACCAAAAGGGATCACTGGATGAGGCTAAGGATGGGGCTGATTAATATATGACTGACAATATCATTGGACAATGTAATTAAGCAATTCCAAGCACCAACCACCAACAATAATAATACAACACAATACTTAAGAAACTGAGTTTTCCAAGCCCAAGCCTTGGTTACATCGGATAATACCAATAATGGCTCTTGACTATGTTTCTATTGCAAGTGTATCTAAGCTGCCATAGACATTATAATTTTTTTTATTATTCATAGACTATAAGTTTTATGAATAGTAGAATATAGTGCATATTGGAAGTGTCAATGTCAAGACATACTGTAGCAGGCAAAAATTAGATAATGATCAAACCAGTGCCTGAGATGGGTACCAGCACTTCTGGTTTTTGTCCATGAGTACTCTTACATCTTATTGGGTACCACAATCTTCTAGTGAGTCTAGGTACCCACCCATGAACACCTTAACAACCGTGTAACTGTCTTAGCAAGGCAGCTGGCTTCAAGAGGAACAGATAACACATAACCTAATTACAATGCTATGCAAACACATAACTCCAAAATGCCGAAAGAAAGAAAACAGAGGAATAGGAATAAACTTAAGCAACTGATTAGGGTTCCTTACTGAATGCTGCTGCAGTGCAAATGGCTCAGAGGTTGTCTGTACTAGTTGCATCAGCTGCCCGCCTTCGAACTAGTAGTGCCAACTACTGAGGCTGCACACGTCACACATTGGCCACATTGCACATGTTGACTGTTGACTTGATTGTTGAAGAGAGGACCAAGTTGACCATTACTGTAGACAACTGATGGCTAATTGTGAAAGATAAGAAGCCTGAATGACAGATTTGCAGAAAAGTTGAATATTTCATAGTACAATGTGAACAAGGCCTGAACCTTTGCACTTTGAGCCTGATGTACAACTAAGCTTCAGGAAAAAGATCAATAAATGCAAAGAATCACTTACAAAATATACATTTATCTACAGACTGTGTGTTGTTTGTGATGTATGTAATGAAATGCATGAAAAAATACATTTGAAGTCGGATTTTAAAACCAACATATGCATATAAATATGAATCCATCTAAGACATGTGATGATCATGCCATATAACTGCTAAATTAGGGTACTGGCACCTATTTTGGCCCAATTCAGTCACTGGCTTAAACCGTTGTCCTGACTTAATGGAGCAATATACTGTGTGCTTCATCTTGGCATTGTAGGCACCAGCAATCACTTCATCTATAATCTCTATCTGCTTTAACTAGCTCTATGAGGTCACTCTCAATGTGAAGCAGGCTCAGTGTTGGCAAACTATCATGATCCAGCGTTTGTTCTTAGCCAGCTTTGAATACGTCCATTTACTGACAACAATTTCTCAAATGTTGTACTGCTAATGGGTAACGAGAGAGCCAAAAAGAAAATGGGAGACAAGTTCCCTTTTGAAACTTTCTATAGGCAAGCTTTGGATTTTTGTTTCCCCCATAGTCATTTCAAACACTCATATTTGGACACTGCATTCACACTTTTTACCATTGCTATTGACTGCACTGAAAACCTTAAACGTGTCCAAAACAGGAAACTACTTGATCATTTCTCTCTCCAGCTTGGTGCTGCTGTGATTGGTGCTCTCTCTGGTGCCTTTGCTTGCCAAGACAAAGCAACATAAGAACAGGGCTTAATTTGTGCTGTATCCTGCCAGAACAGGATCTGGAATCTCCTAGATTAGGACTGGAACCTATTTTATTAGAGAAAGAGAGAGAGGACAGTGTCATGCATTGATGCCTGGAGCAAGTTTTTTGCACGTCATATGAGCTAATGTTACTTTAATTTGAATTAGGATGCCCTTGCCTTTTGATGTCTAAATGTTTTGCCATGTAATTACTCTAAGCTGCACACTTTGCCTGTGTTTGTGCGGTGAAATTGAATAAATACTATAAAATTATCACTACAGCTTTTTCTACAACTACACTGCAGCTTCTACTACAACTTTTTCTGATATACAGATTTTACGACAATGACTTTAACTATGACTACTCATCAACTCCAACAGTCAGTGTTGCAAGGCGACAAGCTCAATGCTTTGTGATGCCAGGGTAAGGACAGGAAGAGCTGGTGAGATTCTGTAGACCAGACCACCTCATTTAAATGCACTCAATTTGGCCTGGCTTTGGTCAACTGCATCCTGCGAAGGACATGTCTTTGTAGACGCGTCACTCGGAGGATGCAGCCCCCGAATTAAGACACAAGAGAGGGAGAGAGAGAGAGAGAGCAGTAAACTGTATATCCTCCTGCTGACTTCAAGATTAGTAGAATTGTTATTAAGATAAGTTATTATATTATTATTGAGAATGCTTAATGAATATAAATAAATAATGCTTTGTTTGTAATGTGTTTTTGTGTCATCTTAATAGCTAGCACCTATCTTGTCCGATGTGCTACAGACACAACAAGTTCAGACTGTGTAATGATGTTGCCTTTAAGGCTCCTCGGTGTAGCCTTTTACACACGTCTTATGAGTGACTGTGGTTAGAGACTGTCCTCCATGTGGGAGTGGGGCATACCACAATATTTTCCACATGGTTGATGCGCCTTTTGGTTTGGAGGCCCTGCAACTGCATTGGCTGCACTGGTACCAATTGAACGTGTCGTAACACCATTAGAATGTTGCGTTCTTAGTGGTGAAGTTCTATTGACTACTGCATATTAGTATGCTTCAGGGTATGATTGAAATACAGGCTGGGTCCTTACCATAGCTCAGGGTTTAGTCCCCTGATGGCATGTGGACACAGGTATTTTTAGTTATTCAGGTTAATTAGATCTGCTCAATATAAAGTTACTTGGGTTATCCAAACTCCTTAGTAAGAATCATAAAAGTGTAATTTCATCCTTTCATAAGGTGCATCATAAAACTGAAGACAAATGGCCAATAGGTCTTTTTCATAGAGGAGACATTTGAACAAGAAAAGCACAGGTGTATATAATACAAAATGATGGCTGAATTCCATTGAGCCGTGTTAGTTTCAAGTCTGGTATTGTGCATGGTGGCTGACTGTCATCGTTTACTGGGACATTCAAATAAATCAGAACCATTGTTACTGTTATTTGTAACATCTGAATTTTAGTAGTCTACATGACAAATGCCTGCTGTGAAAGCATCCTATCAAGCACAGGCCCACAGTCAAGAGAAGAGGACTGACGAGGCAACAAATATGAAACACCTGTGTGAGTGGACCAATGCTGTGCAGGATTTTAAAAAGTGGTTCATGTCATATATTTCAGAATGTTGGCAAAAGTCGTGTTTCATTTCTTTCTCATTTGATTTATTTTATAGAACACTCCTTGGAAATTGTTAGAGGGTAAGTGAGATATGTGTATATGTTTATAGTAGGTTGTGGCAGTGTGGTTATGGTGAGCGCAGGATATGGGTGGGGTTGGGGGGGGGAGAGTAGGAGTGGATTTGGAGAATTGTGTCAGAGAGAGAGGGCTTATTAAAACAAGCAAAAAAACATCTGTCATTGGAACTAGTGAAAATTCACTTGGTAAGATTTCTTGAAATAAGATATGATATTTAGGCCTTTCAGTATAAAAGAGATCTTGAAATTAGCCAGGAAAATTCATTATGAGCTATACGTCATTAGTATTCAGAGGTGTCGTGTCTAATTATGGGCCTGCAATGCTCAAAAGTAGTCCCTTTCCCTCAAAAGTAGCTTTTTTATTTTGTAATGGTAATGTCATCCTCTTTATTTCAGGTGTATTTAACTTATTTTAAGTTCAATATAGTCACATCATTCTAGATTTAAGACCATCACCTGCTTGAAATAAGATTAGAAAGTGATATTCAAGAATGATATGTCTTGAAGTTAGCTGCTTTTTGTGTAATGATAAGACCCAATTCTGGGGCCCTGCCATCATCTTCATTTCAATTCAAGGGTATTTAACTTATTGTAAGCTCTACAATACTGATGCAATTCCTCTAGATTTAAGACATCAGCTACTGCAAATAAGTCTGAAAAACTAAGGCAAGTCTGGCATTAAACCAACAAATGCTTTATTTTCTCTACAAATTCTCAAAAACGTTTGCAATACCTCCACCTGCAACTCTGGACAAAGCAGGAGTTAACATACAGTTGTGACAAACCAGTGTATTACAAGGAGAATTCACAGCAGTGTTTGAATGGAGCACCACTTAACACTCCCTCCAACCTCCTGTCTCACTACACAAGAGACCCATGGACAGAGGTCTAACTTATGTACAACATTTTCATAGAAGTTGGACAATTTGGGACTGGCTTTTTTTTCTAACATTTTAGCTCAGTCTATATGGAACTGTAATAAAATACCTGTAATAAATTGGGGAACATTCCAAATATGTGTAACATTGAGGGTTTCCTGTGGCAATGCAATTTAAAACTGTGGGTAACAAAAACCTCATTTGTTTCATGTTTCTCATTTATCTCGGTGTCACTCTGTATTGATTGTGTTGTCATGCTTTGTGTGGCCTCCCTCATGGCTCTTCGTGCACGGAGAGCTTGTGTTCTCTCATACTCCGTCCTACTCAGCACAAATTTGAGCCTTTTAAGTTAAGATCCTTCACATGAACTGATATTCAAAACCATCTTTTCAAAAACCTGGACTGTCCAACGGCCAATGGGGAAACACCGACACTGGCCGGGACCAATGGGTTAAATTCACACTCTGCAAATCAGTCAGTCTGCAGCCAAAAATTCATGACAGTATCACTGAACTCTGAAGAGATAGTGGAATTGTTTACTCTCAGTATACATGCACTTGGAAGCAAGATTATTTAGGCCTCATTGTACATTAAGTTTACGCTACATGTGCACTAATAAGCATGTATCAATGCTTACCTAATGCACAGAGGAGGAACTAACTGAGGAACTAAGACATGCGTTAATGTTTACTGCATCAGCAAATGAAGAGTCTATCTGATTAACAGACGTATGAATTACTATTTATTAAGTTATTAATTACACCTAAATTAACACCATTAATTAATACTCCTAATTTATGTGGTAATTACACCAATGGGACAAAGTCATGGATTTGTGTAGAAACCAACAACCATTATCACACACATATTTAACAATGAGTAAATAGACATGTGCCTCACCAAGTAAAGCCATAACATAAATATATCTTCATCAATCATTAGCTACTGATTGATCAGCCAATGATTGGTACTCACTGGCTGCACAAACTCCTCAGTGTTGTCTGGTTAACTTTGGAGGAAAGAGGGAGAGTTGAGCCTCAGGTAGAGACAGTTATCTGTAAACAGCACCATCTGGTGGCTTCTTTATATTACGTTACCCAGAAACCAATATATGATCACAAGCTCGTGCAGCTGCTGTAAAATCCCCATCTGTTTAATCGTATGTTGTCTTTTGGTGTTCTTTGTATGACATAAAATCTGTCCTCGTTACCCTAAAAGCATCCGTTTTATTTTGGAATATCTGTGTGTTTGTCAAACTTTCTTAATTGAAATAGAAATAAACATATTCCCAATGCGACGTCAAAATAAAAAATTAAATATGCATTAAAAGTATGAATATATACTTGTATAATGTTTAATTATTATATTATTAACTGTAACAAAGCCTGGACTGGAGGATTCTATGGTTGCTAGGGTTCGTCTCCAGGTGCATCATTTCAACCTGATCAACTATAAAAACTGAGTGTCAGCCAAGTTCTCTCTTACGCTTGGCATAGACAACCTCTATCCAAGTGCTTTACTGAAACGACAGCCTTCATCCAGGACTAAATGTCAAAAGCTGTACATTAAGACACAAAAGACAAACATGAATAATCCTATCTGTAATGATTCATTACAGATACCATGATGCCATCATTTAATTAGAAGCTGTTCTGACTCATGAATACAGGCTGACCTCACATCCTCATAGACACAACAACACAACAACACCGCTGCTGGAAAACATTCAACACCGAAGCTTATTTTCACATTACAGCTGCTAAATAGAGCAGCTTCAACTAAACACACAAGATATTTGTATCCTTTTTTTTATATGAATCAACTTTTATTGGATTATAGTATCGATCAATCAGTTCAAAGATGTGAGGACAAGTAAACAATCAATAATCAAACAGTTGATGGTGTGTTTATGTGACCTGCAGCAGAACTTTAAAGGTTTGTTTCTTCTTTTTTCTCAGCGCTCCGTCTGGACGTCTGTCCTCATCCCCAACCCCGAGGAGCCCGGCAACCCCAGGCTGATCCTGAGGAGGGTCCCTGCACCGGTGCTCTGCAGCAGCTCCTCCCGGTGCTCCACTCTCAGGTCTCCTCCTCTCACACCTCCATCTATACAGATATAAAATATTTCATCATTAGGTAAAATATAGGAGAGAAATTTTGCTTTGGATTCAATTTGTGTTTTTTTCTCTCTCTCTGATTCCAGAACCCAGACTGAAGAGAAAACACCAGAGGACCCCAGTAAAACACAAGAGATGAGGGACAGGATGAGAGAGGAGATGACAAACAGACCCAGGATCAGATCACAAGAAGAACAACAGCCTGACGAACAGTAATACCAAGACATAAAATGGTATTAAAGGTATTTTATGTTTTCAAGTAAAATATACAGTAATTAAGTTGTTTAGAAAAATGTAATTGTTTATCTCAGAATTAACTAAAGATTCCTCTGTTTTATTTTTCCAACACATCTCTCTTGGGAAACTCCAGGACCCCAAATGAGGACAAACTACAGCAGCGAAACTCGAGTCTTCAAACACAGTTGAGCGAACCGTCCTGATGAAAGCCGTCGATGAGGAACAACATCACAAAGAGAGATGAGAAGACATGAGATGACAGAAGCAACTTCCTCATCCTCCACATGGAAGAGCAGGATCCACTTGTAATCATTAGTAATCTAAATGTAAAATGTTGGTCCTGAAGACACTGTACAGCATGTTTACATTAGTATTTACTGTAAACCTGTCTGAGAAAACGCAGTAATTTATCTCAGAATGAACTAAAGGCTGGTTGTTGTTTTTTTACATCTTTCTTGAAGAGACTCTGAGAATTCAAAAAAATCCCAGAAGAATCAAAGCATGAGAACAGTGATGAGGGAACCGTCCTAATGAGGATAAAGAGAAGAGAAACAGATCCAGGATCAGGACATTAGATGAACGACAGATCACTTGATCCAGATTTTGTAAATAAGTAGGTTTCCAGTAAAACACAAGTGGGAGGCTCCTCCCTGTGTACAGTAGATGAAACTTGGGCTAAATACAATATTGGAATAAAATGATGACATTTTAATTTATGCTGGTTCCTATGATGGTAGAAGAAGTCAGTCTGAGAGCAGAATTTGAAATCTGTATTAAAATGTCTTTGGTCTTTACCTTTTATCACAATAGTGAAAACAAATCAAATTGAACTGGATAGATTTCTACTTTGGAGGTGAGAAAAACCCAATTTTTGAATGTTGCATGGCCTCGTTCATATTCCTCTAGGTTAGATGCATATCCAATATATTTTTGAATGAGTATTTTTTCATTTAATTGATTAATTTTTGGGGTGGCATGGTGGTGCAGTGGGTAAAGCTGTTACCTCATAGCAAGAGGGTTCTGGGTTCAAATCCCACTGTGGGTGTGTGGAGTTTACATGTTCTCCCTGTGTCTGTGTGGGATCCCTCTGGGTTCTCAGGCTTCCTTCCTATTACTCTAAATTGACCATAGGCATCAATGGTTGCTTGTCTTTCCAGGGTGGACAGGGTGACCTGCCCAAAGTCAGCTGGGATAGGCTCCGCCCCCCCCTACAGAGGATCAATGATTACAGAGAATGAATGACCGGCCTCAAAGAGATTGCTGCAGGAAGAGTAAAATGCATACTTTTCTTTCCAGTTGTCTCAGAAGACTCAATTTTCATTGTCAGCTTTTCTCATGTTTGATAATGCCATCCTTCATACATGTTGTATGCCTCTGTCCCTCAGTTTGTGGTACATAGCACGAGACGTACGTAGCAGCAGATGTTAGCAGCCTTGCAGTACTAGGACCCATTAGGATCCATGTGTCTCTACTGAGCTGGCTGCATTGTGCCTGTTCAACTTTCATCATTAAAGGGATTTCCCTTTAGTTAAAAATATCCTCGCTATATTTTTCCCTTTTTTGTCAAAAGACTTCGTGATCTGGATAGAAGCCTCTCACCTTCCAGATTTGGCCCGGGGACTGCTAATTGGTAACCCCTGAACTAACCCCTCCTCCTGGAGTTCTCACTTCCTGTGGGGTGAATATGCTCATAATCTCTCTCATCCTGTGCTACAGGCCTGTCTCCTATTTGAACGTTCACCGGTATATCAACTACTGTACCATTGTTCCCGGGCCAGGAGGAGGAGGTTGCTGTCCCATCATTGCAGCATCACCTGAGACCTTACAGGAAGTTTTGGAGAGACACTCGGGTCACTGTGCTTTGAACCACCCCTCAGAGTAAACGCCTTGCTGACCGCCTCTGCACCGTGGCCTCAGCCTACACCCCTGGTCAAAAGATGTTGTTATCTGCTAAGGATATTCCCCTATGGACTAAATGCAGAAAACTTTCTCCTCGTTACACTGGAGCTTTTGAAAGACAAAGAATGACAAGATCATTAACCCTGTGACACCCAGCCACTTGGGGACACTCTGCCCTGCTTCACACCAGCTGTCGACCTCGGCCTTCTCAACCACCAGATTCAGCATAAATTACAATGAACCCTTTTAAACCTTCTCCTGAGTCAGTTTCTCTCTTTTGGGTCGAGCCACAAACCTTTCCACATACGGTGTACAGTATGTATGTAGAGATTGATTTTATAACTGTATCTTCTTCAATATCTTTTTCACAAAACACCAAAATTCCATGAGTATTTCAAACAATAAGTATGTTTCCAAATACAATTGCAACTAATTTTGTAAAAATAAGGAATGCATTTCTTTTAACAATTTTACTAAATGCTGGAAAATGTACATGAAAAACATAGACATAAATTAAAATATGGCTTCTAGTTAAAGGGAATCTTTTACCCCATGGATCTAGGAATATAGTTTACAATTTGATACACTGAAACAAATTATAAAAAAAATATCTAAATTTAAAGGGGAAAGTCTGTTGATTTCACAGTAAAACTTTATAAGAAGCGCAATAGCTAAAAAGTGAGGAGACTAAGGTAGTGTCCACCAAAGCCAGCCTCCACTATTTAAAGAGACAAGTAATGGAGAAAAATGAATGATGAATCTTAATGAAAAATGTGGTGGGGGTGTGTGTTTCCAACCATCCATGTCATATAATTTTGACTGTGATGAATTAAAGAAAATTATTGCAAAGTAAACTGTGTATTCATTGCAGGAGGTATCATTTATCACCTCCTGACCTGTCAGACTACTTAATCAATTAATGCCCATGCATTAATCCATCTTCAGTCTTTCCATGAAGCAAGCACTGGATGTCAAATGGAAGTGGTGATTCATCACAGGCTGACCATTTGAGAAAAAAATACACTGCCTCTTTGTAGACCTCATGCCGAACTTGGATAATTAAAAAGTATTTCTTATATTTCCATAAATATTTCCATTTTAATGACAGTCCAGAGAGGTAAACAAATTAAGGAAACATGAACATTTAATACACATCTTTAAAGATTTTATTACCGTGTTAATGGTTTGAATTTTCTTAATATACTCTCTAACAAGAGACTACCAGAAATATTCTATTCACAATGTACAGTAAAACATTTTGTGCAACAGAACTATATCAACAGTTGGCACAGCTTTTTAAAAAAATAAATAAATAATGAAGTGTGCTACATTCACATTAAGATGTTCCTATGTGGAAATACTTTAGTCCTCATTTTGCAGATGGTAATTCCCATCGGTAAATTTCATCGTGCAGTCAACATCCTTCCTCTAGTAGCAAAAGCAATAGCTACCTATTCAGGCAACAGAAAAATAGAAACATCTAAATTCAAGGGTAACACATGGTTTGTTTATTTAACGCAAAACATACTAAATCAATTTAATATTTATGGATGCTTGTATATTGTACTGTAAAACATGTCCTTATAAATGCACAATTTCCTAACTGGATCTGTTTTAAGACTTAAAATGCTGAGCAGCAGCAATGAAAGCATAATTTCAGCTTCTTGACAGTCTTCAAATTCAATGTTGCCTTTACTTTATGTGTGGTTAAGAATATAAAATATAACCAAAATACTTGATGTTGGAAATAAAAGTGAAACCAATGGGCAGCAAGCCAACCTCAGGGAGCAGAGGTGATCATCGTAGCAGAAGGTTTTAATTTTATGTTGCCGGGCCTGAAAGTCAGATTATGAAACACTTAACAGCTTTAAAATGAATTGATTTATACATGGATTTTTCTTCATTTCAAAACAAAATAAATGTTTGGACCATCTTATTTAGTGTGGATGGAATTGAATTTCTTCCTAAATGTAACTCTTCCATCAACAAATTACTGGTGTCATTAGCGTGGACCGTGGTCTAACAGCACAACTTCTCTTCCATATGGAACAACAAAGATATCCACTTTAAACACAAAACTTTAACTTTAACTAAAGCAAGTTAAACTAAAACACATTTAATCCAGAAATGGTTCAACAATATCCATCAAGTTCAGCAACTTTTGTACAATGATTGGTTTTTATATCTAGTGGTGAATTTCCTAAAATGTTTGAATTACTTCTTACAATGAAGTAAAATATATTGGTGTATCTTTGCATATATATGGTAGGATTATTATTTGCACATCAAGAGGGTGAATTGGAGTCATACTGTAGTTTAAAAAGACTGCAAGAAGGAATAGACAAATGTTAAATTTGGGGGAAGAAACTGGGAAAAGAGGGTTAAAGGAAATACTCATTTTAAAGTATATGAAAATTATTTAGCAGCAATAGTCGAGTAAATTTTGATATTTTGACACTAGATTATCATGGAAAGAACACATGCAATAATATTGAAATATTTATAGTCCTAATTTGATCGATAGATTATGGAAGGGTAGTTTATGGGTCTGCATAAAAAACTGTACTTGGAGGCAGGGGGATGCCACAGTGTTCTGGAAGAAAAGAGCTAATGGTCAACCACTGCATAAATTTAAGAGAACGTGAACATATTCAATTCAGTTTGCAGGACAGGAGAGCTACAGTATTGAAGTTTAGAGTTTTGTCCAAGTGTGATGTGGCCTATAATCCACGTGTGGCACCTAAAACTCTGGTGGTATCTCATGAAAAATGCACCACTTCCTGGTTTTATATGTTGAGCATATCTCTACTTTACAAATGCACGATGGTGAGCTAGCAGCGGCAGTGAACGTATACTTCGTTTTTCCCATGTAGATGAATGAGTCACGTGATCAAATCAGCTGATGTAGGAAAAAAAAAGCGACGCAGATGCGCGGGCAGCAGGCGGGCCGTCGTCCCCTGTGACGCATGGCTCGCGCTACGGTACGCCATTTGTGTCTAGCAGCAAAAAGCGCGGAGTGTGGAAATAGTCGTATAACTAGAGGTAAGTTGCAATTCGACCTTACTAAAATGTCCAATTATTGCTTGAATTACTTTAACTTAAAGGATAGACGACTCTCTTGGGGGTTTTCAATCAGTGTTTAAGCGATATATATCACTGTTTCAGAGGTCGATGTTAGCTTCCTTTTTGGGCCTCTGTGCTGCCGTCGTTTTCCGTGCCATGGAGCGATCTAGACCCGCCTTTGTCACGCTGTGATAGGACCACACAGCTGATGTAGCAATTTAATTGGACGCGCTACGCGTAAGCCATAATACAATTGACGAAACATTTCTTGTTAGCATGTTAGCAGTGTAAGACAGCAGGACCATCCACAACAACTTCAACTGCCTTCTATCCCGGAGCAAGAGGCATTCACGCAGCGAATATAGTTGTCACGAAGTATTTTACCCCGCAGCACGGGCTGTTTTGCATATCTGTTGCAGTTTGCAACGTGTTGTCTAAAAACTGTTCGGCTAACTTCACACTTTGAAGCTAGTATCAAACGCTTCTCTTAGACATTTGGAAAATTCAAACATACAGACTCACCAAAGCCGACTGTGTAGCTCAGTTACCCTAAAAGTCTTAATGACGAGGGAGTTGTACCAACAGTATTCACCGCATTCGTTGTCTTTTCCCGTCATCTGATCCAATATCATTGCCCCCTGGTCCGACACTTTTACATTAGGTTCTCCGTTTTGTAGAGGGAACGTGATGCCGAATTCCTAATTAAAAACACAGAAACTTAAGTTAAACAGAAATCATGTTATGATCGTCTACACGCAACCGTTCCTATCGGGGTACAGTCAATATAACCTCAGCAACCAAACAAACACTTAGCTGAAAATCCCAACTTTACATGGCGTCCCTTTTGCAAGTCCTGTTTACCAAAACAAACAATAGATGGCGGTAGTGAGAATGAACTCAGTCAAAAGTTGTCAACATGGAATGAAGTGCTCATAAATTAACCTCAACAGAAACCCCTGACCCCTTAAGATCACTGTATTTGATACTATATTTACCTTTGTTAGTAATATTAGCAGGGAGAATGAACTATAACTCATCACATACTCATAAATACAGATGGACACAGTCGTAGTTGTATTGCTTTCACCCAAATCCTTACCAATAATAAATGATGAAATGCATATAAAAGTATGTTTAACCTGTGTGACAAACAGGGATTGTTGAAAATTGAGATATAATTGTTGCTCAAGATGTGCTCTCTATTTTATACAGACACTTGCAGTGGGGAAAGCCGCAAATAAGTAAAGCTCCCATAAATTACTAAACATATTCATCAGTTTTAGTTTGCAAAAGGAAAATGAGAGCACTTGTTGCTGTGGATTGAGCTGTCGCAGCCTCTGTAAAAATACGTTGCATAAACGCCACAAAAATAGACATGCTGTGTAAAGCATTAGAAATATGGTTAAGTATAACAAAATGCTAAGATATATTTAATATAACATTATAAGAAAATAAAAATATACCCATCTAATTGTGTTAATGGCTGTAGTTCCATTGAAGCTTGTCTACAATGAAGTAATAATGCATTTTAAACAAGTAATTACTCATCTATACTCTTAAATGATTGAAGTGTTCTTGTTTTTCTCATCTACAAGTAGGAATAAGCTCACGCTGGCATGATTTCACAGTTTGTGCCTGGAACCACTAGATGGCGACATTTACTTGCGTTTAAGTCAGATAATAATGAAGGCTAGATGATGCTTTAGAAACTTGCAGTTTGTTTCACAGTTGCACTTCACTTTTTTCCAGAATTTTCTTCATCCACTGAATTGTGTTTCAGACAAATGACAATACTAAATACATGTTCTGTTTTTTTCTCTTCAGGAATTTGATTCAACATTGATGATAGCAAATTCACTGTTTTATAATTATATCAAGATTATGATATGGATAAGACATTGATAACAGGAAAAGAAGCTGTTGTCGACAAAGGGCCTGAAAATGACACCAGTAGGAAGGTACAGCCAGATGATGTGGAAATGAAGGGAACTAAAAGAGACCCCCCCGATAGAAGTGAGCCAGACTCCGTACATGGAGATGATAGCCTCTGCACAATTTGTGACTTCTCAGCCAAATGTCCAAGATCCCTGAAGATTCACTATGCAAGAAAACATGGAAATAACTCAAAGATTACCGAAAGAGCTGTAAAGCCAACTGAAAAAAGTGAAAATATCTCTGACAAGAGTCCAGCTGAGACAACAAGTGCAGCTGAAGCTAAACAAAACCAAGAATCTGATGTTGAGCTGAAATCAGGAGCCAGTGACAAAGGCATGAACACGAAGAGTATAACTGAAAAGGAAACTGAATTAGACAAACAGCAGATAGGTCAAGAAGAGGGAATCCAAGCCCAGGGGAGAAGAATGAGCAAGCGAACCCCAAAACCTAAGATAATACATTCCTGCAACTACTGTGGTCAAGAGTTCAGGGGCCAGTCCCCCCTAGAAGTGCACATCCAGAGATACCACACCAAAGACGTCCCATACACATGTAAGTACCTCGCCTAGTTCATGTTAAAATCCAGCCACGTACTGAGTTAACATTGTTATCTCCTGCCACAAATGAAGTGAGGAGGTGGACATAGCAGTGGGTTTCGGTCTGTCTGCCACTTTTAGTTTACGGAGCATAACTCAAAAACTGTTTAATGTCTTTACACAAAACTTTCTACTCACAACAACCAGGTACTGGTGCCTTTTGCTATTTAGGTCCTTTATTCCCTCTTCTGTTACCATGGTTACTAATTGCACTTAGGCTCATTCTGGTGATTGTTTTAGTTTCCAGAGAAGATCTCAAACAGTATTCAATATTTCCCAACAAAGTTTTCTACACAAAACAACCAAGTACCGATATCTTGGGCTCAGTCTGAGTAGGATTTCAGATGAGGATTTCTGGGGCATAACTCAAGCAGTAATGTCACAAAACTTAATGTACACGTGTCCCATGTGCATGAGAGGTGCCTTTAAATATTTTGAGAATTTTAAGAATTTATTTTTTTAATCTTCAAAATTGAGCTTTTTCTCAGATATGCAGAAATGCAATTAACAGGTACAACTTCAAAAACTTCTGTCTATCTGTGTTTCCCCAATGAAATACACCGATGGCTGGGGATTTTGAGTATTTTGTGTTTGTTCTAAATATGTTTGATTGTTAAGTCTAAATTTGAAGGAGAAAGGTTTGATCAACATGTTGATCATGATTTTTACAAATCGTAATCATTTGATGTACCTAAATTGTCTATAATTGGTTTGAGGTTTTAGTTTAAATAAAAAAAAATGTAGACACAAGTAATGCCAAGTTATTTGGTTGTTAAGTTGTGATTGATGGGTGAAAAGAGACTTAAACATGTACCTTTCAAATGTTTTTCAGTTGACACCGATGAGATCATGGATGTAGAAGAGGAATCTAAGGATCCTGGCATTACCTCGAAGGCAATTCCAAAACGAATTGCGGCCAAACGTACGCTCAGCAGGTTCCAGCTCAAGTGTGCGCACTGTGAATTTAGGGTTAGCACCCTGTCACTGCTCGAGAGCCATGCTCGAGTCAAACACCTGGACCAGAAGGGGTTCCGTTGTAAACTGTGTAACTTTTACTCGGCCACGTCACAGTGGATGGATGATCACTTGTCCTCAAATCGCCACATGCTGCAGGAGAAAGGGGAGAAACGTACGGGACTTTCCTCATTTGAAGCATATGTTGAGAGTATAAACATGGAAAGTGCTGGAGAAGGTGCTAATATTGATGACATTGCTCAGGTGACTGCAGGAGAAAGGGAAGCTTCTTTGACAGATGAAGATCAGGAAGCTGAAGAGGCAGCAGAAGCTGCCAAAGATTTGTCTGTTGAGGAAGATTTAGACGGTGAACCACCCAAAAAGAAAAGAGGACGACCAAAGCAAGGCTCCACCACCACTTGTGGATACTGTGGACTGGTTGTGTCAAATGCTACTAATCTCAGTGTCCATGTCCGGCGCAAACACAGCAAGGAGTATGGCTACAGCTGCACTCTGTGCAACTACAGCTGTGTGACCAAAGGAGACATGGATCGGCACTGTATCACAAAGAAGCATGTTAGACGTGTGCAAGACTGTGCAAATAAGAACCTGATAAACAACGGCACAAGTACATCACCTCAAGAACCTACAACTACAAAAGCCCAGGAACCAAATGCAGACTCTAAGATGACAGACAAAGAGCAGGTACCTGACCACATGGCACCCAAAGAACACAGAGGAGAAGAGCAAACTGAGTCAGACAAAAGCCAGAAAAAAAGTAGACACGACTCCCCTAATGCTTGCTGCCATTGTGATTTTGTAGCTCAGTCGCCACCTGCACTCCATCTTCACATCAAGAGAAAGCACATCAAAGACTTTGAGTATGTCTGTTTAGCATGTAGCTACTATGCTGTAACAAGCAGGGAAATGACTCGCCATACCAACACCGAAAAGCACAAACAGAAAAGCCAGAAATACCAGGAACCACCAGTGAGTGAGGGACAAAGAGCTTTGGCACTTCCGTTGAAGCTGAAGGAGGTCATTGAGCTTGTGGGAGCAAACTCAAACCCTGAACGTGACCCTTCCAGCCCCACAGAGGAGTCTGAATCTTGTTCTGAAGACAGCAAAGTTATAAAAAGTCAGAAAAAAACTCCCCCGTCCGTCACAACAGAGCCTGCCGATCCTGTGGCTGGTGTGGCTGGCAGTGCAGATGAGAAGCAAGGAGGAAGTTCTGCTAGTAGCATTGAACCAGATTCAACCAACCAGACAACTGAACCCCAGCAGACTCCAGCAGAACCTCCGCCTGAACAGCAAGAGAAGCTGGAGGAAGGGGCTCCTGTTCAAAGTTCTCATTCAGATAAACAAATGCCCAAAGCCCTTCCCTTTGACTCCTGTATTGTATCCATGAAGGACCTTGCTGAGCAGGAGCAGGCACTGCAGGAAGGTCTGGTTATAGAAGGTGAGGCTTCCGTGATATGTCTGACGGGAGGATCACCGATGCCCTCCACCTTCTCGCCCTCCAAGTCTTCATTTGTCAAGAAGTTCAAAGGACAGAAAGCGAAGGTGAGAGAGGAAGCCAAAGGAAGCAGCTCACGCATACGCTGCGAGGACTGCGGCTTTATGGCCGACGGCATCAGCGGCCTCAACGTCCACATCTCAATGAAGCATCCGACCAAGGAGAAACATTTCCACTGCTTGGTGTGTGGCAAGTCATTCTACACCGAGAGCAACCTGCACCAGCATCTGACCAGCGCCGCCCACCAGCGCAACGAGCAGAACAGCGTGGAGAAGCTGCCCGAAGGGGGCGCGAACTTCAAGTGCGTGAAATGCACGGATCGCTTTGAGTCGGAGCAGGAACTGTTTGTTCACATAAAGGAGAAACACGAGGAGCTTCTGAGGGAGGTTAACAAGTACGTGTTGGAGGACACTGAGCAGATCAACCGGGAGCGTGAGGAGAACCAGGGTAGTGTGTGTAAATACTGTGGGAAAGTGTGCAAGAGCAGCAACTCCATGGCTTTCCTGGCACACATCCGCACGCACACCGGTATGTATCCTGCTTCATTTTTAGTCTTTTCCTCATATTCTTTGTCTCTCAGGCATTAGTGTAATTCAAATACACAAGGGCGGCATGGTGGCGCAGTGGGTGGTGCTTTTGCCTCACAGCAAGAAGGTCCTGGGTTCAAATCCAGCTGAGGACCTGGGACTTGGGACGTGAGTTCCCTCCGGGTTCTCCGGCTTCCTCCCACCACCAAAAAACATGTAAAGTAATATGTAATATAGGTGAATTGGTGACTCTATTTTGCCCGTAGGTGTGAATGTGAGTGAGAATGGTTGGTTGTCTTTCTATGTGTGGTCCTGTGGTGAACTGGCAACTTGTCCAGGGTGAACCCCGCCTCCCGCCCAAAGTCTGCTGGGATTGGCTCCCGCCACACACAACCCCCCCCCGCGACCCTACACAGGATAAGCAGTTAAAGAAAATGAATGAATGAACTTTGATAACATATCACAGATGCAGTATGATATAATTTATAAACTTATAACTTATATAAATATTTATAAACCCAAAAATATGCATTTATGTAAAAGCAACATTACAGTTGTAAAATGCATCAATATTTAACCTCCTATGACTGATGCAGATTGTATTTCTGGCTTTTTGAAGCCTTTTAACATCTTATGAGCTCTTGAACACGTCGATTTTAACCCAAAAAAAAGGGAAATGGGGAAATACTGTCTTTGTGTCGCTGCTCAGCTATTAGGCCTTTGTTTTAAAGCACAACATTACTGAGTGGGGAAATACAGCCTCTACTTTCAGTTTAAGCTAATGTTAAGGCTACTATCTACTGCAGCCAGGTAATAGCTGTTTCACCAAAGGTGAAGGTAAAGACTGATTTAGCTTCAGACCAGCAGGAGAGACGCTAATGGATCCCAGATTGGGATTCCCTGAACAACGCTTGGTCAGAGACATGTGCGACTCATAATTGATGTGTCCATTACCAAGACTCAGTTGTAATTATAGTCAATAAGTCTCTGTAAATGTGTTAAAGCTTAGGCTAAAAGCATTGGAGGTCCAAAGAGAGGTGGGCTAATAATTTAAAATAATCAATGCAGACGTATTCAAAGCCTTTAATTTCCCTTGTGTCTGTTGGTCCATGTTTGTGTATATGTGTGTGAGCACTTGTACGCCTAGCAAATGTGTGTATATGTCAGCCTTCATGGCTAGCTGGCCATACTCAATCCATTAAGATTTATCTTGTCATTTATAATGCAAAGCAGGGCCGTGTTGGCCAGGGCTTCAGCTTGGAACTGTCCGACAGGTTAAGAACATGGGGCGCTCCATTACTTTTCCCTGACCATGTGTATTAATTGCTTTTAAAATCAAGTTAATGCAGGAACGAGATGTGAGGGCGCCATCAATAAATGGCCCTCTCTGCCTCCTATGGTTCACCCCCCTTTCAGCCCAAACTTTAATGGGACTTAAATTGAAGTCCATGCTCTGTGCTTACAATGTGTGTTCATCATTGTATCATTGTATGCATCTCTCTCTGTGTGTGTGTGTGAAGTGTCTCTTGAATGGGGGAAGAAATACAGTTAGTTTCCCCTGTCAGACATAGTGAGAGTGGATGGTTTGTGCGGGTATTATAGCTTTGTCATGTAAGATAAGATAAGATTTCCTCGATGTCCTCACTCAACACTGGCTACGTACTTATAACAGTGTGATGATTTCACTCTACTTTGTCATCATATGCCCATAAATGTAATGGGCTTAAATGTGTTGCAATTAAGTGTTGAGATGTGTTGTTGCTTAAGACGGGCAACCAATGTATTTGCTGAGGCAGAGGAATAATTTCCCTTAAAGAAAATATTTGTTGTCCTTATATCTAGTATGCCAGTCACCTTGTGTGGCCAAAGCCAGATTGCGTGAATTAAATTGTTTAAAGCTGTAGAATTAGAGGTTAAAATCCTGATGATTAATGGTGAGCGACCACTTTCTTCTTATTAACGGTTCATCTATATGTATTCATAATTCTACCCTGTGTCATAATTCTTGAGTTTTGAGGTCACTTACTTAGTGTTACTTAAGAAAATGAAAGCTGTGACACTGAGGTCCCAACAGATGGCTACAAGTCAAGGGCACATTTTGAGGTTTTAAATGATGAATACTCGGGTTTTTAGGTTTACCTCTTTTTATATTTTGAGTTATGTTCTTGTTTATGTGATTACTTCTCCACTTTCATTTACGCTGTTCTTATTTGTGCAAAAACACCTATTTCTCTTCATTTTGACAACATATGCCAGTTGTTATTACTGCTAAGTTCCCTCATTACAGTGAATTATTCACCTTTTATATGGTGGTCATTTATTCTGGGAGTTTGTTTGTGGGGCTGTGGAGTTACACGGTAGGGGTCTGCCAGTTTCTGGGCTGGGAGCACGTCCAGATCCTTTTAATTAAGACCTAGTTTTTATTCACTTGATTAATCGGTGAAATCAGGAGTCGGTAGTGGGAGGCTGCACACAGATTTGTCAATTTGTCCCTTAAAGGAACATGCTTGCCTTTTGCCAATGCGAGTACAGCTGGGATTAGCATTTTGAGGTAAATTGGTCACTTTTTCACTGGAGTGAGCTGTCTGACCTCAGACTGAGCCTTAAAGTAATAGACAAACATGCCATGCATGCATGCTCACATACTGGATATGATTTGTGTTTGCACAGATAACTGGGAAGCAGCTACAACTCATGATCATATGGGACATTTTCGAAGATCCTTAAATCTCTAAAGTTATTCAGTGTTTTCCTCCATGGACTCGAGTAAAGTAAAGCAAAGTAAATACTATCTTGATTTATTGCATGAGCTTTATTCTATCACCCACCATTGAACTCGAGCTTTTGACTGCAAGAATGCAGAGGTACCAGATGGAGAATAGCATGAAAAAATGAAAGCTGAGTCAAAGTGGCAATAGGAAGTAGACTGGGACGAGCCAGAGGTACAGTTCTAGATTTTATTTCTGTTCCTCTGTGGCAGCGCCTCGTCCTGCAGCAGTCATCACGCAGGCAGTGGAAGGACTAGTGAGACCGTGTGTGTAAAGGGAAGCCTTCAGGCTTCAGAAGCCTTTGGATAAGCTAGCACTGGACCACAAGGAGGCACCGGGGAATAACCTGTCTCTCAGGAGAAGTGTTCAGTAGATGAGGCAGGAGCTGGCCAAACTTCAAGAGAACAACTGCCCTTTACAGACTCTCCAAAGGAGGGAGGAGGGAGCAAACGCCAGTGGCAACGGTGCTGATCTGAGTGCAGCCAAAATTTTAACCTCACTTTCCACTTTCTTCATTCCATCATTCCTCTACGCTGGCTGTACGAACACAATCAACCCCTAATGTCCTAGCAGAACATTGTTCTACTGATCGTGTATCCAAAGGTTGGAGGCCAAAATCTTTAGAGGTACAAAATACGAGACGGCAGCATTATTATGTAGTAAGGATGTTTATGATGACTGAGGATTTGTCCATATATCTGCCCTGACCATAGACAGAGGGTTTGGATAGCTTAAAAGGCAACCAAGGCCTTCACAGGAATGCTATTCTGAAGTTAAGAGCATCTTTACCACCGCTAGAAGAATATTTCAAACTGGGAATGGAAAGGCATCAGGGACTGTGTTAATTAAACTCCATGGATCCCAGTTAAAAACACTTACTGGACAACTTACCTTGTCTGTAGGCTGGCTTAAAATGGTGACATAGCTGTGCATGAAATCATTTTGTTGCTTCTTTTTAAAAAAAAAAACCCTCTAAGGTTGCGATAGTATAGAAGTATCATTGCTTTTTTTGATAACGAGCGCTTCAAACAATATATCTGCATTTCATGGTCGAAAAAAGCTCTGAAGCAATAAAAAACAAACAAACAGGTAAACAATCAGATTTTCACCCCGAGGATGTTCTTTTCTTTTTGCCAAAGTATCAAAAGAGGCATTGAGTATTATTTTTTTATTCTGGTATTGTATCAAAGTTAAAAATTCGGGTATTGTGACAATCATAATAATGTCATTAGAAAATGTTTTAATCCATTATGTACAGTTATGGGGCTTAATGGGTGATTGCATTTCGTTTTGTGCTCCTCATGCTTTACAATGGCATCACAGCATTGCCCCACTATATACTGCTCATATCTCACCCGTCCTTTGTTTGGTAAGGTTAGCAGCTTTTCACATTTCTTCTCTACCAGAAGAAAGGGGGCTTGAATTTAGTCTTTTCACAGATGTCAGTGTCTTGACTCTTTACTTCACAGGACTGTACAACAAGCAGAAGTACCCAAAGCCATACTGCAAAAAAAAAAAAAAAAATGTATTCCATTGTTCTACTAATTGACCATCAGTGTGAGATTTCACAGCTGGCAGGACACAAATCATCCAACATGAATTGAATTGAAACTTGAATTAAATTGAAAATGTCAGAATGAAAACTCATCTCAGGCTTTCTTCTACAAATTTTACACAAGTAAAAAATTCAGTTCGGTCATCATGAGGAGTATTAATCTGCTTATTAAAACAGTTGCATGACACCTTCTCTGGCTCTGGAGGAAACTTACCAAAGGTAAATAAAGTAACCCTATCGCTGTCATCTGGTTAATCCGACCTGGGATTCAGAAAATATCCAAGAAAATTGGGTTTGAAAGAGGTGAGGTCTAGTGAAGGACAGGGGAAATAAGCCTTAGAGTTCTTTATTACATATTTATTAGCTTTTTAAAAAACAAAATTGAACTAAATGTACACTTTTTACATTTGAACTTTGTGAGTGCACACCCTTCAAAACAGTCATGTCACAATATATTTTCAATTTATGTGTCAGGTGGAATATCCCTACATAGGATCCTTTTATAGCACTACGTTAATATGCTCTAATCTATTGACTGTTTTTTAAAATAATAGATATACATTTGGACTGTATGTGTCCAACCCTTATACTCTGCTCAGGTATGAAAGAAGGAAACCTAAAAATGCAGATTTGATTATTTATATGAAATTATTCTGCCTTCGTTTCTTCTAAACCGGAAGAGTAAGTCCGTCTCAGGAGTGTGTGGCATTGCGGGGCTTCAGACATTACCTTGTGTGTGTGAAACATTGCACGAGGTTCTCCTCTCCTCTCAGGAAATGAATTAGTCATTCCCTGTCTCATCTGGGATGTGAGGGAGCCACATCGCCCCTATGTGGATGGCAATATTAATTTAACATGACACCGCATTGATGGTCAATTTCAGTTTCATGGAGGCTGTTTAAGTGGAGTGGTGGAGTATTAATGTGATAAGATGTGAGAAGTGAGGGACGTTACATCTCTCTCCTCTCTGCCATGTCTCATACTCAGCCAGCCATCTGGACAAATCAGCTCCCCGCACGCCTCCCTCTCACCTCAACTTTAGGCTGTGTGTGTTGGAGTGTGTGTGTGTGTGTGTGTGTGTGTGTGTGTGTGTGTGTGTGTGTGTGTGTGTGTGTGTGTGTGTGTGTGTGTGTGTGTGTGTGTGTGTGTGTCTGTGATTGAGAAGCAGAGAGAATGATTGTCTGTCTTTCTGTTTGTCCACGGGGTGATTACGTCTTGTGAATTTAATGCGTGTGCCTGTATGCACATGCACAGGTGTGAGGTGGCATTCTGCATGTAGATGTAGGTATGTGTCGGCCCGATGGTGGGTGTGCTGTGAGTGTGTATGTCAGTCTCGTTTTTTTTTTTTAGTTTTTTTTTTTTTTTACGGGTGTTGATGAATGTGGTTTTGTGATTTATTTGAAGTGTGTGTGAAAGTGTCTGCACATTTAGGTGTGAAGTGTGCCGTTATGTATTGAGGCTTTATGTGTTTATCAGCCTTTATTTGTTCGTGTGTTTGTGCCTCTGTGACTGTGTGTGTGTGTGTGTGTGTGTGTGTGTGTGTGTGTGTGTGTGTGTGTGTGTGTGTGTGTGTGTGTGTGTGTGTGTGTGGTATACTGTAGGGACATGTAAAATGAAGAGGCTGGCTGTGATGCGGCCCGTGTGTGGACCTCCCCCTCCCCCTGTGTTTATGGGCCTTGTTAGCACAGGCTTGCCTTTCAATCTTCGTTACCAGCTTAAAATTCGATGTGTCGTACTTCCAGCTCACAGCAAGTGAACCGTGTATGAACGAATTAGTAATCTACACAAAGTGCTTAATCAAATCAGCAGCCGCCCCTGGAATAAATATTGTAGAACGTGTTGGGATATTCACTGAAAGAGGGTGAGGGTCTGCGCAAAGATGCGTATGTGGGTATCATACCAGGCTGCTTAGTTTGCAATAGTGCACCGTGTGATTCTGGCCTAAACGGTGTCCATTTTATTCAGCTGAATACATCCGTTTCATTTTTGTGTAGCCTTTAGCTCATTATTTGGCTGAATTTGAAGTTTGGTAAACCACACGAGTTACTGATTTTTCGATAAGATAAAGATGAGATCAAATGTGCCTTTATTGATCCCCTTGCGGGAAATTCAGTTTGACACAGCAGTACAAGAGAAGAGGATGCAGCATGTAGTACTGAGAATAAAAGTGCAATAAAACAAACAAAATAAAGTGTGGTAGGAAGATAAATAGAATAACATAGCATATGAGTAGATTAAGTAGATTGTGAGTCACCATCTGATAGTAATTTACAATCCATCTATAATAAGTGGATAAAAATTAATCTTAATGTGTTGTCAATTGCAATTTGCGTATTAAAAGTGTGCAATGTTAAGTCCTCAGATCTGGATACCATATATACATGTGCTGTTTTTTTTTTTTAAATTGGGGATTCAAGTAACAAAACAAAAAAAAGGATAAATAAATAAAATTACAACATATAAAGTACATTCAGTCTTGGCAGCAAATACAGTATACCATCAAATCTAGATAAGTAAATGATTGTAGAGGAAAAACAACGACAACAACAAAAAACAGTCCATGGAACTGAAGAGAGGTGTACAAGAAGAGTACAAGGTTTTCTCAGTCATTCCCCCAGTCACTCCCCATCCTGGTCAAAAAGGTAACTAATCATGACTCATGTTTCGGCTTAGAAAGTCCACAAAGCATCCCCAGATCTGTTCAAAAACTCCCATCTTTCCTTTAATGATAAATATAAATTTTTCCAGAGCCACGCATAATGATAGGTCATTAATATATTGATTAATGCTTAACATATGTGTGCTCTTCCAACCTGTGGCTACAGCTTTCTTAGCTTGTAAAAAGGCACAGGTCAATAACAGCACCATCACATTTGGATAAATATATATAAAAATTATAAATATATAACTTTTAACAACATTACATTCCCATGAGCAGCGACAAAGTGTTCCTTTAGCATTACATGTGCAATGTGTGTATTACTACCTGTGCAATGTGCTCTTTTTTTCTAACATCTGCCTTGTTCCAGAGTGGTGTACGATCGAGTCTTAATTAATCAGGCTGAGTGGGAGGTACTGGCTGCTGTGGTGTTGTGCAGTCTGATGGCTGATGGTATGAAAATAAACTGCCCTTTTATTTTCCAGTTGTGAAGGAGCCAGTCCTGTTTTTCAACTTGAACCAGCCACGTAGAAAGCAGAGGCATCAGCCATCGCTGCTCTGCTCTTAAATGACTGATTGCAGGCAGAGGCTCTGCCACTCTCTCTCTAACACTACCCCGCCCTCTGGACTTATTAATGACAATAATTAGGGAGAAACCTCCCCGCGACGCCCGCCAGAGTGATTAGCGCTTTAATGATGGAATGGGAGGTACTGAGCGCACACAGAATTGATTTACGTATTTGCCCTGACCTTTGGAATCCAATTTACGCATCCACAGGCAAAAGGAGAGTAGGTAAGAGATGAAGGAGAGTGACAAGGATAGATAGAGAGTGAAAGAAGAAGCACTTGGAGTGTGACTGTAGTTTTTATGGGAACC
This sequence comes from Chaunax sp. Z400, assembly GCA_037577475.1. Classification (NCBI taxonomy): domain Eukaryota; kingdom Metazoa; phylum Chordata; class Actinopteri; order Lophiiformes; family Chaunacidae; genus Chaunax; species Chaunax sp. Z400. Next base: position 11,429,472 of record CM075190.1, on the reverse strand, counting down.
GTAGTCAAGGCATCTGTTTTTATAATTCTGAAGTCATTTTGTAGCTTGAAGTAGGTCGAAGTCCTAGCACAGAACTAATAACAGTCTTACTTGCCTGGCATTGAAAAATGATCTGTAATGTAAAATCAAATTTCTGCTCCGCGGTTATTCGGTCATGTTTTATTAAAATTGCCACTTCTTTCTTTCAAACGTAATATTACAGTTGGATATGAACTCTCTGCGCTTTCTTTTGCAGGTTCCAAGCCCTTCATGTGTAAGATCTGCAACTTTGCAACTGCTCAGCTAGGAGACGCCAGGAACCACGTGAAGAGGCACCTCGGCATGAGAGAGTACAAATGTGACATCTGTGGGTGAGTTACATTTAATAGAAAGCTTTGGGGGAAAAAACACTCTTTAAATGTGAGGAGAGCATACAACAGTCAAGGAGGGCAAAATTAAAATGTGAACATGACAAGGAGTCGCAGAAAGTTACAACTTGTATAAGTTTGGTGACAGAAGATGATCAAATCATTACAGAACTGAACAGGTTTGGGACCATTAGATACACATTTAGATGATAATATATAACTGTTGGGTATTTATTTGGAAATAGTGGCACTGTGCTGTAGAACAGTGATTAAAGGTACATTTTGGTTTAGTTTACAGAATAATTGAAGCAAACACAATGAGAGCCAGGAATGGTTGTTTTCCTCACTTCAGGAGGTTTCATGTTGGTGTCTAATTATTGATCTGCTTTAATTACCTATTGTACAGCCCACTTTAGATTCCATTTGTCCCGAGATAAATCAGAATTTAATCCAATTTAACCCTGCTGACCACAATAGGAAGTGCTGCTAATCTGATTCATTTTCAAAAACTGTGAGATTTCAGTGTGTAAAAAGAACATCGAAGACACTCTGTAAATAAGATGCCCGTCCAAAGATCAAAAAAATCATTTGTATGTTTAGAGCAGCGGCACGGTGGCGTAGCGGGTAGCACTGTTGCCTCACAGCAAGAAGGTCCTGGGTTCGAATCCACCTGTGTGGAGTTTGCATGTTCTCCCCGTGTCTGTGTGAGTTCCCTCCAGGTACTCCGGCTTCCTCCCCCCACCAAAAAGTGCAATAAAGGTGAATTGGTGACTCTAAGGCGTAGGCCTTAGGCGTGAATGTGAGTGAGAATGGTTGTTTATCTTTCTATGTGGCCCTGTGATGAACTGATGGCTTGTTCAGGGTGAACCCCGCCTCCCGCCCAAAGTCAGCTGAGATAGGCTCCACCCCCACCCCCCGCGACCCTACAGGATAAGCGGTTATAGAAAATGAATGGATGGATGAATGTTTAGAGTATCTATGCATCCTATGCTGAATTTAAATTCTACTTCAAAAGGGCGAGAACATATGGATGTACTGTATATGTGTTTTTAGCACATACAATAAAACCAAACTTAAGAGGCACATTTAATAATCTGACTTAACCTCTAAAGGCTATCAGCGATTTATTTAGGCAAGAAAATGATCCATTTTAAAACATTTTAAATTGAGCAAGTCTAAAAATGATTCAAACGTTTTCTTCTTGGTGAATCAATTAATAAAATTAAAATCTATAAAAACCTTTCTCCAGCCTTTAACTGCTATGTGCTCCTAGTCAACTTCCCTCATGAATTAAAGGTAAAAGCAATCGTTTTTATTTTGCCTTCTTTTTTCATTTCAGCTCTACAAATAATCATAACTGGAAGTTTATGTCGGCAACCACAGGGCTATAAATGCTTAGTAGTGCTAGAGAACAATTATTATCCCAAATCTTGTCCCCCTACATGTAGACCATATGTTGTGTTCAGCTCGTTTCATTCCCGTGGTAGACCTCCTCACTGCCTTGCCATGTTCAAATGGACGCGTTAAGCTGTTTAACATGCAGTCGGGGAATAGAGTAAATTGTGGGATTTCCAGCTTTGTGCCATCGAGCTTCTGCGGCTACACACTTACAATGATGAAGACATATGTATAGTTATTAGGTTCTCCCTCTGTGTGATTCTGCGTAAAGCGTTCCATTTAGTTCTGTTGCGGGCCGATTTTGTCCCTCTAAAGCACAGCAAAGCGAATGTGTTTATTTGCCCCAGCTGATGTTTGTAAACATATTACAGCGGCAGCAAACAAGCTTTGGTTTTAAACACAGCTTCTCCTTTAATGAGAAGAAAGGCTCATGTTTCACCAGCCCTCCAGCTGAAAACCCTCTTCTCCCAAGTGACGCACACGTGTTGGGCTTGTGACCAAGCGTCGAGCTTTGCGTACGTGCATACACATACATGCACATACATACAGAGCGGTTCTCCAATATGCCTTTAAATGGGACTACTAAATACAGCCCCTGGGTTCACAAATCATGCAGATGGAGGAGCTGTGTGCTGCCAGTGCCAGCCATTGGTGACAAATCGGCGCTGTGTGTGCTTTCAGTACTGACTGATCACCAGGCCATTCCTCCTCTTGACTAAAGAGCAGCAAACACAAAGAACCCCCCAGAAACACCCTCATTAAGGCCACAGCCATACATACACATAGTCTGCTCCCCTTCTCAAACTTTTCTTGTCTATGATGTTTCCATAACCTGAATCTAAGGCGTGCTGCTAATGACTGGTTCAGGTGTAATGTGTGAAGTGAAATTACATCACGATTAAGTTCTGCGTTCTCCCATAGATGCAAATAACAGGGCAACATTTTGCAAAACCAGAAAAGTTTTTTTTTCTAGATTTTCCATTAGAATCTGCATCGTTCATTTCAGTTTACACAAGGCTGTTTTTTTGTTTTTTTACTTACAATATAATATAATTCATTAATTAATCTCATGCTTATACACCTACAGTATAGCATCGCCTGAGCATATTGTTATTATGTGTTTTCCCCTCCTTCTTTTTCCTTCCCCTCCCAGCATCGATTGGCGTCTTTCCCTCGTTAAACTCTCAGACGCTAAAATTACCTCGACTCCGACGCTGCGAGCGAATGGATGTGCTGCACGTTGGCTGTCCACCTCACTTTACCTTCAGCTCACAGCTGATGGCCTCTCCTCAGAGGCAGGGCGAACTTGTTGATTGTTAAAGATCATATTGTTGTGGCATTTAATTAACAAATGCAAATGCAGGCCAGGACAGATTGGAACCCTTGACCATGCCGCCAATCAAACCTGAGTGGGCTGGTCAGCGCCTCGCTCATCATTGCAAACACCTTATAGGCTTTCTGTCTGCTCCTCACCATTTCTCCCACCTCATTCAGACGTCTGTTTGTCCACGTTTCTACCAATCTTTATGTCTTTATTTTAAAAGAGACTGATGTTTTTTTTAAAAATTTGCCTATAAAGAAATCTTAAAATGCAAAAGCAGCAGAAAAACACAATTTGGCTGTTTACATGCAAGATGAGATTTCTCATATTTAATTGGTAAAAAAAAACAAAAAAAAAAACCCTCCAGCATGTGATAAGGGAGGGTTTTGCGCTTCCACCCAGTGTGTTTTGTCCACAGTGAGGCCCGGCCACTTAATGAGCCTCCTCCTCTCCTCCATCAACGACCAGAAAGGCCCTGGATTCAGCATTTCCACGCTCCCGCTCTCTCGTCCTCCCCAAAGATGCAGTGGACATCTAGTGCTGTTGTAGGTGTTAAATTATGCATAAGCAGTGTAAATGCTTTGAGGCATTGGTTTAATATCTCAGCCTGGGCCTTAGAAGTATTAACACTATCATGGACATGGATTGTCCTCTTGTGGACTGCCGTTTTATGATTATGGGTCATAAGCTGCCCATTTCCTAGTGTCACTTCAGGAATTTGAACAAAACATAAAAACCGTTGCTTCCACACTAAACAAAAAAGTTTGTAACAAGCCTAAGTTTTTCTTTGTGGAGGAGGCCGCATTGTGTTTTTTCCTTCCTCCTTTCCCTCCCTTCCCTCCCTTCCCTGTCTCAGTTTTCTTGACTTGGTGCTGGAGAGAGTATATATAGTCATGATTTCATGTTGGGCGTTGTGTGTGTGATTTGACTGTTAACAGGATGGGGCTGGCTCATGTCAGGGTTTTTATGTCCCCCCTGTCTTGTGAGATTGTCTGGTCTGTTCCCAGAATAGCCCATCAGTTCCGCCCTGCGTGGCTCATCCGCTATAATGTGCCTTAATGCCCGGGCCTGTATGAGTAGTGTGAGGCCTGGCTGTGACAGTGGAGGAGCATCTTAGCTTGCTGCTTATCCAGAGAAAGCCGTCACTTAACTCAGCCCCTCTATTGTCTATCCACACCCCTCTCCTTCTCCCCTGACATGATTCTCTATAATCCTCAAACAGATTCTGGTTAGAACTCCCTGAGAACTATTTTTATGTTGTTTTTTTTCTTCTCCCATTTAAACATTAATGGTTGTTGCAGATGAAGAGAGGGATCCCTATGAGGATGATTATAATGTCACTCCACTGATCTCTCGCCGCCCCGAAATAATTGTACATCATCGCTTCATAAGGTGTCAGAGGGACATGTTGGTGGCGTGCAATTAAAACCGCAGAATATAATACACCAAATTACTGCCTGTCAGGCCTACGAACAACACACTCGGTATTTGAGTTACACTTAATCATCACGTACATTAGCGATTTCACTAAGATCCCTCCACCCCGCTCCACCGCCTCCACTCATACAGCATAGGCGTGAAACGCGCTGCTCCTTGCAGGCTGAGGGATTGTGTCTGTGGTACAACAGCTCCGGGGTATCTACGTATTTATGTTAGAGTTAGATCTTTTGCTCATGAACTCATAATGTCCAAAATGATGTGACTGAGAGCGTGCACCATGTTTTGGCAGGAACCCGAAGCCGGAATTCTAAATTCATGAACACACCACAGATGTAAAGACTGACTATTTTCCTCAGACGATTCAGATCCAATAAACCTTTTATGCTCGCACATTTTGTTAGTGCTTCCATCAACCTTCAGATGGCTGTAAATATGCAGATGCTGGCCTGTAAAATGAGAAAATATAAATTAAGTCAGACTACTTCAATGCTACTACACTTTTTTTTTTTTTTTGTCAGGCCTAACATTTGGCAAAGAAATCTTGATCCAGGGGTGGTTCCCTCCTGTACACCCCTGAGCTTCTGTATAGAAAAAATAGCAACCATATATTGTCTAGTATACGTATGTACCTCTTATGTAAATGTGTATCGTCCTTTATTTACTTGTTATGATCGATCTAATTTGTTGGTGCTCTTTAGACACAGGGCCATCTGGATGATGTATTCATGTTTACTGCTCTGGACACCTAACGGTTTGTGTCTGAGAACATGGTCCTTGTCAGTCAATGTTCACCAAAATAAACACATTTTGCTCTGATGCATTTAACTAAATTTAGTGTTCCATTATCGGAAATGAAATAAGTAACGCTAAAGGTCATTTGGAAAATAATGCAGAAAGGCTAGTCTGAAAAGGTTAAGTATGGGACGGAGATGTTCCGATGATAACAAGGGCTGCATATGGCTTAGAGAGCTTGGCATCCTAGTTTGACTCGGCACTCTGTGATCGGTCTTTATGACCGAGACAGCTTTACAGCCCGTTACCCCCCATAACACGATAAAGCGCAGCATAATGGATTGGATGTGTTTAGTAGCCTTGGGCTGATGTTTGTAAAATTAATGTTTTTTGCAATAGAAACACACTCATGCACAGGCACACAAGCACACACAGAAAAAGGCAAGAGAGGCAAAATAGAGGGGAGAGAGAAATCAACTCTAGACAGCATCGATGTATCAGTATAAATCCACCAGTGTACAGTTTTACACTTTTTATTCTTGTTTTGGAGCCGGATTGTCAAACTTTATTTCCTCACAAGTGACTTGTCCTCACCGATATCCCTGCTGAAGGGATGACAACAAACATATGGCTTCATTAGTCGGGTTTGGATTGTCGGTCCCGTACTCAGCAGAAAGGTGATGAATGCTGTTAAACTTGTGTTTCAAATCACAGAGCACAAATACTTGAGGGAGATAAAGTCTGTTTGCTCAGTTTCATGTTAGTGAAAGGATGTTTTTGAAGAGTTCGTACAGGACCCCGCTCAGCATCTCTGAGCGCCAGAGACGACGATCGAAATCTCTGTCAGCAGATCAGTCCTATTAGGTTTTAATAACAATCTCATATTCTCTAGTGGGCCCAGAACAGGGGCCTGGGGGCTTCATAATCAGAGCATTTAACTTTAATAAAAGACAAACAAAAACAAACAACAGGTCTAGACGCTAAACGGCAAGACCAGTACTTAAGCTAAGGAGCCAGCACAGCACATAGGATTATGATATTAAGTTATACTACTCTCGAGGACCAAATACGTCTCTGCTATGCATGACCTCAGTAGCTTTGTTTTTAAAACGTTTCACTTCGTGTGGTCTCAGCCTTTCTCAGCTTTTTATCACTTATTGTAAGATCTCAACGTGCAAGAATTGCAGAAACAAAACTGAAGTAGTAGTAATTAGAAAAGAGTATTCACAACTCTGCCTTACAAGACCATATCTTAATAGCATTTTTAAACTTTTAATTTGCCCTCCGAAGATTAAAATCGGTTAACAAAGGTAAATTGACCCCCTTTGTTGGAGAATCATGAGTAAAGTTTGCACCCTCCACCCAAAACCAGGTCTCCACAAACAAACTTTATCCTTGTGAGAAGTTGAATTACTGAAAAATGTTGCCGAACAATCCATTCTATCGAGCTAATCACGCCATAGGTATATTGTAGGATGAAAAAAAAATAAAGAGGGAAAAGTTAATGAGTGATTAACAACAGCAATTAAAAGATGAAGCAGAAGACAGATGAAAAAAAGGGGTGTAATTAAAATATCAGTCCTCTCATTGTCAGAAGAGCGAGTGTCATCCATTGTGCACTTATTAAAAAGCTGGGTGGGGAGGAAGGAGCGAACAGCGCTTAATTCCAGCAGCCCAAAGTGTCTGTTAATCTGCCCATGGATGGAGCTGGAAAAGGCTGTAACTCATGTTAAAGTGTCGGAGCCGTGTCATTGCAGGTTCACAGTCATGCATTTCAGTGTTGACACCCATCGGGGCAGGGGATATTTGGCAGTCAGGAGTAATTTAACTTAATTAATGGGATGCATATTTGATGGAGGAATAAAATATCCCGGCTCAGCAAAGTGGAAAAGGGGAAAGATTTAGTGGGAGCTAAAGGTGGAGGGGAGAGTAATTTGTGCGTTCAGTTACCGGCTGCTTGAGAGACAGAGAGGGAGAGAGAGCAAAGGAGAGGAGGAGGAGAGAAAGAGTTGCTGATAAAGATGGCAACAGGGAGCGAGGAGGAAGGGGGGGGGGGGGGGGGGGGGGGATGAAAGATGGATGGTTGACACAAAGCTGAACTGATGTGTAGAGGGGAATGGGCTGTCCCTCCATTGAGAGGGCCATCAGACTGACAACGCTTGATTTAATTGATATCCGGACTGAGTCCTTTCCCAGCGCAAACAGACACATTATGCTGGTTTGCAAAGTTGTAGCAGAGCTGCCGGCTGCCAAAGCCCTTCTTAATATTCATGAGGGGGCTTTTAAGGGTGTTCGGAAACGGTCTCTTCCCTCCGCCGCCACCCGCTTTCCAACACGTCTTTACAACCAGTACACACACACACACACACCATTTACCTTCCACACACTCACGGCAGACACACAACACGCTGGTTCTCCCAGACGAACCCGTGGCCTGACGAAAAGCTGTCACGCTGCTCTTAATCTCCCCTGGCACTTTTTAATTGACTTCCTGTAGGTATAGATTATTGTCATGGTGAGTCTGCCACCGAGATGGTTGATACCGTCCCAGAGACTGGCATCTGGGATGCTTGTAGCTCACCGGAGATGACGCTGCCATCTCTGTCTCTGTCTCTTTCTCTTCTTCCATCTCTCTCCCCCTCTCTCTGTGTGATGGCCAGACTTATTGGGGGAACAGGGGAGAGGTAAAATGTAATCAGTCATTGCCATCATCATAATTGAGCTGATGTACCTGCTGGGAGTGCTGGGGAAATGTTGGCTTGGGTGAAAGGGAGGCTCTTTGTGTCTGACTGAGGCTGTTAGTGGTATTAGACCGATACACAGGTCAGGTATTGGCCTCCTGTTAAAAATTGGATGTCAGCCAGCGGTGCTGTCCTATTGATATGATAGATATTATGTGGTTTGTTTGATTACATACCGTATTTAGTGTAGAATTAATCAACACTATGCTGCCTGTCGGAGGTAAGCTCTCAAATCTAATGAAACAATTTGATCCGATTCCAAACACTTATGCATGGATTGTGGTTATGATTAGTAGTTAGGTCAAGTCAAGTTCATTTATGTACCCCAGTATTACTTATGGTTCCTCAATGAGCTCTACAAGCCCACAACATCAGCAATTAACCCAGCAAGACCAGAAAAAAAACTCTTGAGTGTGGAACAGGAGCCAGGTGGTGGTTAAAGGTACAAAAGTGGTTTGGATACAACAAAAATAACACAAACTACAAATTCAAATGGGACTGTAAACCAAAAGTTACATTATAATTTGTTCCACACCTATTGCCTGAGTCACAGAGAAACCTTGAGTCTTTGTACGTTTGTAGATATTTTGGTCTTACAAAATGTGACATTTTAAGGTATTAAATGCAGGCACAACCTGGGGCTCAAATCCAGTTATTGTTAGTGATTCAAGCCTTCATATCCACTGGGACAACAAATACTCATCTCACTTTGTGTGTCACATGTGGTCTGGCCCACACACGCTCATATCGGACACACACAAGCGGACAGGGCCTCTTCCTACTCAATACCATCTATTTACACACTACTACACACACACACACACACACACACACACACACACACACACACACACACACACACACACACAGGATTGCCTTTTTTATTATGATAAAACCCTGTAGGTACAACACTATGATGTAAAAAGGCAGGATATCTCTAATGTCATGTTTGTCAGTTCTGGAGGCCAGCAAGGGTCCATAATGGAATTTAACTTGATTGTTTTGTTCAACCCATGTCCATTAATACAACACAGAGCGTACAAGTTTTTTTGGCTGCAGTCGTATGCAGTCAAGCAAACAATGCCTAAGGAACAGTGTATGTTTTCTATGTTGGATGCATTGAAGGGTTACATTAAAGGTCTGTACTGCTGTTTTATAATAGGTCAGATTATGCTTGCCACTTGATTCAGTAGGCTTGTTAAATTTAGCAGACATTCGCTGCAGTCCATCATTTTGTGGCATCCTTCAGGCTTAATTTCACGAGATCCACATGATACTCAGATTTATGAAGTGATATTGACCATTGTCTATGAGAAACAGATAATAAGCCGTGATGAATGGGTGACATTAGTGACGAAATTACATCAGCCTTAACAGGCTATTGTATTAACACACCTAGCCAATCCCCACTCCTCCCCGCTGCCTGTTTAATTGATTAATTGCTGACATGGATGGATGAGGGGTTGTGGGTCCTGAATCGGTGGCTGATTGCTAGTCAACCATAAACAGGAGCAGCCACAGTGGGCCCTCAAGGGCAATATTCATGCTCCCCAACCTTATGGTGATTCCTTATCCAGCTCTGACAAGAGGAAAAATATTCGGCCATAAAAATGCTGGTATCACCGGGCTGACACATAAAGCCCTCTGTCACTCCCCCCCTCTCTCTCTTTGCCTCCGTTGCATCTCCTTCAGCTCTCAGTTGCTCAGCACACCCGTCGGACTCTGAAATCACCCACCCTCCTCTGCATGTGTAGTTACAGTCCCTCAGGTAGCCCTAGCTTTAAATATGAGCGAATAATGGCGGAGTGAGTGATGCTGCCTGTGTCCTTGACTGGGATCATCTGTGTGCTATATCCACATCTCACTGTCTCCGAGCCCCGTGGGACGCATAAAACACCCCCGCAGAAAAACTCCCAAGGCTTGTTGGTGGCATCCGTCGGATTGGATTCAGGGATGCAGGAAGGCAATGAGGTCTGTGTATATGTTTATGCAAGTGTGAAGGGGGTAGATAATGTTTACACTACTCTGTGTTTAATGAGAGTGGCAATGTGTCCACTTTAATGTGTTTGCATTTCAGATGTGGAGCAACAAAGTTATTAAAACGTTATACGGCATATCACATCTCTTTTATGTCTCAGTGTTTGTTAGCCTGCGTCTTCGTGGCACCGCGAGCTGATGTTGGGTTTAGTAGTGGAAAGGTTAGGGTCATGCTTTGTGGCTGCCACTAAAATCTCCTCATCATTACAGCTGGCACCCAGTTTCCCTGAGGCTCCCAAAGGGGCAGATAAAGTATAAAGTGTAAGAAGTCGAGAAAATGGGCAGGGGGAGCTACTTTCCTTCTGGTCTGCCATCCACAAGTGTCAGGCCTGCACAAAAGAGGAATGGATGGGTGACCAGAAAAGTAGAAGATCCCAATGTCAGCCACGCTGTCTTTGTTACGCCATGTTAACCCCCATCCCGCTGAGCCCCTTCAGACCGAGGCACAGGTCTGAACCCCTGCAGCCAGCCGTGAAAACGCTGACACATCGATTACCCCGCAGGAAAAAAAAATGTTGAACGCAATAAGGAGCAGCGGGCCGTGTGAAGAGGAAACATTTATTCATTTATTCTGTTTATTCAGCAAAACAAACAGAGGTCAGGATTATCCTGCAACACTGATAGCTCTGTGTCTATTACAGTTATATTTCAAATTAGGGGGTTCATTCTGCCCACTTTTATGGTCACTTCAAAGCATGCCTGCTGCCTTCCAAGCCCCCCCAGCAAAATCTGATTACTTAGTCTTTTACACTCTACATAAGCTTCAACTAGAGTAAAAAAAAAGTGTTTCTTTGAGTCCAGATTGGTGCTAAAAGAAATACTTGTTGGTGTTCCTGACTTTTTTTTTCCTTTTATGGACATTAGATGGCGCCATTCAACTTGCTAGAAAACCACAGCTCCAGACTTGTATATGTGGCGTTTGGGTGTGTGGTACATGTGGATCTCTTGCTTGAATGAAATGCAATTAAGATTATTTTAATTCTTCTTAAAAGTTGTGTTCAAATCTTTGAGTCTTTCAACGTTTATCTCAATTAATTTTTGCCATATTTGAAAAAAAAAGAAGAAAATACAACATGGGTATAATCTTGTAGGTTAGTGACAATGTCAGAAGTGGTAGAAGACAGATAATGAAGTGAAACTTTGTCGCCGGTTTATTTCAGATTTCTCGCAAATTGTAAGAATTGATTAAATGTGCCGATTCTAACAAGACGGCTCATTAAAAGGTACTTTCGGATCCACTCCTTGCCAAAGTCATACCCTCAAAAGTAGAAAAATGAACATAATATTTCAGCCAGTATCTTTGGTGAACTACCACAGTGGGTTTTTAGTGTAGTTGTAAATGAGTGGAGTTGGAGGCTGGGCTTGTGGCAGTTCAGAGGGGTGTCCCTGCCGGTGCTGCTTTAACTAGGACAAGCCTCTCTATACCGGTGGACCTCAGGGGCCGATCAGCAGGTCTCAGGAGAGGCTCCCTGCACCGCCGTCTAACCAGGCCTGTCATGAGGGGACTGATTCTGGGCTTGCTGGCTGGGTGTGGGGCTGCTGTGATGGTGAGGTGAGGGGGGGGGGGGCAGCTGGGTGGGGGGGCTGACATGCCGAGAGGGCAATTACAGCAAGGACAAAGACTACACAGTGATAAGTCCCTACAGCACCCTAATGAAGAGAGCAGGTTAGCCCGTTAAGAGGCCCGGGAAAATGAGCGTGGTCTCAGTGCGTGTTTGTTTGTGCGCGGGTGTGTTTGTGTGTGTTTAACCTACCCGAGGAGGATACATTTTCTGAGGTCATGTTGCTACCATGCTCGCTAACCTCACTGACTGATGTCTTCCCGAGCTGGTGTTTTTCCCCTCACAGAGCAAAAGCAAACAACGACATGAAAATGGAAACCAGTGCGTCTTGAGGGAATTGTATTCCTGTGGCTGAGTAGAGTGAGAAAGAAAATCCCAATGCAAGCGTTTAATGAAATGAAACCTTTAAAATATCATACCTTCAGTGGGCAATTGTTGCACATTAACATATCTGCAATTTGTTTTTATCACGCCACTTAATGACTTCTTTTTTTTTTAATGATATCCTAATTAAAAATTCAGTACATAATATCCTGAATTTTCTATGAGAAACACATTGATGAGTCTGTAGGTTAGCAGTTGTAGAAAATACACCGTGGCTGAGAAAAGAGTTATAAACAGAAAATGAAAATGGGAAAAGGAAACATATCCAGAGAAGGATTACCTGCTCTCCTGTTATGGCCATTTTTGCATTTCGAGCCTGGATGTGATTATAGCCAGATCATGATATCAGGGAACAAATGTAGCAAAACTCTTCTCTTCTTCTTCTTTTTGCCTCTCTTTTTTTCCCCTCTAACCCTTTTTTTTTCGGGGGCGGGGACAGCAGAGGTAGATGGTGTGTACCTGATACTGCTGTGTTGGCACACCCGTCTGGGATCTGATAAGAGAGCCTCTGGAGCGGTGCTTATTCAAATCAGTGCATGTTCACAGTGAATGGGAGCAGGTAAAGGCAGTAAGATACAATGCGATAACCTTTCTGGAGAGGGAGAGAGAACAGTTTAACACGGTTTCACAGCTCTGCTACACCAGATGAGGGATTTGCAGCAGCACCTAATTGATTTGCTTGATTCTGATTTAACTACAAAACAAAAACCTTTGTTTCACTAGTGCAACTGGCAACGGATGTTAGAGGACTTAATGCAGTTTTTTGATCCATTATAGTGATTTTATCATTACTTTTTAAAACATTTTCTTTGTGAATCGATCAACTTTCAACTTCCCCTATCGACTGTGTTCCACTGCTGCTTGTGTGTGTTCGAGGACTGGTTTCTGTACGGTCGCCTGTGTGTGTGTGTGTGTGTGTGTGTGTGTGTGTGTGTGTGTGTGTGTGTGTGTGTGCGTGCGTGTGAATATGTAGTTCCGTATTTACATTAGATACATATTCCAATGTCACATAATCAATTTAGTTTTTAACGTCCGCCCTTCGTAATCTCTTTTAGACGACGCTAAGATAAAAGCAGGAATATGCTTTGCAGTGTGGCTGCTCCTTGTAAGTGTGTTTGGTGTGTGTCTGTGTATATGCCACAAACATGTTCATTGCATTAAATCAATTTAAGTTAATAACGCTGATCTGCAGTGATCAGTTGTGGAGCCACTGTGCAGAGATTTGAAGCGAGGCTTAAAGCTTATTTGTGGACTGGAGGGTGGTGTGCCAGGAGTCTCAGGGGGTGGGGAGGTTGTAACATATGTTACGTGCACTCAGTGCAAGACTCAGCAGTGATAGTGAAACATTGGGGTGAAATACATCCTCTATGGGCCCCTGTGTTAATGCGTTTGGCTTGTACTGAACTCAGCCACTTCACTTCCCTGCATTTAAAACTACGAAGCCGTGAAACCGTCGCCCACGCCGAGTGTTTTTTAATGAAACAAATGATCAAGAACATTACAAAATTATCACAGTGACATCAGTAATTGCTGTGGCAAATATTTGCAATTATGCTTTAATGCAGGAATAATATTGTTTCATTTATTAAACACTTTAGATTTTAAGTACAATTTAGAAAATTGTTATTTATGTTCACCACATTGATTTGTACTGTTCTAATAGGCCTTTCAAATTAACAGGAGACAGTGTGTTGGATTTTCATACTCTTGTCTAAACATGTCTTTGTGTTTTTTTCTGTGTGTGTGTGTGTGTGTGTGTGTGTGTGTGTGAGAGAGAGTGCGTGTGTGTGTGAGTGTGTGTGTGTGAGTTAGGTAAGAGATGATGAGCAGATGTGTGGTTGCAAAAAATATGCAAGAGCAAAATGTTATTCTACAGCTTATGCATTTGATATCTATTTTAAAATATAGTTATAAGTTTTTATAATGTTATAAATTGAAATGTGTTTTTTTTTTATTGTGTAGATCCTGATATTGCAGAATTCTGACATGCAGTGTGATGGTGCTATAATTTCCAATGTAGCAGGCTATTGTGTAGCTCATTATGGTCAGGGGTTTAACGTGTAAGCTCTATAGCTAAATTAATCTCTTCCTTATTTTCATATTGACTCACAGTAATGCAGTCTACCAAGTGAACAAGATAATGAAACACCACCTTTTCCCCTTTGCAACCAAACACCACTAATCTAATATATTAGTCACCCATCCTCGTGTACGGGTGAGCAATTATTCTAAAAAGTTTCCACGTCGTGCCGAGGTGACAAAAGGAATATAGCCAAGGAGGACTGCAGACACATCTGACGGCTGCTCCGTGATGCTGATAGGCCAAATGGTGGTGGGAACCCGCCACTTTTAATCACGCGGAGGGTGACTGCTTTCATAAGAGCATGCGGCGACTCTGACAATTCTAATAAGGAGAGGTGACAGAGAAACTTTCCGTGTTAGCGGCAAACAGGGGAAAGGTCTTGCTTTTTTGTTTTTTTTAATGCATGTGTATGTTTTTTTTCTTCTTCTTTTTTGGTTTGTTTTTGGTTGAGTATAAGAGATGAATTTCACAATGTGAGACTGGATTTGTGGTGAAAGAATGTCAGCATTAATAAAGGGCTTTGGGGACAAGGTCACACGGGTCCCGCTACAGCAAGGCACCCCGAGTCTGTTTGTGGCTTTTGAGATAGGCAAAACATAGTAAGACGTCTCCTTGTGCATAAGGTAGCCGACTGGAGTTTTGCCCATCAATGTCTCATTGCACAATCTAATTTATGATTCTTCAGCCTCTTCTATTCAAAGACAATCTCAGCTCTGGAAAAAATAAGCGAAAAGGAATGATGCTTTGAGGATATAATTAAAGATATCGTTCAAAGAACAACTTTTTGCATATTTGAATTATTACTGTCGTTAAAAACCACACAAAATATGGAAATATGATTGCCGGAAGCACATAAATCAATGATCAGCAAGGCCTCAGAGCCCAATAAATATGGGGAGTTAAATACTTTAAAATGCAAATCACATCTTAACATTTGCATATGGGTGAATTTAAAGGAAGTGTGCCTCCTGAAGACTCTCTGAGGTAGAAGCGGTTGGAGCTGGAGGGGGTTCGCAGGGGACACAGACAGGCAGCCGGTGCAGGTTTTTATTTTTTTTCACGTTGTCATTGGTCAAGTCGTTGGATCGTTCTAAGTGATAGCAGCTGAAGTGGGCTGACAGACACGACTGCATCTCTTTTGTGGATCCAGAAAGTGCCTTAAGTGATCTGAATAATTAGGAGTTAATTATTCTTCATCCATCTAAATCAGAAAGGGACAGATATGGGAATGGAATTTATAATTTTAGCCCGACGTCCTGTCTTGTTCTAATGTGGTAAACTAAAGTGACTGTGAATAATACCTACTGACCTTCGAGTAATTACGCCTCGTTTGGCAATTTGCTTGCTGTTGCTAATTGAGGGTATTGATTCAGTGAGATTCATATTAAAAATACATATGTTTTATGGCGGGGATTTTTTTCTCCTGGTGTGTCTTTAATGTATTATTAATCCTTATTATTTTATATTGTTTTTTTTAACAATAATTAGCAGACAGGATGTGTAACACCGGAGGGTTGGAGTAGTTTCTTTGTCCTACTCCCACCCATTTTTACAGGTGCTGTATATTTTCCCAAACTTTTTGCTTGATCTAAATTAGTTTTCGTGTTGTATGAAGCTCTGAACCTAACAGAAGATCGCCTCCCAACTACAAGTAATACAATTAAAACAACATTATATGGACTTTTTTTTTCAAATAATGACGACTCTGGTAGCAAACGATGATAAATTTATTGTAAAATCTAAATAGTTTTCCGCAAGGCTTCCATAAGAAGGCTGTGATCCACTAGTTTAGCATAAAGCCCCCCCTGTGTTTTTCCTCCTCAGATGTTTAAAGACGCTCTGGCGGCATCACCGGATCAATGGACATCATGTCTCTTTGTGCATTAACACTCAGGTTAGAGTGTTAGGTTAAAAACCTGTCCAGCACCTCTGCGGTAAAAAAAAAAAAAGAGAAAAAAAGAAAAGACGACTGAGAGAGAAAAATCAATTTCCCCTGTGGAGTCAGAGGGGGTGATATCTGTTGGTTCTGTAGGCATCCCTTTACCAATATGCATGTGTGTGTAACGTGGGGGGTGGCCACGACTGTCACTCGTGAGTGTTTGCATGTGTGAATGCCCTTCCTGTGGCGCCTGCAGGTATTGACCGCTGCAGAGGACGAGGTGGTTTGCCTCTAACACATCTCGCCACCCTCTTTAGCCCATAATATTTAAAGCCTTTTCGACCAGCGGAGCTCCAGTGGCAGCTCATGGCCTTGTAATAACCCAGGTAGGGATCGATGGGGCTGGATTTAGGCACTTACCCCTGCTAAAACTGGTAAACCCATTTGTCTCTCCCGAGCAGTGTTCTCTCCGTTGTTTAAGGAGACACTTAAAAGAATTCCCTGAATTAAGATAATGTGACTGTTGGTGTGTGATCAGGCAGGCTCAGCTGAAAGGACAAGCAGCTTTAGCTCTTTTATTGGCTCTCTGTTTAAGAGGCCATACATGTTTTGACGGAGTCCAACTCTCTTTATTTTATTTCTGTCATGCCGATTAGTGTGCCGGGGAACACCCGCTCGGGCCCGACACCCCCCCGCCCCACCGTATGAGTGTATGCTTGTGTTTGTGTGTGTGTCAGAGAGAGAGAGAGACTGTGTTAAGCATGCCAGCTCTAAATGAGATGGACCAAAGTGTGATGGCCCTACATGAAAGCCTCAACACAAATTCTTGGTGAAGGACTCAATGGATGCCGTGAAATCATATTTGCTGTACCGCTAATGGCAAAGGACTGGTTCTGCTACAACGTTCCTCAGAGCAACAAAACACGTCATTTGGCTATAATGCACACTGACCATTGACACTGTACCATCCACAGACCAGTTTGTATGGATGTTGCTGTGCCACGCATGCAGCAGAAGTAGCCATGTTTTCAAGAACATGACAAGAAATATGTTTCAATCTAAAAAAGAAAAAAAATTAAACAAGTGTATTTTAAAGTGTTTTATTTAGGAATTCATAAGAGATGAATATTTCCAGCATCCCTTGGATTGCTGTCAAACTTACAGCTCAGTTTATAAACATAACAATCTGAACCACCCACACAGCAGCACACGTGTTTAGCCCATAGGGAAGAGAGTCCAGCAGAGTCTTAAGAGGTGCTGTTAGAGGTGTCTTGTCAGGGGAAAGTAGGATGGAGTGTCCTTCAGTGGGAGAAACAAAATATTGCAAAAAACAAATGAAGGAAAGAAGGAAAGGAAAGAGCTTAGAGGTTTTTGGAGAAAGAGGCGTTTTGATGAGTCAGAGAAGTGACTCCCATGAGAAGAAGGGAGGAAAAAAAAAAAACCAACCCAAAAAATTCCAAACTTCAAACAGACCTCACATTCTTTTTTAGCCCACCTCCCAACACGGGCACATACCACATCTCTCTCACCCCCCCCCCCCCCCCCCCCCCCCCCCCAGGCATCATATGGGCGTCTCTTTCTCTCTCTTCCGTCTGCGTGTGAAACTACAAAGGGCCGTCCGTCCGAAGGAGCCGCTCTGCCGTGGGTGCCGCCGGGTGCTGCTGCTGCTGCTGCTGCTGGTGGTAATTAGGCGTCACAACACTTAGGCCGGGTGTCTTGCACGGCGCTGAATTTCTCCTGACGTGACAGAGGGATGGAATAGTTATTCAGCTCTGCAGTTTCTTCTGCTCTGTTGGTCATCTGTCCTTTTCAGGGCCCATCAGGCTAAACAGCTCGCCCAACACACACACATGCACACATGCACACACACACGCACACACGCACGCACGCACACACACACGCACACACGCACGCACGCACGCACACACACACACACACACACACACACACACACACACACACACACACACACACTGACCCCCCCTACCAACCCTTCCAAGCACCCAGAGGCAGAAAAGAGAGGCAGTGTGTTAGAGACAGAGAGATATCAAAGCCCTAAGGGTTGTGGGGGGGGGGGGGGGGGGGGTTTAGTTAAAGGGATGTGGTGTGTGTGTGTGTGTGTGTGTGTGTGTGTGTGTGTGTGTGTGTGTGTGTGTGTGTGTGTGTGTGTGTGTGTGTGTGGGCCAGGGGGTGTCTTAGTCAATACTCTGCATCACTAACTGTACAGACAATATGGATCAATATGAGGTGAAGGCACATATATTTTACTAATTACTGCAATAATTAAAAGGGTCTGTTGTGATTAAAATAAAATCAGTAAGCGGTCAATTTTTAGCTAAATGGATTCAGACACAGTGGACTAATCCTGTTTCAGCCTTGTTGCTCCCTTGTCATAAAATCATTTGAGAAAACAACATTAGCGAGGTGAAGTTATTTTTTCTTCTTCTCTCTCTATCTTGATACTGTAGGTCAACCACACAGAGCCATGGGACAAAATGAGGGAGTAACTTTGTCTTTGTATTGTTATTGCCACAGCTGATTGTGTCAGTCAGTGGAATCACACCTGAACCTCATCTGATTTGGTCACCTAAAGCGAACAAAACACAGCTGAGCGCTACTGGCATTTACAACGATTAATACTTGCATGTGGTATTTCAGAGCATTTCAATCAGCCATGTTAGAGTTTATTTTGCTTACGTGCTATGTGTGTACTTCTCGATCCTCTATCAGTAACACATAAGTTAACAACAAAAGATGTGATTGAATAATGAGGGAAGCAGGATTGGGGGTAGTGGTAAGAGCGGAGGGGGGTTTCTGGGTTGGCAGAAATATGCTGTGGCAGTAAATTCAGAGTTTGTGTGGCGTGCCGAGCATAACGCTGGGCTACAGGAGGGAGAGACGTGCTGCTTTCATGTCCCTGAGCCATGTTCACGTCCACCGAAGACTTCTGTTTTTACACAGGTAGGCAGTTTGGGGACTATCTCAGTAAGGAAGAAGGGGGGTAAAAAAAATAAGAAGACATGAGAGGAATCAAAGGATGTTCCCCCTTTTAATAATGTAGCAAATATTCTAATTTCTAAAAATAAAACCTCCTCTACATCCTTCCTGCTAATCTGAGCAGTAATTTATTCCAACCCAAGGCCATATTAGTATGCTAGCCAAGGGCAAAATGGTTACGACAAGACCAAGTTCCCTCAAAAAACTTAGACACATATGAAAAGAGTGAAAAGATTAGACTGCAACTTGCAGACACCTCCACAATTTAGGATTGGGTTGTGGCTAAATGGCTGCAATGGATTGTAATTAAACATAAAACATAAAATTGTAGTTCAATTCTTTGTTATTTTAGGAATAATTCTATGCTGCACTGATATATTAGAATTTTTTGGACAGGTAGTAAAAATGAATGGACACATAAAATTAAGATTTCATCAGAAGAAAAAGGAAACCGTTTTAGAGGTAAAATAAATGTAGCACAAGGCCGCTCGTCTCTGCATACGCAAGCATTTTTTATTTCTGATTAATTGCATCTGAACTGCGTGTGTGTGTGTGTGTGTATGTGTGTGTGTGTGTGTCCACATGGATATATTGATGCCATTTTATGAAAAGCAATTGAGCAATGGGACTTTGCACCAACCATCAAACAGACACTTCATTATGGGAGCAGTGATAACAAATACATTGTGTAGGATAATGATGGCAGTGGTTCATATTGTTCATTATACGTCTCAGTGTCACACGGCACTTAGAATTTATGTGTGTATTTGTGTGTGTCTTTGTTTTTGTCATTTTACAACATCATGTTTCAGCAAATTAACATCTGAACCATTGGGAAGAAAAATATACCATCATTTGCCATCGGTGACAAACAATATATTTTGGATAATGATTGCATCTATCTACTGCATTTGTAAATGTGAGGTAATGAATTTCCTTTGTGAGCAATGAAAGCAAACAGAGATATTATTTCACTTTGCTTGAACAGGCCTACTGGATACATGATGAACTGTCATTTAATGATAAACTGTATCTGCAAGGGAAAAAAAAAAAAACATGCCTTTTATAGTAAGAACATGCTAAGCAACTGCTCTGTATGTGATGCATAAATATTCAATAAGATTCAAATGCAGTTCAGACACGCTGCCGATGTCCCGTGCAGAAAGTGGGAGGTGTGTGATGCGGGGTCTGACTGGTGGAGGCCTCCAGCGTGCTGGCTGCCTTTGACTCGTGGGTCTGTCAAAGGTTTTGGGGCATTGGACTGAGTCGATGCCTGCCACACACATGTCGTGCTCTCCCTCCCTGATGAGCCCTGCAGTTATGCAATCAACAGTATTATTGCTTGGAAATGTATATATTTAATTTGTGAAACAATGACAGTTTTGCTTGATTTATGGCGCAAGGCAAGGTTTAATTAATTGAAAAATGCATATTACCCCGTGACTTAATTATTAGCTAATTAATCACCGGGTACTTGTTCAGTGTTCCCCCTCCTTTTCCCCCTTCTTTTCAGGCATATTTCAGTGTGTGTCTGACACTTGAATTTCCTCCCAGGGTCATTTTTATGTGAGGTCATGCTTTTTCTTCCTGAGTGGCTGCTGAGATGGAGAACATGCGCATAGAAAGCCTTTGGTGAAGCCAGACGACACACAGCTCAGGTGAAAACACACTGAAGTCAGTGAGTGTGCGAGTTTTAAATTCTTGACATATATTGGAAAAGTGAGTAAAAATATGATTACAAGCATGTTTTGATTTACTCCAAGCAGAGGATATCGGAGCAGCTGAGGTCAACGCAAAAGTTTGTCTAACCTGACAAATAATTTAGCTAACTTCTTAATGAGCCCGTGCGAATATGTACAGTACACAAACATGAGCAAATCAGGATTCCGGTTGCTTATTTGTGAGTTTGAGGCTGAATCCTTGTAGCCTTACCTCTAGTTTCTCTGTCTGAGTGGGATTCCTTCCAAATTTAAACATAAGGAGGGTGCCAGTACATTTTACACACATTCACTGTTCTATGCCAACGTCGAAACATTAAGCATTTATGCTCAAGGGTGGGAAATCAAGCATGTAACAAATACCACCTCTAGCGCTGAACCCAATCAACCAAATGACGTGGCCTCAACCTTGGAGACATTGCTGTGGCTTCTAAATGTAGCAAAATGCTCACCTCAGCCCCACTCACAAACTCACAGATGTAAAGGTGTACTTGCGTTAATACACACTCACCCAATCACATTTACAAATTATCGTTCTCACTTCAAACTCCATGAAGAGGACAACTGCTGGCTTGTTTCACACATAGAAAGTATTCATCTCTTCTGTAGTAGCCTTGGGAAGCACAATTTGGCAAAGCGGTAAGCTGATCCTTGGGGTCATGGTCAAAAACGGTGAATAAACGTCTCACTGTTACAGCTGTCAGTGGTTTGCCTCTGACTGGTGGAGGGTCTAAATAGTAGTATTTATGTCAGGTTTTCTTTCCTGCTGAAAATGCAGGCCGGGTTGATCCAAAGATCAAGGATTTCCCCCTCATGAGAGCTTCTCCAGATAGCTGCTGTTAGGAAACGATAGGGAATGGACACGTTTGATGCAACAGTGTAAGACAGAGGAGGAGGTGTGGCTGCAGCTAGAGGCCGGCCTGCCAAAACGCCTTACACCAAATACCCATCCACCTTGCCAGGCCACTATCTGGTCCCCATGTGTCTTGTGCCTGGTAATGGTAAGCGCTTTAAACTATTAGAGCTGCTGTGAAAAAGGCCCGTTTGAGTGCAGAGCTGTCAGTCTGCAATAAGGCAATTGGCAGTGGGGGGCTGTCATGGCTGTCACTCAATGGGAGGATGAGAACTGTTTGGCCCTAATGGATTCCTCCAGGCGGACGGCTTACACAGCGGCTAGAAGTAAAATCGATGCGTTGTCATGAGCGAGTGAGGCATCATCAAACAGCCAGGTGGACGTGGAGCCACGGAAGGGGAGGCCTGCCCTGGTAGTTATGTCTATATCTCAGCCTGTGTGTGTGTGTGTGTGTGTGCGTGTGTGTGTGTGTGTGTGTGTTTGTGTGTGTGTGTGTGTGTGTGTGTGTGTGTGTGTCAGTGTGTGTGTGGTTTGGAAAGGAGAGTAGAGACAGACAGATGCTCGGCTCAGTTTTACACGCCCAATGGGGCCTCTGCTATGATTGTAACCATGAAAGGGGGCTCTGACCTCCATCATCTCTGTTTCTTTTATTTTCCGGTTCTCTTGGAATCGGACACAGACACACACAGACATACCCACACACATGCATACACATACAGTAGATAAATGTGAAGCTGTGCAGACATGGGTATATTGTCCTGACAAAAGTCAAACATCATCCTGTAGCCAAAATGACATTTCATAGAACACATTTCTGTTCAGTGATTCCAGGTTTTCACCAGAACCTGCAGAGAATAAGGCAACTAGATTATAAGAGGACAAATGGTTTAACAGTTGGTGACAGATTTCAAGCCCAGCGTTCCTAAAAATATTTAATGTGGTAAGAGGAACAGTCTGGAATATCAGGAGGAGATGTGCATGGGCAACCTGCAGGAGGAAAGAGGAAACCACAATTTCAAACTTACAGAGGACATTTACCAAAATGTTTCCTAGAGATCACGGTGTAAAATAATCAAAGCATGCTCAGTCATACAAGCAAAAAAGTATGGAACATGTAGAAGATAAATACACGTTTCTTTTAGAAAAGTAGAATTTTGAATTAAGATTGAAGCACCAATGTAGCTGAACTCTATTGAATATGTGTTTTATTTATTTATTTTTTTACATATTGTGTTCTTATTTTACCCATTTCCTGTTTGTTTAGTGACATTGAGATTTGAAACACAAACTGACAACCATCAACTTTTTCAGCTTATTTTTTCCCTGGTGGGGATGGCCCACAGGGGACACAGCGGGGCCACCCTCTGGCCAAGACCGGGCCCAAGGGAGAGGTCCAGGTCCATTGATTGGCAGATGGAGTTGGAGGAGATTGCTCCAAGCTGGCTGGAGGCAGGCTGCTGATGCTGAGCAGAGATGCTGGAATTCAACTTCCTCACTTGGCCTCTCTGTCTGCGCTCAGTCAGCCTCCGCCAGCTCCTGTTAGCCTGCCTGCCTCTTTGTCTTTGAATTACTCCTAAGGGATGATCCTGGTTATATGCTATTTATGTCTCTGTCTGCAAATGCCACAAAAAGACACAAACACAGATTTGCTCAGACTAACAAGTATTTCTTGTGTAGTTTAAGCTTGATGTACAGTTCCAGTCAAAAGTTTGGGCACTCAAACTTTTGATTGGTGCTGTATCTTATTCCTCTGCGTCACGGAGCTCTACTGGTGTCTTTAAATGATTTAAAAACACATCAGTGAACTTAAATGTTGCACTGTGTCACGTTTCTTCATCACAATGAACGCTGTTGTTTATTTTGAAGCAAACCCATATACTGTACATTGGTCTGCTACCTTAAGAACTCACCGTGCCTCCAAATCTGTGGCGGAAAACAGTCCCCAGCAAATGTACCCTGTACTCCTATGTGAGTAATGTTTTAAATGGAAAGGGCCCAGGTGTTTCTAGAACTTCTACCTTTTTTATGCCTCCACCATAAGGGGGCATACACTTGTATGTCCGTTAACACGTATGTACCTCACAGCTTTGATCCGGTCTGTGGTCTATCCTCGTCTCCTCCAAAATTCCATGGACAGAATTTAATGAAATTTCACACATGCTTTGTAGGGGCCCTAAAGGTGTGCATGTCGTATTTGGTTTCTTCAATTTCTTCAGGGTGTTTTTACATTTTTAGGCACATTCGAACTGAACTGAAAAGCAAAAGAAGAAGAAGGGCTTCATCAATCTCGGTGCTGGGTCCAAGCTGGGACTATTGACAAATGTGTGATGACAAACATTTCTAGAAACTAAAATCAGAGACACAAAATCACTTCTATATATTTAGTGTCAATAGAGACCAATGGACTAGGGGCTAAAAGACACAAATAATCTGGGTAAGTCAGAAAGTATTGAGAGACAGTGACTTAAGAGAAATATGATAAAGCAAGACGTATTACTTGTTATTGCATTGCGGACAATACAGAGCTCTTTATAGATCACCAGCTTTTATTAGTTAGGTTTTGTAGTTCATGTCCTACAATTTGAACATTTTGTAGTTCCAGTCGTTCTGCTCTTTACTCAACATCTCGTCTATGTACTCTGAATGTAAAAGTGTTTAGCTCAGCTAGTTCGAGTGAAAGTGTTAGGATGCTCCATCATTGCAGATTGTATAGGCTAACACAGTTGAAGCTGTTGAGTAAAATCCTGTGCAATGCAAAGGAATGTACGTTTTGGTCTTGTGTACAATATTTATCTAAACATATTCAATACAATTGTAGTGAAGTAGTTATTTCTTCCCTCTGTTTGTTCGACACTACCATTCTTCACTTTAGAACTTGAGTTAAGACACTCTCAATACTCCTCTTGTTAGCCTTTGGAAAGAGGGATTTCTTCTCTTTATTGCTGAATACATGAAAGAGTTGGTGTTGATTAAGGAGGCCTTTTAAGCTGTGAAAGCCCTAAATATGCTGTGTCCTTAGTAAGATGAAAAGGAGATGAAGTTAGCCTGAGTTGTTTCTTACCTTAGCTCTTCAAATGGGAGAACCTTTGGGAGGATGCCTCAGAGAGAGAGAGAGACAAAGTAGAAGCCCTTATTCTCTATGCTAATTTCTCCACATTTTACTTGTAATTATGCCCCAGCATCCTCTTTTCTTTCTCTTTCCTCTCTTTTTTTTTCACCCTCCCTGCTTGTCTCTCTTATTGCTGATGAAACATTTTCCTTCTTGCTCGGTCTTAGTCGTTTTCAAACACCAGCCACATCTTTTGGACCTCGGTTCTTCCATTCATCAAAAAAAAGTATTTGATTATTTCCATCCTTATAGGTGTAGTTCCTCGCAGATGAAACAAAATACACTTTGGTTTCTTACTTCATCAGTACAGTGAATTGGAACAACATGGCCCTTTATCGATGGGCTATGGATGTCTGTTCAAGGGTTTTTGTGGTGACGTATGTCCCCTTTCTCCTTCGAACATGTCACTTCCTCTCCATCTCAGCGCTGCCATTGCCCATATTTATTTTATATTGCTAATGTGGGTCACCCCTGTATGGCAGCCATCAACAAGGCACAGTCAAATAGCTGTGTCTGAAGTCTACCTTTGGCATGATTTATGGGCCAGTGTGACTCTTGGCTCTCAGAAGGACCGCCATTGTCCTGCTTCAGCTCTCAACTGCCGACGTAGGGGCGCTTTGTCTGCGCTGAGGCAAACCAGACCCCCGTCTTTAAAAAGAATCAAATTATTTCATCATGTTGGAAATGAAAAGGCTGTAATTATTCCTAATTAGGCCCTGACTTTTTTCTTTTCTTCTTTCTTTCCCTTCTCCTCCTCCTCTCGCCCCTTTTCTTTTCTTACTCTTGAGTTTCGGAGGTGAAATCTTTTTCCAGAGGGTTCGAGATTGCTCTAAATCAGAGCCGTTAGAGTTGAGAGTAGGAAACAATTTTCTGTTCAGTTTGAAATTGATTAATTTAGGCTTTTGACAGCTGCTCTGGCTTTGATATTCAGTGAGAGGGGAGGTCTGAAGTGGTCTGATGACACTGTAATGTTTGCTTTAAAGCACTACCTCAATGGGGCTGGCTCCACAATGTCATGATATTTCACAAGCCAGAAGAAAAATGAGAAGCAAAACATGACATTTGTGGAGTGTTAAAGCGTACGTCTGTGTTTGTGAGGTTGTGAGTGTCTACATGTGTGAAGCCTTGTTGGACCATCTACTTCATCGCACTGGTTAGAGTTAGTCTGTGCAGCCGTGTAGAATTTCTCTTCCAATAACACGCCTCCATGCTGGAGAGCACCATCCTAATGGCCAGCTATCACGGAAAATCATTTTCTGCCCGTCAACTATTTACATGTTTCTTCACCACACAAGTCTTGTCGTTTTAGGTGGCAAAACAATTTGCTAAGCAAATCTACTCGCCAATTTATCTATCAAGGGGGAAGGCTGTGTGTGTGTGTGTGTGTGTGTGTGTGTGTGTGTGTGTGTGTGTGTGTGTGTGTGTGTGTGTGTGTGTGTGTGTGTGTGTGTGTGTGTGTGTGTGTGTCTGGAGAAAGTTCGGGGAGTGGCGGCTGGTGGAGGTGGGGGAAGCAAATATTTTCTCTGGCTTGCGACAGCACAGTGAAAACACACTCCTGATGCTGATGTGTATTAGAAGTGAACCGGGCAAATATTAGCACTGCCTTACAGTGGCAGAGCGGTGTTGTGGGGATATGTGTGTGTGTGTGTGATGGGAGGAGTTTACTGGGTTGCTGTACTGTGTAACTATGGGGGATTTTTTAAAAATGGGCTTCCACAAAATAATGATGTATTTTTAGCATATTTTCTACGTTTTGTTGTTTTAGTCAAACATGAAAGTTTAAAATCACCTGAAATAAACAGTATTTTTATCAACAGAACACATCTGACATTGGACTGCAACTAATGATTGTTTTGAGTCGTGAAAAATTGATTTACTAATTTCTAAATGTATCTATTAATTGTTTGGACTATAAGACATAGATAAATTGTGAGGAATGACTCCATAGTTTTCCCCTAGTCAAAGATAAAGGTCATCACGTTTCTTATTTTGTCTGACGGTCAGAAGAGAGCAGAAAAAAACCTCACGTTTGACAACCTGCAGCTATCAATTGTTTGACATGTTTGCTTGAAAATGGACTTGAACAGTGAGGTTATTATCAAAAAAGTTTCAACTGTATGTAAGCAGTCATCTATTTACAACTGCAGTGAGCCTTAAATGTTTGTACAACCATGAAACAGAATTTTGCTCAGAACTGAATTATGGAAAATGACTGACACTTCAGACACACACACACACACACACACACACACACACACACACACACACACACACACACACACACACACACACACACACACACACTGACGTACCCACCAGCCCACCCAGTGCTCCCAAACAAATCACAGCGTTTACTCAGCCAGACATTAACCTGTTCAGGTTTGCACGTGTGCTCAAGCGCACAACAACAGCAGCAGCAGCAGCAGCAGTTAATGCACCCACATTTCCTGCACAAGTTAAGAGCTGGTAAAAGAAGGAGAAAGGAAAAAAAAAAAAGACTGCAAAGGGGGCGGTCAAACAGAACGGTGATGCATCTTGTTTGTCAGCAACAGAGTGCAAGGAAATGTGACAGAGTGCTGGAGGAGGTTTCCAAATCCATTTCCTGCTCTTGTCCGTCTACATCAGCCGCTGACGACGGATCTGCTGGTTCTTATTGTGTTCTGTTATGGTGGGGTGGTGGATGTGGATGGCGGTGGGGAAGGGGGTCTCGCTGGTGCGTACATGCCCAAAAATGATGCGTCTCCTTTGATCTGTTCCAGTGTGAGCCACATGAACAGCTCCGCCGCCGGGCGCACACACACTCATAGTCGTATGCACACAGACAGCCCTGCAGTTTGGCCCTTTACACTTTTTATAGCCCTGCTCAGTCTGTCTCTATGTGTGTGTGTGTGTCTGTCTGTCTGTGTGTGTGTTTGTGTGTGTGTGGTTTTGACTTACTCCGGCATCTTGTTTTTTCCCATCCACATGATTTTTTTCCCAGATACATTTGTAGACTCACTGTAACAGGAGCCAGTGTTTGAGGTGCAGTGCTTATTAGTTTCTTATCTCGGCTAATTACCCATTAAATAACCACACACACACACACATGTACACACACACACACACATGCTCTCACACTCCTATTACTGGATAATTAGCAACCAGCTCATTATGAATATGTATTTCCCACTGCTTAAAACACAGAAATATGAATACATCCATTCTAATTTCCTGAATTGACTCGTCACGCTTTTCAGGCTATCACGGCTTATTTCACCGGAATCAGCTGACCAGGCTGCTGCTTATGGGATGGGTGCATTTTCCTCTTTGTGTGTGGACACTATCAGTCCGTTCAGTAATTTATATATACAATTTTTGTACTACATGCATATTCCGTTTAATATTTCATTAGCAACAATGGATGCTGGTGGCCTGCAGGTGAGCTCAGGAGCTGGTCCAGCAGGTGCAGTTGTGAGGTCTAATTCAGTCCTCACTGGGGGTTTATCTCCTTATCGACGGTGATTTCAAATATTTTATTTTTTGCAGATCTCTGTATTTCTGTCCAGCTTTGAGTATTAAAAAGCCAATTAATGAACTGTTCATTTATTTGGTTCATACGTCGCTGCAGGACTGGACAGTCTGTTCTTGTTCCTCTTTGTTAGCTGAACTGCATGTTTTGTTGTTTTCACTCTGCCCATCCTCTCTGGCCTGGTGTGCAGAGAGGATGCTCGGAGCAGTGTGTGTCACATCAGGTGCGTTAGGATGCCCATTGGCCACCGGCCGCCGAACTGAGCTATCCCGGCCAATCGGCTGTCGGCAAGCTGACCTTTTCGTTGGTGCCCTGACCCTGATGGGAGGTGAAGTGTGTGGCTGGTAGCAGTCAGCACTGGCACAGTAGGATGAGGAGGTGGAGGAGAAAAAGGACCGGGCCGGAGGGCGAGAGATTTTCTTGGCCAGTCACTCCTGTTCCCGTCCTCCTTTCTGCGCTCAACTCTTCTTCGGGTGGAGTCGAGACAGTCTCTCTTGGCCAGTTTAGACCAAGTTTAGTCTGCTTTCACAAAGTCCGAAGACACTTCTAGGCGTGTCCGTTGTTGTGCGCGAGTGTTTGTTTTAATGACCTGTATGTGTTTTTTTGAAATGACAATGCTTGCCATTCCCCACTTGCCTCTACTGTCCTCTCAGAGGTGCTTAGCAACAATCTGTCCTGCCAAACAAGAAAACAAAAATCAGAGGATGCTCAAAAATGCTCTCGAATACAGTAATGAATATTTTAGACAAAAAGGACCACTCCTCCAGCCTCCGTTCGACTTGCTCAGTCCTCCAAACAGCCCTTTTAAAGTCAAGTGATGGGGGTTAAGTTAATTATGCACATTAGGGCCTCCCTCTCTTCCTTGCTCAGGCGCTGTGAATGTGTGTGTGTGTGTGTGTGTGTGTGTGTGTGTGTGTGTGTGTGTGTGTGTGTGTGTGTGTGTGTGTGTGTGTGTGTG
Source organism: Chaunax sp. Z400 (assembly GCA_037577475.1). Classification (NCBI taxonomy): domain Eukaryota; kingdom Metazoa; phylum Chordata; class Actinopteri; order Lophiiformes; family Chaunacidae; genus Chaunax; species Chaunax sp. Z400. The sequence continues at coordinate 11,400,405 of CM075190.1, read as the reverse complement.
TGTGTGTGTGTGTGTGTGTGTGTGTGTGTGTGTGTGTGTGCGCGCGTCTGTGTGTGTGTTTGTGGGAGTGTGTGTGCATGGCAGGCTGTGGCGGTGGCTTGGGATGCTGAAACTCTGCCTTTAATTAAACACAGATGCATGGAAGGAGAGACTGTCTGTCACACACACTTTTAACAGCAGCTGCACGCATGCAGACGCGCGTGGGCACAGACACATACACAGACACACACACACACACACACACACACACACACACACAACTGAAGAAGATGAAAGAGTGTAACAGACTCTGTGTGTGCGTGCATGTGTCTGTATGAGAGGAAGCGGCCTCCTTCTATCTCCGTCTGCACAGGGATAAATAACTTAATCTAGACGAAGCCTGTAAATGATTGCCTTTTAAAGGTGCACACATGTTGGCTATTCAAATGTTTGCTGAGGAATTTAAAATGCTGTTTAGGTTTTATTTATTTATCAATTATGCATTTATTCATGTGTCAGCCTCTCATAGACATTGTTTTTCTTTGTTTTCATATTGTTTGTCTGTACAATTTTCCGGATTTCATCCAGTCTCTTCCGTCCGTCTGGATGCAGCTATGTGTCTCATTATTATTACAGCATTTGATCGCTGCTGACGCGGCAACTTATTGATGTAATCCATCTCCAGGAACCCAAGGCTTAAGCAAATGACAACACTTTGATTTAAAAAAATAGCTTCTCAAAATAACCGAGTGTTTAGAGAAAACGTCTTCTACAACAGATCAGCACTAACATTGAATCTTGTGCTTGTAAATTATTTCAAGGGGTTAAAAACAAATAGTCATCATACAGGATTCTGAGTTAAATACTGCAAATATGTATGACAATGATTTTTACATTACTGTACTTATATGTTACGTAATGTTACTTCTTACTTTGACTTCACTGTGTTTCAAAGGGAAATGTTGTCTTTTTTTGCTCACAGTTCTATTTAGCATTTGTAGATTTTTCCAGAAAACATTTATCTATCAAATATCACAGTGTTTTCACTAAAGTTCTTAAAATGGTCTCCACTTCGACCATCATTAAATCGATTCCTACATGTATAATATGATATATCATAGGTTTGTGTCTCATTGACAACTACTCTGATGCTTTTTCAGTCAAATTTAATGCAGAGCTTTTACTTTTAACTGCAATGGTAAGCAATAGGTTTTTAAATACTTCATCCACCGCTCTGATTTGTGTGTGTATTTTGGGTAATTTTGTCAAAAAACCAAAACCAAATTCCAGATTTAATCATTTTATCACAGTGACAAGAATCTTTTTTCAGTCTCTAAATCAAACTCTTAATTGTAAACTTGTTTATTTAAATGATTCCAAGCTCAGTCAAAGTTACCAAATCTTACTTGCAGACTTTTTTTAAATTTTTTTATTTTTTTACTTTTCTTTACTTTCAGCCTAATTAAGGGTATTGCACCTAGAAGTTTTTCCATGCCTCACAGAGGCATTTGCTATCCTTGAAAGCCTTAAATTCAGAACCTTTTTCTCTCCTCTTTGTCTCTCGGTCTCTCCTGAACCGCAGCAACGGCCTCATTTTTCATTAGAGGATTGCCCCATTATTTCATTTCTTGTGATAAAATGACAAGAGATTACTCACGAGAAATACTAAATACAGCGCCATACCGATGGGATCTCCCCTCATATGTAACGCTACTGCGCTATAGCTGAAGGCTTCATATTTCCTATTTCTCTCTCTATTATATATATCTGGCAGAGTTGTAGATACAATGAATGTGTGTGTGTGTGTGTGCGCGCGCTATATTACATTCTGGGTGTCCCAATCTGATCAGACACCGCTAGCTGGTCAGCAGACCTTGTTTCATTTTTTTTAATAAGAAACCTTATTTTAGCAGCAGAAACGTAGAAAAATTAGTTGCACTGCTGACAGAAATGTCAGCGACTTTGGGGAAGAATAACTTATTTCACACGGAAGGAACAGGAGGGTAAACACAGCAAACACAGGCCAGCGATGGATAACTGGGAATTAAAGAATAAAAAAAATAAAATAAAAAAATAATAACCACACCATATCTTTATCTAAGATGATTCATATTTTATTTCAAAACACTGCCTCCATTGGTCACATTTTTCAGTGGTGGATAATAGAAAATGTAAAGATACGGGCGGTGAAATATGAGTCGGTTTGGGGAGGTAAGAATGAGAAAAGATTAGCTTGAGATTAGAATAAGAGAGATGGAGGAGGGAGGAAGATGAGGGCAAAGAGTCTTGCAGTGTGTGAGAGTAGTTTTCAGAGTGTAGGTTGGTGTGTCCGTCAGCGTGTGTGTGTGTGTTGTTCACACTCTCGCCCTACTTTGTTTTCCACCTACCAACACGGCAGTAGAAATTGGACGTACTTGACCAACGTATTTCTCTACACATCCACCCGCCCACACCAAACCCCACGTATATCACCCTTCCTATTTTATCAAAACAGTCTGCTGACTTCCATGCTTTGCAAACTCATAAACATATATTTGTTTTGTGATATTGACACTAGTGTTTTTTTGCATATTCATTTCCCTGTTTGTATCAGATAATGCACCTCGAGCCAAGGTCCCATTCTTTATAGAGAACCCTGAGTGGCCTCTGTGTCTTTTAATTGAACAAGTTACCCACCAGAGACGGTTGTTTTGGCTGCTCCCCTCCATCCTGAGGGTCATTCACACCGGCCCACAGTGAGGGAGACCCAGCTAAGCATTAGCATGACCGGGAGACACAGAGAAGGGTGGCTGAGCTTTGATAATCATAAGTCAATCTCTAGCATCGATAAAAAATTGTACTCTACATTCAGAATTTATCTTTTAATGTCTTTCAGACGGGGGCCAAACGTTCCATCAGCGATACATTTTACTAGAATGGAAACAATGTATTTGTATCCTCAAGTTTAGAATACACACTTGTATCTAAAAAAGCAACAAATCAAAAGGAAGGGTAATCAGAGTTCTGGCTGCAGTACACAGAATTACATGTGGAAAGGTCATTTCTGTCTCACAGCTGCTGTGAGTATGTAATCCACTAGTCACCAATTTGGATCGCTCCTCATGAAAATAAGCTCAAACACGTCGCTTTCTGTTCGTATAAAAAGCTCTCTGTTGTTTTTATCATTATGGTATGAAGTGTCCCTTTCACAGAGCCTGCTCTGATGGCATCTGCTTTGCTTTAGAGGAGAGCTGAGCGATTCGCAGTGACGGACGTGGTCAACCCATCACGCAGGGCTAATTTACTTTGAGTTCTGCCGCGTTTGTGTTGCTTCAGATCTGTCACGGGATCACATTGACGTTGCTATAGCATGCTTTTGTTTTGTTTTGGGGACTAGGATAAGGTATGATGAATAATGCTCTCTGACAGACACAGTCTGTTATTGGTGGACATAGCTGGCAGAGGGAGGCTCTGAGTGTGTGACCATGAGTTGCTGTTACTTGGAGAAGAAATGGAAGAGTTTTTCCATGGATTTTTTTTTCCCCAAACAGTTTTGTCAGTTCTTTTGATTGTTTTCAGCCACTATCTTAAAGCTGTTTGTAAGAGTCATTACTGTTCCGTGTTGCTCTTCAGTAGCTGTTTGGATTTACCTGGATTTAACTGTTTTGTGGAAATGTTCACCTTTTCAGTAACTAATGTGCCTCATTGAATGTGTATAAATCAAAAAGATAAATCTTATATCTTCATTTTCATTTCATTAGATACATTTCTATTTCACAATTCACTTTTTCCACATCATTTTTTCCCCACATTGAAACTTTTTGTCTTAATGTTCTACTGACAGTGGATTTGTCATCACCACAGCTAGCTAACAAGCTCGCTCCTTTGACACAGAGTAATTAATCCAAGCTCATTAGGCACCCTTGCTAAGTTAGCTGTTTGGCTGCAGGTATGAAAATAAACAACATAGAATGAGAGGTTAGGTCTTGTACTGTAACTGTGCTTGGTTTCAGCTGCATGTAGTTGATTGACTCAGTCTTACTTCTGCACTGGTATTGCTTTAGCAAACAGGATCCGACAGCTACATTTGGTCGCAGTTGTTGAGCCTCCTCGAAGGCAGCGAGCGTTTAATTGGCTGAAAGGTGACGGGGCAGTGATTGATGAAGCACCGCTGTCATGAGCAGACGTTTGAAAAAGTGTCATATGAAATTAAAATGTGTACCGTCAAATAAAGGTAAATGTCATTAAAGGCTTCTTATTCTGAATGAAGAATTATGAAATAACACGCCACAATGAGAAATGAATTAATGTTATAATGTCTAATATATTTACTTATACGCTCAATAACTTTGGGTTTCAATATAAAGAACTGATGAAACTTTGAATGACTTTTCACTTACCATGTGGAGTGATGAGACAAGAATTCTGTCATTTAGATAATTACTGCCTGGAGATGGGAACGGCCGAAGTGAAGCCAACGTTTACTCTGCTAAAGAAAACAGTTATGTAGGAACAGAGTGACTAATTGCTCAAAGTTTATAGTAGGACTTATATTGTTATAAAAATCAGGAAACATGTTGCTTCCTGCTTTTGGCAGTTCAGTTGCATTTAATTTGCTCAAATTGAGCAAATTAGAAGTTCCTCCATGGTTTAATTCATGTACACCAACGAGGTGCCAGAATCATACCGCCCTTGCAGCTAATCAGAGTTTCAAAGCTGCTGGCCTGCTCTTGTTTTGCAAAGAGAGCCGAAGCTTCCTACGACACAAGATGTTGAAGAAATGTTTATCTAGTTAACACCTGTCAGTCGATGCTCAGAAAAAAAAACAACCTTCTGTCTAATTAGAGATGGGAGTCATTGTCATCTGTCTCATAATGAGGAATCATGAAGGCTTCTTATTTCTCTCTAGAGCCATTTGATATTTCACTGTGTCTACAAATGAACAGAGGACAAGTTTCCATCTTTTAAGGCAGTGCTGTGTACGGGGTCGCTTATTTTTTTTAAATTTTTTTTTTTTTTTTACACGCACTGTCAATTACTCAGTGGCAGTATCCTCGCAGATACAGCAGAGCGCTGCGCAGGCTGGCTGGGTGGCTGACTTGGTGGCTGACTGGCTTGTCTCTTGGAAACCTGTGAAATATGATTTACATTAAGAGCATGTTGTAGCAAACCCCAGCCCACGGTATGCATATTCCCCCATTGTTTGTGACAGTTGGTTGTACCTGTGCCGGGGGGAAGAGCACCAAGTAGGCAACCAACTTTGCATTTCAGTGGCTGAGCTCAGGGTCAGGAGCACATCTGGTTGACTGGGAGGTTTGTGTGTGGTGTGTCATTTCTGTGTTTCCTGCCTGCACACACACACACACACACACACACACACACACACACACACACACACACACACACACATTCACGAGCTCACTTGTTGCTGTGCGCCCAGAGTCGGTGCGCGTAAAGCAGCAGCCCAGCACACAAACAGCAAACCCGGCACACTGGTGCACTCCTACACAAACAAACAAACACACCTGCTGCTCCTGGCAAGTCGGACTGACAATCAGCCGAAGGAGGGAAGGCAAACAAAACAAACAGTTTAATTTACATGACAGTAGCCTGCTTTACATTAGCATGCTGTGGCAATGATAGAGTGAAGCTCTGCTGGAAACAGCAGGTAATGAAAAGTGATGGTCCTATTTGCGGTATACTGTAAGTACAGGAATGGGAAGCTTGAGCAGTCAGAACTAATAGCATGCACTGTGCTGCATAGCTCCCAGACATTCCTTTTGGTGTGTTGCTTTGCAAAAAAAAAAGCTACTCACCCAGTCCTTTTCTAAAATAGCTAATTTTTCAGCATCGCAGAATAAATATAAGCAATTTGTTGTGGTGAAGAATTCAAGATTCGTACATGTGTTTAGCGCAGAGAGAGGTGTGTGTTTTTTATTTATTTTTTTATTTCTCCAAAACTCTCCTCCTTTAGACACAACATGAAATATTTATCCAGTTTGTGGAAAACAATACATTTTACAATTTTAACAAGCAATTAACCTCATCAATAAATAAGTAAACAATGTTTTGCCGGATTTGTAACACTGCAGGATGGTATTTGTGTCTTGGGACTGCTGTATTTGTGTTAAGTTGTATTGCTTAGGCTGTTTGTGCCATGTATGTAGAGTGTGTGTGGTTTGCAGGTGGGGTTTGTTTGTGAATGTGCATGTTTATATTTCTGCAGATGGTAGCATAAACTCATCTTGTAGTACTGTTGAGGTGTGTCTGTACATGATTTTGTCTATACGTGTTCCTATGTGTGTGTGTATATGTGCGTACTGGCTCCAGTGGTCTGCTGCTCGTGTAAAGAGATAGCATCTTCCAACAACAGATCAATACAGGAATATTTCTAGAATTTCTGCTCCTGTCTCTGATTCAAACAGACCCTGTGTGTGTGTGTGTGTGTGTGTGTGTGTGTGTGTGTGTGTGTGTGTGTGTGTGTGTGTGTGTGTGTGTGTGTGTGTGTGTGTGTGTGTGTGTGTGTGTGTGTGTGTGTGTGTGTGTGTGTGTGTGTGTGTGTGTGTGTGTGTGTGTGTGTGTGTGTATAGAACACTCAGACTGACAGCCTCATCTGTGTCCAGGTGGTTAGATTTAACTTAGCTATCTTTGAACCTATTGGCACATTATCAGATTTTCAGGATCCGTGTTTGTACTTTTTATTTTAGCTCTTCAGTCAAGTGCGACTGCAATTTGTTAAAGTTGGTGTATAAAATGCAGGCAGAACTATACGGTCCTCTTTGGATACATAAACACACCTCTATTGCTAGTATGAAATATTGACACACATGTGGATGCACTCTGTCTTGCACATACATTCTCCACCACCCCCACTCTTCACCCAGATCATGTTTACTTGCTGTAAATTGTCCTAAAGGGACACAGCCACCGATGATTTATGGTGCCAGATATGATTAGATCCTATGTGTTTTTTCACAATGGACACATTTTTTTTGCATGTGGCGCCTTAAGTGGGAGCCACTAGTCATTAATGACTGAATAAACAGCACGCTCCTTACTTATTAAAATATAGCTTCATGTTTCCTCTCCATTACTGTCGTCGCAGCAGCGCCTTGGCAACAGAGGACAGCTCACTCTGAGTGAAAGTGAAAATATTTATCTAAGAGTGCAAAATATGTCTTAAGATCTGTTTTGTTTAAAGGCATGACAAAAAGTATGGAGTGGCCTGATACTTTCTTGCTAATTAAACCAAGTTTTCCATTAAATGTGGCTTTTTTAAATTCTCCTTTATTGGATCATCATCAGATAATGTGACAGTGGTTTAATTAGAAATAACATTTGATTCTTTACTTTTATACTTGAGCAAAACAGTTAAAGATTATGCCTAAAAATGGTTGAAGTCACATTCCTGACCTCCTTCTTTTTTTAATATTTTGTCCATTGTCCTTTGTCATAGTGATGGTCAATGTGCAACATGGTTTTCCTGAATGTACCATTCATCAACGTTTAGTTTCTAAAGGTGATCATTTCTGGCACTATTAGTGGAAATAGAGGCTTATATATGCCACAGAAGGCCCATCGTGTGGCTGTCGGATCATTTGCCAACAGATGATGGACATGTCAGTTTTTTTTATTAGAACACCTTTATTTAAGCAAAAATAATGCAGGTTAGGACTGAATGAGACTGTCAATTAAGTGTTATCTGAGGTGATTTTATTTTGGATATGAAATTTTTAAAAAAAATCATGAAAAATGCTCATAACAAATTCCCAGATCTCAAACTGACATCTTCAAATAGTATTTTGTCAAACCAACAGTCCAAAACCAAAGGGCATCCACTTTACCATCATATATAAAAGAGAAACATGTTACAGTGGAATACTGTCTGACCTGTTTACTCTTTGCTTATAAGAGTATTATAGTATTCAGACCTGTTGGTATAGTGTCATATATATATATATATATATATATATATATGTATGTGTGTGTGTGTGTGTGTGTGTGTGTGTGTGTGTGTGTGTGTGTGTGTGTGTGTGTGTGTGTGTGTGTGTCTTGCAGAGGTTGAACATACACAGTTCAAGGTTAGTCTCCAATTCAGCTCAGACCAGCTCACAGATAATTGTCAATAAAATTGATCTTTCCATTTAAAAAAAAAACCTCTGCTCATATTTTTCCATCCTCCTCCCCTCCCCTAGACACTTCCCATGACTCCCTCACTCTACTCTCCTTTGCCTCTGTCCTTCTCTTTTCATCTTAAGCCAGATAAGTCTGCCTCGACTGCCAAGAGCACCGAGTATCACTGCTTACTTCCTCCCCCCCCTCTCATGTTCTTCTCACAGTGCACTGAAGCCATGTCGCAATTTCTCAGGGAGTTTTGATGCCTGGATGTCTCCTGTCTGGGTCCATCTCGTCTGAGTTGCATTGCTGGCTCTATGCGATCTGAACTTCGCTGCCTCGCTGCAGGTCAGCCTTCACGGCCGATTAGTGTCGAAGCGCCACTTTGGTCACAAGTTGTCGGGAGCGCTTATCGTGAAGATCAACAGCGATCAGTCTCGCTGCTGCGCTCCCTCTGTCTGCATCTCCTCCCTCTTTCTCTTTACTTTTTGTTTTCTTGCCCTCTCCCCTTTTGGCATTACCCCCTCCCCCTCCATGTATATTTTCCCCCTCAAATCACCATATTTCCATCTACATCTCATCAATGTCATCCTTCTTTCTTCCACCTTCCCCCCATGCTCTGTCTCTTGCTGCATCCAAACAGTCTAAAAAATATTTTTCTTCCCGACATCTCCATGAAAATCCTCATGAGATCAATTAGGATTTGAAATCATAAGAAGTAAGATTAGGAAAGTATTGTGCTAACTGAACCTGACTTAGTCTGAGCAGTTCATGTAATGTCAGGTTTGACCTGCATGCTCTGTTTTGGTGTTTTTGCTTTAAAAATTGGGAATTTATTTGTTTTCTGTCATCATACCTGCTATTTAATTGTTTGCTTCTTAAATATTTGATTCTACAACATCCGTTTTTGACCATACGCTTCATATTTCTGTTTTTCCTCTAGAATTAACCCATGTTTTAATGCTAACGGTTTACTTATTTCCTATTTGTACATCAAAAAGAGCACTTTTACAAGTTGACAAATTAACTTTTCTTTCAATGAAGAAACGAAAAGAAATTTCTCATTTTCAAGTTAACTTTTTCCTCTGATTGTAAAATAAGGCAAAGATTATTGATTGGTCTCCATAAAATCAAAACACTGACTTGATTTAGCTCAGAGGAAAAGCATAATCTTTGTCTGTGGGCTTCATTTCTTTTTTTCTTTATTTAAAACAAAGGCCGTGCTAACCCTAACCATTTACAGTCAACTCTTTACTGGGGCACTTTACTCTCTTTACTTTACACTTTTGGGCTCCACAGTGCTGTGTTCTCTATGTCCAGTTCAGGAGACACAGATTCAGTTTGTATTTTCTCTAATCCCCCCATCCATCCTTCTCTTGGTGTCTCTATGTGCCGTCAGGCCTCGTCTGTGGCGAGAGTGGAGACGAGTCATGTTTGGCTTGTCAGTATGGCTGCTAGTGTCAGTGTTTGGAGCTGCTGGTTCCTCTGACAGCGCTGGAGGGGCTGCTGGTCCAAGCAGAGTGCAGCCGTCACTCTGTGACACGCTCAGTGTCACCGATCCCCTCCGTCTGGTGACATGGTGCCCACCCCCTCGTCTTTGTCCACCCCCCCCAGCCAGTGGCCTTTTCACTGCTACACTGCACTCACTCACTGAATGAAGTCTTTAGTAGGAGCTGACCTACATGTGTTTTAGAAAGATAAGTACGATGGATGGATAGATACGGTGGATGGATGGATAGATAGATACGATAGATAGATAGATATGGTAGATTGATACGATAGACTGATACAATTGATAGACGATAGATAGATAGGTAGATACGGTGGATGGATAGATGGACAGATAGATATAGATGTAGATAGATAGATATAGATGATAGATAGATAGATAGATAGATGGATATAGATAGATAGATGTAGATATAGATATAGAGATTGAGAGATAGATAGATGGATGGATATAGATTAGATAGAGAGATAGATAGAGAGATAGATATAGAGATTGAGAGATAGATAGATGGATGGATATAGATTAGATAGAGAGATAGATAGAGAGATAGATATAGAGAGACAGATGTAGAGAGATGGATATAGAGATGGATAGATAGATGGATAGATAGATAGATAGATATAGATGGATGGATGGATAGATAGATGAATAGATGGATAGATGGACAGATAGATATATAGATAGATATAGATGGATGGATGGATAGATAGATATAGAAAGATGGATAGATAGATATAGACAGATAGACAGACAGATATATATAGATATAGATATAGATAGATAGATATAGATAGATATAGATGGATATAGATGGATAGATGGATAGATGGATAGATGGATAGATAGATGGATAGATGGATAGATAGATGGATAGATAGATGGATAGATAGATATAGACAGATAGATAGATAGATATAGACAGATATACAGATAGATATAGATATAGATGGATAGATAGATAGATAGATAGCCTCTCTGCACAGCAGGACTAAATATGTCTGTGATTTAATCTGGCCTTGGCGACTGTGCAGCAGTGACAAATGGATGCTCACTATGAAACCCCCTCATCCAAGAGACAGTATTAGTTTTTGCTTTAATTACCAGCAGCAGTAATGTTTCCTATCCATAACTGTCGGCCTGCTAGAATGCAGCCTGGCAGAGGGGTGAGGGCCTTGTCTCTTCTCTCAGTGGGCCTACTGTCCCCCCACCCACCCCAATCCGTCTATCCTCCTTCCCTTCTTCCCTCCCTCCTCCTCCCCCTCTCCCATCCCCTCTGTGCCCACCACATCTTTCATTTCAATATTTCAATATTTATGCCTCATCTGAGAAAGTTCAAAGTCACAGTAAGGAGGCATAACTTTCTCCTGCCTCCCTGCCGACAGCACAGGACCCTGCCTGGTGGACAGGGGAGGAGAGGCTGCTGATGGCAGGTCTCCCCTCCTCTGCGATGGTCACCGGTGACAGAAACAGGGGAGAGAGAACTGGCTCAGGGAATTGCTTGCAAAGACAGACAGCTACATTAGAAATTGAGTGTAATAGATATGGCTGTTTTAAACTTAGATTAACACCGTTGCTAATATTTTGTGCTGATATGTATCACAAATCCCTTTGGAAATATGTGTAAAAGTAATCACATGGTTCCTTAAATTTTTGTGGAATCTAATTAAAATTGTTTAAATGCAGCTGCTCAGGCAAAAGTTTTCCAAACACAAACCAGTTCAATCAATCGATCCTTCAATTAATCATGATTTTATATTTAAAAGAACTGCATCACATCCGGCCTAATTGGACAGTATTTAATATTCAGGTTGAAGCTAATATCAGTCATTTTGTGTGACACACGGCTGGCTACCCTTAGCCAACATTAGCCTGCACACCATGTAGCACCTCAAAGGTCCAGGGGCAGTGTCCAGGTCCCATGGGTGAATGTTTTGGATGTGATATCCATGCCTGAGCTCATGTCACTGTGCAAAAACATTTTTCTGCGGGTCTCATTGACCATCCGTTTAGAATATCCAGAGCCAGGATTAATAAATGAAAGTGTCTGACAAGTCCGTCCTTTGCCATAAAGATCTTTGACAGCCGCCGTCTGGTAATAGATTAGCCTAATTACAGCGTCCCTGAGTTTAGATCACAACGTCACGTACTCAGCCTGCCGCTCTAATAGCCATTACAGCCACTACTCCCCACTCCCCTCCTGTTAATGTACAGTTGTAAAGAAAAAAAGAAGAAAAAAAGGAAAAGCCAAAACGAAAAGGTCGTCCCCATTTGCATGCAAGCCTTCATTAGAATATGCGAATATGCAAAGGACTGGGGGCCGGCGCTTTGCATGTGCAGGTGATGAATGGCCAGTGCGTTGCAGAGTAGGCCGAGATGTAGGCTTTGTCACCCTCATCTGCATACCATGCTTTATTTACTTATTTATTTATTTATTCATTTATTTTGAGAGCTCGCACTCTGTGATACATCTCGCGTCTGAGGAGGACCTTTGCAATTCCCCCCCCCCCCCCCCCACACTCTCACACACTTACACACTTCAGTAAGACCAGGCTTTATTAAATGGCTGAATGAGGCTCTCTTTGCTCTTGGAGAAAAGAAAAAAAAAGGGATTGTTTGGACGGCTCTTACTGTAAATCGTTTCTTTTTTCCTTCAATCTTTTTTGTTTACCGCTGCATTTCAGCAAGGCGTTATTAAAGGTTGAAATCGGTGATTGGCTGTTTATTGAGCGGTGATTCAACCTGTGGAGCATCAGAGAGCGACAGTGGAGGGAGGGAGGCCAGCGCTCATTTGAGTGAAGCGTTGCAGAATGTTTTTTTGTTGATGGGAGGGGTGTGCATGGTGGGGTGGCGTTTGAGGGGTGGGGTGGGGCGAGTTTCCAGAGAGAAACTCTTCTCTTCACTCTTCTCTGTTGCCGGGGCGGCAGATGGTGGGTGTCAAGACAACGGCAGCAATAGCCAAACAAAGACATCCTTTGTGTGTGTGTGTGTGTGTGTGTGTGTGTGTGTGTGTGTGTGTGTGTGTGTGTGTGTGTGTGTGTGTGTGTGTGTGTGTGTGTGTGTGTGTGTGTGTGTGTGTGTGTGTGCATACTTTCTGAGAGGTGTAGAAGTGCGATAGCTTTGAGTAGGAGGTAACAGCATCTATAATACCACTTCAACGGTGCATTGTATAAATTTATAAGCTACTTTCTAAGTACTCTCACTCAATCTCTTGAACGTCTGTTGTTTTCTTTGGTTTCAGACAGCTGACACCTCATTGAGGAACTACACAGAAAGTTACTGAGAAAGCACTCATTGCTAGTTGTCAAATTTGCCGTTCAAGTTTCCATACCCTGCATGTGAGCTTTCACTTTGTACAGTATTTCCTTTCCATCAACATTTATGGTTCTTTGAGCCTAATAAGTCAGTCTTTGATAGGATCGCTGAATATTAGATTAGTACCGTATGGTTTATTTTGCTCCTTTGGAGTGTGACCTTAGCTACCCTTCATAGAGGCGCGATGATAATGAGAGTGGTAGCTGGCCAACAGACAGGTCTGACATCCCAGCTATGCCCTTCACTCAGCTGGCTGAGAAAAAAAAAACCCGTCAATACAGAGGCCTTATGTTTTATGGATTATCTGCTGTAGCAAAACTATAGTGAGAGAAATACAACTCTCACTTGTCATGTTGCCTCAGTTCTTTGTAATGTGTGAGACCACTCACCAAAACAACAACAGTCAAAATTAGAGGCTGTCTTCCCCCCCCCAGTTTTCACTCTCTTCACCTCTCGCTCCTCCTCATTCTCAGCGTCTTCACTCGCTCAGGTTTGAACACGATAACCTGGTTTTCTTTGATTTATGAAATCTACTTTTTACACCGTGTTTTAAAGTGTCTTAGTTTTTAGTTTTGGGTTTTGGACATGTTTGATTTTACAAGTTATTATTTTGACTAGATCTTTGCAGATTCAGTGTAGTGTGTGTGTGTGTGTGTGTGTGTGTGTGTCCGGAAAAAAGCATATTATTATAGATGTCCTGTGCGAATTAAACATCTCGATGTCTCGATATTTTTGTGTATTTTTTTTTTTTTTTTTCATTTCCGGAATTTAATTATTTATTTTTGATAACTCGCTCCCTTTCTCTTTTGGCTCATTCTTTCTTCCTCTCTTTCTTCACTCTCTTTTTCATACATTTAATTTGTTCTCAGAGGACGGGCAGAGTGTACAGTAAACAGACTGAATAAATCATGTTTGGGCTTTTTATTTCTCCTTTTACTGTGAGAGGGGGTGTATCAGGGATACTGTTGGTTTGTATCCCCAGGAGGCACAGGGGAGGCTTGCTGTTGTAAACGAACCCAAGTGGAGCCCTGTTATCCACAGTTTAATCTGCCCACTGGGGGCCAGAGAGAGGTCGGGGGGCTCATCACAGCTCCTGGTCTCTGAAGGAGCTGAGGATGTGCAGAGGTGGGTATGGAGGTGAGAGAGGTGGCTGGTGTCTCTCCCCTCAATTAGACTCTTTAAATCTGGTGTTTCCCTGTTATGACGCCAGGTTCAATGTCAGTCGTCAACTGGGGAAAAATGGTTACAGTCACACAAATATATGAGTTTGACTGACTGATTAGATATATGATGCTGCCTTCTACCACCGATATAATTAATTTTCTTTTTTTAAATTTTTTTATTATGCCTTCAAAGAAATCGTTTCAGGCCAGCAAGGATGGATTTTATGCTACGGTGCCAATAATATCAATCTGTAAATGTAGACATGAAAGCAAACTCCTTCTGGTTTAAGGAGCCTTTTACATAAATTGCATCAGTCTATCTGTGATGCTCTAAGAGAGAAGTGTTTTTAACCTACAAAGAGCACTATTCTGCCAGACACTGATTTTTTTCAAACTATAATTGATATAATGATTTAACACAAAATATAAGCCATCAGTGATGTTTTTATACACATTATTAGCTGCAATTCTGACCTTAAGTCCAAAATTATGGTTGCAATATGGGCTTCCAAATGTTAACAGCCAAGCCCCACTGGCAATAGTCATATTTTGCTGTCTTTGTAATATTATCAACTTTATTACACTATATTCAGGGATGTATAATAATTTTTCTTAAACCTAGATTTAATGCCAAAACAACCTTAATAACATTGAGAGCAGAAGAAGACATATAGGCTCTTTTTTATTTTTACTCCCCATCCTTCACCTCTTCTCCCAGCATACACCACCACACACCTGAGGAGACCTTATAAACATAAGGAAACCTGCATTACAAATTACTGCACATCATAGAAATTGTGCAGCAAGCTTTTTAAAATACCAGCGCTGCCAGTGAGGCGCTTTGTAATTTATCCCTTCACGGCTGTTAGCGGCACCGTGCAATGGTTGATTTATTTGGTTTAAGAGAAGTTTTGTTTAGAGAGATAATGAGCAGGACTTCTCTTTAATGATTTAACACGGCGCGATGGAAAGGAGAAGGGGAAGGAAAGCACATATATTTTTCATATCTTTAACTGCACTGTAGAGAGGAAGGGAAGGAAGGAGAGAGAGAGAGATGCATTAGCAAGAGAAGCTAACAGTCTTTAAACCAGCATTTTTGATTCATTTTGTTTTGTTGTCCTCTCTCCTCCTCAATGCTGCAGTATTTTAATATGTTATATGCACTTCATTTAAAATATTTCTCAGGATATGTCCCGTCTTCATAGCAGATGTTTTCTCCTTTTCTATCCATAAAGCGTATCATATATCTGCTGATTCCACACAATGTGGCAGCTTCTGCAAGTCTATTTTGATGTAGCATAGCCACTTGTATAACTGTCTGCACCTTGTTCTTTATGCACCTCTCCTTTCATCTTCACACCAAATACAGTATTATTCCTTCTTGTTCAGCATTTTTAAGTTTCTCCCCTCACTTAGGATTTAAATCCTAAATTAAAGCAGTTAATTAGAAAATATAATGATGCTGAGTAGAATAATCTGCAAACAGTGCAATGACGCTCAGAGCTAGGGGCTCTGTAACACAGAAACTGCCATTGGCGCATAACGATGATGATATCAATAATAGATTGCTTCATCAATCGCTGTTCTCTTGAAGATGGAAATGCGCTGTTGGGAAGGGACAGAATTTTTAGTTTTCATTATTATAATTTTCCTCCCTTCCTCCCTCCCTTTCCAGTAGCTTGAAAACGTCTGATTCATCTCACATTAGGGTGTGCTCTGCATAAGTGCAGGTGGAGCTTGCTCTCCCTCTAAATGGTCCTTTAATGGAACAGTGTGCACTGGAGCTGGGAGCTCTATGGGGCGCTGCCACTGTCGATGAGAACTTCGCCTCAATCAATCCGTCAAGCCCCATCACCTGCCTCAGCAGATGATCCAAAAACCCCTTTGGAGAGGCAAAGTGAGCTTTTTATGTACCTCCTCTAAGACTAGAGGACACACACACAAACACACACACACACACACACACACACACACACACACACACACACACACACACACACCGAACACACAGCGGCGCACACGCACAAACGCTGGCATCATAAGTGAGAGGTGTCTGTTTCATTGAGAGGCTTGACGTTGATCAGTTGTCAGAGAAACACTTGGCCTCTCTTTTATTTTTATCAAGATCATCTTAGAATAGATCAAGTGCCTGCTTCGCTCTGGCACGGGCATGAAAACAAAATCAATTCAGATGTTTTATTTATTTATTTTTCCGCCCCAGTATCTGTTACATTATGGGATGTTTCCATAAGCGGATCTCGTAGAAGCCCAAGCGATATTGATGCAAAGTCGCCTCTTGCTTCCGTCAAACAAAGCGACAGCAGCACAAACTGCATTTGCCTCCGCTTCTCTCCCCAGTTCACATTCGCTCCGGCTTATCTAGATACTCCATCATGATTTTTCATATTCCTTCATTTCCTCTCTTTCTCTCCTGTGGCTTTTCTTTCTCCATCCTTCCATCACCATCTATCTCCACATCAGCAAATTTGACACCACATTTAGTTCAGCCCTCTACTGCAACAGGCCTGCTTGTAGAGCATCCATTAAACTAAAGCCTATAGGCTCAGCAGAATCCCTCCTTCCTCAGTCCTTATTCTTGATGTCTGCCTGTCTGTCTCTTTTTCAGGGGGAAACAGTCGCTCTGTCTGTCAATAAATGTCTTATCTTTCGACTTCTTGTTCCTGTCTGTTTATCTGTCTGTCTGACAAGTCGGCAGCTGTCTCAGCACTCCAGGGTTGCTGTCAGCCAAGTGTTGGTTTCTGTTCTTCTGTCAGCTCACCTGCCTGTCAAAGCCTCTCAGATTAGATGTGTCAACTCACCTCCTGGTTTTTCTGCTTCCTCAGGATAGGTTTATAAAAGAATAAACAAGGGGGAAAACATTATGCTTATTCAGAAGAGTAAATTAATTGTGGCAGGGGAAAATGTTCTTTTTTTATACAATGCATCTGCCTCCTCAGTGGTGAATATAGTCCAGGGGTGTGGTGTCTTCAGATATTAAATGTGCTCATGTGTGTGTAGCATTTCTTCTGTCAAATGAGCATTGTCACATTAGTTGTGATGCCTTGACAAAAAAAAAAAAACGAAAATAAATGAGAATTTGTGACAGACTGTCACACTAGTTGCACTTTTCTTGCAAGTGTTTCTAAATTAAGACCCCATTTCTCATAAGTCCCGATGCTTTTTGGTAGCTTGCATTGCAGAAGAGGAAGACGAGGTCATAGAATGTCAGAAAAAGAAAGACAAAGGAAAATGGAAACGACGGAGTGAAACAGGGGAGGGACCTAGTTATTCTCAAAGAGGGTAGAAGAAGACGTGTGAGCAGAGAACTGGATGAGAGGAGGTCATATTGATATGAGTGGTAGGAGAGAGAGAAGATTGAAGCGAAGGGAGATGGCAGAAGAGGAGGGAGCAGAGGGGAGCTACCTGCCGCTGATGGCAGTCAGAGTCAGTGAGGGATGGAGGGCGATCCAGCTGTGACATTAAAGCAGCAGGTGGAGGCCATCATTAGGACTGGCACAGGAGGCTGGATGAGCCTCCACACTCTCATTTCTCTGGGGCCCACCGGACCACCGAAGAGTGTCTGCGCATGTGTGGGCTTCTCCAAAAGAGCTGAAGTGTAGTCCCATGACTTCAGAGCTCATCGTTACCACCCTGTTTTCACCTCTCCCTCATGGAAGCCCTATTCGTCCCCAGGTTTCAGCAGTATGCTCGGTGAGGGCTGAGCGGTTCCTACATCTGGTAGCTCTCTCCAAATGGTTTTTCAGTTACCTTTCAACTGATTACAACATAGAAGATAATTTGATCGCATCTTAATGTTTCACTTGTCCGATGTTGCGTCCACGCTATGGCAGCAAACTGAGGGTTCGTTTATTTTCAAAGTAAAAACTATCAGAAGCTGTGCACATTTTTGTCTCCTACAGCCATAGTTACGACAAAAAAAAGCTGTTTAAACGTCTGAAATATGTGTGGTGTATTTGTACACCTGCTTTTTTTTTTCTCATTTAGTCTATTCAGTTTTTTATTGGAGTATCATGGAGAAAACCATTTTGCTTTTGTTCAAGTATGGGAAGTGTATATCAATGCATTAAACATTTAAAAGTGAAACAACAGACTGGAATTGAACAGCCGCATACAACAAATGTGTCCATGGACTTGTGGCCAGTCTTTTGTTAATAGTAGTACCCATTGGATGTAGAAACACAAGTTCCAGGCTATCCAAGTGTTTTCTACGACACAGGCTCACAAGTCATGCCATCCAGTATTTAACAATATAAGTGCAGAGATGTCAGAATCAAGCACACTGCTTTAATTTTCGGAGTTGATTGTCTGAACAAACCAGCTGAATGTTAACTTTAGCAAAAGTTGGCAAAGTATGTCATGTCTGACCGGGCTCTATCCCAGCATGCCTTGTGCACAGCTCTCGGGTGTGCATTATTTTAGGGGTGTTGGGCTACGGTACGTCTAAGCTGAGTGGTGCTCCAGGCCTTTTCTTAGATCTCCCATCCCTTCCGGACCTGTAGATGGGCCTATCCAGGAACACCATTAGGCAAATGAAGTTGTTTGTATCAAATATTGACATGTTATCTCTTCATCATCAGGCAGCGAGAGGGAAGAGAGAGAGAAAGATTGTAAGTGTGGGTAATTGAGCCGTGTCTCCCCTGCTTATCGGTAAAGCTCCGGCACGTCACGGACCTAACGAGCTGTGGCGCGCCGATTAGTCTGAAGGGAAAGTCGAACGTGAAACACCAGAGCCTCCGTCTTTCTTTTTCTTTTTTTCATATCTGCAATGGATATTATGAGCCTCCCTGGAGGGCAGAGGCACAGCCTTATTAGTTCAATTCATGGGGTGGGGGGGGGGGATTGATATGGATGAATGGCATATTAAAGTATCCTTTTGTTACAATAACCATCAAGGCTGATGTTTCGGGCTGATGATGGAGCCCAAGGCAGCAGGAGGACAAGCTGAGGTCTTGACCTGTAAGGCAGAGGATGCACAGACACCAATGGCAGGGGGCTGATTACACACTGCCTTAAACAAATGGATTTGCCCCTTTAACATTTAGATATGGGATAAATCTGTGTGTTGGTGTGTGTGTGTGTGTATGCATGAGAGATATGCTACTTGTGGATGCCCATTTTTGTGAGTAAAGTCTAATTTGTCTGAATTTGTATTAGTATACATTGCGTGTGTGTGCGTGCGTGTCTTTGAATGCTGCCTGCATTTTATCTCTTATCAGGAATAGGAGCTTGGCTGTATTAGATAATCGTATGGTGAATTGCTAATTGTGAATGTGTTATCATCACCATTTGTGTGCATAATGGTATTTCTATTTTTCCATCCGTGCACGGTTATTTGGGGCTGAGCCTGTTATTGTGAATTTCTGTGAATATTAACACCCGTTTATGTGTTTGTGTGTACAGCCTGTGCCAGGTGTTTCCACAGGGCATTACCCATCTTGCACTCGTGCCACTGTGAGAATAATCCAGTGAAAAATGGGCGAGATGAGAATCTCACAACATGCCAGTTTGATTTGTACCCCTTGCTATCAAAGAATGCTAATTAAAATCATATTTTGCATATGTCTTGTCTTTCATGCGCATATGCAAATTACCCCTGTTGCCTTTCAGCACTCTGTAATTAGGTTTATGAAGGACAGCTGTAATACATAATTAACAGAAATGTTTGCAAGCTCTTTTTTTCTCCTCGTCTAAACACGGCGACTTAAGCAAGCACGCGTGAAGTGTTCGAAGGCTGTGCTTTCCTCTAAAATATATATTGATAAATTATTTTACCCTCCCCCCCACCCTCTTAGAAATATTTTAATCATGCTGTTTGTTTATTTATAGATGATGCCGTCAGTCAGAGGCACTTCCAGTAGGGCAGAGAAGCTCAGCATTTTGATCTCACCAGTCTCCTTGATTGGAGCGTACAAGATTTAGTCATACATTCGCTCCCAGTTTAACTCCAAGGCAACATTCTGGATGGCTGGATGGATTGAGTTAGAGAGGATGAGAAAATGTGGAGTGATGATAGCAAGGCAAAACTGTGGAACATGTTTGAATATTTATATGATGGTCTTGGTTAGCATCGGCCTCAGGGGCCTCTGTGACGGACGGGACTCTGGAGGCCACGATGGGATGGAGGACACAGCCATGTGTGTTCGTCAAGACGGTTGACACAGCCACATAAATGGTGAAATAACTATGCTTTCGCTTTTACGAAAGACTGACCCCTAAAGTTAGAAGGAAATCTTCAGAAAAAGGCACATTCAGGATTAAGCTGTAGAAAAAAAACAGAATAATGACGAAGAAAAAAAACTCCAGAAAAGAAGAGATGGGGGGGGAGGGGGGAGCGACCCAAAGGAGGAACCTGAGTGTGTGTGCAGTGACGGTCCCGACCACATGACTGTCGGTTCAGCTCCTTCTGCCTCTTTCATGTAGCTCCATCCTCAGCTGTCTGATGTGGTCATTGCACAATAATGGGAAGTGATGGGTGCTAAATGAAAAGGCCAGGGGATGAAAACACTGGTGAAGCAGCTTAGATGTCAGAGTAGTTAGTTCTGTCATCCGTTCATTATGTTTTCATATGCTGTTTGGGAGACATGGTAAACTTAGGGCCCTCGACAAAGTCAGGACATTGTGGTCACTGTCGAGTTATAGTAGCGTGATGTTTTTGTGTTTGCCTTAGACTGCCTGCACTGTAGATACATGTGCATTGGAATTCTTGGACGTGTGTGCATATTTGTTCGACACATTGATGTAGAACATGTGGAAATGTTTGCGTAGATTCTCATTCTTCTGTCTGATGGAAAAGACGCCCGTAAAAGAAATATTCTCAAATTTTATACTCCTGCTGTGGCACAGAGTTTGCTTATGAATTTATATCCGTTTTGCATGTCTGTCGTCTGATCACTGAAAAATACTTTCTCCGCCCTAAAAACTTGTTCGTGACAGATTGTGTTTAAAACTTCATGTCACGTGGGGCTTCCTCAAAAGTCTAGGAATGTAGGAGAAGGATGGTTAATGTTTGAAAGTGTCTACCACGGGAGTATACAGTATTTTAAGTAAAAGACAAATTAGGAGGAATGAACAAGACAAAAACAACATCTCTGTTTTACCACTCAATGTTGGAATTTGGAGACAAACTAAAAATGACTCATCTTACCTCAAGAAAAACGGATTAATTTCAGTATATGATTGCTGAAGATGTTTTGTCCCTCTCCTGTTCTCTCGTAATCCTTGGAAGAATTGTTCCGGTACATACAGTATGTACTGGAGTGATGCAGTTATAGATTTTGTTGACAGAAGCAGAAGAAGTGAAGTTGAAATGAACTGAATCCTCCTGTAAAACATAATTTAGGGTCTAACTCTATTGATGTTACTGTTCGACTAATCCATGTTCTTTGTGTGTTTTGTAGATGGGCCTTTGTGATGAAGAAGCACCTCAGCACCCACCTGCTTGGAAAACATGGAATTGGACAGCGTAAGGAGAGGTAGGTTCAACACTTACATCTGCATTCAGAAGCACTGATCATAATCTGAAAAAGACACATTCAAGTACGTGAAATTCAAGCACATTCAGATTCATGACAGGCAGAATTAGATATGTTTCCCTGTCCTGTGTCCTGACCGATTAGTCTTTCTGCCTTTTTGAGGAGACTAAAATGAGAGGTACAGCAGGCAATTAATTCTAGGTTTTTGGAAGATGACTCCTATAACCCCTACGGAGGCCTGTAAGCTCGTAAGCGAAAGGTCCCCACTAATTACACTAAATTTCAAGTTAAATATAACTTGAGATCCTCCCTTTGCCTAATGAGTTAAATGGCTTTCAGTCATTCCGTCTGTCTCTGTCTCTTTTTTCTGTCAAACTTTATCTGGCTCCCTCCCTCGTCTCACTTTCTGCTCTCCCTCTTGAATTAAGGATGAATGATGTTTCTTTTACCATTTTTGTCTGCGTATGGGAGAGTGTGTTTTCTGTGTATGTGCAATGTCTCCCGCTTGGCCCTGTCTGTCAGAAGCAGAGCCCTGCTGTCAGTGTGTGTGTGTGTGTGTGTGTGTGTGTGTGTGTGTGTGTGTGTGTGTGTGTGTGTGTGTGTGTGTGTGTGTGTGTGTGTGTGGAAGAGAAAGATGAGGAGATGAAGTTGCGAACCCCCCCCCCCCCGACAAGCCAAAACGAGACGTTAAACACCTCTCAATCTGTCAAGCGAGCTGCTAAAATAGAAACAGACCTGCTTTTTCATTACTAAGCAACCAAAATTGATAATGTTGACAACATGTGGTATTAGATATGACAAGTGGCTTCAGATATTAAAGTAAGCAGCCCGACCAGATGCCTCTCCATCCCTCAGACATTATCAACTAAATTCCTACCGACAGCTGTTCATCTGGATTAGATGGAAACAAATCCTCAAATCCTCAACTGCTTCAAGTTTCTGTTTCCTCCACATTTTTCACATCAGTGACCTTCCCCATGCAGCCACAGTTTTCTGCTGTTCTGCCGCCAGGCTGACTGACCTGGGACTTGAAATGATGGCCT
This sequence comes from Chaunax sp. Z400, assembly GCA_037577475.1. Classification (NCBI taxonomy): domain Eukaryota; kingdom Metazoa; phylum Chordata; class Actinopteri; order Lophiiformes; family Chaunacidae; genus Chaunax; species Chaunax sp. Z400. The sequence goes on along the minus strand of CM075190.1, from coordinate 11,377,811 downwards.
TCCAGTCAAACATCTGTTGACTACTGATCCAGTTGACACATCCCCACTAGGACAATCACACAAGAACACATGCAAAAAAAAAAAATTAATACGAAAACCCGCTAATGTTGGCTTCTTGGATTTCCTAAAGCTGAAAGAGTCAAATATCACTTTTCCCCGTTAGTTACATTTATGTAACTCACTATCGTGACAAACTAAATAAAAAGCATGACGAACAAGATCCCGATGGAGAAGTAAAGTTCCAGGGGTAACAGGCCAGGCCAACTGTCCTCAGCTCAGGTATTGGTGTATTCTATAGACAAGTAAGAGTTGAAGGAGGAGGTGAAGAAGATGCCGTCACTGTGGAAATCACTTCACTAACGTTTTATCTCGAAAGAGTATACATCAAATGGTATCAAAATACAGTTTGAATATCGATCTGCATCTTCAAACAATAAACATCAACTTTGGAAACAGACATTAAAACCCACAAGCCTCTGCTGCATGAAATCATCCATCCATCCATTATATGCAAACACTTATCCTGTGTAGGGTCGCGGGGGCCTGGAGCCTATCCCAGCTGACATTGGGCAAGAGGTACACCCTGGGCAGGTTGCCAGTTCATCACAGGGCCACATAGAAAGACAAACAATCATTCACTCACAATCACTCCTACGGTCAATTTAGAGTCACCAATATTGTATTGCATGTTTTTGGACTGTGGGAGGAAGTCGGAGAACCCGGAGGGAACCCACGCAGACACGGGGAGAACATGCAAACTCCACACAGAAAAGTCCCAGATCCTTAGGAGGACTTGAACCCAGGACCTACGCCACTGTGCCACCCTTTTATTCATCACCATTAAATCCTCATGTTTGCATTATTAGTAGCAATGCTTACAAAGGACTGCCGAAGACCGGTGTCCATCTGCAGTGCATCGCTCATCCCTTGCTAGCTGCATGGGCTGGGTACTCTCTGCATATGCCTCCGTGACCTAATGCCACTTGTACACTCGCACATGTCTCAGATTTTTATTACATGATGTATTTAATTGCATTACTGCTCTTACCAACAGATGTAAATGTCGAAGGGGAAAACAAGAGTTATAAACATGTTTCAACCATCAATGCAGTGATTTCTCGTCAAAGCAGAGGCATTCTTACAACTTTCTGAGACCAACAAGACAGTAGGTGTACATTAGTTTCTAAAGAATCACCACACAGCTTTCAAGAGTCCCCAGAAGTCCAAGCTACTGTGTGCCAATATTTTCTAGTCTCAAGTCATTGTGGTGTTTTTCCCACAACTCCCGTCACACTGCTCAGCCATAAAGCATTACGCTACACAAGATGATTGCATCAATCACATACATAGAAATACTATATGTGAAGTGACTGCTTGCTAATGCAAACCCATTTAAACTTGCATAGTTACATTTACACACATAAACACTCAAACTGAACACTCCCATTCCTGCTGTCATCAAACAGTCATTCTTTCATCCGTTGTTTTCTCGTTATTTTTATTGCACTCCTCCATACACACTTTGCAAAACCTGCCTTCTGTACACACACAGGCACACACACACACTTTATGCATGCGTACTCAGAGGGAGGACGGCCACAAGGTTTGTTCTATTTAAACCTGTAAAACACTGTGTCATCATTTTTCTGACAGTCCTGCAGACAGAATTTATCTCATCATTAATTAACCATCATATTTCCAACACAGTGCAGCTTAATTAGCACAAGGTCATTGGGGAGGGCTTATTAAGTGGAACAAATTTGGGCAAGTGTAAGAGAGGAGGCAGAGGACAGAGGAGACGGAGAAGGAAAATGGAGGAGCCAGGGAGAGAGAGAGAGGTGCAATGACAAAGAGAAAAGGCAGAGGGGGGAGATGAAAGAAGGATAGGAGAAAAGAAAAAGGAGAAATTTGAGGAAATGTGCGTGTGTGTGTGTGTGTGTATGTGTGTATGTGTGTAAGTGGTTTGGTCCAACATGACAGTGGTTGCTCAAAGATTGATAACTGCACTGGTTTTGAAAGCCCAGACCTGGAGACTAGGACGGGAGCTGAGGGAGGAAGAGAGACGGGGAGAGGGAAAGGATGGGGGAACTGTGTGTGCGTGCGCGCACGTGTGTGTGTGTGTGTAGGGGGTACCTGAATCGGCAACGGGGGACCAGTGAGGGAGGGTGTGGATTGAGAGGCAATGGGGGTTGTTCCGGGGAGCCAATTGCAAACATATGCTGGCTGGCAGGCGGTGGAGAGATGGATTGCAGTGGGACAGTGTCAGAGAGGCAGTTTCATCACCATCTCTACGGCCCTGTTCACCTGGTATTTTTAGAACACTGGGGAGATCTGTTAGTCAAAGGAAGAGAGGAGGAGGAGCAGGAGGAGGAAGAGACCTGCCTAGCTGTAGGTAACGCCAGGCTCCACTTAGCCAAATCCATCTGGGGCCTCAAACGCTAAGTTATTTTGAGTAGGTATCTTTGAGGAGTTTAACTGATTTAGGGGTTCAGAAGACTGATGTTAATGAGTGTTGATAATTTCTAGTATCAATCTTATATATTGGTCAATCAGCCCTAACTTTATTGAGCCACATGGGCAAATCTGTCCCCATTTGACCTTTTCTAAGTAGTAAACAGTGAGCAGCCTTAGCATAACACCCTGGAGCTAATTTATTTGAAAGTAAAGCAAAAGGCACCAGTTTAGTTCTCTGAAAACATGGCTGTACAAAAAAACAAAACTGTATCAGAACAAATGAAGAGCTTCTGTTTTCTTCTTTTTAAGTGGAGTCTACTTTCAGTGTATCATGCATATTTATTTTTTTTTAGTGCTGAATACAGGAAGACCATGTTAAAAACATGCAATTTAATTAAACGTTCATTATATGAGGAAAAAAACGATTTTGTGCACACATTTATTTGGTCCAATCACCTTCATCAGTTTTCCACGAGTGCATGTTCTGAGCAATGATGGTCAGCACTGGTCAGATCTGACTTTAAATTAAGAGGCTAATATTAGCCCCGTACATTGTTGTAACCCCAGTGGGGAGGCAAAGGGAATCAGGGGGGAGGATGGGTGACATGACAGAGTCCAACTATCTGACAGGTTCTGGGTGAGACAGAGAAAGAGAGAGAAAGCTGAACTGTTATAAAGTGACACAACTGGGTCTTCGTCTCAGTCACACCACCACTCCTCACTGCAGGCACTGAGTGGAGATGAGGGCTTTTTGTCCTTCTGTCCGCCTGCATGTGTTTGCTTTCTCATACTAACCACGAGTCCTCGCAAGTTGACATAAGATTCTAGATTCAAGATTCATTTAATCATCATTATACATCAAAATATACAACAAATATCAATTTATAGTTCCCCATGCTACTTATAAAAAGAAAAATTGTGATGTCTGATTGTAATGGCTTGCAGTGATCTCAGAAGGCTTTTATTGCAACAGCATTTTACAACTCAGAATTATAATAAGAAGTTGTCACTTTTGTTTTCAGCCTCTTATAATGTCATTCTTAGCTGAATTATCCCCTCCCCTCAGCACATTTTCATCTGAATATGTTATCTCACTTATTTAGTTAATGGATGCACGTTCCGGGCCAACGTAGAGGGAAAATAGTTGTGTAGTCTCCAGAATGTGTACAAGGATTCCCATTAGTTTGATTTCATTGATTTTGATTGAGTGTTGCACATGAAGAATGTTTTTGTTTTTTTGTTTTTTTCCTGACTATTCATCGGAGAACAACAGAATTATCTTGACTGTAAAACAAAAAGAGGATATAACCGTCAGTTTGTAATGTGTGGTGTTAACTACAGCAAAGAATAACTTCCCCTGAGGAGGAGCATGGAATAAACTGTGTATCATTTTTTGATTAAGACTAGAAAAACTTTCTTATGTGACTAAAACTGACTTCTATGAATTTACGTCTGTGCATGTACGCATGTGTATGTCAATGTCGAAGTAAAACTTAATCTTTTCCTTCACTATTATTAAAAAATTAAAATCTATTTCACTACATAGTTACATTTTTATTTCACTACTTTAATCTGCTCATTTTAATCTATCATTCTCAGTGTGTGTGTGTTCCCTGCTTTTTCAGTGGGTCTTCAGGCACCTAAATCAACACCTCAATAACAAGGGAGTGGCTTGAGAGCATGATTGACAGCAGCGACCTTGCCTCAATTGCTTGTAATTAGTTCTTTAAAAACAGGGCGCCAAAAGACAACTGACCTGTCTCGCATACCTGTTTTCATAGGTAATTGTTAAAACGCCTGCCATTTTCACGCTTGTAATAATAAACTCCTTGTGCTAATACACTCATCACTCTTGAAACAGGAGTGCTGACAACTCAGAAGAAAGATATATTTGTTTAAGAAGGAGGGGGGGGGAGCATGATACAAGCAGCTGGAGAGAATGTTTTCACTGTTTAGGAGATGTCTAATTGCAAAAATCTGCTCACAGTTTTTCAGTGCCGTTGTTGGTTGTTCTACAGCATTACTGTATGTCTGAGCCAAGTAAGCTGGTGCGTTAGTCCCTTAGAGGAAAACAAAAAATAGAAAGAAAAAAAAAACAGGTGAAAAGGCACGAACAGTGATCCAGAAATAGCTTACATGATGCATGCAGTGCAGATGTGATGACTCATAAAATAAAGACAGGGGTGTTCAGAACATCCGTTATTACATGACTGCAGTGAGAGGAGTGTACAGGATTCTTGTTTCTGATAGAAAGTGCTATTAAAACATGTAGTTTATGTTAATGTGTTGTATTTATATTTGTGGTGTTGTATTTGTAAATTTAGTCATTTAGAAGTCTGAATTAAAAACTGACTCCTCACTAAACCAATGTATGGAATAGAATTGATATATACATTGTTGTGGTCAGTCACTCCATGACTGAGCTGGCATCTGGCTTTACAGTGCCGGACTCTGGGCTTGCTGCCGTGTCCCAGCATGCCGTGCAGCGCGGCCATATTGCCAGGCACTGAGGGCCGGGACCGTCCAGGCAGAGTGGAGCAGAGGCGGAAGAGCCCTGCCTGGAGCCAGCATGGTGGCAATATGGGCCACATGGAGCAGGCAGGGGTCACGTCGCACGAAACCACTAGCCTGTGTGTGTGTGTGTGTGTGTGTGTGTGTGTGCGTGAGTGTGTGCGTGCGTGCGTGCGTGTGTGTGCGCACAAGAGGAAAAAAAGGAGAGTTAGCAATGTGAAAGGCCGATAAAGAGTAGATAACGACAACCCCTAATTCATTAGAATAAATCCGTTCCCTTAATTATTGATAATGAATCTGCTCTTTAATCTTTCTCTTTCTTCCTTCCCTTATCTTCCTGTGTCAGCACTTTGTCTCTCTGACTTGGTGTTGGGTGGTAAGGCCTAGTTTTCAGCCACCCAAGGGCAGCAGTCAATAACATCCCGTGCTGCTGGTACTGTAAGCAGGGATGTGATTAACAGCACGAAGAAGCACAGAAAAACAGGAGGAAAATATTCACTTGAAAGCATTCAAAGATATGTGGACTCGCTGCGGGATATTCAAACATCCTTACATCCTGAAAGCAGTGAAAGGAAATCAGTTTTTCTTGTTTTTATTTACAAAAAAGATCAAATCAGTGTCAATTCAAACCTACATGTAACAACATAGACTAAAGCAGGCTCTGCTCAGTGTAAGTGTTGACCAACATACACCAGTGATCAGTGCCGTGTAGTAACCACAGTGCAACATCAGCAGACCAAATCTGTGTGCTTGCACTCGTGTAGCTCCATTTCCCAGAGGTCTGTGCTGCTCACACAGTCCTGGTTTGGCTCTGGCAAGGCCCCGGCGACCCCGAGCTCACCTTTGTGTTTGCTGGCTGCTTGTTTGAACAGGAGCCAGCGGACAGCGCCTTGCTGTTTACCCTGCTCAATATTTCATGGAGAATGAACACTCACAGAATGAGGGATCGTGTTAATATTGCTGTTAAAATTAAGCGATAATTAAAATTTGTTAGTTTAAAAGCCATTGCAGTCTATAAAAGTTTGATTACTGGAAAATTAGGTGCATTAAGTTTTTATGGGTTGGGCTGTGCTATCGCTTGGGAACGATTTTTATGCACTTGTCATGGGCATATGGTGCAGAGTGTGTGTGTGTGTGTGTGTGTGTGTGTGTGTGTGTGTGTGTGTGTGTGTGTGTGTGTCTGTGTGTAGGGGGGCTGCGAGGGAACCATGTTGGTCCTCTAAAATGCTGACACACTTTAATCTTAAAATGTCTACCCCTGTGGTCTCAGTCATTATTAGTTAAGCACAGTACTACCACTCCCTGGTAGCAGCAACTGTGACAAAATGCCAATTATAAATCTGAGCCTGTGTCTTTGAGTCGAGAGGTCAGAGGTTACCTGTACATCTGAGCTGCTTTATGGTCGTGTCGTTTGGCCAGTGATGTCACATCAGCACTCTCATCGAGACTGTGCGTTGTTGTTGGTCACCCTAACATCCAGCTCCTTGATACAGGGTGCAGCAGGGGCCTATCGGCTCCTATTACTAATAATAATGTTAGTTAAAAGTCGACAGCTTGTCCTAGACTTGGAAGCCACTTGTCATGTCAGAGCAACATGACCTCGACTTGTGGAATAAATCTGCAGCAGTAGTTTGTCTCCTCACATAACAGCGTCTACCTCATCTCAGCTCCAACAGTCCCTCCAGCTTATGAAGTTGTTCTTTCTTTAAGAATGATGTCACCCACCGTTGAAACCCAAGTGACATTACTCAACCAGACAAGAACGGACAATGTGCACAGTTCACCTTCATATTCATTCCACATTGCGGCTCAAAACCGCGCTGTTACACAGTGACACAATTGTTCAGCTAACTGTTGACAATGGTCGGACATTATGCACAGTGGGACTGTGGAAAAACTGGGCTGTTGCCAGCCTGTTTTTCTTTTCTATTGAAACATCAGACTGTCATGGCAGAAATAGATGTTGCCAGGCATCACTAATGAGCCAATTAATCAATGAATTAGCTGAGCAGCGATTAAATTAATGCGAGCTGGACGGGCAAGCGGCAGTCGTGGATATATCCTGAGGAAGGTGATTAACACACACAGAGCAGGCAGCATTCAACAAGGCCACTATTAAGTTGGACAACACTTCCTGAACTTTTCTCTTTTCAGCTAAATATAGAACAGCTTAATTCAGTTTATTTTATGTGGACTTGAGAAATATTACTCTCTTTTCCCATGGCTGCACTGCATCGCTGATATGCTGTCGAACTTGAGAGATGGAAATGTCTTTTTTATGCATTCATTCCCAACAGTCAGGGAGGACTATCTTTTGAATAGCAAAAGCAATAATAATAGCAAAAAACTGATGGCAAAAGTATCCAATAAATAAACACAACCTTGTATATTTTATTTCATAGATAAAAATGTAACAGAAAACACAAGTTACCTGTGGTCAGTCATTTACCAAACACATCAGCTTAGCACTGAAATATTCATTGTCCAAACAAACCATCCCTACTGAGGTCAATTAAATGACCTAATCAGAGTAATTTCCATATTTCCTAAGAAAGATTTTGTTTGTGTTCTTCTAATGATTCCAAATGATATTAATGTTTTAATGAAATAACTGAGAGGGTTTGATTTACTTGGGTTTCAACATTTTTGAAACATTATTCTGTCGTTCCAGAATTCCTTTTAAACTCCAAATAGTAACAACTTTTAAATCTTATCAAAGTTATGTCCTGACATATTCCTTACCGTTTACCGTATGTTAGCTATTTGAATTCTCTAATTGGGGACAATTTTTGGTTAGATAAATGAAATGAAATGATTCCTCATGTTATGACAGTCCACCTGGTGCTCCCCCAAGGACACTTACAGGGATACAATCTCATTGATATAAAATGCTTCTTTTATTTTTGTCTGAATTGTCAAAAGTTATACATGTGAGGTAAATGATGCACTTTTGTATTTTCCGGTATCTGATGTGCCTGCACAGGCGCTGTGTGTCTAGTTTGATGTGTTGAACATCATATAAGCCTGATTCATCATCATAGTTTAGGGCAGTTTTTCCCAAAGAGGGCTCTGGAGCCCATACAGTGGACTGTCTTCAGCAGGCTGGAGGGGTCCTTTTGGGGCCTCCAAGGAGTCTCCAGCATCATGAGGAACAGTCTTGGTTCACTGCAGTGTAATTCACTAGAACTGAGTCAGTTTGGAAAATGTGAAAGAATGACTACAGCAGTTCTATATGGCACTTATTCCACTATCATCTCCTCACGTACAGTTTAGGCAGGTGTACAATTCATCAGTCAATCAACAGAAACAATGTTCCCTTATGGCCCAGTAGGACTTAATGTGATTCACTGGGAATGTAGACCAACCATCAGGTCTACCTGTTTTCCAAAGCACTGTACCTCATCATCTCCCAATGTCCAAAATCTGCAGCCACCCCAGACACTCAGCTTGAGCAGAGACGTTACAGAAAGGGAGGGTGGGCAGCAGCATTGGGTAGGCTCCCTTGATTATGTGACATCCTCCGGAAGACTGCTGGAGTTGTTTCCTCCATTACTTAGAGAGGGAAAAAAAGAGGCCTTTTCACTATTGAGATTGTCACTCTCAATTTGGGGTAACGGTAAGCATGCACAAGGCCTCCTGGATATCTCCCCCCCCCCCACCTGCTCTAACCCATGAACCACCCCCCCACACACACACCCACAGCATCTCAACCTCCCCTCCCCCTGCAGCGGATCGCCGTGGTGACAGTTTGATTAGATCATCAATCGTGGCCGTTAACAGCGGTTTTCCTGAGCACCTGGACCAAGCAGGTCACAGCTGGCTCAGAGCTACTGCTGTCCCCTTGACCCAGAGCTGTGTGTGAGTGTGTGTCTGTCTGTCTGTATTTCTTTATGTGTGGAAGTATGTTTGCACACACATACACACACACACACACACACACACACACACACACACACACTTGCTCATATATCCAATTGTTTTCGTGTGCGGCACCAGCTCTTTGTGCCGTGTTTGTGAACTTCCAAGTACATCCATGTGTTCTGTGTGCTGCATCATCGTGGGTTGCAAGTACATGCGTGTGGCAAACGTAGTGATGTCTGTGTGTGTGTCTATACATAATGACCACGTCTGTGCACACACACAGCTGCGGAGCTTTATTTTGATGTCCACAGCCGTTTCGATTCAATACAAATGAGAAATGCGTTTCCTCAGGGGGCCTTTAAACCCACCATGTTATTTTCTATTATGTTTATTATTATTATTATTTATTTAGGTTTTTTTTCTCTTACCTGGGAGGTTGAAACACTAATGAAGCTCTTTGTTTCTTTACACAGGTTGAGAGACATCACTTTCTAGAACACGGGGGCAATGGCAGGTGGAAATATGACAGTTTATATAAAGATTTGTAGAGGAATAAATTTAGAGGAATAGAGTTATACAGTAGCCTCAACTGAAACGGCGAGTTCACACATCTGTATCTGTACTTTCCCTACCAGATACTTTGCAGTGTATTGCAGATATACAGATACCAGTGTTCCACCACCACCCAGCCAGCCACACACACACACACACACACACACACACTCTTTACTGTAGCTACAACACTGTCTGCGCTTCACAAACACACACATACATAAATTCACCTGCTTCCCCACGTTGTCTTCGGCGTCTGTATCGGGTTCCTTGTCGTTCTGGTAAAGCTGTTAAATTTATGGGCTAACAATAATGGGACAAAGTGTGTGTCTCATTGCGATTCCTCAGGTATTCCATGATTAAATAAACGTCCCTGGTCTTTTCATAAAGCTTGTTTATGGCAGTGTGGCACCATATGCTACTGCTTCCACCCCACCCACAATCTCTTTTGCTCTCTCTCTCTCTCTCTGTTTAATTCTCTTTCTCTTTGTCTCTCTGTTTCTGTGTATGCTTCATACACTGCCCTACACCGCCTCTACCAGATGCAGGCTAGCCATTATTCCGTTGCGGAGAAGCCCAAACTTGTGAATTAACATGTAGAAGACATTATGGAGTAATGATGATATCCATCTGCACTATTCATAGGTGCTACTTAGTAAATTGTCTACGCGGTGATGACACCACAGTAACAATATGATCCTGCATTATAAACTCCATGATTCTGTTAGGTATAGGCTCAGGTGTGACTTATTTGCTTGGATGCTGCTGGTTTGTGTGGTTCTACCCTGTTGGTCTGAGCAGAGTTATTTAAATTGACTTGAATCATCTGACCTTCAAGGTTTAGTTACTAAAAAACCCATAAAATACTTAAGATTTCCCTGTTTTTTTACCATCTTTAATTTTTTTTATTGCTCCTGTCATCTTTTCCTATTGCACTTCTGTTGTTTGGAAGGATGGACTGAACACATTATATAATAATCTCTATTTTTCATAATGTATAATTTGTCTATCAAATTGAAAAACCTAAAATAACATAGTGAATTTTGTTAAATTCTCTTATGAAATCCTGATAAAAGCAATCATGCTGTATATAATTTAAATGATGGTACAGTATCTGCCTGCCTTATTGTTATTCTCAAGGACATCTATATGTTTAATGTAGAAAATCATTCAATAAAATGCTTATATTCAGATGGTTAAGATCATGACTTCATCTGATCATATAAACCCTGTTGCTCACATTTCTCTCATCATCCTGGTTCTGTGACACTCCAGCCCTCTGTGTCTTGATAGTTTTGACTATGCAAACAAGGCAAAGCAGCGAATGTTGGGATTGGTAATTAATTCTCCAAAGCATTGTGTGTCTCTGTGTGTGTGTGTGTGTGTGTGAGGACATAAGAAATAACAACAAGCGTTGCTACACAGCAAGTAAGAAAAGCAATTAACTTCTCCAGCCAGGATGTGGCAGTGCACATGTTTGATTGTTCATTACATTGTCTCGTTGGGTTCCTGAAGTTGTGTCTTGGTAGAGGGCCAGCAATAGAGAGAGGGAGTTTGTGTACTCGCGACTTTTGTTGTGATTATTAATGGCCATTTCACATTAACCTCGCCGTGCTAATATGCTCGACAATGGCCCAAATCACCTGAGCGATGAGGACGATGGAGGCGGCCCTGTCCCCCAGTCTAGCCAACACTGTAGCAGCTACCCCGGTATCCCCCTACCCAATGACCAAGATTAATGAAACCTCCGCTGTTTTTAATTAGCACGGCTGCAGTCATCAATTATGTCTGCCCCACCCCAAATACAAATATTGTTATATTTGGGGGGAAAATTCTTGATTTATTTCATTGTGGTGGCCGAAGGAGTGAGATGAATGGCCTCTCATCATGGTCATTTGCAGGGATGAGGAGGAGGAGAAGGAGAGTGGAGTAGAGTGGAGGACATGGACAGGGCCATTATGGGAATGCCAAGCCTACAGGGAAAGACCAGTGCGTTTCCGTGTTCCTGTGCAAGGATCTGTTTCCAACTGTCTAGAAACTTCATTAGACTTTCCCTGAACCCAGAGCTTCACTGATACCAGTTTTCCTTGAAATTATATATGTAGCAGAAGATTGTGTTGTTCAACTACCAATCAAAATAGTGCTTATCCATGCCACTTATTGGCCTGTTACAAAACATTTGCAAGAACAAGCTCCCCGATTTTATTTCCTCTTATCATAGCCTATTTATTATATACTGTAATAGAATATGCTAGACCAGGTAAACAGATATAAAGAGTTTATTCAGATAAATAACAGAGGTGAAGACTAATGAGTGGCAACGATGCTCGTCTCACATATCCAAGAATCTGGTTGAACAGAATACAACAGTATTGATTATTTACCAATATAGTGTTTCACAAGTTTCAGTGAGACTCTTATTTTTCCTCTGCCATAACAAACCATTAATAAACCGTTCAGAGGCACTTGGCTGTAGAAAGCAATGAAAACATCATGAAAATATGGTAATAGAAATATGGTATGGGAAGTATTCGTCTCATTTGCTGTCACAGCAGATTTCTCCGTGTGTGATATGCAAATCTGTAGCCAGAGCTCCATTTTTTACAGTGAAAAACAGTCCATCCAGTCTGCTCTCATAGCTGGCAGAAGATGTCACACAGCTGTTATGTTTGGTCATCCAGCACATAAAATTGTCTTTGTCTCTAACTTCGCTTTGTTGCAGTCTGGAGGTCCTTTTTATGCATCTTCCACACTTTTTTGTTGTTGTTGTTGTTGTTGTTGTTGCCCGTACAAATTTGCATGTTGTATCTATTAAGTTCCAACACTGAATCTGACCCTTGAAGCACTCATACTGCACTCATTTCGCCATACATTTTCCATGAGGTACTTACTGTATGTGTACAAACTAATTTGCTTTGCTACTCTAATTATCAATAGTTAATATTTTTAATCAGATTGTAACTTTTTTCCTCATATCTGATCCATGGATTTTAGCTTTTATTGTAAGAATTGGATATAAGTTCCGGGGCGTCTAGTGATTTTTGAACACAATTTGTGTTGTAGAAGACATTTTACTCTTGTGAGTTTTGATGTGCTTTTTGCAACAGGATAGGCTTGTGGGTTGAGGCTGCTGTCTCAGTCTTTGCTATACGGACATTGCATCTGTCATGGCAGCTCATTCACTAAGCAAGGTCACCTAATCCATAAACCTAGCCGTTGAAAACAAGACAGCATTAGCAAAATACTGTGCTACAACTTAATGTGTTTGTCCTTTTGAAAAGAAATGGGACCCGTGCCAGATCCTTTTCTCTCTACTACTTTGTGCTCCATCCACTTCAGTGTTAGTGAATGCAGACTGCACTCGTCCTTAAATCCTGCAGCCCAGCTTGTTTTGATACGGCACGGCGTGGAAGGAAAGGAAGAAAGCAGACACAGTATTTGTATCAACACTCAGGATTTTTTAAGATGCTTAATGTCTCTGCTTGCTTTTCCACAAAACAAATGTAGACTTTCTTGTCTTCCATTAGCATTCTTGCATGAATTGAGTTATGAAGAAAAATACATGCCTCTCTAAATCAGTTATTCAAAAAAAAGAAAAGAAAGCTATATTTGAATTGCTCTTAAATTACTAGCGTCGCGCAGCTTCTTTCGTTAATCTTGCTAATGTCGGACTAGGATGTGTTGTAATAATAATGTAAGTACGTGGCTTTATGACTTGAAGATGTGCATGGCTCACCTCTGTGCTTTGGGAGTTTGTGTGTTTTCGCTGCGGTGAGCTAACAGCCATTTCACTTGTGCTGGCCGCATACATACACGAACACACATACACCCATTTTATACTCTTGCTGCGACGACCATCGCCTGCCCACTGACTCCAGAGAGAAGGGTGGGAAACATCTTGAATATTTTATGAAGCTCAGGAACCCCACCTCTGTCTTCCCTACCCAGCAAACCACAACTGCTCTGTCCAGCAGTGTGCGTGCGCACACACACACACACACACACACACACAACACACACACAAAGGCTCACACACACACCAGCAGAAAACAGAAATAATGTTTTAAATGCAATCATTGTCAGGCCCAAACAATGTCATTTATCAAGGGAGCATTTGGGACTGTATAATAAGTTTCACATTATTAATACAATTTTTCATCCTCTGTCAAGCCTATCTGATTTATGGCACGCGTGTGATCTAAGGTGATCATTGAATTACAATTTCAGTAATAAGAGAGAGAATGGACCTGGTCTTTTACTTCTGCCCAGTGAAGCAACCCCCCAACACACACACAAACACACACACACACACATATACACACACACAAACACCATGCATGCACACACAAAACCTTCAGCCTCCAGTTGCAATGCTCAGCAATTACACACAACATACAACAACAGTCACCACCACACTATGTACGTTATAACTTTTAGCGGTCATGCCACAGAGCAAATGTGCTAAATATTTGTGTGTTAAACCAATATGCCATCTTCCTAATTTCAGTGAGAAAATGAGGAGAGGGGAGAAAAACAAATGGACTTCGGGCCCCTGTTAATTAGATAAGGGACAAAGCTCATTATTCTAAAATGATATTGGGGCCCAGAGAGTAAATATGAGCGGCCTGTTAGGGGCTCAGTAATGGGACAGGGATGTACGTCGTTACATGATTTACAACTAGATGCTATTTGATGTATAGACTGTACCTTTTATTAAGTGGCTGTCGTTACGGTCACTGGCTCAGTCGTTTCCCTTTGTGTCTAATCAAAATCCATGTCCAGACACCCGACCATCCAGACCCAGCCGCTCCAGATGGGAGGGAAATGACGGGAATGTCTGCGTTCTCTTCCCACAGCCACCGTCTCGGCTCGCATTCGGCTATTTTATGCTTATGATGCAGATAATATACTCTAACAAACAAAACAAACAAATAAACAAATGGAAATGTGAAATTCTTTTGAGGTAATGAAATAACAAAGACAGACTCCTATCATAACATTTGGATCCAGTTTGAACAAGTATTAGCACTATTAGCAGTCTTGCTTTTTCTCTTATCAGATTAGCTGCTTGTTGAGGGCTCGGTGATCGGCGTCATACATCATCCTGTTTGATTTCTGTTTAGAGCGAATTTGGGGAAGCTGCTAATTGGATTGTGGGAGTGTAGTCCCGGTTATAGATGGTAAACAGCAGAGCAGACTTGTCTCCCCTACTCTCAGCCCTACAGGCTGCGAAAACGCCAGCTCTCCTCAGGATCGCCACAATTTATGACACATTTTCTCTGTATTCTTAAAAGATAATTAGGTTTATCACCCATTTTTTTCCCCTCTCAGCCCCCCTTCCTTCCCTTTTGTGTACCTGAGAGCACACAACCGCAGCATAAAAACATAAATATTTCTGCAGCACAGCAGCACTGGCAGGTGAGCCTAATGAAATTCTAGGAGTGTAATTTGATTTACGAGGTGCTAATGCGGCCTGATATTAGAGAGAAAAAGCTCTGATATGGCTGCCTTGTGCTGTATTTAAGGCCTATCAGAAGCCTGATAAAGAGCATCCTGTCCTCAGCACTGCAGCTGAGTTATTGTTGCAGATATTCATATTGATAGTAATTCTTCCCGACGCAATTTAGTGCCAGCAATATATAAATATGGAGATAATAGTTAATTTTGGTGGGTGCTCAGATTGCGATGCTTTAAATTCAAGACTTGCAAAAAACCTTTGAGCTGTGAAGCATCTGGACACTTTTTAAAGTGCCATTTAAAGGATGGGTGGGGGGGTAGAAGAGGCCTTTGACCGAACCACGTCACACAAATCAGACTTCCAGTACTTTTCAGCGGCTGCTAATTTCAGCGGGAAGCTTTTTGGAGCTCTTGATTTACGTTTTTTTGGTTGAAATGTTTTTATTAATAGTCTGATATCTGTAAAACCTATTAAGCTTTTAAATGAATTGAGTCTGCAAGCAAGACATCACACCAGCGTGTGCATGCATTCGGTTAAAGATCATTCTTTCGGGTATTTTGCCAGAATCATGTTGTTTAATTGTCTTACAAAAAAATAAATAAATAAATAATTCTTGTAATTTAACATTTTGTATGTGTGTGTGTGTGTGTGTGTGTGTGTGTGTGTGTGTGTGTGTGTGTGTGTGTATGTGTGTGTATGTGTGTGCGTGGTTGAGTGTGTGCAAGGGTGTGTGTGTGTGTGTGTGTGGCTCACTTCGCAGGCTCAAATTTAGGTCTGTGTTTTTCAAAGTGTGTTTGGGACTATTGATCTATGAGTCATAATAAAACAGGCAATAACAGGGCCACCACAGAGGGACCTGGCCTTTGTGCCTCCCTGCTCCGCCTCGCTCCCCTCTCCCCTCCATGCCACCTCCTTCTCCTCGTGGCCTCTCCCCACCCCCTAAGTTATGGGCTGAATAACAGTGCAACAATATTAAGATAACATTTCCTGATTGTTTGTCAGGCAGGAGGCTTCTTCACCCCGCTTTCATCACGTCCACCGTGTTCATTAAATTGACAATTTGTATTTGCCCTACAGCAGGATAAACAGGAGCTTATCTGATGGGCCTGGTCTTTTATTATTTATTTCATTATCTTTTTTTTTCCCCCTTCTCCTCCCCCTCTTTCTCCGGGGATTGAAGGTAAACATAAATCAGCAGCAGCATCTCTGTTGTGTGCTGTTGTTTATATTGCGGTCATATGCAGCAGCGGCAGTCCTCTCAGAGGAGGTTCATCTACAATACTCTGCAGACACATGTGGCCTCTTCACGGAGGTTTTAGTTGTTGTTTGGTGTGACATGCTGGCCACACACTCCTGTGGGCCTAAGTATGATATAACTCAATATATATTTCACTTTAAAATGCATCGCTGTTGGGATAATTCTTGGACTTCCTCCTGAGAAATTCTGCTCTTTTGTCTGCAGCAGATTTTGTACAGTTGTTGTTGTATCTATTAAAGAAGGCCGGAGATGATTGTATGTGTTAACTTAAACTGATGTGAGTACAATGCAAGAAAGAGCAGCTAAAATACAAGAAATAAGCACTGAATTTGAGGAGAAAATGGCTTAATACAAGTGTAATTATATGTCCATGCAGCAAGATAATTTAACTTGTTAAGAAACCCTAATATAAGTTAGTTCCAATAAGTAGGCTAAGATAAAAGACATATAAATAACTTTTAAAACAGGATAATTAATCTCATGTTTCCAGATCTAAGATCATATTTCTTGGCAAGTACAGAACAATTTGCAGTGTACCTGTGGACCACATTGACTACAGCGCTTTCTAAAGCATTGCTCTTAAGCACAGTGAGAAATGATGTTGCCCGCTTCAATATCTTAGCCCAGGAACAAGCCTGTCATCGGTCGACATTGTGCAGGCAAACGAAAAATAACGAAGCCCGTATCCTTACTTAGGAAACACTTGTCCCAGAAATGTAATCTTTTCCCAATTTTTTTACCCTGCACCCCCCTTCTAATCAGATTTCAATTGACTGCCACTGAAGGAAGAGCCTCTCCTCAGACACATGTATAGGTCGAAACCCAGTCAGCCACCATTTAAGGCTTACTCAGTCTTCCTCCCAATATCTTGGAGAGCTCAGGGCCAAATGATTTAATCTTCATTCAGCTAATTTAGTCTGGATTTAAGCTGCCGGGTTTGTCGAAGTGCAGAGTGATGGAGTCTGAAAACAGGATGAGAGGAAAAGCGAGAGGAGGGGAAAACGGGAAGGAAGGAGAGTGGGAAACAGAGAGCGGGAGAGAGATAAAGATAGAGCGATGGAGGGAGAGGAGTGAGGCGGGGGGGTGGGGGGGTGCGGGCCTGAAAATGATGATCCATCCTGACCCTAGTGAATGCTGTCATGTTCCTCCCTCTAGGTAATCTCTCTCACTCACTCGCTATTTTGCATGTGAAAATGCTCTCCTGACAGTTGCATATCAGATAAATTTTCTCTCTTCCCCCCCCCCCCCCCCCCCCCCCCCCCCCCGGACCCCCCCATCCCCTTCACCAAATAAACAACAGTCTTCACTTTGAAGTTGTCTGTTTGTGTCAGTTTGGCTTGAGGCGAGAGTCGGCCTCTCTCCCTCTTTCTGTCTTTGTGTTGCAGTGTGAGAGCACTGGCGGATTATTTCCTCTCACCGACCGGCCAACGCAACATAAAAAAAACACAGACGGAAGCCATAGTTGACCAAAAAGGCCCACAGAATTAATCCAGTCCATTAAAAAAAAAGAAAAAATACTGTTTGTTTACATGCCGCTTGAGTTAGTGTGATGCACTCAAGCGGAGCAAGGGTGTCAGTCCAGCCCTAAACTGTGACGATGTCAGTGGAAGCCATAGTTTATGTGTGATTTATTGAATTATGGGGTTTGAAGAAAAATACTTGAATTCCTTTTTTCCTAACACATGATACACGTTTACACTTCACACACACACTCTGCAAAGATCCCCCTGTAAGAGCACCACCTCACCACTTGGGGGTGATAGTGAGTGCGTGGTAATGAGTCAGGTCTTTTTTCCCCAAGTCCCGTTAGATGTACAGTTGGTCCTCCTGAGGGATTTTTATCACAATTAGGGCCAGTGTGGCCTGTGATGTTCTGACAGTGGCTCTATATGCCTGAACTGGTGGCAGGATCACACCACCGTATAGATATGGTAATGAGTGACAGTATAGACACAGTAGCATGCAGCTGTCTGAATATACAGGCAAGAGGCCCACCTGACTCTCTTTGAATAAATCTGCACAGGGTGTCAATCATGTCGCCTTGCTTCATGATCAGAGGGAAAGAGAGAGGAAGGAGATGGTGAGGTGCAGGTGTAAGAAAAACAGATGTATGGATGGGAAGTAAAATTTGCTCATCACTATAATTTATTCTTGCTGATCAGAGTTTGACAATAATATGAAAAAGCCAAGTAGCAGTCAGTACTAATAATTCTCCCCTTTTTCTATATTTTGATATATATTTTTCATCTAAGAGTTAAGACAGTTCTCATTTGACTGAGGCTTTACTAGTGTATTGTCATTAATCACCAGAAATACCGCCTTAAATTGTGTGATAATTTGAAAAATGATATGCTCTTTCAAAAATTCTAATACATGAATACAACAGAAAAGTACTTGCACTATGAAATCAGTCGCTTTTTTTTATTAACAACACATTATCCTCCTCAGGCAAATGCCTACAGTATGTGAGAGATCTGGGTAATAAAAGTGTGTTAGACATCTCAGAATTATTCTTCACATACTGCACATATAAATGTGAAGTTATTGTGACACCGGTGGCAAATTTATATGTTCCGCATTAATTTTTAGTCTTATGTAGCCATGAAAGCAGAACAAGCAGTTTTTTTTTTCAAATGAGTGAAATTCTATGGCAGCATTTGTGAATTAAATGTGGTGGTTTTGTGTGTTAAAATTCATTTCCAGCAACCGTTGATCATCTACAATATCTTATCTTTGTAGACCTCTCCTTCTTTCATACTTCCGTCTACCTTCCCTTTCTCCCTCTTTTATACGCGTGCAAAACTACACATGCATGCACAAAATCCCTCCGACTCTCTTGGTCTCTCTACCTCTCTTCCCTCCACCTCCTACCTTTGCTGTTTTGCATGGTGCCTGGCTGTTTAGAGGCACTATGCATATGTATGGGCGAGACGGTGGATCGTGACGGGATCTGACACGCGGGGACAAGATCAAAGCGCTCCATCTGATCCCATAAAAACAGACGCAAACCCTCCTCTCATCCTTACAAAACCCCCACTGATAGTCAACTCTGCCAGCCCCGACTCCTCCATCTTCTCTCCTCCTGCCTTTTTTTACCCTCTCTCTCGCTCTTCCCTCCATCCCAGCATGCCGCATGCCCACGTCAAGGCCTGCCTGCCTGCCTGACTTTGCGATTACGCCCTGTGATAAACAATTGCCCGTTTAGCTCATAAAGCAGGAGTGTTGTGCATAATGCTTACAATAAAAGATAGCATCTCTTCACTCATCTTATTTACCTCTCCCACGGTGGCATGGGCGACGAGCTGTTCTATAAATATCAGAGGGAGGAAGGAAGGAAGGGGAAGGAAATGTAGATGCAGACATACATCTGCTGGTCAAATAAAGTCTCTGCCAAGTCGGTTGATGAGCACAAGAGGAAAACAGGGCTGTTTAAATATGCATTTGAGCTTAGAGCCAGGTGATAAAGGCGCCATTTTAAAGCTGCGCCATCCTTTCTGGTAAGTGAGCTTAAAATGTCCTCTCAACTAGCACAGGATGACATCCATATCACATTTACATTCATCTTCATGGAGCACATAGATAGATATGGAAGCCAGGACATATTTTCACTTCTACCTCTCCCCCTCTCCCCACCTCCCCATCTTTAATTCCCTCCTTTCTCTCTTCTCCCTCCCTCCCTCTTATTCTCCTTTGCTCCCCTTCTTCCAGTAAGGAAGATGTATGAGTTTGAATTATTGATTCAGACACATGCTACATGCTGCTTGGAGTCATTATTTGTTCAGGTGAGTGTCATGCTGCTCGCTATGAAACAGATACCACGGGGATTAAGCGACACAATCAGGACTTAAAGACAGCCGCCCTCCCTAAAATAACATAGCCCTCACTGCAAGACGAATGCTTCCCAAAACCCGACTTCATTTGTTTATGACGCGCACATTAGTCATTCTGTGCCTAAATTATAGCGTGAGGGTAAAGATTAATTCAAGCACAGGCTTTTTCTATTGTTTTTACTTGTGTGTGTTTCTTGAAGCCTAATAGCACAGGAGATGAATATAGGTGCAAACATCCGACACGTCCTACACATTGATTAAAAAAAAACCCACAGCTTTTGTTGGGTGGTAGGCGTCAGCATAAAGAAGACACAGATATCCAGAGTAAATAGGGAATGCTATGCATAGTCATTTTCTGATATCAAAAGAGGCTTTTGGAACCGAACAACAGATCGACACCCTGCACATAATTAATCAGGGTTCAAACTTATTGGATTGTTACTTACTATCCGGAGCAGAGTGAGCGCTGATGTTGATTATGTCAGCAGAGATTAGAAAGATATGTTTGGAAGGGAGTTGAGATTGAGGGAAGCTCGGATGCAGAAGCCTTAAGAGAGAGCTAGAGGTAAAATGTTGCTAACTGCTCATTTAGCCCTGGCTAAGTGGTCAGGGACGCTGGACAGGTGAACTCTATTCTCCCCACTGGCCCTGCAGGGTTTGTGCGTATGTGTGTGTGTGTGTGTGTCTGTGTGTGTGTCTGTGTGTGTGTGTGTGTGTGTGTGTGTGTGTGTGTGTGTGTCTGTGTGTCTGTGTGTGTGTGTGTGTGTGTGTGTGTGTGTGTTTGTGTCTGTGTGTGTGTGTGTGGACTGTAACAGAATTTCTCCAGTCCTCTGGGCCCTGGTGCAAAGCAGAGAATAAATGGCGGAGGTGGCAGGCCAGGACAGAAAAATCAATGCCTGCTTATACAGACATGACACACCAGCAGCCAGCTGCATTCTCTGTGTGTTGTGTGTATGTGCCTGTGTGTCTGAGCGTAGATGTGCAGCACACAGTCATGCGTCCCCGTGCTCTGTGGGTGCGTGTGCAGGTAGCCAGCGACCTCCATTTCCTTCGCACAGCGTAGATTGTCTTGCATTTTACGTCAGCTTTGGGATCAGTAAATAACTCGTAGTGTTTTTCCTCCTCCTAACTCTCCTCTGTGTCTCTTCTTCTCCCGCAGGAAGTTTGAATGTGACTTGTGCGAGCGCTCCTTCAGTGAAAAATGGGCCCTGAACAACCACATGAAACTGCACAGTGGGGAGAAACCGTATAAGTGTGCGTGGCCATCCTGCCACTACGCCTTCCTCAACCTGTCAGCCATGAAGGACCACTACAGGACACACACTGGTGAGAGACACTGAGAGCTAGTACGCTCCACTGTGAACCATTGCTGCGTTACTCCTCCACACGTTGACTGACACGCTTAACTGCATGGGATTTTATTATTTTTACAGGCAAGCAGTGTTTTTTTTATGAGTGAGAGACAGAAGGTTATTTATCAAGAAACACTATAATTGGATCAAACAGAATGTACTTTTCTTATTCCTCTATAGCTGCAGACTGTTAAACACAAAGACGTTTATGTCTTAACTGTGAAAATCTCACATTAATTCTGAATCTTCACAGCTTTGTTTGGAAAAATATACACACTTTTTTGGCTGATAATTGTCACGACTTGTCCATCTGTACTGATTTTCAACATCCAGAGAAAGTTGAGAACTAGTTCTTGGCGGCCTTGCAGACACTCTGTTCCATGGTTAAACCCTTACATCCTGATCCCAATAGGATCATCACATTTATATGATGTTATATCAGCCAATTATATTTAAAGAGAGACAATTAATAGCCAAAAGGAAAGAAGAAAAAGATGTTTGAGTTTCATGTTTAATTTTGTTTTCTGTCATCCTCCAAACGTGGAGGGTTGCTTGATAAGGGAGCAAATGTAGTGTGTATTTCCCCAAAAGCCATCTGGTCACCAAGTGTGTATGTTCCCCAGACCAAGCTGGGCAGCAAGTGTGTGCTTATCAAATCCATCTGATCCTCAAGGGTGTGTTTTCCCACGTTAAACCGATCCAGTATATGTGTTGCTCAATGCAAAATGGGATAAAAGGGGGAAAGTGCACATGGATTTGCGTGCGTGATGCTTATTCATACCATTCCGTCTTTGTTCTAAAAAAAAAGAGAAAGAAAAGAATATAACAATTTTATTACATTCCAGGTAATTAGTTTTAATGGTTTTCCAAAACCTCAGTATTTATCTGCCCCAACCATGCAGTGACAGAGGGGATATCGTCACTTGTATGCCCGTACGCCTGTCCATAATTATTTTTTTGTATTTTGTTTGTCTTTTTGCTATTAAAAATTTTCCACTAATTTTATTTTTGATGGTATCCATGGAAACTTGATGTCCAAGGTGACTCTGAAGGGTGGTCATCTTGTCCGGAGCATATCTGGCCAACCTCGACGATCTTGTTTGAGTTTCCATGGAAAAATGATTTTAAGGTGACTGAAGATTGGTCATCTTCTCTAAAGCTTATTATATAAACAGTATGCACTACTCTAGGCTCAGCAAAGGAGCAGAGGATATGTCATATATGGATGCGTTTATTTAAAACATTTTTGTGGCTATATGTCATCTTCAGATGACTCTTGTTGTCCCATAACCATGAAGTATGCTGAAACTGAAACTGGATCTGTCTATTCTCTGGTTTATCACCAGTACGCTGATACTGGTGCTCGTACTGCAACTTGATTAGAGCATAATTACGAAGAAACGAAACATTAAAAACCTGATCATTCCTTTTGTCTTGCACGCAGTGCTTTTTCTCTCTCATTCCATCCTTCATTTCTGTATGCACAGTAGAGTACACTTTGGGACTGTACTGAGTCATGTTTCTTTACTTACTAAAAACTTCGGATAGACAGATGGTGCACTGAGCTGTGGGAGGATACTGTCTTGAATAATAGCCCCTCGATAGGAGCCCAAGTCTGAATCTCTGAAAGTGTCTTTATGCTGCAGCCCAGCAGTTTCCCCTCGGCCTCAGTAATGTCCCACACACAGCTCCTTGATGCCCTTTTAAGTCAATGACAGAAGCAGCAGCAGCCAGTGGCCTGACAGCCTGAGTGAGCGCTTGCAGGAGAGCCCTCCATCCGTCACGGGTGCCCGCTGTGCGTGTGCGTGTGTGTGTGTGTGTGCCGAGTATAGGACTTGCTGGATGTTATTTTAAATGTGTTTTAACAGTGATGTAACGTCAAGGCGCCTCTGACATAATTAGACGTTTTATTTTCATTTGTTTCCAGCCCTCATCATTCCCCATCAGGCGGCTGCTGTCACACTGTCACCTAGCTGTCACATGGAGAGGCGTCGGGTAGTGCGAGGTGGTAGTGTGTGCGTGCAGGTCTTTGTGTGGTTTTGCCAAGAGAGACTTGAAGAGAGTGAGTGAAGTGATTAACATGAAAATGGAATATGAAAATAGGATAATTAAAATTTAACCTGAAACAACCTTCCTTTCGGTGGGCAACCAGACCTGATCTGATTAGCAGCCCTAAAAGCTAACACAGTTTGCCCTAGTGTAACCCCGGGGTTGGATGTTTAGCTTTAGCCTTACGATCATTGCCACCACATTCCAGCAGCATCACTGGAATATAATCTGCATGTGTACGATCAGTTTAAAGGTTAAATTGGTATGTGGAGTCTCAGAGGGCGGTGACTAACTGGACAGCTGAGTGTAATAATGCACACATTTATCTCATTTGTTGCGAAAGTAAAAGTCACTTGGAGAATAAAAACTCTACCGCTATCCCTCCACTTCAAGAACTTCATCAGAGTGACAAGTTTTGAATGAGTTGGTCTTTGTTAGGTGTATATAATTGGTTCATAATCCCTTAAAAGGACAGTTGTAATCCCCCAAACAGCACGGTGTCCTGATCTCGTCCTGAAACACCATGAGACAGAATAAGTAGTAAGTCAGAGTAAGTTAAGAAACAGTCATTACAACAACGTACACATACAGGCTGCACATCATAAAGAATAACCATAAATTTAACTGCGACAGTTAGATGCAACTTTCAATGACAAAGCTTCTATAATGGACCATTTACTTAACCCTTCCCCTGAACAGTGATGGTAAAATCCTGGTTTAGCAACCATAAGTTGCACAGCAGAGCTGTCAAGATTTGGACACATGTTGAGGTTCTGTGCATGAGCCTATCGTGGGAGTGATATTCTGTATCTAATAAGTGTGGATGGCTGTGTCTGTCTTACACAAACGTGTAAGGAACAGTGTGTTTGTCTGCTCTTACTGCAAAAGTTAGCATGTTCAGCTAAGGAACAATCTATTTATAGTAGTAACCTTAGCTGGCTTAACTCCACAGCCAGGAGCCTTTATACTACTTTATGTTCTGTGGTTTCAGATCATTACACTCATTCGAAGTATATCTGTTGTCTCTAATCTCAGGAAGCTGTCCCTGGATGTTAGAGTTTAGGCTAACATACCTCTTTGTCCTGCTTTTGGGGACGCTCACATTTCAGCAACCCCAGCCAAGCTAGTTATCTTTTGTTCACAAAGCACATTGGTTGGTCCATTTTCTCTTCGAGTGTTAAAAGTGAAACATATCAATAACAAAATATTTCATGTGGTGAATCTGTCTCCATTTCTTTTATATTTTTTTTAATTTTATTTTTTTAATTTATTTATTTGAGATACTGTATTCATTCCACAGGGATGAAAACTCTTTTAAACTCCACTTCAGCAAAAACTTGATAGAGGCAAACTCTACAAAACATTTTTGAATTTCCTCCCATAACTACATTGTAGCCACACACAAAAACCATGAGATCCATTTCCATTAGGGTCCCTAATGGAAAATCTCAAATTTGATCATAAGTGGATTGAGTTACTGGTTGTGATTGGCAGATCATCTCCCCCCCCCCTCCGAAAAAAAGGAAAAAAGTTAACACCTCTGCTCTCCTTCTCCTGCCGTTAACGGGATTCATTGTCCCTCCCTGATTTGTGTGTTTTTTATGATAATCACTCCCACCTCACACACCAGTCGTGTCTGAGGGAAAGGGGGTGGGGGGGTGGGGATTCAGTCGTTGTCAACCGCCAGGGTCATTTGTAACAGCTGATGAATGAGCGACTCAAATAAATAAATAAGTGCACTGCCTCTGACCCACCCAGCTTTTCCCAGGATCTTGGGGCGTTGTGGGGAGTTGGGAGGGAGGGGGGTTAGAGGGTGGTCGTACACAGCGACAGGACCACAATTGATTTCCTCATTGCTTCAGTTTGTCGCTTAATCTGGCGATATGCTGATAAATCTTCGCACTTTGTCAATTAATTTCCCTGAAAAATGAGACCCAAAATGGCGAACACATCAATACAGCAGCGGATTCCATGTCAAAAATTAAGCGGTAAAATTAATTGCCCTCCCATTCGCTCCTGCTAAAACATAACTAATGAGGGAGGCAATTATAGCTGCATGCAGTCGCCTCCAGGGTTATTTAAAACACACACACACACACACAGACATGCTCACACACATAGACACATATGTATACAGTATATATATATATGTATTCACACACATGCATAGAGAGGTTGTATATTTTGACTTCAAAGTTCTTTTATTGTCTCCCAATAAGGCATATTTAATTCCAGTAATGGGTGGAGAGTTGGAGAGTTATCATGGGAACAAAAGAGAAGCAATGATGTGAAGCGATATTCAAATTGCCCTTAAAAAAGTTTAAGGGCTCTGAGTGGCCATTAGCAGGGAATGTCATTTTTATGGCGTTTTTGTGTGTGCAGCTAAACTTTGGGCGTGCTGGGTCATGTCGGCTTTGGAGCAGATGTTTGTGACCTATAGCTGGCTTCCTGTTTGCAGCTGTGTGAGCAAGTGAGCAGCTACAGAGGGATGTACCCTTATCCATAGTTCTGGTTAGAGGGAGACTTAACTCGCTGAGGCTGATATCTGTGGTTTTAGCGTTAATGCTGCATAAGGAGAAAGTTTAAGGTTATGGTCAAGGGTTGTTTGTGTGCCCCGTACAAGTTAAAGTGAATCAGGAATGAATGGAGTCAATGCAAGGCTTTTAGTGGGTCGGGAGGCCCCATGCTACCTTAGCGGTCAGTGCTGACAGCACGTCACTCTTCTGCTACTCCACCTCGCCATCCCCACCCAGTCCCTCGGAGGGCTCACCGCCACAGAACAGCAGATGAAAAGCACACATGTAATTTATCGCCAACGTTTCCTCCTCAAGAATAATTGTGGCGACCGCGGCTCGCTGCAGGGATCGATGGCTATGGATTTTTTTGTGGTGGGGTCTTGTAGCGTTGGGCGTAATGAGAGAGGGAAGGTAGGGAGGGGAGGAGTGGTGGAGGGACCGGCGCTGTTTTTCTAATGGGGGGGGGGGGGGGGGGGGGGGGGAAGGGCTGACCAGATCTTCAGTAACTATTCTAGACTCTAGAAAAACGTGAATAAAGAAGACTTCTTCTTAGCTATTGGATCAAAGGCCTCGAAACCTATAGAACACAGAATGATCTGCCAAAGTTAGACCATTAATTCTGGAGTTGAGTTTTTGTCTGTGTTCTTCTCACTGGTTTTTAGTGGGCAGCGCTCAGCTGCAAAAAGCTGTGGTCAAGTGCTTACAAGCAGCAAATGATATTTGGCTGTACTTAAAAGGAAACGTTTCGGAAAAGGAAAGGAAATTTTCATCCAGCTTTGTATCATTACAGTGTGGGTGGTATGTGTAAATGACCAATGTTCTCTCTATTTTGCTTGCACCCCCGCTCATTTATCATGTCATCTGGAAAGGCCGGCTCTCGGGCTGCTGATCAAACTGCAGATTCTGCTCCCACAATGCTGTACGCTCACCTCAGCGAACACAAACTGTATGGAAGTCAGACTGAGAGACAGAGAGCTCACCCCTCTTTCCCCTCTCGTATCTCAAAAAAAAAGAGTGGCATCTCGCCAAACTGTAACAAAGCCTAGTTCCCACCTAAAATGTTGTCAAAAATATAATTTTGTTGTATTTGTTTGTTACCAGCTGGCCGCCCTCCTCCATATGTGGAGCATTACTTGGTCTCGTGTGGCGCATTGCATTCTGGTTGTTGTATTTTTTTTTTAACCCTCTTGAGCAAAAACCCTTTTTCTGTTTATCCTCTCTTGATGCAGTTTCAAAAATATTTGCATGTTTTTACAACATAGTTTTATGACAACATCAATATTTCTAGCATTGAAACACTTCTTTAAATCAAAATGTGATAACGTGATCGTTATGTTTGTTGCTTCAAACTTCAACGTTGATTTGTTGCCTAGTTTGCTCGTGAAAATCGAATGCTATTGAGAAATACTGCTGATATGAAATGTTTGAAAAGCATTTAGGGCTGTTAAAATGTAAATGGTTTCCTTTCCCATTCCTCTGTTCCTCTGGGATGTGTTCTTCCTTTTTTTCTGAGGTTAAAGTTTATACTTCCCAGTCTTTCCATTTATGTACACAAACTACTACTGGAAGTTCAGGATCATCAGAAATCAGGTATCCAGAACCGTAAATGTAACGGGTGATTTCATGCAGCCAAAGACAGATCGGGCATTTATTTACGCACATGAGAACATTGTTCCTTTAAAGGCCACTCACACCGGGAATGAAACGTGAACTTGCGTGAATTAGCTAATGAAAGCACCTTTTTAAGGCTGTTTTTCTCCCTTCTAAGTGGCCATGCATTGAAACCCTTCTCACAGTCGAGTGGCTTTCAATGGGTGTAATAGAAGAAACTTAAGGCTGCTTTGTCTCTGCGGACTCAGTGAAAGCTGCTATCTGTGCTGAAAGAGGAGCAGAGCACCACTGAGGCCCAGCTGGAAGAGTCACCCAAATGTGTTATCAGTGTGTGGCGAGAGCTGGAGTTCAACATCAGCATTTAAATGAATATTTAAGCGATGCAGCGTGTGTCTGTATGTTAGAATGTGTGGTGCCTACAGTTTCTCCATGAGAGCGCTGGTGTACAACACCGACATGTGGAAATGTGTTACAAGCGCACCACACGCAGTTTGATTGTGTGTCCGTGCATGGGAATATCGGCCTCTTCCTGTTTGCGTGCGCATTCGAGTGCACATCTGTGTCCTTTCCATAAATGTGTTCTGTGCATGTATTTGTATGTGCGTGTGTTTCCCTGAGTGATTCGTATCACAAATGTTTCTGTGTGTGTGTGTGCAGGAGAGTGTGACTGAATGTGCGCAATGGCAGAGCGAAAGAGAGAGGGAGAGAGGCCATCATGCTGTTAATGACAGAGCCAGATGAAGGGGAGAGAGGAGGAGTGTGAAAAAGCTCTCCACGCTCCCCATCTGGAAGGCATCGCCCCCAAATGAAGTTGTACAAAACCATCCCATTGATAATAAAGCTAATTTTTATGGCTCTGACAAGTATGTAATTATGTTCAGCGGTGCTTTTCAGATTTTATCACAGTCAATAAACCACACTGGCAATTTCCCGTCCCCCATTTGACATATTTACATGGATCCATCTGATTGGAGGAATTAGTTAGCTGTGAGAGCTCTGATGGATATACACTAGTGATCTGTGACTTCTGCTTGCCTCATCTGTTAGCCAACCAGACCCGCTGCTCATCTGCTCAGTCTGTCTTTTTCCTTTTCTGACTTTCTTTTTCTCCTCCTTTACACTTTCATCCAAATCCATCAATGCAACATTTTCTTCTTCTCTGTCTTCAGTTGAGCTCCCACATCCTTGCTCAATGGCAGCTCGGCAGTAGTTCTGAGTAGAACATCACTCATTCCTTC
Organism: Chaunax sp. Z400; assembly: GCA_037577475.1. Lineage (NCBI taxonomy): Eukaryota > Metazoa > Chordata > Actinopteri > Lophiiformes > Chaunacidae > Chaunax > Chaunax sp. Z400. The sequence continues at coordinate 11,349,121 of CM075190.1, read as the reverse complement.
CTCCATCGAGTACCTTTCCATTCAAAAGATTCAAGGATTTTATGAACGTACCCTCAATAGCTCGTGACCACCTCACAATATTTATTAAGGTTACATTTCACTATTCAGTTGTGTTGTTTTAATTAATATCAGCGCCACTTTATAATTAAAAAGTGTTAGCGACAGATTAATTATGCTGCTCCTTTAGTTGAAGCAGAGGGAAAACAACTGAAATAAGATACAGTAAATGTTGTGTACCTTTACATACTCATGCCAATGAATCCAGCAGTAATAGTAGTTTGTTGTATTGGTGATGACAATATTTGCAATTGTAGCGGTTTAAAACAACATTGATCCGATCTATTGAGAACACACTGCATTCATATTTAAATTTGTTGAATTGGAATCACATAAATATGAAAAGGTTTGATGTCTTTATAATTTTGCCATTTAGAAATACCCTATTTTGATTACTTTGTGTTGGTTTGTAAGTTTGTGTGAATTCCAGGTAACTGACAAAATAGACAAACCTGTGTGAGCAAGAAAAAACTATTAGCCATCCCAGGTTCGAGGGGGGGGGGGGCTTGTTCTTTTCCTGTTTGTTCTTTATGTATTTCTGGCTATTCTGCCTCACTAAAGATATAATTATAAAAAAAAAGTAAATAGCCAGCGCTTCATTTGGAGAAAACAAGATAAATCCTGCACAGATAAACGGTGTGTGCACAACTACTTAAGGTATGCTAAGTAACAGTAACTGTGATGGATTTTCACAATGCACATTTTAGTAATTTTGCAGTATGCCTTTTTCTCTTGGTTTATGTTGGGGTTTGTTCAAAGTCTGTAAGATTATTTAATGCCTTAAACATAAGATTGAAAATCTAATCAACTGGGGTTACACCTAAGTTCTATTTTTTCTTTTCTCATATGATGGAGAGCTGGATTTGAATGAGTATAATTAGTGTAATAAATTAGAAATAAATAGCGTAATAAATTAGAAGTACAGTAAAGTTAAAAGACAAAAGGTTAATTGTTTCTCCATCATTCTGTTGTATTTATAATTTCCAATGCCAGGTTTGCAGATTTCATCCGTGATTTTTTTTTCCTCTCTCCATCCGAGGAGAACCTGATGCTTTATCCTTCATTTCTTATTCTCTTAATCTGCCTACAGGAGAGAAGTCTTATCTGTGTGACATGTGTGGTTTTGCTGGAGGAACAAGACACGCCCTCACCAAACACAGGCGCCAACACACAGGTAAGAAACAACACACGTCCTGACCTCACAACGTAAGCTAATCTAAGTATGCGCTGTGACTGTGACTGACACTGTAAAGCCACAATGTTTTTTTCACACAGTTTTAGCAGCTGTCTGCTGTCTCTCTCTCTCTCACGCGCACACACACAGAGGCACATCAGTGTGACATGCTGCTGTCAGTGATAGGCATGTGTACCAGTATGGCTGACTGAATCTGAGATTTTTAATTTCAGTTATCATATCACCATGTCATTCTGTCGCTTAGGGAAATTGCATTTTTCAGATAGACTGTCAATAACAAGTGTTTTTTTGGAAATTAGGATATTGAAACAAATACCGCTCTTAACTATTGTCTGGCAGGCGCCCAAGGATCAAGAATCCTGTTATAAATATTCATTTAGGTTTTCATAATTCATTTTGTTTGCTTCTCAGTCTCTCTGCCATTTCCTCCCCCCAAACCTCCAATTTCTGTCCTCCTCTCCTGTGTTGACATGTGTCAATTCCACAGATTTAGCTGCATATTCATATCTGTTGCCAAGCAGCTGTATATGAAGGGAACTCACTGTAAACAGTGTTTTCTTGTCAGATTTTGATTGAGACAGATTTTTAAAGGCCACTGCTAAAGCTATTTTTTTTCTGGTTGAAGTTTTCTTGAGATACATTATGCTATTATTTAGAATCTTAAGATATTTCCACATTCATGATTTTATCAGGAGTCGGTGTCCATTGTTACTGAGTAAAACCCTCACTACTCCTGTCATTTGAATAGAAAATAAAATTAGAATAAATGAAAACCAAAGCATCTACTGTATAGAGCACAATCCTCCGCCAGCTACCAACAAAGTTCTGACTTGCTGCTGCACCTACAGACATCAGTCCTGCCACTTTGGTCTGTTAAATTGATACTCTGAACATGTGAGCGAGTCTCTGTCTCTTTAAGATAAATGGCCATGTGTCAAATATGGTAATAATCGGTGATCCAGTGATAGAGATCTCCCATCTGTTTTCCATCACAATCTTTTTCATCACATTTCATGGAGATGAATTCCTAAGTTTTTAACATATTCTGCCGTCAGAGCGATAAACTATCTAGGGTGGGAACACAACATTTAACAACAGCGCATTTTCACTGACACTGTTTGCAACCATTGACACACATTTCAACTCTTCTGCATCTGGCACTGCAGCTGAATCTGAAATTTCAATTTCTCCCACTGTTTACAGTTCAAATGGCATTTTATCCTAAAATGATAATTTAACTCCTATTGTTTTGTACACTCAAAAAGGGAAAGAATAAATGTGTAACACTATGAGTGTGTAATCAGCTTTATGAATGTGCAAAAGAATCTCTCAAGTGCTCTGAGATTTGTGAATATGAACAGAAATCTGCATATATTTATTAAGAATCTTTGTCTGCATAATCAGGTTTGTAAATGTGGACAAAAAGGTTTTCAAATCTGTATTCAGATTTGAAGATGTATGACCTTTGTAAAATGTAGCAAATCAGTAAATATGTACATAGATAATAATGTCAGAGACATATTTTCCTCCGAGAGCTAGAGACACCAAGTTGCAACTCTGGTTGCCTCTGTAGCTACGCAGCCTACATACCAATATTTGGAGGGTGCACCTAATTATTTTATGCGTGACATTGCTGTGCTGGATGCTTTGATGAACCCATTCAATATGACCAGACCGGGACCGAACACAACCTCTGAGACCGAGAGTGGGCAGTTTCACTTTAGGGAATATAATACTGAGGTGATTTGCAGTGGGTGCCACCAGAGCGCTGACTAACAAGACAACAAAGACACAGCAGGTTTAGGCAGACACAGAAGAGGTGTGAAGCATGAGACGAGCAAGAGGGAGGTCAGATATCAGTCAATGTCCAACGCCTGGGGTGCCAGGAGCCGATCCCAGCATGAAAACCTCCTCTGCACTACATCACTTGTCATCAAACTAGCCGCCATAGACCAAACCTGTACAGTTTGGCTGTGCTTAATGGGCTCAAGGCAGCAGTTAGTGGTTAATCTCACAAGGAGTAAAGCTATCATTCCATCAGGAAACTCAAATCAAGTACCTTAAATCACAGAGCAACTGGAAGACATCACATTGAAAATCAGAAAATATTTTCTTCATAAAATGTGATCCAGTCAAAGTTAGAGTCCAGTTTTAAAGTTGTTTTTAAACCTAATTCTTGTCTTGTTTGTAGTCTGTAGTCCAATATATTCATCAAATTCAGTCGCTCATATCACTATTTTCCTGGTCCATCTAAAATATGTTGGCAAACTATGCACTCAGCCCAGCAATGTTACTCCTAAAATCATTGGGTGCTACCTCCAGCTGGTGGTACTGTACTGGGTAGCTACTGAAGCACAAATATGAATACTCTTGCAAATCTGAACACAGAATTTCTTTATGCATTTGCAAATCTCATTATGCTCACATTCAGATTCTGAATACACATTTGCATGTCATTACACATTTAGAGATTCTTTTCAAACATTTACAAATCTAATTACGCGCAAACAGATTGAGATGCATTTACACAACTCTTCACTCACATTTGTAAATAATTTATTACAATATGCCTCATACACTACTTTCAGCGTTAACAGGCAAAAAGGACTAATAACTCAGAGCTTTAGCTAACTGGCAATTTCAAATGATTTTTGCAATCACACTTAATTTAAAGGCAAAACTATCATACAACGTGAAATATCAACACTTTTTAGACCTTTTTAATTTGTTTACAGTCTTTACAGCTGCACTATTCAGACTGAGTAGCTGTCATCCCTCCAGGACCTGTTCACCTGCAGGACCCTGAGGCATTCAGGAAATACTGTGGCCAACTCCTACCCTGACACAAAGTTTTTAAAAACACTTCCCTAAAGCACATATTTTTTTGGCTTCCTATCTTTCACATTTCAGATATTCTATACTGCATACTGTGAACTGTTACACATCCCCTGGTGAATACTTTGTGCATTCCTGCACACAAATGTACAGATCTTACATTTAAATAACATGTTGTACATATTTTTATGTATGTAATCATTATTGTTCTCTTTTCTCTTTATGCTTCTTGATTTGTTGTGCTTGTTTTCCATCTCTCTTGATATTATGTCTCCTTTGTACTTTGTATACTATCTATACTTAATTATTCTGCTTAAGTGAAAAAAAATGTACCTGTCGTAGTAATACAGTAGATTCTGAATTATTACTGTCTCTGTTGTGTCAGGAAAAATACACTTTTGTCAACTTTATTTTAACAATTGCCCCTAAAATTAATGCCACATGGCAAAATGAACAACTTAAGAAGTCTTAAAGTTTTATTTATGAAGCCAGCAAAATAGTCACATATCATCCAAACCATGTCGATTGTAATCCTCTACTTTGATTTGTACACTCATGTGATTTAAAAAATCACGACTCATGTTTTGACCCAATTTTAAAAAACCTTTCCTCTACATTGAAACTTGTTGTACATCTATCTGCAGGGCAGGTTTTGTAATAATTCTCAACAAACGAGGTTTGGTCTTGCCTAACTTATTGTGTTTCTTGAGTCTGAAAACACAATTGGTTTCAGAGAAATATCCCAATGTTCACCCCCGTGTTTAACTAACCCACCCCTAAAAAAAAAAGTCACAAAAACTGGGGAGAAAATCTGCAACATAAACTTGATCATGCCATGCTGTCAGCATGTAGGTATATTCATGTGCCTCTGTGTGTTTGTGAGTGAAAACATTTCTGTCATCTTGGGTCTCATCACCGTTGACTGTCTCTTATCTTCTCAACACCCCCACCCCACAGGAGAGAGACCCTTCAAATGTAAGCTCTGCAGCTTCGCCTCCACCACGCAGTCCCACCTATCACGGCACAAACGTGTTCACACTGGGGAGAAACCTTACCGCTGCCCCTGGTGCGACTACAGGTACCGGCTCATTGACCCGCCCACAGTTGGTGGCGCTGATGGCACTGACGATCAGGGGAGTTGATAGGTGGGGGTAGGGAGGGGCTGTGTGGGGTGTATAAGTGAGTGAGTGTGATGATAAGATAGCAGGTGGCATTGTAAGGCAGTTTGGTGGGTGGGGTGAGGGGGGTGATGGTATTGCTAGAAGCTTTGTGTGTTTGTGCGTGTGTTTGTTTGCTTGTGTGTGTGTGTGTGTGTGTGTGTGTGTGTGTGTGTGTGTGTGTGTGTGTGTGTGTGTGTGTGTGTGTGTGTGTGTGTGTGTGTGTGTGTGTGTGTGTGTGTGTGTGTGTGTGTGTGTGTGTGAAGGGTGAGTTGGGATGGTGGAGGGCAGACAGGTCTAATCTCCACAGCACGGCTCCATCTCATCACTCTGCCATCATCAACAGGCCCAGCTAGATCTCCCCCAACTCACACACACATACACCCAATGTTACTGTCACTGGCAGGTCCCTGTCATTAAAACACCATCATACCACATCAGTAATTACACAGGAAATTGTCGGTGAAATTGAAAAAGTTTTGGCTGGCGTTGCACATCTCCATCTCTCTCTCTCTCTCTCTCTCTCTCTCTCTCCCTCCCTCTCTCCCCCTCCCTCTCTCCCCGACTGTCCCCCTGTCTTTCTCTCATCCCGTGTTTCCTCGTCAGGTTGTGGCAGAAGAGTGTGAAAGGGAATGATCTCAAACCCATCATTGGTTTTAGATGTACTCTTCATTCATTTTTTCCCCTCTGTGACAAAGTCATTTCAGCAGCTTGCTTCACCTGCTCCGCTGCGGTGAAGCGCTCCACTTATTTCAAGTCTTTTGTACGCAGTCCAACTTGTGAAGTGCTGAGAAGTAATAATAGCAGTCAGGCTATTATGTTGTACTTATCAAAAGATTATCTCACCTTGTACCTCAAGTTACCATTTCTTGTCCTATCACATCTCTTGATGGTAACAATTAAGGATCATTCAAGGGTGAGGGATTTTTAAATGATACTGTTTGATATAAGATGCTCTCAATAATTTTATGTCTCAATAATTACAAGTGTCGTTTTAGGAGAAGGTTACATCTTATCCTTCATGTGCTCTTTTCAGTTGAACTGCAAGGTTTTTAGGCTCATACACAGCTGATATTTTTATTCGCCACTCTAGCCCCATAGCTATAAGATAGAGAATGAGTTTGTTCAGACTGAAATATCTCATCTTCAACAACTATTGAGTGGATTGGACTGATATTTTGTAGATATTCATGGTCCCAAGAGGATGAACCCCACTGATTAGTGATCCACTGACTTTTCCTCTTGAGGTTGACAGTTTTGCATTTTAGTGAAATGTTTCAAAAACTATAAGATGGATTGCCATTAAATTGTATACAGATGTTCACAGTTCCCAAAGAGAACCTTGCTGATCTTTTGACTTTTTGAAATCAAACATTTCACTTATCCAGCAAAAAAATCTTATCTTTGGCTTCAGGGATCAGCACTTAGCGAACCACAAGAGGTTTCTATCCGGACTGGAAAGCCTTTTGAAATAATCTGAAAATAGACAGATATTTTTAACTTTCATTATCCAAAAGATATTTTGAACATATGTGACAGCCAGCTCAGACCGACCTGGGTCCCGCTGCTGCTAGGCTGCTAACATAGACTGCTACGTATATCCGCACACTATAGGACGATGGGTCTTTAAGAACTGAAAGGAATTTTCGTGCAATGCAAATTTAGAGACGAGGATGAAGGGTTCATTGCACTTTGTTCATACATCATATCTTTGTGCAATGTAAGCACTGTGTTTTTGCATGTTGGAGTTTATTTTTTTATTTTGAAAGCCTTATGTGAATTTCTCCCACTGAATTTAGGAAGGAAAGACAATGCATGTGAATGAACATATAAACAAATGTTATTGTTGTTGTTTTTAAACAAAGAAGTTTATTCTTCCCTCTTAAGTGATTTTTTTTTAAGCTCGCTTCAGTCTAAAAGATCCCTTTATTAAGTTCTCCTTTGAGGGTGTCATGTTTTAATTCCTTGAAAGGAATTTATTTACAATTTGCAACTTAGAGATGAGGAGTCTATTGCATTTTCTTTTCCGTAATCATCCTGTATAGACACTGTATTTTTGCCTGCTTATTAATAATTTCAGATCTTTACCAAAGAAGAATGGAGGACAAAAGAAATGTTCAAAAACAGATACATTTTGTTAAAGATTAATTATGCCACAAACATGCTTCTGCAAAACTATACTTTTTTTATACTTTGTTTAATAAAATTGTGGACTAAACTGATTTCGTCAGTCTGGCAAAAAGCATGAGCCCGGATTTGTAGGTACCTAACTAGTCGGACCTCAGACGGGAGGAGGGATGACTCACTGGACCTCATCTAAATTTAATTGAAGACCCCTGGTCTACTGAAATGATTGTCACAAACCTTCATACAGACATTCATGGGTTTCAGAGGATGAATCCTGCTGACTTTGGTGACGCCCTTAGAACTACTAATACTAACTTGTCACTGTGAGCATGTTGGTATGCTCACGTTATAAGTGCAGTCTCATAAGGCTGCCAGCATAAACTCTAGATTGTAACACTTGGGAAATCGAAAATTCTTACATCAACTAAACAGAGAGAATTTTGCTCAGAATTCCACTTTTTCTATGGCAGATATTTGAGAACTTGTGAGACACTAAAGCTCAGGACCAAGGAAAGAAACCCACAGCTGTAGGATGAAGAAGTCCTTATATTGCATGTATTTGTTGAATCCTAAGTATCTCATCAATTTCTGTCTCATCAGGTCAAAGGCTTTAAGTATTGAAAATGTATGTTAAGAATTGACAAATTGACTGACCTTTTTTTTTCCGTCTGAAGACAAACTTTGATCTCATACCAGACCAGCACACTGGAACCACCACTTCATCAGAAATATGCTGTAGAACAAGCCAAATATTCATAGTCTCATTGTTCCTGCACTAGTTCTTAATGATCATTACAGATAATGGCAAATGAAACAATAATTTAGAAGCCTAATTAACATTTTGGTAGCCCTAGGGGTTCTGAGCGGTCCAGAGGGCAGGGAAGGGGAAGTGGGGGTTGGCAAGGTGGGAGGAGGAGGGGGAGGAGGAGGGAGGTTGGGGAAATGCCCCACTGGCTTACTAATGTGAGGATGAGGGATTGAATGTGGGGGCCTCAGATAGCTACGAGGGGCCTTGTCTCCACCCTGCTTTCACGTTCTGAATCCATGTTTCAGACCCTCTCTCTGGTGGCCTGACCATGAAGGCTGCCAGATGTGACCTTTTAATGTGACCCGGACTTGTGAAATAAATATGATGCAGTCATACAGACACATTCAGGTCTGAGGCAAGTGAAGCACATATTTGATTGGCAGCTCACAGAAAGAATTGACATCTGTTTTACAGGTATACATATAGTTTTCGCTGTTAAAATATATCCATATTAAGTGTAATGGATGCATCTCTGGTTCCCTCTTGATATAATGGGATCTCCATCAAGATATGCACATGCATCTGTTCCTCAAATGCATATAAATGAGCAGGGAGTGAATGATCTATCAAATGCCACTCATCTCCTATTCAGACAGTGATAGATAATAAAGGTAGGATAATTATAGTTGGGGAGTACTGATAAAAATATTCTAATGATATTGCACTGGGAGTCCTGGGCTGTCAATTAATGATGTCTGCTTGACTGTTCTCCCGCAATTTATGCAAGCCAACTTTGCTTCACTTGTTTAAGAAATCGTTTCTATTGTTCACAATGAGAATCTTTTTTTTCCCTTTCTTTCTCATTAATGTCACCGTGGCATCTTAAATGGTCTAATTGATATGTAGCCTCTGACTCCTGCCACGTTACCATCCTTCTGGGGCTCTTATTGTTTATTGAATGCTGAGGCATTCATGTTTCAATCTACCTGTTAGAACACCGTTCCAGTTGGAGGCGATGGTGCCTTTGAGGATGGCACGCTTATACTGTCAATGCCAGAAAGGTTTGCGACCTTGTAAAGTGGAGTAAAAGATGGGAGGGAGGCATTAATGATGATAACCAGACCTTCTTGGCAGAATAAGTTCCAAATAGCATCAATGATCCAAATGCACCCCCTCCCAACTCTTAACACACACAAAGAAACACATTTAAATCTCCTCTAACAAAGCACCTCTCAATTACACCTCTCCCATTACCATACACTTGTTTGGGCCGGATGAATATGGAAATGGCTAAAAGAAAGGAGAGAGACAGGAAGAAGCAGAGAAGGGGTGATGTATCTGTTGAGCATCGGTATGGCTGATTCCCATGGTGAGTGCATGGAAGGGGGGGAGGAAGTTGAAACAGTGTTGGACTAATTAATACAGTGTATAGTAGGAGGGCTGGTGTGGGCTTTCACTAACTGTGACACCTGCTGACTCCTAAACGCACATTGTGTTGTTTTAATATGACAATTACACCATTACCATATCTGAGAGATCGCATGCCCCCCTAGGAATCCACCCGCGCTCTCTTTAGAACCTTTTAGCTCCGCTTCAAATTTTATCTATTTATGCTCCCGCTTTAGAATAAGAAATCAGTTCATTTTTAGTATTAAATGCATCTTTTTAGCTGCATGATTTACCGTGATTCATTAGCATGTGACAGTTTAAATTCTCTGCCTTTTTCATTATGCAGAAGAACAGCCAACAGATGTGGCCATGATTTGTCAGTGCACCTATTCTAGTTTGCCAGTGATTGCTGATAAAGTAATCACAGTCATTTGTGCTGGATATATGATTGAGAGTACAGTATGTGTAAATATTCAGGCTTATCCACATATCTGTTAGCTGTCAGTCTGTGTATATCTGTCTCATTTAGATACCACTTCAAACTACATGCAACATTTGAAATTGACATGAACCTGAAAGACATTAAATCTATAGTTTTCACATCAGGCCTTAGTTGTTAAATTTTCACTATTTTGCCTGCTGTGTTTGTGCCGCATGTCACTTGTGAATAAACGGGTGTCGTGGTATCCTTTTTTTGGGGGGGGGGGGTTCAAAGCTGACCCACATTTATTTGTCAGTTCATTCCCTGTGGCTATCCATGTTCACTAGCTACCTGGTTCTGCCGCTTACTTTTTTTTAAATAAACCAGAAATCCAACGACATCACTTCCTGTGAGTCGGGAATGCCTCTCAGGCATAAAGGAAATGTAAAAGCTGTCATGATTAGATATATGTGTTATATATGGTGGTACATTCTTCAGTGATCAGGCCACAGACGTTGCGTCATCGCTGGGCATTACTGCATGTGATGATAGCGTGGCATCCCAACCTCGTGTGCACTTTAGTTTTGTGAAGCGCCCCAGTTGCTCACCAGTGTTTACCGTATGTATTCCATTGTATTTCATACAGCATGAACAGAACCCAGAGAGGGACTGCTCAGTTTTTTTTTTAGGCCCCATTGAAACCGGGCTGGACTGTGGCCCCATGATGGAGAGAGGTGTCTCTGCAAAAGTGAAAACAAATTCTCTCCTTGGCTGGCGTGAGCTATGGCACTGTGAGGCTTTATTGTCCCGGCCAAGGTGATAAGGGAGAGTAATTGCGTATTATACTGTCCGAGAATGTCAGGTCCAAACTGAGCCCGAGTGCCCCATCCATCAACACATGATGGTGTGTGTGTATGAAACTGTGTTCTGCGCTGCACATGCTTGCTTGCATGATGCATTATGTGTGTGCTCTCTTGTGCTAATGTGTGTGTGTGTGTGTGTGTGTGTGTGTGTGTGTGTGTGTGTGTGTGTGTGTGTGTGCGTGGGAGTGTTCATGGATTCAGGTATGTATATTTTCACCTGTGTAGTCAGATCAGAGATTACAATTTTTATTTTGCCACAAACTAAGGTGTGTTTATGTCTATATATGTATGTACTGTATGTGCATGTTTGTCTTCCCCATCGGTGTGTGTCTGTGGGCAGGTTTAGATAGAGCCTGGGAGCAGGTCAGGCAGCATCATTAATCAGCACAGGGTTGTGTGTGACTCTCTGAGCTGACATCATTACATCCTACACCCTGCAGTAGCTCACTGCTTGGCCTGCCCTATCTGACCAGCCCAAAGACACACACGCTCTCATGCACACATACATGCACACACGACAGACCGCTATTCCTTTACCTTTCATAGAATTGGAGAAGATACATAATGCATAATGGATGCCTGTAGACGTATCTCTAACGTGCTCAGTACGCCTCCAGAGCCACTTGCGTTCCCACAGCAAGCACCCAGTGCTCCCAGCACCCATCACGCATTAAACCTGAACAACTGTAATGAAAGAAAATATCTGAGATACGTCAGAGCATGACAGAATATTAAAGAATTTGTAGCATGTAAATATTGTTTGCCGTCTTGAGTTTTTTGGTGGTTGTGGGCCTGTTTCACCGAGGCATATTTGTGCAATCGATGCTTTGAGACTTTGTCCAAACACAGCTGCTCCCTAAGCTCCAAAGCCCAGCTTGAATTTTTTTTTTCTTGTTTGTGTGTTTGTGTGGGTCATCATTGCAACAAAATAAAATGTTAGTACAGTAAACCTTTCTCGGGAACATTGCCAAGCGTTTATCTTGTGTTTTCTCCCTTTTGACTCTCATGTTTTAATCTTCGGGTCTGTCTATTATTTATCCCAAAAAGAAACGAGGCCTTTTCTCTTTGTTTGCCCTCCTTAGATCCAACTGTGCTGAGAACATCCGGAAGCACATTCTCCATACGGGCAAACACGAAGGTGTTATGATGTACAACTGTCCCAAATGTAACCATGCCACCAACTCACCCATGGAGTTCCGCAACCACCTGAAGGAAAATCACTCTGATATTGAGAATCCAGACCTTGCCTACCTACATGCAGGTAACAAATTCATCATATTGTACTTGAGGAGGAAACAAAGAAAGATAGTAAAGGACATAAAGTCTGTCAGTTTGTCAGGGAGTGAATTTGTCTCCAGATTAGAAGGATCTGATTGAGTGGTGGAAGAATTAGGTTTGAGCCTAAGAGTACAAATTGACATCTTTAAATTCCTCTCCCGCATGCATAAAAAGCCTGTCAGGAGTCCGATTTCAACATGTATGAAACAACAGTTCCTTGAAGACAGTCCTGAATACTGTGTTTGAAAGTTGTTGGTACTCTAGGCTTATTTACAGCAATAGCTTGTCTGAGTTTCACAGTCAAACATATGGGAGGTGCCCACTATTACCAAGGATTTGTTCTGTTGGCTCCTTCACATCTCCACTGGATCAACTGAACGTATAAAGAATGCTCCTCCAAATATCAGTTCACCACCCAGGGAGAAGTACTCCTGAGCTAGTATAAAGTTAGTATAATGTCTCTATGTCTGGAGGGAGCTCTCTGCTTTGATAAAATAACCCTGATGATGTCATATTGATGAAAATCTGCATCACAAACTGTTGGTGTGGAATTTGAAAGATCCGTCTCAGGAGGTATAATAAAAGATCTAAATGAGTTGCATTATGGGATGTGTTGGATTGAGTGTTTCTAGAGTTTCACCCATACTAGGTACTAAATGTTGGGATGTCTCTCCCTGTATCTCTCGCTTTTTCAGTTGTACCATTATTTTTCTCCCCCCCTGACTCCAAAATAATGGTGGGGATATATAGTCAGCAGTATGTCCTTCTGTCCGTCTATCTCCAGTCATTTTGTGGCTGGAGCATATCTCGCAAACTATAGAAACTAGTTTCATCAAACTTTTCACATATATTATCCATGACAAGTAGTTGTGCCTTTTGATGATTAGAATTTTATACAAATTCTATTTGTTGTTATTTTATGTGACTCTGAAAGGCGATCGTCTTCCCTGAAGCATATCTAGTAAACTATACATTCTAGCCTTACAAACTCTGAGCACATATGAAGACTGGTCATCTTCTCCATAGCATATATCCAACACAATATGCACTGAACTAGGCTCATTAAAGGAATGGAGGATGTATCATCATCATGATGCATTTGCTTTATGATGTTTTGGAAGACATCAGAGTGATGAGCCATCTTCAGATGACTGTAGTTAAGTTTGTTTGTTTTAGTCCCCACAACTTTATAGAAGTGTTTTTTCTCTATATTAATCATTTGAGCCCATGCCACATTCCATTTATTAACTTGTTCCTTTAAACTTCTGTTTTCCAATGTGTACACACACACACACACACACAAACACACACACAGTATATACCCACAGACAAATCAACATTTGAAATAATTCCACTGAATTAAATCAACCTCCTGCTCCCGCAACTCTTCCCAGGCTGCTATTATTCCACAGAGGTCAGATCTTCCAGAATCTTTGAGTGTGTTTTTGTTGCTGGACCAAGACTTGCCATTCAATGCTGATGGAGGGCACCCAGCCACAAAGAGGCAGCACTCAGATTGCTGGTCTATCCATCTGTGCCAATCACTCAAGCCATAGAGACAGATGAAATCTTGTTCCTCCTCTATTGGTTCTTTTGTATCACAGTGTTCTTCCTTTGTCCTTGAAGGCCCCCAAATCCAATCGGCAGAGTGCTTGTCCTTCAGAGGAGCAGAGAGGACAGCCTTTATCCTGTTATCCCTTTGACCTTAAATAAAAGCACTGGAGTTGGAGGGAAGCTCCTTGTGAAAAAGGCCAAGCAGGGACATTACTGGAAAGTGGCTGCATTCTTTTGGGACTGTAGTTTATTTCCTATTGAAATTGAGTGGGTCTGAGTTGTGTCTTTGTGCTGACACTAAAAAGTTTATTTCTCTGAATTTCTCAAACAGGCTTATTCTTGTATAAATCCCTTTCGTCTAACACAAGTACTGACTTCTACCTCTGATCTCCTTGACTTCCATGTCCTAACCTCCCAGCAGAACATTTCTACCTTCACCTACCCTTACGAACACCTCCCTGCTTCATATTCTCTGTACCCTCTCACCTTAAGCCCAAGCATACCGTTACACTTCTTCATAACCTTTCACACCTGAATTTCCCTCACCTCTGTTTGTCCTTTTGCATGGCTGACCTTTGGCGAATAAGTCTCACAGTTAAATCTGGTGCTTTGTGTCTCCTTTACTGTGATCTGTTAAGCCAAATGAGAATACAAGTTATACCAAGTAAAGAAAGTTGTCTCTATATGTGTCAATAACCGTGCTGTGGCATAACTTTAAAAGCTGTTATGATCAGACCACGATTCCACAAAACTATAGCCAACAACGTGCATTGTGGGTCTCTGAGCAAAGGCCACCACTAGTCTGGAATGTTGTCTTTCAGTCATCTTGAGGAAACATGTGCTCCTCCTTCAGCCTAGTTAATCAGCATGTTTTCAAGAGCATCACAGCACTGTCATTCATATTCTGCTCACATCGCTCCACAGTTAGGAACCCAAAGAACGACAGCAAAAGAATAATCCCAAAGTGCAGCATATGGTCTTTGTTTACAGCACTTTTTTTCCAGAACGAAAATGATCTGATCCCACTTTGCTTTACAGTTTGTTCAACAATTTGCTTCATGTAAGCAACACATAAATAAACCACTGCAGGAATGCAGAAAATCAATAACCCTCTTTACCCCAGTGAAACCAAAGCAATCAGAGCACAGGTGGTTTGAAAAGATTTTGAAAGTACCCTTATGATCTCTCCCTCTGTCAAAAGGGGGAAATGGGAGGCGGGGATGGTAGCAGAAAGACCAGTGTTTCATCTAAGTAGACAGAACAAGACCAAAAGAAAGAGACAGGGGAAAAAAGATTAAGAAGGTAGATGTTGAATTAACCTGCTTGTGATTGCTCTCTGTCAGAGTGGCACCAGGGCCAGCAGCGAGAGGCAAATCGTCTGTGATGGCCCTTCCCGCTGCTCCCTCTTTGAAAGACACAGATCAAACGCATCCTAGTTACGGGCCCTTGCAGCCCCTCGCACCGGATTGATTGACACCCGAACGTTTCCACTGCTGCTTTGTCTTTCCATATCTCTCGCTCTGTCTCTCTCTCTCTCTCCTCTTTCTTCCCTTCTTTATTCAGCATTGTACTTCAAATTAAAGCCCTTCTCAAGGATGAAAGCAGAGGTCCTTTGCAAACGAAGTAAGAGAGGGAATTAGACCCAGCAAGTGATGGAGGGGAATGAAGATTAGAATTTTTTCTTTTTTTCTTTTTTTTGGAGGTGGGGTTAGATATGTGAGGGGAAAATGTTGCTGATAGGACACATTTTAATAAAATGGTAATGACAATTGTCTTCCTTGTGTGATCTGCAGAGAGATATGCCAGAAAGAAGTGGCAGTGCCTGTGTGATCTTTGCATAGATAGCTACAGGTACCTCAGAGTGCTGCGACTTTAATTTACCCCTTACCAGAACTTTCTTTCTAGTTAAAATGCTGCAAGTATGCTATGGCTGGAGAAGCGTAGGGTAGTGGTATATTTCCTTTTTCTTTTTGCTGTCTCTCTCCAATGAGGTCAGCTTTGGTTGCAGGGCAGCTGCTTTGTTAAATCGGCCTCATGTCCCGTTCATCACCAAAAACCGTGTTACAGACACAAACACATATGCACATACACATAGGTGAGATGTCACCATTAGCTTTGTCAGAGTATCTTCATCCCTCCATTTTTAATTGTGAAATATTTCCCTAATTTCCAAGCAAAGTTATAATTGCACATCTTGGGGGCACAGAGATCAAATGCTTTGTAATTAGCTAACAGCGACGGAGTACTTGGATGTGCTGTTTACTGCCTAAAAAGATAAAACAAATAAACTTCAAGGCATTGTTGCTGCTTTATGCAGATTCTATTTTCCTTAATAATGCTTGATGGATGTGTGCTGTAGAGGGCTAGAGGAGACCTGGCCTTGTAAGTGATGATCTTAATACACAGTTACAACCACAGGCGAATTCATTTGTTTGCATATATTTTCCTTATTAAACAAATCTGTAAACAAATATGGGTTTGGATGGCTTTTACTTAAGTTATGCATCTATGTGGCTCCGCAGCCCCCCTCCCTTCGCTTTTGCCTTCTGTTCATCATGCTCATCATGAGTTTTACTTGTGTATTGTGTTACAACGGCATGCTGGATTGCGGAGGACAGGTGTGTATGTCATGCAAATGTGTCCTGGTCTCCCAGCACATATGACACTGTGTCGACGTCGTGAAAGAAGCCACAGACACCAGCGATAAAATCAACATCTGTTTCTAATAACAATGTGTTATATGTGACACGTTTCTATGTGGGGGAAATATGTGAAGAAAAACCCACAATGCATCACAGTTCTTTGAAAAAACACCTATAGGACATCAAGTCGTCAGCGCTAGTGATGAACCTGCGTCTTTGTGTCACCGTCCTTATGTTGCATTCACATGATAGGCATTAATGAAAAAAGTCATTCTGTTCAGTGCAATGTAAGAGCTGATTAACACACCCTCATTCTGCTGAGGTTGTCACAGTGTAAATTTAGTTATTTGGAGTTGAATCTTACAACGTCAACAATGTAGGATTTGCAGGCTTAATGGGACACCAAAAATAGAAATTCTCATATCAGCAAAGAAAAGAACACTATGACTGTTTTAAGTTAAAAGTATCAGAGCAATCCCACAGAGAAAACACATCATATGGAGTTTTCTGATGTCCACTGGTCCTGAATGGCTCAATCCGAGGACTGAATTCAGTTGTGTTGAACTCACATATCTGGATCCCTCTTCTGTCCCTTCAAGCCCACCCTTAAATGCCCCTTTTTGGACAGATTGGTTGCTCTGTGTTTAATACCTACATCTTTCCATACACACACACACACTCTGTGTGGTCTTGGTTGAGAAGCAGATGTTCAATGCCAGTGTGTCTTAGGAGACACGCGACAAGGGATGTGTGTGAGTGTGTTTCCTGGGGATTTGGGGAAAACGCACACCGTCGGTTGCATTGCATCTCAGTAAACCAATACGGGGGCCGGTCTGGGCCGAGCAAGCAGCAATTCCTGAATAATGACCTGCTCCAATGAGCATGAAAACTCCCCCAACTGGCTGCATTTATCACACATCAGCCACAACAAACGGCCTTTTGTTTCATCCTCTTCTTTCTTTCCCCTCCCTTCCTTCTTTCCCCTCCCTTCCTCCTGCTGCCAGTCCTCCTCTCACCCGTTTAGTGACCATTCAGAAGCTTAACTGACAAGTCCCTTCCTATCAGGGTGGAGACATAGAAGCAGTAGTTTCCTGGCTGCTCTGAATGTACTAATGTCTAGATTGCTTTTGCAACCTTTTTTCATAGAGTGAATGACTGGAAGTGTAGCGTCATTGACAGACTTAGTCAACCGCTGCCTCTGTCTGAGCCTCTGGAAAAGATTTGATGTAGATTGATGACCCTTGATGTATGCGCCATGTTAGGCCCTTGCTTATGTTGCACTGCTCTGACAAAACGCAGAAGAGTTATGTGGTGCACATCCTGTAACAGCTGCACAGTGTGATAGCGAGGCAAAAAAGATAACAATCTTCAGTCTGCATGATTCTTAGTCCTCATTCCCATTGTGGCATGTGGGACATATAAGGTTGGATGTTGAATAACTCAAGAAGAGGAAGAATAGGAACCATAGACACATTTTCAAAAATTAAATTTTCTGGTAAAGTAGTTAAAGAGCAAGCTTGAAGATCAGGTAGCTGTACCAGCAGTTATTGTTTGGCAGCATCACACCAATTATCTCATATACATCCACTATTATTTTAAGCATTTTTAGATTAGAATGTATCTGCACACATCACATACGCAACTCCATTCATTTTAACCGAAAGATAAAAGGAGACATGTTTGCTGTATGTTTGTTTGCTGTATGTTTGTTTGCTGTATGTTTGTTTGCAGTATGTTTGTTTGCTGTATGTTTGTTTGCTGTATGTTTGTTTGCTGTATGTTTGTTTGCAGTATGTTTGTTTGCAGTATGCTTTCAGATGAGCATGGAGTACTTGTGAGTGATGTGTGGTGGGGATGCTCACAGGCAGGACTGCTCCTCCTGTACGGGATGGTGAATATAGGACCAGACGGGCCGCCGGCTCCCGTAAAGCCTCATCCATAATTTGTACCTCCTTCTCCCTCAACTCAGATATACTATATATAACCAACTACAGCTAACAGCTAAACTAGGAGGAAAGACAGAAAGAAAGGACTGTGAGGCAAGGCCAGACTGCTGATCACTTTTAGCCCTGTTTGCCCCGTCTTGACCTTTTCTGAGTAAACACAGCTCCAGTAGTACCAACATGTTTCCCCGATCTACACCCTCATTGGCTGAAGTGCACTTGAGATATCTCCACGTTGACCTTTGCTCCTTTTACTCTGCTAAGGACCCTTGTCTTTCTGCTTCCTCTCTTTAGCCTCTGTGTGTCATCTGTTTGGTGGCTCTACAAACGTCTCGCCATCTCTAATTACCAACAGGCTCAACTTTCCCAACTAAACAACCAATTACCAGCGCTTTAGCCCTGCCCAGTCCTATGTTTCCTGATACAGTGTCCTATTAGGGCCCCTTATTTCTCCCCCAGCATAATTGAATCCCCTGGCTGCTCATCAGTGGGCTAATTTAAGCCAATGTGCAGAGTTGGTAATCAGAGGAGCTGCCTATTAGACTATCAGACCCCAATTAAGTGCCTCTTATTTCCAACATAACAAGCCACTATCAGCCCTGCTGTTATTGTATTTCCCTCTTTAGTGCCCAGTTTTGTTTGTGTAAATCTGTGGTCTGTTTGGTGAACAAGAAGAAGAGAGGGAAAAAGAGTTTCAGTGTTAAGTTAACACTGATACAGGGCCTTTCAAGAAATATGTGCACAAATGAAGATGGACATTAATTAGGGTGACAATCCAGTGAGCAAAAGATCTGCTGTCTGATTGATACAGTTCAGTGGTTAGGATGTGACCAACACTCATGTGTTCTTTACCGTGAAAACTCTTTTCACACATTTTTAAAAGGATTTTGTGAATCACTTTGTGACAGTGGAGCGGAGTTCATGTTAAAGAAAGTTCCGCTTTCCAGCTAAATCCCAGACTTATTATTATTAACCTTTATTGTACCCATTGTGATTGCAAGATCTCTTTTTCAAGGGAGCTGTCTGGCCAAGACAGCAGCAGCGTTGAGTTTCCAAATACATACAACCATTAAATGATAAAATATACATTGTAAAAACATACAGAACCAACTCAGTAAAAACATTATAAAAATACCTACAGTAACAACTCACTAAAAAAAACATACGTTTAAGAAAGAGCAGACGAGATAAAAGAAACACAAAACATATTTGGTTAAGAACATAATAATGAAAGTGAAAGTCAAGCAATTTATTAACATAATATCACCAACATTTTGTGAGAAAATTTACATTTAAGTTATGAATTTTGAAAAATGACAACATCTGCCTCATGCTGCCACCTGTGTCTGCCAGAACTCTGCTGTGACTTCATGCAGCTGAAACTTGACGAATAGCTTTGAAACGGACAAAGTTCAGACATGAATGCACTCGCCACCGGCACCTCTTTCTGTCCTCTCACAACTTTTCCCCCTCTCTTTTATTATTCCCCCCTCCCCTGTTCCTATGTCCTGTCGAGTTGACTGGTGCAGCTGAGGGGAGCCAGAGTGTGAAGGAGGCCCACCGAGGGCTGATGAGGACTGTCTTAGCAAAGCACGTCTCAAGTGTGGGACTGTGTTTCTGCACTTCAGTGGGTGTGTGTATATACAGTATGTGTATGCCTTGGTAGGAAGAAATAGTCGTGTGTGTCTCGATGTCTAAGTGTGTGTGTTTGGTGTTGGTGTCGACTCCCCATAGCCTAATTAAAGGGTGAAGAAAGCCACTCACAGGGAGATTAAACCTAAAAGGGTAAATTAGCACTCAAAAGGGGTGTGGCAAATTCACACATACGCACAGGCCATGAAATCTCTTCTGACACCTGTGAAAAAAAGGGGGGAAAAAGAGAATAAGGATGGAGAGAGGGGAAGAACTTTAGTATTTCTATAGCAGAGCTGTGTGCTATGTATTTGTTAAGATGAAGATCTGGACAGGGCACTTTATTTGAAATTAGAGATCATAGTTTTGGGAAGCTGCTGGTTCCTCACTTTGTGCTTGTGTTGGCTGATTTCCTGGAGGACCTGTCTATTTTACTTTATTAATTTACTTTCTTTGTTGTTGTAAGTCACTTTGGATAAAAGTCTCTGCCAAACGATTGTAATGTAATATAATTTCGGGACTGCAGAGCCACAGCTGTCTTAAAATATCAAACTGACTTACGATTATCCAAATATGAAACTCAAGAATATCAAAACAAGCTTCAGCTCCATATTTCAGTGTTCGAACAAAAGTTTTAACAAAAAAATATTTTGATTCCAGCTTAATTGAGTCTGTCATGGAGCCGTAAACCCCACCCTCACCGGCCTGTATTTAATTCAGACTTACATTAAACACCAAACAAAACATTAAATTTAATTCTTAACTGCGATATTTTTTAAGGGTCATTTCAAGGGATAATGTTCCTTCACTTACCCTTTTGAATGTCTTACCGCGCTGTTAGTTTTGGCTTTATTGGCTGCAGTTTTAAAGGGGTATTCCAGTGATTTAGTATTGCAACCGCAACACTTGAGGACAAGGTAGAGACAAATAAATAAATGCTCAAAATGACGTATATAGTATTCATAGTATTTGTTTTAAATATCCATATCCCCTGTTTATAAAGCAAGCTCTCTGTAGTCTTCAATCCCAGGCTGAGATAACATCGATGACCTCATCAGGGTGTCCTCAGCGTTATGTCACAATTTCCATTAAAAATTACTAATGGAAACTGGGACATCAATGCTTAATGGGAATGATTTACTTTTTTTTTTTTTTATTCAGTGTCAGCAGTTGTGCACTGTGTGTGTGACAGATGTGCATGCTCACACACGTGAAGGACAGATGTTTCATGTCACATCATTGTCCAGTCACATAGATAGCCCACAATGCTAACGCCCTGGGCTTCGCTGACATCTTTTTCTAAGTGTCTGCCCAACACTACTCTCTCAGTACATCAGCACTGCCTCTCCCCTGGTGCCGTGTGTTTGTGTGTTATGATGTCTTACTGTTTGGGTGGATGTGGTCGTGTGTGTTGAGAGTGAGTGATGTGACTCTGGGCCAGCCGCTGAATCTGCCACGCTATCCGTCTCCCTATCTGTTTGCCAGTCTGTCTGTTGTCTCCTCTGCTTTGTCTTCTACTTGTGTTTGACTGCTATCAGACAAGTGTTGTTTGAGAGAGTGTGTGTACATGTCATCTGTCAGTGTCTTTCTCAGACATCTAACGGAGAACACATACTGTATAAAGATACACACACACGCACAAATTCACACAGAACTTCATCTCCAGTTCTATTGTTCTTTGCCCGGAGGACTAAGTGTGTATGTTTGCACGTATAAAAGATTTCATGTGTATTGATGTGTTTCTGCCAATGCATGCACACACACACAAACTCCTGCATGTCTTTCTGTTTGTGGGTGTAAGAAAATAGATCTGGGTTCCGTCACGGCTGGGCCTGCAGGCATAAGAGGCCTTAACGGATGTCTCTCTCAGTGCAGCACACAAACAGGTCTCAGACCCTCTCCCTCCTGGACTCGCAGAGAGGAATACAGATTCAGGCTCCTCTCTAGATAGTGATCAGCCTTGCCGTGCCTTCAGAAATGCTATCTTCACCGGGCGGCTGAATTGATAATACTCCCCCCTACGCATTTTATTACAAAGGCCCAGTTTGTAAAAAGGTAATCATTTACTGTTGCTACTATCTCCCCTGAGCCATACATCTTCTGTCTTCACAGGACAAAGTTCTCCTGCTGCTACCGATGCTGTTTTTCTTTTTCTTTTTTTTACTTTGTTGGTTTGTAGATGGCTACTTTTAGGTTTATCTCCTTTAGCTTCCTCTTAGTTTTACAAAGCCACCTTGTAGGATTCGATTTTGTTAAATGTATGTTGTGTTAACTTTTGCATACTTGTGTGGTTGCCCTGTGTGTGTGTGTGTGTGTGTGTGTGTGTGTGTGTGTGTGTGTGTGTGTGTGTGTGTGTGTGTGTGTGTGTGTGTGTGTGTGTGTGTGTGTGTGTGTGTGTGTGTGTGTGTGTAGGAGACAGAAATGCTGAAAATGACAGTGAATGAAGGACTAATCCTTCTGGGTACATAGCGGAATCCAATACCAAGTACCAAAATCTCATCATTTCAATTATCATATTTATCATATTTATTCATTTTCTCTCAGTCAGGCTTAATGCCGTCTCTCTTCTCCTCCCTCTTCCTCCCTTACTGCTCCTTCTTCTGTGCATTAATCTATTTTTCCCTCCGTCGCTCTCTCTCCACTGGCGACATGTGAGGCTGCCAGTCATGTTGACTGACAGCACTCAAGTGGCCTACGGAAAAGCAGCTCATTTTTCCTTTTTCCTTTTTTTTTTTTGGTCAGACGTCATTCTGGTGATGCTGGGGCCTTATCAGGAAACCCAATTTATTGCAGTTTCTCTGGGCAAAAGGGGTTGTCACTCACGCTGACTGACAGCTCTCAGATTTGCCAGCTGCAGTGCAGGGATTTCCTTTAAGTTGTTATGTTTTTTCTTTTTTCACGTACTGTCAGATTATTTTACAGCAAATGGACATACATTCACACTTTACACACAAGACGTAGCGGAGAGATCAGCCTCGCTGCCTCGTCTCTAAACCGTGTTGTTTTCATCTGACCTTGGCGGTGATTTTGACTGACAGTCCTGCTCGCCTCGCACTAGGTCGAGTTCAGCTTTGTGAACATCTTTGTTTGGGTAATTGTTTTATTCTGCAGGAGGAACTGAGAGTAAAGAAAAGAAACTATTAAGGTAAAACACACTTGATTCGTGGAGAGGTTTGTTTTTATGTGCACGTGCAAAAACATGTTTGTTTTCACTGCTAAGAAAATTACATGTGGGAATGGGTTCAGGTATGAATTTATGTTCTCGACTGTGTGTTTTTACTTTCCCTGTGTGTGTTTATGAGTGAGCCTCATGTATGTATGTGGACAAACAAAAATGATGCATTCATATGCATTTGAAAGCACATCTATGTATGTCATCATGAGTGTTTTTTTGTATGTCCCTGTCTTTGTAAGCATGTGATACGTGTGTGTGTGTGCGCACGCGCGAACCAGATCCCTTGTGTGTCAAGTATGACCTCCGAATCTCGAGGCTTATCGTGGCGGTGTTCCACATTATTGATAGCGAGCAGAGATATCGACAGGCCAAGCGCCGGCAGCTTGCAGCAGCGCCGGCAAGCGGGATGGGACTTTGATATGACATATTGTGCGTCTCAGCACCAGCCATAAATAATTCTGACACGTTTTTGTATGCATGGGAAAGTCCTTGATTCAGCCTCCCATAAAAATAAACTTCTATTATGGAAGGTATTTGTCAAGTGGGTGCGTGATGGATGGTCCGGCGTTTACCCCGTGGCAGGACGATGGGTTATGGATGCCCGCCGCCCCTTGCTGGGGGAGGAGTCGCACCCAGCAACGCTGACACCAGAGTAATTACTGCCCTCCTCACCACGGCAACGGAGAGAGGAAAGTGGAGGAGAGATGAGGGCAGAGAGGTTTTTTTTTTTGGGGGGGGGGTGCTTCATACACACACCTGCAACTCCTTCCATCCTTCCTCTGCACACTTTTCTGTTAGGTGATAAGGGTGATGAAGGCTGTAAGGGCAGTGATGGATGGATGGATGCAGGCAGGACCGCTCCTCCTGTATGGGACAGTGAATATTTTTGGATGATGTTGCCAATTTTTGGGTTCATGCCTCTTTATAGTAAAGTTGTGATGATTGGTCGATTAATCAATCTCCTATCAGAAGGATTAATTGGCAACTATTTTGAAAATTAATTATATACAGTATTTCAGCGTCTGACTTTAGGCTTTAGGATTGATCATCAGAATCAATCAATAATGAAAATACAAATGTGTTCCTCTATTCATAGTAAAACAGGTTTTTTTCATAGACAACATTGTTCCCACTTTGATCAAAGTACATTTTGTTGCGTCTCTCTGTCTTGGAGCTGACAGAATTAGTTAGACAGAATTGAATGATCAATCACATGTCAAAAACTAACTAACTAACTAACTTTTTTGATCAAATGTAAGTGTCACAGCAGGAAAAGAAGGTACAATAACTCATGTGAATAATACATTAGCAAATATACAGAAAAATAGATATACATGGCATCTACTGAAGCATTGAGACAAAAATTAACACCATTTTCACCCAACATAAATCCAAACTACAAAGTGATTGAGACAAGGTTAAGATTTGTTGGTTTTCTTTGCAAATGAAAACCTTTTACTTTTGGACAGTTGACTGGACAATACAAGCAACGTCAAAACGCCACCTTGACCTGTAGGACATTAATACAAAATTATATAATCAAACAAATAATGATGACGATATGTTGTAATAGCTGCAAATACTTGATTTTCATGGGATCTTTTCAGTCCAGCATCCACTCCCAGTTTTTGTTGTTGTAATGCAATCAGTTTGTGTTTGTGGTTCAAAAATTGCAACACTGATATTTAGAGCTCATACACTAGCATACTAGTGTGCCTTAAAATGAACGTTGTGATGATTCACTGATATTAAACTTATAAATGTAACAAAAAAAACAATTCTTAAGTTTACTTCCACATTAGTTTTGCAGATAAAGGTTAGATAAGAGCAGAACATAAAGAGTGCTCTCGTCTTGGCACACTTATGAATATGTGCAGGTGTTTGTGTGTGCTAATGAGCGCACATGTGCACGGTTCTATGTCAATCTGGTAGCCTGGGAGCCAGATTGAGCAGAGGCTTGGGTGCCATCTGAGGAAGAGGAGGAAGGTAGGCGTGGGGTTGGGAACAGGTGAGGGATGGGTCCTCTCCTAACCGCCATTATCCCCGCTACCCTGCGTGGGAGTCCGGGTGGGGCGGGGGGGTCAGGGTGGGGGCCACAGTGGCAGCCTGTCAGAGACTGAGTGGGAGTGACACCTGTTCACCGCTGCCCACCCCTTTATCCCTACAGCTGCTCTGCTCCCTCTGCCTCAACCTTACCCTCCCTTCCATCGTCACCGCCTTCCTCCTCTTCCTCCTCCTCCGTAGCAGTCAGCATGGAGGAGAAGCTCGTTACAGCAGGCCGGGGTGCAGCAGATAGGACCGGTCCAGATGTTCCTGCACGCGAGGAAGGAGGAGGGTTTTGTCAGGACACAAACACAAACTCAGACAATTACAGGAACATCAGCAGATTGTCTCGGTGCCACTAAGGCTGCTGTTAAGTGAAATAATTGGTACAAGATGGTGTATGTAAGTCTACTGGCATAAGCCACAAACATACACACTCTCTTCAAAAACACATGTGAACATAGACCTGGGATTTGTTTCATGTACAACCCTTCAGTTTGTCTAGTTTGGCAAACAGAAATACACATTTTTTGAGTATGTATTTGAGTATTTTATAATTATTCCAAACTCCATCAAGAAGTTTCCATTTTGTAGTGCAGACTAAGTTGTGTTATTGTCCTAAAATATAGTTTACACCTGTGTATTTTCTAAGCCAGTCCAGGAATTCAAACCAACAAACCCACCATCGCAGTGATGCTATTCTGACCTCCATTTGTCTGCGATCTTTATGAGGAGAACAACTTTTTTTATAGCCACATTTTGTGGCGTTTGCAGTACGAAACATTCATTGATGAATAAATTTTAATTCATTTATATCACGTTCACCCTCATATTTGAACCTTTATGTCAGGCTAAATAGCTGGTTAACTATTACACGTGTTAACCCTCTGATACACCGCTCACGCACAAATGCAGACATCCTTAAGAAATGCTTGTTTGCATGAATCGCGCCTTGTTTAACCTGCTAACCCTTTCCTAAGGCCCAGATAGGTGGACTGAAGCTGCTGTTGGCCGCTACAGATGAGGGGTCAGGGAGAGGAGCGGGCCTCGGTCAATAGGCTTAGAAGACCATCAGTGAATATTGATTGTGGCGGACAGTGAGGCCAGCTCTGCACTAATTGTTTCTTTACTAGCCTGTGGCAAAGACAACAGTCACAGGCGGGGACTCATGAATCTTACATCTGTTTTGTTGCGAAAGCACCAGGAGTTAATAGCCTTTGATTACCGAGGGGATTGTGTGTGTATATGTGTGTGTGAAGGATGAGGCACATGTAAGAATGTGTGTGTAATGTGTTTATGTAAAACAGAATCAGGGGTTTAGCGAATGAATGACACGCTTCTATACTAAATCATTCGTGCATTTGATTGATTTAACTTCAGCAACAGAATCATTTTATAATTTCACCATAACAATAAGTAACGTCTTTGCAAATATTTTTGCAAAAGAACATGAAATTGAATTATTTTGCACCAGTCGTGATAATATTCTTATGGTGTCCTGTTTTTTGGGGGGCAATTTGAACATCGGGTCAATTAAAGGAATGACAGTTAAACTGTGGCCTTAAAGTGGAACTTTTCTTTTTTAAGTCAGTGTATATATTTTTAGTTTGTGTAACTGTGTTAGCTGAAGGACTACATTTTCCAGTTTCTTAACTTCTACATATCTACATCTACATATTGTCATATTGTACCTGCAATGACTTTAAGTAAGTGCTTTGCGTGAAATCTCCTTCTCCACCCTTAAATCTGAGTCACTAACATGGTGCTTATGTAGTTATTTCACCTGCTCATCATTTACACAATGATACAAGTAGTTTTTCTGCACCCTCACAACCCCCTCCCTCCTTTATTTCTGCCAGGCCACCATCAGTTTTACTGGTGTTGAGCATTTTGTTGAGGTTCCAGAGGCCATGTTTCTGTGCGAGGAGTCGTATCTGCTATTCTAACCCTGCTGCAGTGGCCAAGCTGAATTCAACTGCGTGTGGTTTGTTTATTGCGTACAGCAGCAGAGTTTGTTTGTGGCCAGCTGTCAGAGCGGCCAGCCAGTTGTGATGAAAGACACTTGGACCTTCCCATCCATTTCACATTTGCTCCAATCAATTATTCAACAGGACAGCCAATTAAAAATGAGGGAGAGCGGTCAGGGCCTCGCCCCCTGAAGGCCGCCACTAGACAACTCTCTCCGTGAATAATTGGTGCAATTAATTTAGCATTGAGCAATAAAGGAGTTCTCACTCTCCTCTCTCCCTCATCTCTCTCACTTTCTCTCCCTATATACTGCAGAACCTCTCAACACACCAGTCATTACAGACACACATCACAACAACGCACACACTACGGCAGTAATAATAGTAGAACATTTGTGAACTATTGTATAAAAGGCAGGTGAGGCAGTAGCTTCTCAATCCCCCCCCTCCTTTTTATTGAAAGCAATAGTCAATCCATCCAGAATGTGATAAATCTTTAAAAGATCGTTTTTAGTGTGGAGCTAAATTGAATTAAGTGCATTTTAACAAGAATCAAAAGGCATAAAACTGAAAAAAATAACACCTTTCTTTCATTATATTTGTGGATATTTACTTCATAATGATCACCATCTGGATGTAATGCTTTATCTAGCCTGTTATTTCCTTGCTATATCCCTGGAAATTTAGTCACACTAACAAAAACACAGCTGTGCCCTCTGGGATACACACACACACACACACACATTCTTGGGACGCAGTGGGAGAGAATCTCAGCTACATTTTGAAGGATCTTGGTCAGACAGTAAATTATTACCTTACAAAGGAGATATTCCCTTTGCTTGATTCTAAACATTTCTCCCTCTTATTGTCCCTTATCTACAATTATGGTTAATTTGCTGCTGCCCTCATGAGATGGTGCCTGTACTAGTGATGGCACACACACACACACACACACACACACACACACACACAAATTAATAAGAACACTCAGGAGGAGGGTAATGATGACAACAGCTTTGATTTATTCAACAGAAGCGTTATGACGGAGCAAGCATCCTCCACAACTTACCTCATCTCTCCACCTTCCCCTCCTTTATTGATCGATCTCTAACTCCTTGTATACCACCCACCCACCCACACCCTCCCCATGAGCAACCCCCACCAGCCTCTTCTGATAGCCGGATTGACAGTTGAGTAATTTCACTGTCAGCGCTGACTGACACATTGTAATGAGAAGACGTTTCAGGGCAGCATAACAACACAAAATAATTTCCAATTTACCGGTCATCAAAAGCACCGTTACAAAATGAAGAGAGCAAGGGAGGGAGGGCGAAGGAGAGAGAGAGAGAGAGGAAAGGGGGAGGTGAGGGGAAACACAACAGTGGATTTATGGCTTCAATTACTGATATTTCACATTTAGTTTAAAGCGACATGTTTTTGTAATATGACAGGCTTCACTGGATTTGAAAACCTCTTCAGACCTCTCCTCTCTCCTCTTCTTCGTTTTTTTTCCCACCCATTTCTCTCCCTTCTTGCCGTGGAGATAATGAAAGGGCGAATGAGGGGGTTGGTGGGGTGGGTTGAGGAAGAGACTGATAGCTGTGACTCCTGAGCCTCTTTAGAGAGCCAAGGCGGAAGGAAGACGAGGCCTGGAGCTTTGATGTAGATGAATCTCACTGCATCTCACCCCATCATTCACCGGTCGGGCCTCAGTCTCTACCCAACCTGTCACAGGCGGGATTTACAACTGTACCTCACTCATCATTGATGGACTTAAACTGCCTCATGACGATAACTGGTGGGTTTCAACATTTTTTTCCTCCCTTCTTATCGGTGGGTTGGCACAGTG
The DNA here is from genome assembly GCA_037577475.1 of Chaunax sp. Z400. Lineage (NCBI taxonomy): Eukaryota > Metazoa > Chordata > Actinopteri > Lophiiformes > Chaunacidae > Chaunax > Chaunax sp. Z400. The sequence continues at coordinate 11,320,246 of CM075190.1, read as the reverse complement.
TGCATGTCTTACAGGAAAAGGGATTCTGTTTTTCTTTCCTCTTCCTATTTCATTTTCTTCCACCTGTTCTGTATTTTGACGATTAAGACTTGCCACACCAGGGTTTTTTCTAAACCAGGGTGCTGCACCCTCTCACCTATGGCGTGTGCCCTCTTACCAAAATTCAGATTTGGCCTTAAATGCCATACATGGCATTTTTATGCTAATAAACAACATGCTTTGATTTCACATAGCTCAGACGTCCATGGCAGTATCGTATTTATGTACTTGTATGCAGTATGAGGTGACTTAGAAGGAGGTTCTCTCCTACAATCCAGAAGAAAGCCAAGGACTGTCAGGAGCAGAAGAAGTTGAAGTCACAAAGCTGATGTTACTGAAAGCCAGATCAGGACCATGAAAGGATTGATCGAGCAAGAATACAAGAAGAAGAAAAAAAATCCCCCTTGAGATCTTATCTTAATTAGAGCAGTGGTACCAGGAGGATAGAATAAAGTTCCAGTTCTAAGTTTCCCAGGGTCTCTCCTCCACAACGCCCTCTAACAGCAGCAGGTATATATCAAGTCCGTTGTCCGTTGAGTGGAATTGTGTACACCAGTGCCAGTGGTTACCAGCATGAGGCTGGATAGCAACATAACTATACACAATCTTCTCCACCCATGCACACATCACTCTTGTTATATGTCAGTATTTGGCACAGTCTGCTGGTCATTCTCTCAATAATGCTGGAGATGGTGACATCCTCAGGACACACTGGATGCACACAGTTCACTTTATGAGGGGAGCCGATGTGATTGGCCGTGATTATTACCAGCCCCTAATGCTAAAGTTTCTAATGAGCCGTCTTTTGATTTGCACCGCTGGCACTGTTGCACAGCTGACTGCACCTCGCGTGGAAATCATCGTCTTTATTGAATAAAAAAACCGCTTGTAACCTGTTTGAAGCCAACATAACAAAACAAATTATCGACAAATATGATGAGGTGCCATTTTCACAATTTCAAGTCACAGCAAACCCAGAAACTGATATTTTGTTTACCGGTGTACAATTCAATGTTCCTCAGATGTTTTTCTAAGGGCTTCAATTGTATCACCAGTGGATTTCAGATATTGGTTTTTGTTTTGAAGGAAAATGGACTAGATTGTATTGATAATGGCCCAGAGTTCAAATCTAGAGGCAAAAGTGTAAGGTCAATTTACTTTCATATGTATTATCTAAAATGTAGGGGATTGATTGGGCTGTAAACCCTGGAAAAACAAACAATAAATCCTCTTGTACGCTGCTCCTTGAATTTCACACCTCCCCACCTCATCAGTGTTGCTTTCCCAGCAGAGCTTCTCTGCCTGTCCTATCACCTGTGTCCTCTTACGCTGAATTCATTCACATAAACAGGTACATGAGTCACCTCCCACAGTGCTCTCCAGGCAACACTCGCATTGTGTGCATATGCACATGTACTCGTGTGTGTTTATACTGTACGTTCCCCACCTCGTAGCCTGCCCTCCACCCAGCTGTTCGCGGTGTCGCAAGAGAGATTGATAAGTTGACGCTAAAAGCGCTTTGTTTGAGGAGCCTCCTGGAGTGAGAGAAAAACACCACCTGCTTGCCACAGCACTATGAGAGCACACACACATGCATGCTGTATACACACGTCACTCAGTACAAAAGATCAGCCAACAATTGTTTATGCAGGAGGAATTTAAGTCCAATTAAACAGCGGTCCATAATATTCACAATATGATATTATGTCTCATTTTACAGTATATTGATTATATTGATATGTGAACATCTAAAACATTTAGAATTGATTTTCTTTAGTATGATATTTTAAATTATGTATTGTGTCATGTATTTATCAGACATTGGTTCTTGAAGAATCATAAATAGTTAGGAAAAGGTGAATGAAACACTCAAGTGATTGCTCATTCATTCATATTGTTTTTTCAGACAATTATCATCATTGATTTAAAATAAACACTGTTAGATCATTATAACCCATTCAGCAGGATACATGAGGGGTTGTGTCGCCTACAGTAATCGACATCAATTATGCACAAGCTGACTAACAAGCCAAACTAAAGATGTTATTGCCGTCACTGCTCACAGCATCCTTGATGCTCGACTGTAAATGTACATGATGGAGAAGCAACCTGAGCAGATACCAGCTGAGGTTAACTCTTCGTTTGCGAGTGTGCGATGCAATGCTGCTGCTTAGCCGAAACCTACTAAGCAAAGTTACAACCACCTGTCTGCCTAATTTTGCAGCAACATTCATGTGTAAAAAAAAAAAAAAAGCGCACATGCTTATAAAAAGTATTATGCATGAGAAAACAAAGCAAAAGTAAGACTGCTGGCTGTAGTTGAGGTGGCCACGAGTTAGAGAGGCATAGTCAACAATCGAAATTTAACTGTTCCTGTCAAAACTCCATCCTATAAAAATACATTTTTTAGGGGAAAGTTCAAAACGGCAGCTAGTATCTGTTGAATTTTGTTGTGGGGCTTATTTGTCAGGGGTTTCATCTAACCTGTCAATACATCATATTTTGCTTCGTCTTAGTCTGCTTGAAGCCTTTTCTTTTTTTTAAGTTTGTCGTAGTCTTTTTAAAGTTTTTTTTTTTTTTTAAATGGGGGTTCCCAACTACTCCGAAGGACGTCTGAATTACCACTGTGGAAAAAGGTCAGTTTATTCAGAAACATACAGTGGTTACAGTAAAGCGAGGCTCTTTGTCTTGAATTCCTACATTGCTAGCAGTGATTTAGAGTGTGTGGTCCAAGGAGATGGCATGTGTTATCCCCAGTGGAATGGCTTTTTTTTTCCCCTGCAGTGCTCATGGCCTTTTGAGAGCATTTCTACCTCAGCCCTCTGCTGCCAACGCCACGCACCGCAACACTCAACGCGCACATGAGCATACAGAACACTTTATAAGTGTGCATATTCCTGTACATATGAGTGTGTGTGTGTGTACCTGTTAGTGCCATATGTCTCTTTCCCCAGATACAGCTTCATATCAGCTCCAGAAAGCAAAGGAACAGAGCCAAAAGACTAACAGTCAGCCACTGTACACCGCAGTCAGCACACATGCCATTTACACAAGCACTTAGTAACAGAGGAAAACAAGATACCTACCAATGAGGAATATGGTTTGGAAAAAAGAAAAGAAAAAAAACGTGGAAACATTCTTATGCATGCATGTGTGATCCCGCGTGTTTTTTTAGTTCTGGACCGTGACACTTTATCCGTCCTCTATTAGAATCCCTGAATCCAAACTTGTGGTATTCAATCATTTTGATTAAAAGCCGCGGTCTCTAACAGAAGTGTTGGGAGTGGAACTGCACGGCGGCCTGCCACGTTTGAGAATTCATATATTTTCATAAACTTTTAACAATGTCAATGAGACACGTCTTCAATCTTTGGCCGTGCGACGGCAGGGCATTCAATCTTTCTTTAGCTTTTTCGACAGAAAATTTGAATACGAGTGCAGTGTTATTAATGTGACAGTTCATATGGAGGGCTTCATGGGGGGATTTGTGGGTGGGGGTGGAGGGGTTTATTAGTTTTGGAGACACTTGAAGCAGAGAGAAAAGGAAGGGGAAGAACCACGCTCTGTTGGGTCAAATACAGCTGGAGGGGCCTTCTTTGCGTTCCCAGCTAACAATGACGTTAACATTTTAATTTTGCACGCCCAATTAACAGCACTAACTAACCAGAGACATTAATTTCTGCTGCAGCTTCAATATTAAATAACCAAATCCATTTTTTTCCATGTTGTGGATCTCTTATTTATTTATCATTTTGTTTTGCACTCCCCCAATGTTGTTATTTCATTGCTGTCAAATCAATATCGCTCTAATGCTGATATATTCAGTGGTATACTGTATGTCTGCTGTGACTCAGTTTTTTCAGTGTTTGTTTTGGGATATATCAATATGCTGGCCAATCAACAAAACTGATTTTGCTACTTCCGTGGGTTAACATAACATTAATGCTCGTATTAATATATGAAGAAATCATTATTTTTTTTTTCCTTCTTGCCTTAATTTAGGTTTATTTGAAAGTCACCCACCAGTGAGTGATTGAAGCAGGATGACTGTGTGAATCACATTTGGATTGAGAGAAGGTTAAATTTAGCCTGATGCAGTACAGTACAGTACATCTGTTTGCCCTTGATGTCGTAAAGAGCAAAGCCTGGCTAATACAAAATGGTTCGTCAATGCCAGATCAATGTGTACATCCTAAATGAATGCACACTGGCTACATAATCCAAAACAATAGCAAGGTAGAGCAGCACAGCGCTGTATTGAGTGTCTGTTGTCTTTGACACATCTTTGGTGTCATGGGTGGTGCCATAGAGGCGCCTGAGAAACAGGCCAGTCTCCATTCATATAGCTTTTATTACCATTCTCCAGTTACATGCCATATTAATGCAAGACATTTCATCAGCATTAACTTCGCTGGTGTAGATATCCATCTGTCAATATGCAAACACTGCCTATTGACCATGCTCATATTTATGGGATGATGTGTTTGTGTTGCATATAAACTTTGAAAAATAAGCGTTAGCTCATTGTTTCTGATTATATAAACCGATCCACAGTTACTTATGTGTCACTATACAGATGATCAGATGATTTTGTTTTTATTTGCAATGGTTTTGAGAGCAAGTTAAACAGCAAAGTTTTAAAAAAAAGACCATCAATAGAGCTAGGGGCAGCTATTGAGAATGATTATGCTAGCATGATCCCAGGACCATAGACTGTTAGCGGTTACCTCTGCGGCCACAGCAGCTCACTAACAAGCTACTACTTCAGCCTGGTCCTTTGCTTCTCTTTTCCTATACCACTATCTTGTGTGACTGTATCTTAATTGAAAGACATATTGCTGTTGAATTTTCAAAATGTGTCTTGATAATGCAGCACTACTAAGACGGGCAGTGGCGGCTCAGGAGGTGGAGCAGGTAGCTCACTGGGGCTCAATCTTACCTCCTCCCGTTCATGTATGTCGAAGTGCCCTTTGGAAAGACACCGAACCCCACATTGCTCCTGATAATTAGGCCAGCAGCCTCCACGGTTGCTCGCTGTGGCTCCTTCAGTGTGCGTGGAAACAAAAGCATTTTGGTGCATGATGTAGACTGCTGCCATTTTTACAAAAATGCATTTACACCTATTGTACGGGGGGGGGGTTGGAGGTGGCTGCCTTTAAAACCTCATATTCAGATAAAACCACAATTCATATGGGATGAAATATGTCTTTATGTTTTTTGGGTCAACAGAGCTTATAAAGGCCAACCATTGTCAACTCTTGTGTGTTAACATATGCTACAAGAATGTCCCTTTTTTTGTTAGCTGTGTTTATTTTCATCTGCACCTGAGCTTTTTCTTTAGCGCTGTGTTGCATACATGTTCCAGTTAGTTGCACACTGTCTGGCACACTATTTCTCTAATGTTTTTTTGTGGGGGTTTTTGTCTACCCTTACCTTCTATGCGTTGAGTTTCTCTCATCCTCTGCTGCGTATTACTGGCCCGTTGTCAGGAGAATGAATGTAGTCCGTCCCCCCCAGTGAAAACCTGGCTAGACACTGAGCGCTAACCCACTGGATAACAGATAGACACAGACACCCCACATCCCTTTTGGGAATTTAAAAGAGGGGTTCAGAGACTGTTTGTGTGTGTGTTGTGTGTGTGTTGTGTCTGTGTGTATGCCTGTGTGTATGTGTAGCGAGCAATCCTGTGGTCGTTTGTAACCTTGGCACTCTCATAGCACCTGCTGCCCAACCCAGGCAGCCTAGTAATGATGCAGACTGATGATGTTAATAAGAAGAGGTGCCCCCTTTGGCTACAGAGCTCAAGCAGGACACACGTGCCCTCTTATCCCTACACACAATCATACATGTGCACAAACATGCATACCTGAGCATGTTCAAAATACAACAAATCTTAGGCACGAATAAGCATTTTGCAAAATTCTGTTATCACCGTTCATTGGCACACACATATACAGTACACGACATCCATGATTCATCAGGAAGCCTCTGTTTGGTTTGTTCATGGTGGGGGGGCGGCTGAGCTGAGGAACACTACCTCCCTATCTGTACCGAGATACAGAAATAATAATGGAAATAAAAATGTGGTGCATGCGGTGAAAATCTTTCCGCTGGAAGGGAAAAAAAGGGAATTATCACATATCGTGACAACTTCTTGCATGTAGCAACGCTCTGTCTTTTTATTTAACAGATAATCATCAGTAATTGGCGGGTGATGTATGGTTTCTAGGCTGCGTTTACTGCAGGTACATATATATATATACACCAGTTCTCTTTTAATCTGCGTGGATTCACAGGATTCAAATGTTTGTTTGCAGTCTCAAGAGCTTAATCTCTTCCCTCAGCCATGATGCTGCTGTGCAGTAAAAACTGACCGGTGCCCAGCAAGTCCAGGTTGGTAGTTACTTTTCGTCTCAGTTTACCGTGTCTCCCGTTTTATTTTTGCCTCACACTCCGTAGGACTTGATGGAGTTGCTGTGTTTTTTTCCGGCCATGTCAGCACAGCACACACACTTTGACTCGCTCCCTTTCTCTTCCTCTGTCCCTCTCTCCGTTTCTCTCACAAGGTAAACATATTTTGCAGAAAAGCTGACGGAGAGCTTGTTTTAACAACCTCAAGGTCATCAAGTCAAAGCTTGCAGTCGTCACGCCAGCCTCGCTGTGTGTCGGTGGCCTTTGTGTACTAGTGTGTGTGTGTGTGTGTGTGTGTGTGTGTGTGTGTGTGTGTGTGTGTGTGTGTGTGTGACTGCGCTTGCATGTGTTACAACGGTATGGCATCTCCATGGCAGATTTATACCTCACTGTGCACCTTCAGTATTTCAGTAACAGTGCCTGTGTCTCCTCCTCAGCTCTCAGTGTCATTACAGAACAGGGCTAAATGCCACCAGTCCAAGTCCATTTCTCCATCGGTGTCTACCACAGCGCACACACACTGTGCCCACACAGACTCACAAACACACATTCTGTGCTTTCTTCTGCTGCCCCACTTTCAGTCACGATCCCCCAACTTAGCAGACTGCCTCCTGTTGCAAATGTTGCTATTTGCCTGCAACAGTACATTTGTCACAACAGCAAACCTGTTTATTTCCAGCTACAACCTGGTTTGATGAAATTCATCTCCTCCGTTTCTCTCTCTCTACACCAGTGATACTGTGTGGCGCATTCTACCATGATGAACATCAAAATCAGCCAGTTCCATTGTTCCCTCGCCTCTTTCATGGCCTGTCGATGCCTCCTCTCTGCGGTGCGAGGCTGTTTTAACCCTCCTGACCCGTCTCCCTGCCCTGCTTAGCTGTATTCTGGACATCCGTGACTCCTCTGGTATTACGGAGCTCCTTCAATCTCTCCCATCGATCCAACTCCCCCTCTGTTGCTATGTGCTTCAACCTCTCTCTGACCCATCCTCTACTGCCTCATAGTCCTGTCTAGTAATGTGCCCCCATGCAATGCCCTCCCTGTGTGTGCTCGTATGTTTGTGTGCGCACGTGCACGCATACGTGCATTCGCCGCTGACCTGAGTGATGAGCGGTGACCCTCTGGCTGGCGCCTGGCGTCCTCCTCACTCCTATTGATTAGATCTGAGGTTTCATACAGTAGCCTCCTCACGTGACTCTGTCATTTACTGTCTCTCCTCTGTCTCCGACTTGTCTTGTACCCACACACACACATTCACACACACACACACACACACCTGAATTCATTCAGTCACTTATGAAGCGTGCTTGTAAGTGATGAGCTCTTTCTCGTCTGCGCTAATGAACGCGAAAGAGGTTAAAGGCCTGGATTCGATATCGCATGTATGAACATACACAGTCATCCAGGAAAATTAGTTTAATTAAGAGACAACAGATGCAGCATGCTAAATGCTTGTATCATTTAGCTTATAGCCACAGAATGAGTCAGCAGCGGAGAGAAGTGTGAGCGAAGGATCAGAGAGAAAACGAGGATACAGCTGTCGATGTTAATACACATCTTAGGGTTGGATTTGATTTGATGGAGTGCGATTTGAGAGCCTTTCATTTCTCAATGTGCCAGGTCGTTTCCAGCCCTCAAAGCCTTTGGTAAACAGCGTCCTCAGAAAAACTAGACCTTTATATGTGTGTGTGTGTGTGTGTGTGAGCGCCTCTTCCACTCAGTCTTTGCCACAGTAATGCTCAGGTTAAGTGTAGTTGCAGGCTATTATACATCATTAGGGTAAGTAAGGCTCAGGCAGCACAGCAAGAGAAATGGACTCTTTCAGATGCTTCATTCCTCACCGGCCATGGCTGAAATAGGACCTGACGTCACACACCCATATACACACATACTTGTATACAGGCACGAACTCCCGCATGGGGAAAGCAGCAAGCCACTTATCCAGTCAGTCAGTCACAAATCACCCTGTCAATCAGGTGGTTTATAGAGGCTAAAGTCTCCTGATTACTGCTTGTCAGTCAGTCGTGCCTGCCACTCTTCTGCCATAGTGGAAATTAAAGTGTTCTTAATGGATAGATGTGAGTGTTTCATTGTGTTCTCACGTTTTATGATACATGTTAACAGCCTGGTAGGATTTAGAGTGTGTTAATTTCTTCTAACCATATCAATTAGAGTCAGGCTGGTTGGGTTAGATACAGGCCTTTCATTAAAACTGGAGATTAACCATCCAGTATGATAGGATGCAATTTATTCATGTTAATGTTGTGAAATTGATTAATTATTATATTTTCTGATTGTTTTGCCTTGAAATTGTCTGTAGTTTTAAGTCATCAGCATCTCCATGAAAAATGACATGAAAATATTGTCTATCAGAGATCAGCCTAGTTCTGTGTCCTTGCTCAGTTTTAGGCTATAGGTAGAACAAGTGGAACATCCTCTCCTTGTAGTGTAGTGTCTCCTGCCCAGAAGATGGACCTTCAGCTGGGTTTAAAGACAGTGGCTCGCTAGGTGGCACCGACACAGGAACATAGAGGTGATAGATGAAAGGAGGGCAGGAAAAAGACTAATTGTTCTCATTACAGAACAAATAAAAATCAATACCTCTCAAAGCAAGGGGGAGGTGGTGGTGGCCTTGACGGGCACTGTAGTTATTGCATAGGAGTGGATTTTGTTGGAATTACAAGCAGCGGCGATGGCTTAGTGAATCCGATCACATTTGAATGCTAATTCCAATAAAGGACAGCTAGATTAATAGATGTGACGGTCCAATGCTGCTCCTTTCCTCCATAAAGAGGTGGGGGTGTTTGAGATTGAAGTTTTAAATGCAATTAAATGAGAAAGCACAAGCCAAAAAAGGGAAGAGATTTCCCCAATTCTTTCAAATTAAAGCAGGAAATTTCATTAAGAGGGGAGCATATTTTATATAGGCAATTACAAGGTTAATATATCTCCAACATCCCCCCTGAAACCTCACATATTTGTTCAGGGACTTTGTTCTTGTATTGTAGTTTATTTGGCTCACTCCCACACAAACACATTACTTCTCTTAAAGGCTTTACTCTTATATCTTGACTAGATCTACTACACGTATGACCCAAACCAATAACATTTACTGAACCACTATTCAACTGCTAGGCTCGATTTGAACTGTTGACTGTGACGACCAGCCAAAATGTCCTGATAAAAAAAGTCCTCCCGAGTGCTGCTAAACCAAACTATGTACACATAACACACAAACACATAAACACACATGGACCATTTCTTTATTGTGTGTGTGTGTGTGTTCTCAAACACAGAGTGGCTCTGGTCTGGTTTTTCTCTGAGACAGATGACAGCATTGTGTGCATGTGATTCTGAATGTGTGTGCATGTTTGTTCACGTACTGCATGTGTGTCTGTGTGTGAGCTTGCACACTTGAACAGCAGCTAACACAAAAACGTTAAGTTGTAAAGTTTTCTGAGCACTTCGCAGAGCTTTGTAAAACCATCAATTATAAAACAAAGCAAAGAAATGTGATATAATTTTTTTTTAATTTTTTTTTCCATAAAGCCGGTTTAGGAAAAGTGTTAAAGTTAGAGGTTCAAAACACCAACATGGTTTTCGCTGTAACATGTCGATGCCAATCTGCTCGGAGCGTCCTCCCTGTCAGGTTGTTCCTCTCTGATTTTAGTCTTACAGCTGGAGAGACACCACACTGTATGATAGAAATTCAACAGTGAAGCAAATTGGCAGAGCCACAGAGGGCGGATCGACAGCGAGAAGACAAGCTGAGAAGGAGGCGGAGAGCAGAGGAGGCAGTGTGAAAGATAAAGAGAGAATGAGATGGAGATGATGATGGAGGGGAGAGAGAGAGAGAGGCTGTGCTGGTTTATATAACATCTCCAGGATGGTCTTTGGCATGCATCAGGGGGCTGAGCCATCAATCACTCCATCTGTGTAAAATCACAGGCTGACTCCAATATTGCTAAATATTTATACTGTCACATACACACAGGCGTGCAGATGAAAAGAGCCATTCATTAGGGCCTTCTCAGGCCTGTCAGCCTGGAGATGGAGATTAGAGAAGCAACCTCCCACCGTGCCTGCCTCTCCTCACCGAGCTCCTCAGCCCTATATATAGAGCCATCAGGACGATAAATATCTCCAGCATGCCTCTGTTAGGTAAATACCCAGTAAATATGGCAGGGAGGATTGGAGACTAAGCTAAACAGACCTGTGTGTCTGTGAGTGTGTGTTATGTTTTTATGAGTTTATGTCACTCAACAGGGAACAATAGGGACTTGTCATACAATATTCCCATACATGTCGACCCCATCCGAAGCTCACCTGTAAAATATTCCCAAAAAAACATAAGAAAAGGTTCATTAAACCCTAGAAGTAGCAAACTGTCATTAAATTATTAAATAGAAAAACACAACCACACGAATCAAACCCAGGTTGCCTGGGAGTCAACCATTGTAGTCACTAAACTATCTAGTGTGACCTTTTTACTGGACTAAATTCATTTTATCCTTTTGACAACACAGATGGACCCCTGTATTTTCCTCTAAGAAATTTACTGAATTTCCAAAGAGACTTTGAAATGCAGAAAATCCAAAAGACTTATGGGCGTTCCATAACTCCTGATATGTATATCATCCATCTGGTTGTAATACATAGATGGCTAGGCTCTGGTATAATTGGCCTCAGGGATGTTTTGGTAAAAAACAACATGGTGGCTAAACTATTTCAGCTGATGATCACAAGCCAATCCAATAATCATATAAGACTGAATTTCTTCTCTCAGCAAAAGTGACCGTCTTTCTAACTCACCTTGTTTTGAGACTACAAACTTTGATGAGATCTATGTCAGCTTTTCCCAGCTTGCCTTGTGTTCACTCAACTTTCAAGCTGTACAGCACTAAAAAGAGAGGAAAAGCCCTTTAATGTGTTGCATTGCCAAAAACACCAATATCGTCATCAGTCTGCGTAGCAGCATCTACTAATAGATGAATAGCACTGCTGTTTGTCTTCTGTGTGTGTAATTCATTTTATTCTCTTAATAATCTGCTGCCTAGTTTCTCAATTGATGAATCATTTGGTCATAAAATGTCAGGAAATAGCTACAGAATCAGTGTAAAGAGTCAAAGCAAACCGTTTTAACAAGGGATAACATCAGACACTGTCAGACAGCCTTCTGGAAGACATTCAAAGCGTTGCTGATGCAGCAACAAGTTTGAAAAGATTTTCTAAGAATGAGAAAAGAGAGCTTGATGGAAAAGTTCCAACCCTGCTGACTTTCTTACCTCCACACTGGGCCAAGCTCTGCTTGAAGTAGATGTAAATGTAGCATTTTTGGTTTCAGAAAGTTGCAGAAATTTTGGGACGTAGCCCAGTTTCAAAAGCCATTTGACCAATCTGGAATCACTTTGGGTTGGAACATGTTGATGCCTTAAAATCCTTAAATCTCTTATACTATTGAATCTCTGATCAAAGATTCAAAACTTAACTAACTTTCTACCACTATTAATCGACCAATTAGATAAAAAATTAAAAACCAGGTCTCATAGTCCACCTTTGAGATATGTGGATTGGTTTATTGATCAAACACCAGTGTGTTTCTTTTGGTAATTGATTATTCATCTAAGTCATTCTTTAAGCTAAAACACCAAACATTTGGTCATTCAAACTTCCAAATTATGAGTATTTGCAGGTTTTCTTTGTATTATGCAATCATGAATTTGACATTTCTTTGTGTTTTGGACTGTTGGTCGGACAAAACAAACAACCAGATGATTTAGGCCTCTCTTTGTCTTTCATTCCCAGTCTTAGCCTTTGTTCTGACATCTTCCATAGAAGTCTGCTTCTGTCTCTTTGTCTGCATTCTTCTTTTTCTCTTTTTCTCCCCCAATCCCATCCAGTCTACTGTGACTTCATTTCTCCACCCAGTTTTTTTTTTTTTTTTAATTCTGAGCCCATTATGTTGCGATTATTCATTTCATCCGCCTTGACAGACCTCAGATCAGTGCAGCGGCCAGGACTTGGAAACAAGACATCAGCAGCATCATCTTCACGCTGTAATTACAAGAATTGGGGGGGGGGGTCATTTTGATTAGCGTAAAAGCTTTTATTCTCAAACTCACATCCATAATTAATCATTAAATCATGGGAGAGTATGTGAGTGAGAGGGCTAGATGAGGGAACAAACATGGTGGATGGAGGATGGAGGGATAGATGAAGCAATGGAGAGAAAGGAGAAAGACATGTAATTATCTGCAGAAGTTCGACATCCCCACTAAATCCACAGAGCTGTCTGACATGGCTAATTAAAGAAGCAATCAAAGGTCCACCTCCAGAGATTCTGAGAGAAAGACAAGAGAGGAAGGACATAGGCCAGAGAGATAGACAGTCCAATGGGGAGAGAAGAGAAAGGAAGGAGGGGGAATATGGAGAAGAAGGATGTTGTGATCTTTGTTAGTGTTTCATATGCCAACCTTCCCTCTTGGATTCTTGGATGAGGCTTTTACAGGCCTTTTCTCTCAGGCCGTCACACTGTGATCATTGTCTAACCTTCATCTGTAGAGTGCAATTAGCTACGATTTACAGCATCAGGGGAAACGAGCTGCGCTCCCACAGAAGGTAGTGTGTTAAGTCATATGTGGTTAGTCATTTTTAAAGTTGAAATGAATCACCTTCTGACGCGTTTCTAGGGCACATAATCACTGATGGAACCTGCAGTCATCAGGTGTGTCAGGTCTTTCGGCATCAGACGCCCTCTCACAGGCAGCCTCGCCGAGGATGATTGGACCTCAATTTGTGCGACTGCAGCAACCTCCCACACGTTTGCTCTTTTTTATCCAACCGGATGAATAACCAGCAGCTTCTGTGTTGTGCTAGGTCATGCTGCTCTTTTGTTGGTAGAGCCCAGGGCCTCCTGTATTAACTGGCTAGCCTAGCCTTCATACTTCTTCTTAATTTGAAAGTCTCCCTCCACCTGGTCCTCCCAGGAAGTCGCTATGTAAAGCCAATGGATTTTGTCAAATCTGGCACAAGTTTAGCATCTAATGATAGGCGCTTGTGCAGGTCTTCCATTAACTGACAGCACTATTATCTCATTTGAGAGCAATGTATCGTACATGATTTGCAGTGCTCATCATTTCCACCAACCTTTAACCGAATCTTTTCTTCATTTCTAAAAGTCGGTGTCTCTGTTTCCCCGTCTTTTGTGAAAACTCTGGAATCCAGTCGGTGTTGCAGTTGTTTCTTCTGACGTCTTTGTGTCATGAAACCAAATTGAAAAGGACACATTTCTACTATATACAGTATTGTTTTAATATATGAGATCATTTACAATCACCCTGCAACCTAAAAATGGTTGTGTGTTTACTGATGCTTATCTTTAACTCAAAATTAATTTCTCGACTGAACTGAAAATGAAGTTTAAAGCCTGATGAGATTAAAGGGCCGCTCAAAGGAAAGAGAGATGAAAAGTGAAGATGCAGTGGAGATGGTTTCCCCAATAATAGTAGTTTTTTTTCTCTCTGTGCACCTTTCGCCTCTCTCTCTGTCTCTCCCTTTCAGTCTCTCTCTGGGGGCACAGCCCTGGGGGACAGGAGGTAGATAGAGTTAGTGTGCACAAGATTATACTCACACTGGGTCATCCTCTGTCAGCAGAAAAAGAGCTGAGAGCAGGACACTGACCTGTGCTCCCTCTGACCACTGTTGTACTGTGTGTGTACCGTAGGTGTGTTTGTGTGTGTGTGTGTGTGAAGCTATGATATTGACTCTGATTGAGCATCTTATATGGTTTCCTTTTTTTGTATTTTTGTTGTATTACTATTCAGCATCAAACATGATTTTCTTGCACTGATATAAAGGTTTATGGCCAAATTAATTAAACAGAGATAATAAAGCTTTAGATTTTTTCCCACTCTGTTATACTGTATATGCAGCAAATATGAAGCAAAATGATTCAACCCCCATTGTATATTAGGTGCATTAGCAAAATATACTTTTTATCATCTGTTTGTATTAACCAAAACAAACAAGAGCAGTTTAAATAGCTCATTTCAACAGATATTACAAGTGTTGTTTTTTTTTCAAATATAAGACAAAATGCTTCTTTTACTGAATACTAGTCTCAGAATTATTTAACTCTAAATGACAAGCATCTCTAGTATTTTGTAGAAACTTTGCTATGACCTGCTGCAAACGTGACACCAGCCAGACACCAGCTTCTGGCAGCACTCCTGAGGAATCTCAACCCATTTCTCATGGGCATTCTCCAGTTCTGGAATAGTCCTGGTTAACCTGCTGCAAACGCCTTCTTCAAATCCCACCAGAGATTTCCTATGGGATTCAAGTCAAGCGACTGTGACGGCCACTCTAGGATGATCCAGGACTTCTTGTAAAACCAAGCCTTGTTGGACTTTGAGGTCTGCGTGGGATCATTTTGTTGTTAGAATGACCAATGAAGCCTGGAAGCTCCACAGAACTTCTGTGTCTTATCCAGCCAACTCGTGTTGGTGCTTTTGAGTCAGCAGTGGTGAACGTTTTGGAGTTCAGACATGGAGCCCTTATGTAAATGTAGGCCTTAACAGAAAAATGTTTGGGACTGTGAAGGTTGGCACAACATTTTAACACCATCTGATTTGCAAAAGTGTGCTCCTATGAGGGAATGCCATTCAGGGAGTTGAATATTGGTTGTATTAGATCTTTAAACAGTTGTTGTGTGATTTGGTTGTATCAAACAGCTGATGAATAGTATGTTTTGCCAATAAACCTGAATACTGAATTCCATCCGTATATGTATCAGGGAGGTGCCATGGTCAATATAATGGGTTACTTTCTACAGAGTGAAGCACCTGCTATATCAGAGTATCCATGTTCCTCAACCTCTCTTGTTTACTTCAGCTTTAAGTAGTGACTTCCTGTTTGAGGAAAGAGGAAATTACACAATGTTTTTAAAGTAAAAGAAACATGGTCGTTATCTTCAGCTCATCGTTGAGTGGAGATGAAATAAGAGCGATCATCCTTTATTATATTATGAGGCTGACTATAAATCTATTATTGTGTTTTGTGACAAAAATGCTCAATTAGTCATTAGTGTGTATTTTTTTTCTATTCTAGGGTGGATCATTGTCTTCAAACTCTTTTAAACTTGTGTTCTCGTCAAACCTGGTGCAGTGAGAAATGTCTCCACATCAGATTTTGGCTTGCCTTCTACTCTTATCAGATCTTAGTCATATGTGGTCATGATGCCTCAATCTACGTACAGCAGGCAGCGTTAATCATGCAGGAGAACACATTTATGAGCTGTAGACTCACAGTTTCCCTGCCAGAACAACACTTTTCTCTCAGTCATGGGAGACTTTGACTAAAGAAAGTAAAGAGACTATAAACTATATAAACCTCCCTTTTTACAGGAACCAGGAAAATTACAGAAGACACAGCCAAACACATTAACGTCCTCCGTGTCAAAGGATTTACTCTTAAGAAACACCTTTGAAGAGTTTCATGAATGCGTTATGGGATGAACTTGTTGTATCAGCTGACAACAGAGACTCACAACTTACTGGAAGATTAATAGTGGACTTCCAGAGCCACCATATCGTCCCAGAAGGCCCTCTGTCAGTGTGTGCCCTCTTTTTCGTCTGTTTATTCGTCCTTGGGGTGTGTTCAGTGCGTCTCCATCTCTCTGTGTGCCCTGTCCACTCGCTGTCAATCCGGCTGCTGTATAATTGGTTGCTTTTTGGTCAGCCGGCCTGTCCTTCCTGGCGTTGATTCATGGCGTTTGTAAAGGTGACAGTAACGGCGCTCCCGTCCCAGACAAAGTAGAGGCGTCACTGGCCGGACATCATCTGACCTGTTAGTTTGTGTGCACACATACACTCACACTGAGGCGGACACACACACACACAGACATGGGAACACACACAGCTTTAGGCCTCATAGGGAAGGAGAGGCAGGTAAGGTCATCGTATACACGTGGACACACACACACACACACACACACACACACACACACACACACACACACACACACATATAAATAATAAAAACTAAAAACATGCTAATGTTGGATGGCTGACTCAATATACTGTATATTACTATACACATCCTACAGTAATATGTACAGAAAATAAACAAAAACACAAACATACAGCATGAATAATACAATCATGATAAACACACTGAAAGTAAGAGCATGCACATACAGTGTAATGAATATGAAATAACAATAAGAGTGTGTTAGTTTGTTTGTATTGTTTTTGTAAAGAAAATAAAGAAATTCATAGAACCATAAAATGTATATACATCAAAATAAACACAGATAAATATAAACACACACACACACACGTACACATACACTCTCAAATGCAGGCCTTCCCCGGTGACCTGGATACACCCAGAACTGACACTTTATCTACTTAGCAGTGTCACCTTCAGAGGCCTGTGTGTGACATACACACTCAACCCTGTGTGTAAAAAATCTCCCCACAAATAACGGCCGTATGTGTGTCAGGTTTAAGGGTCTCCATCAGACTCTTCTCAGGCACCAACTTCATATCTATAATTGAAGGTAATCGACTGGTAAAAGGATTCTAAAGGGTTTTTTTGTGCTGTAGTTAAGAATTGATCACAAGCTCTGGCTTTTTCATGGTCCTGCCATTGACCTTGTTATAGATTTGATGGGCACGTTTTTTGTTTTTTTTCTCCTCCTCTCTTGTGTTATGTTTTGATATAGTATAATCGACTCCGCTCCCTGCACTGCGTCTATTCAGGTTGCTTTCTTTGTCTCTCAGCTCATGTAGTTTTGTGTACCTCCATTCAGTGTGGGGTACATTTAGAAAAATTTATTTAAGGATCGCAATCAGTGCAGTCTCCTCACAAGTTCGACAAGAATAATGTGCAGGCGTGTGTGTGTGTGTGTGTGTGTGTGTGTGTGTGTGTGTGTGTGTGTGTGTGTGTGTGTGTGTGTGAATGTTTGTGTGTGTGTGGTGTGTGTGTGTGTGTGTGTGTGGTGTGTGTGTGTGTGTGTGGTGTGTGTGTGTGTGTGTGTGTGTGCGCGCTTGCTTGATTAAATGTCTATGCGCAAGTGAGCTTACATTTGCAACGGGCTGACCTGTGGTACAGGGAGCGTAATTGATTCTGTGTGTGCTGGTGTCTCGGTGTTAAGGTTAATTTCTCTAACTGCTGGTAAGTGCTGTCTGACCGCTCCCCTGGCGGCCTCTCCAAGCTGAAGTAATGCCACTTAGAGGCCCCCGCCACTGGCCAGCCCATTGATCCACTGATCAATAATTGCATCTGTACCATACACTGAGCAGGCAGGCTCCTGCACTGACCTGACGCTAACATACCGACTGGTGTAAGGAAGGCAGTCATACCATACAAATAGTTAGCAAACTGCAGTCCAGGGACCAGCGGATGGTCCTTATCCTGGTTCCAGCAGAGTCTCCAGCAAACATAGGTTTAGTTTAACATAAGAGATGTTACTCCATTTGGATAATAGTGTCTCTCTGATCACTATCAATGCCCCTCCTCTGATCAAGATGCTTGTCGAACACAAAGTGCAGAATAAAGGAGAATAATTATGTGATTATAAAAAATGTCAACTCTACTCTTGCTTCTTAGCAGCACTAAGCAATTATAACCTTGTAAAGTTTTGGAGCACAGTTTGGTCCAGGTTGACTTTTTTGTTCTTAGGTCTGATCTGAAACATCACTGTTAATCACTAGCATCACTAACAAATCACTGCAGAAAAACAGCTGATTTATTGTGGAACTACAAGGGTTTGCTCTTATTCAAGAGAATAAGAGCAAACCTACTCTTGTTATTATTGTTGTTACCTAACTGTTGTTATTCTATTTCTCTCTGTCTCTTCCTCTCATCTCATTCTCTTTCCTTTTCTCCGTCTGACTCTTTGTCTCTAACATCGTCCATGTTGCTGGTTTCCCCTACAAATTCTCACATTAACAGGAGTCATCTGAATTTAGAAACAAAATGCCAAACATATGCTGCAAGATGTCCAAATCTAAAGTTTAGTCCCTGATTGTCATTGAATCAGTCACTGTTTCAGTGTTTCTGCAAAACTTTCCTCAGGACATTTCTGTCGTATGTAAATCATGACATCATCGCCCGTTTCTGCATCTTTTTCATCACCCTGTTTTTTTTTTTTATTCCTCTCAGGGAGCCTCTATCTTGTTTCAGATCACAGCCAATAAAGCAGCCTGCCTCTCTCCCTCTTGCTCATCCTCTCTCCTACTTCCTGTTAAAGGAATCAGTCAGTCAGAACACTCAAAACACATATTAAACAGGCATCAGCCTCTTGCCGGGGCCAAATCACGCTGTTCAAATGTTGTTCTTCCACCGGGAGCACAGGACAACTGAAGAGATGGGATCTGCAACATTAACTTGATTCACGGCTGCGGCGACTGAGTGACACTCCATAAACCTCAGCGGGCCGCCGCTGGGCCCCGCCGACAGCACCCCATGGCTAATGTGAGACACACTAGCAATGCATAGCCGTACCACCCCCACTGCACTACACACTGCACATATCTAAGCAAGCACATGCAACGACTGCCAAATACATAGAAATACATATAGTAGAACCCATTGTACATACACACAACAGTAAAGCCTGACCTTAACATTCCACCCACACACTGGCACGTATGTACAACATGCGAATACAGAGATTCACATATTTAAATACATGCATTAACACATGTTTGGCACAACATGGCAAAACTGAGCTTTATCTAGCTGAATATTGAGTCAGGAGTGCTCTCTCTTAAACACACACACACACACAGGTTTTATGGTAATGCAGCAGAAACTGCACAACCATTGAGTTATTGTCCTCTGCAGCCGACCTCTCAGCTCACAGTGTTCTGGTGTAGGCAGTTAGCATCGGCCCTGTAGCTCTGCGTAAATAGGTAACCTCTGCTGCTCAAAATACCAACTTACTCGGGCTGCCTTCAACACTGCTGACGCCTTCCACACACTGACTACTGTTCTTGTCACTTGAGATACAAATAGAAAATACACTCCAAATTGATATTTACTCCACAGACTTGTTGCCTGTGTACTGCGGTCACAGTGAGTTTTTTTTGTTTGTTTGCTTTAAACAAATCCATATTGTTGTCTTCTACAACATGAAAAGGGAAAGAGTTGTGCAGTAGAAATAAATAGATGCGAGTGAAGACACAGGCAGAAAGACAACAACAGGCACACCTCAACTCTTTCTCTGTCGGTCAGAAGTAGGGAGTTGTTGACTTTTATGTGCAGAATTGCATATTCAAGGAAAAATGTAACCCTGATACCGTTTAAACAAGTCTGCAGAGTAGAACCTCTTAAGAAGACCCAGGTCTGATTGCACTTTTCCTCTTTACACTAAAAAGAAGCACTTCCAGAGTTTATAGACACAGTTTTCACCTATAAAATAAGAAATGCTTTATCCTCAAAAAATCCCCTTGTCCATCTACACTTAGAAAATGATACTCTCTCTTGACTCATTCACTCATTTTCAGCTTTAGTTCTGTGACCTGCAGATTCTGTATCATTTATAAGGTCTATTATAATTTTAAAAAATTTTAAAAACTGGTAAATCCTTCACACTCTCTGCAGAAATGAAAAAGGTTTTTATGAAAATAAAATATTGAAATGATAAGATAATGATTAAACAATGACAATGAAAAAACATCATTTTTAAAGACTTAAACAGAGGGGAAACAGTGAATGCATGTGTTGATAGAAAAGGCTGTACTTTGGTGGTTTAGTGATATCCTAAATGCTTTAAAATTGTTAGGGAGCTGTGTTTAACTCTTTCACGCTCAACTTGATACCTTTAACTTTGCTTGTAGCCATTAAGGACAATTGGTGGGTTCCTGGACATAAGCATCTGCAGTTTCTCTCTGTTCAGGTCTTAATAGTGATGTTGGACACACTTAACACATGACGTGTACACTGTTACCTCCAGTACCTCATGTACAAGCTTGTAAAATGTACCGGTAGTCCATTCTGCAAATGTATCTGTGCAGCATTAACAGGCTCGCTGTCACCAAAGGACTGGGGGTCCTACTTGTCCAAAAAGAACATGAGATAAAGCGAACACATCTCCGTGTCTGTTCGCGGTGAAGGAGGACAGGGCACACTTAGGTCAGAGACTGTTTGCAGCACTTTCTGATCACATTATCAACCTTGTGAGTGCGGGACATGGAATGTCTCTGGGAGATAGGAATATCAATGATTGATGAGTTTGTTCCTGTGTGTACTGTGAGATCTGTGTGATCTCATCGCTATTCCCTCAGGGGTAAACTTTGTACCTCCAAAATGTCAAGTTTTCGGGAGCCTTGCAAAGAACAATAAAGTATTGTTATTTCCTGAAAAGTTGAGGTTTGAAGAGAGTTTGTGGAATTCAAAAAAGGTTCCATGAATGTTTGCAAACTTTAAAATGCAAACCCTCAGATGAAACAAAGCAACACACTTTACACGAGGTCAGTGTGCTCTTCCTGTGACAGTAATATGTGTGTTGAATGAATGAACTGATTTGTGCTCAGAAGCCGAGGCGTGAACAGAGTTGCCTCTTCGCTGTCTCAAATTCCCCTTTTTCTGCACAGATCAGCCTGCAGGTGTCTGAGCCAGATGCCATTTCAACAATGGCATTTCTAACACTGTTCCTATCACTTTGGAAACGCCATGGCAACCTGTGATCTGAGAGGGCACCTTGTGGCTCAATTAGCACCAGACGTATCTCATCACACTTGTGTTCCTGCCTAATATCTCCGTAGTCTGTGGCACAAACATGTGAAGTGTTACATCACCTTTTATATAAACTTAACTTTCCTTATAGCTTTTTCCCTCGTTGTCACAGTGATGGCTGCGTAATCACAGCAGGTTCAACACTTGTGGGTACCACGTATATGAAGAGAGAGGATGAATATGACCAGCCATGTGTGGTACTGTATGTGTAGTAATCGCCATGCCAATAGTATTTTCTTTTGGGTATGATCCTAACAATCTAGCCACTAAATTATTTTCTTTATAAATGCTCTGTTTGGACTCCATTTCTTGTCCTACTGTAGCTCTTAGTTGTCCTTTCATGCAGTGGAAAATGAAGATTTCAAGTGCGTCAAGGCTCTAACCTTTCAACTCAGTTTTAGTTCAATTTAAAATTTCAGCAGTATGGGAAGTCAATTAAAGCATCAGCAAAATACCAAAAATGTGAAATGTACACTGATATCAAATGTGTCTCCGTTTTCTTCAGGTATCGTGTCCAAGTCTTTCGAGTGTCGTCTTAAGGGTCAGGGTGCTACATATGTGGAAACGGAAGCAGTGGACTCCCCTGTGAGCAGGAAGGGCTCATCTGAGGCATCTGGCCACGATGAGGCTGTCCAGCAGGTCATCATCATCCAGGGCTACGGCGACGGGGACGTGGCTATCGATCAGGCCCTGGAGGAGTCAGCTGCTGCCACGCTGCAGACGTTGGCCATGGCCGGCCAGGTGGCAGAGGTGCTCCACATCACCGAGGACGGACAAGTCATTGCCTCGGGCAGGGAAGTGGCATCCGGGGGTGCCCACCTGGCCGGAGGCAGCACCCAGTACGTGGTGCTGGAGTCAGGGGAGGCCAGGAAAGGGCTGCGGGCCATGGCTAGAGGAGAAGTTGCTGCCACAGGACACAGCCACATAGTTTCAGAGTCGTCTACAGCCCTTGATGCTCTCCTCAGCGCTGTCAATGAAATGGGCCATCAGGAGGAAATGCAAGGAGAGGCGGCCGTCGTTCACCAGGTCTTGACCACTGAGATAGCCGAGGCTGTGCAGGGAGAAGTGCTGCCGGACGTGAAAGAGGAACAGGACGAAGTGCAGGTTATCCAGGAGACGGACCAGGAGGAGATGCAGGAGGTCCTGCAGCTTGCTGCGTCCCAAATGATGAAGGAGGGTCTAACACAGGTTATTGTTAATGACGAAGGAACACATTACATTGTGACGGAGCTGGACAATTGCACCTTACAAGTGGAGGGAGACGTCTATGGAGAGGCCGGGGCAGGAGATGGGGAGGTGCAGCAGGCAGAGCAGCAGGCTGGAGAAGAGATGGTCGTCTATTTGGACGGAGCAAATCATAATATAGTTCTGGAAGGGTAGAGGGAGAAAGATATGAACTGAAATAAGAAAATGTATCGTTTTATTTTATTTCCCTCCTTAATTCTGTTAAAGCCTGCATTAATTTGTTTTAATCTCTTCAGTCCTCACCTTCCCTTCTCTTTTTTTCATCACTTCTCTTTTCAGTCTTTTACCTTCCTCTCTTGGGCTCTGCTAAACTCAGGTTAAATAGCATTTATTTAGAAGGACAGTAATGGAAGGAGGTTTTGGTGCTAAGTGTGTTGATTAGAAATCCTCACATCCACCAAGTCACCATTATACCATTGATTAATACCATCCAACAAAGAAAATGAATATATTTTCTCCTGAAATATGTTTTAAAAATGCATCAAATATGCAAAGTTAAATAGATCATTGTTAAAAAAAATTAAAAAAAATCTGCTATTCTGCTTTGTAGAGGTACCTGGTTTACTTTCAAATGGGTTTTTTAACGTTATGATACTTTGGTTTAATATAATTTGAGATGTGTCATATGATTCAATGGTTTATTCATTTGTGCATATTTCCCAAAGTTTTTGTTTTCTTTCAATCTATTGTAGGGATTAGTATTTTATCGGTTATGAAGCAAAAGGCTGATGGATTTTGAAAAATTCCAAAACATGTCTTACAGAGGATTTACTGTATATGTAACAAAATAGAGCAGAGTTGATCAATCCATTTTAGTTTCCATCACCCATTTCTGTTTGTCAGTTCAACCTTTGAGAAACCTCTAAAAACCACTAATGCAATTTCATTTGTGACAATAAAGAGTGAGCCTAACTTTTAACAATTGTGTGAGGATTTTTTTTTCACGGATTTCTTTGTTGTAATTCCTGTGAACTATTGGGAGTGAGCGCACATTTAGGCATTAACACTGTGATCACATGTGCAGTACAGCAGCACAGAATAAGCAACATGCACATACAGTACATGCATCACCTGATGGCTCCCCATCATGCTGGCTGATCACCAACACAGTCATTATCATCACCATATCATTATCGTAATCATGATCACCGTCACTCTAATAGTCATCGTTCTTCTCTACCCCCATCAGGCCCATTCTGTTCATTGGATACAACTCTTTTTTTTTCCCCCAGTAGTATTCAGCACTGGAGGGAGAATCAATATTCATTTAGGCCCCTACACAGGCCCGGTTTCTGATGGAGTGAGTGGGAGAACAGTATGATGGCTGCAAACACAATGGCCAACCGCTGAAAGAAGACAAAGCACACACACACACACACACACACACACACACACACACACACACACACACAGAGGGCATCAAAAGATCATCCCTTTAACACACGCACACATACACCCTTGCACACAGAGCGGTAAGGTGGGCTGAGAGAGAAAGTGGTGAAGGAGTGGGCAGGAGAAATGTACATAACACCTGTCTGCCTCTCAGCCTGTCTTTATCGCCTGCTCCATGTCGCACTTATAAACTCAAACAGTCTGTTTATACTCTTTATTTTTCCATTCAGCGTAGACATTTAACAGAGGTCAAATTCTGTGTGTGAGCATCCATACATACCCATGAGCGAAAACCGAAGTTTGTCAACACCCACTAAGTGGTTGAGAAATGCAGCAGTAACATTTAAATGCCTCACATTTAATACGTTTACCACACAACCATATGCTGTTCAGGAGTCGAATCAAAATTAGGACAGAAGGCTTTTTACATATGTAACCTGAATTGGTTTGCATTTCTTGATTAACTGCTAAATGGTTGCATTCTTTAAGTTGATACTTTCCAATCTTTTTAGAAGGTGAATATCCAGATTATTGCTGGGGGAAAAGTTATGTGTGAATCATTTCCGATCTTGAATTAGATGTTGTGATTGACCTGAGCTAAGCTGGGTTCATGCCCTCCTCTCTCATCCCTCAGTCCACTGTGTGTGTTGGTGTTTTTATTCTCAATAGGGATGCCTGTCTGTCTGTGCCAGTGCTTGCACATTATTCTACATGTCTGAGTGATTGTGTACTGTATTGTCCGCATCTCCACCCTCTTTGTGTATGTCCCTAATCAGGGCTGGAAGGCTCATTATTAACTATAGCAGGCCACTCGTGTGACATGGAAGAGGGAGAAATTAGCAGCTGTCACCCAGTGATGAGTTCATTTCCTGACAGGCCTCTGCTCTGAAGAGTCCTGCTGCAGACGACCAGACGGCTGATGGAAACCTGCTGCTGAAGCTTAATTGGAGAGCCGGAAAAGGGCAGGGGGAGGAGGGGGGGAGCGCGGATGGAGAGATGAGGGTAAAGCAGTGGAAGTAACTGTAGGAGTAAAACAGCAAAGTATTAAGTAACATTTAGAAGGTAACTATTGAATAAAGAGATGCTCACAAGTACGTAGGGCAACTTTGTTGGTATTATCCTGCTGATTCCTGCACAGCTGGGAGCAGTGGAGGAAAATAACTATGTACATCCACTCAGGTACTGTACATAAGCACAATGTACTGCTGTAGTTACTGGTTACATTGCAGGTTTTGACTGAAACACATGATCATCTTAAGGAGTATGATACTGTTATATAGAGGGTATGTAAAATAGTTCAAATTAGCTCTACACTGGCATTAAAATGCTGCTTATTCTTTTATGTATCTGTCACAATAAATCCAAAAATACAACATGCACTATGCAATAATAATACTTTCTGAAAAGACAGGCTAATCATTACTTTTTCTTAAGACTAAATTATATATTTAGCAGCTGAAAGACCCCATACTTTCCTTAGAGATAGTGGAGGCACAAATCCAATCTAGAAAGCTAAAGATAAATATTGGGCCCACATTCTTCAGTTGCTCCATATCTGCAGGATGGCAGTAGGCTGTTTGCAAAGTTTGCCATATGGACTTAATATGCACTAAGATGTCAGTATATACAGCTTCTTTTCCACTAATGGCCAAAAAGTCAGTTTCTGCAAGTTTTAGTATACATTTAAGCACCCATCCCCTGGAGACACCATGTTGCCAAGGTTTCAGTTGAATACTCTGCGATGAATCTGGTTGCTTCTTGCTACTCATGAACTTCAGTGTGTTGGATTCAGGGGCAGAAGTGGAACACAATATTTGTGATTATGTTTTCATTTGTTTAAAATTACATGGATCTAAGAAAAGTGTTTTTATTACCTACACAGGCAGTGGGTCTCTGTTCTGGGCCTCTGTTCTGCAGAGGAAACCTGAAAACACGATAAGAAAGGAGCTTACATAGGTGATGTTAAAAACGGTCAAAAGGACTTAAAGTGTGTCTTGTGGCTACAACCGTAGCTTGAGACAAAGTCGGCCATGTTGCAAACAAAACCTGGTCTCCAAAGAGGGTCTTTTGCATTTTTAACAGCCACTGTCATGAATTTGGTTGCAATCTGCAACAACACCACCAGATTCTATTAAATCCTACACATCTGTACACCATGCAGGTGCATGAATACCTTTAAGGATCTACATACCTCTAACTGTAACCCACTACAGGCTGGATGGGAGAGGAGCGTAGAGAGGTTATGTTGGGTGATGCACAATCACATGGACACTCTTGTACACTCGTACACAGTTGCACCCTCCCCTGAAGGCAACACGCATCACTCTCCTGGGGGCAACTGAGAGGGACAGGAGTGTGAACAGAGGTCTCTCTCTCTCTCTGTCTCTCTCTCTCTCTCTCTCTTTCTGTTTTCCTGAGTGTGATAAATATGGCAATTCTGTTTAGTCGCCATCTATAGAAAACATATCAGCCCGGGGATCATTTTCTTAATGTCTCTGCTATTAGTTTTGCCTTCCCTTTGGCAGTATTAGCATGCCGGCTGGTACGCTCTGCTTGTGTGTGTGTGTGTGTGTGTGTGTGTGTGTGTGTGTGTGTGTGTGTGCGCGTGTCCTCAGGGCTCCAGGTACAATTCTATTAAACCAGACTTGTTTGTTTATTTCCTGTCTGCCTCCCTCTACATGTGCCCTGCTCGCTGGAACCTTGAATCCTGGTGGGTACACGCATCCAGGCTAGTATTGATAGGCCACATAGAGCTGCATGTACGTTCAGAATCCAGTGTTTGTTTTTGTCATTTTTGTTGCTGTAAATCGATAAGTTGTTTGAGGCAGAGGTGGAGAGCAGGGGAAGCCACAGTTCAGTTACGGTTCATCTCTTCCATGGGAGCTATTATGGGAAAATGGGGAGGAGGGGGGAGGGAAGGAAGGGGGGAATGTGGTGAGCCCTGCATGGCTCTTCTCCCTTTCTCTTACTTTTCCTATGTGGCTCTGCATTTGTGTCTTTGATCATGTTAATCCCTGCCTAGCGCCCACCCCCCGGTCTCCCTGCCATAGACCCACTGCCACACACACCTCAGCGCCTGACAGAAATTGACAGCCCACTCTATCCCACACATGCTCACCCCCCTCCAAAATGGCAAAGCATTCTCCATTCCTCAGTAGAGCAGCTTACCCCTTCCCCAAAAAGAATAAAATAAAACACCAGGCAGGCAGGCAGGCAGGCAGTCCCATTGACAGTCTGCAGCACTTCATTAAGGAGGAGAAGTGATTGAAAAGGGATCTGATTAGCTCACGGTAATGAGATAGCAACGTTTTCAACCTTGAACCAGAAACAACTGTAAGTGCTTTTTAATCAGGAACACAACACTGAGGAATAACACTTCAAAACATTAAAAAGGAGGGAAAGACGGAGTGTCTCAGACAGAGACAGTAAATGTTAAGGCAAAGAGTGGATCAGTGGGAAAGCTATTCCCTCTGCTCTTACAAGAGCATCATTTTTCAACAGCACCCACATCATGGAAGAGAAACTAGAACCTGAATTGAGCTGAAGTGCCGTTTAGTTTCTTCTCCATTCATATTTACAATATTTAAATTATATTGGCCTCTTGAGGGCAAGAAAATGTCACGCTTTAAATCTATCCTCTTGAATCAAACAATTTGACATCCTCCGTTTTATATCTGTGGCCTTCACAGACTCTGATTCACGTGTACAGAGTCTGAGAAGTCATCACGCCATCCCGTGCCAACAGAGTCTGTTTAAATAGCAGATCTTCACTGTCAGCCTGCGATAGCACCTTTCTACAGAGCTGCTGCAGCCATCTGCTTCATGTCAGCCCTGCCACATAAGGGTTAACTTTGTTGGTATATTCTTTTTAGCACAACAAACAGCATGACAGATGATGAGAGGGAAAAACTTGTATGATAGGTTTTCTTGATTAAGAAAATATTTTGTGAGGATAAGGTAAAACTGTTATGTTTTACTTGGCATAAAGTTGGGTAAGTTCAACAGTAAATACAGACTGGATATGGCAACACTGAGAATGTATGTAAATAATTCAACATGAGAAGTGACCAGTAGTTACAGTAAGTAAAACTGTCTAGATGTATTTTTGATACCTGTAGAATTACTACAGAATTACTGTATTGTCATTTGGATTAACTTAACTTGCCCACTTATTGTGCATCACCTCCTGACATCTGTTAAAATATAGGGATTATTATATGAGAGTGCAAGGTAATAACAATAATACATTTTTAGAAATACATGAATGTAAATAAACTGCAAGAATAAATTCTTTGGATTTTATTTCGCCTCTGGTTAAGAAAACAAAGTCTGCAGCCACACGAGTGACTCTATGACTGCTAACACACTCATCATTAGCATGTTTAATGTCTAACATGCTCTCTAGCTTAGTTCAGTCTGTTAGCAACTATTGCTACATCTTATGGAGATAGAAGACAATTTTAAGTTAAACTAAAATTGAAATCTTGCAGAGATGATGGCATCTGGTCTAAAAAAAATTTATAGTGGAAGTTGGGTGGGGTGGGGGTGGGGGTAGAATGTCTGTGCCAAATGTCACTGCAATATATCCAATATTTTTTGAAGACATTTCAAATATCAAACTCATCGAGGAACATTCAGATCATCAAAGTTATTAAGGTCCATCCTCTGGGAACCACGACTGTCTATATGAAAATTAATGGAAACCAATTTATAGGTTGTTGAGATATTTCAGTCTGAACCAAAATGATGGCCGATCACACCGGCACAGTACTTAAAACAACCAAAAACGGAGGGCGGTATTGTTTACTGTGTATTACATAAGCAGCTCATATAGTTTATGTTCACCGCTACCTCAACCAATATCATCTCTATCGTCATTTTGATATAAAAAAAAAATATGGCTTACATTTTTTTGACAAAGAGGAACAACACACTGGCCAATATTAATCTATTCTTGAAAGGCTTGTTCAGTTTTTTTTGTGTTTTTTTTTGACATTCACAAAGCTGATTGATTGACCACATCACAGCTGGTGGAAACCCAATTCAAATGTCATTAATCTCACACCATTTCAAAAGGAGGCTGGAAACTAAATGGTTTGTATCCTTTACTAATTCAACACAGTGAGGCCCCATCCTGTAACTTCAACTGATTACAGATTGATACGGCTAAAAGATTTGAGCCACACATTTTTTTTTCTCGCTTCACAAAGAGAAACAGGAAAAGACTTATGGACCTTCATCTGAGACAGCTCTCAGATGAAAAAAAGGGTTCCACAGATTGCTCTTGTAGTGTTTTCATTCATTACACTTACATTTCAGTCCAGTTAGATTCTCATCAGTGCATGAAATGTTTACAAATGGGTCATGTGTGTTTGCATCTTTACTATAAGCTTATATTGTATATATATATATAACTTAATTGAGAATGTCAGATAACTTTTATTTTCTCTTCGTCATGTCTGTTACTCATATTTTCTACGTCCTGCTTTTTCCCCCTAATGTACAGCAAAGACGTCAGGCCCAAACTCTCAGTCCGATCTCATTTGCTGGATTGAGTTTTAGTGTCACTGATATTAGATTAGATGTGATACGACTCCTGACTGTGTCACTGGAGAAGTGCAGTCACAAATTTATGGTGCTGCCAATGGGTGGTGTCTGTGTCATTCAAGGGGACTCATATTATTGGCTAATTCCCTCATCCCCAGTGATCCGGTTGGCATTTCAGTCCACTAAAAACCCCTACATGGGAGTTAGCCTTTCAGTATAATGTTCTCAGGGAAGAGGAATATGTCATTTGCTAGGATTTATTCCCAAATTGATCTTAAACATATCTGAGCTTGTTATAATTTCTCTGGTTTTCTCATAGCTGGGTATTTCAAAGCAGGGCATAATTGCGGTGTGCCTCCCTCCCAGCCACCCTGACCGTCTGCCTTTTAACAATCTTGCATGGTGAATTGAGCCCCGCATTTGTGAAGTGTAGCCCTGGGAGTCCCCTAGTGGCCCCTGCCTTGCTGTAACAAGCATGGGGGGCCCCTGTGGTAAGTGCTCTCTGGGGACTCCGGCTGTGATCTGGCCGTCCCTGGGGCCCTGTTAATTCCTGCTCCTCTCAGAAAGCCTTGCCACTCTCCACTGCTCTCCTCCTCCTCATGCTGCTCTCCTCTTCTCCATCCTACCATAGTACTCTCTCTCTCTCTCTCTCTCTCTCTCTCTCTCTCTCTCTCTCTCTTCCTGTTCTTTATGTAGAAGTTGTGCTGTCAACAAGGAACTCGGCCACTCTCATTAAAAAGATGGTGGAGGTTGTGAAGTTGTGATGGTGACAGAGATGTGCAGATCAGTAGCAGGATTGTGTCAAGGCGGGAGAAACAGGTCATTAACCAAACCCTGCTGTGTTCCGTTAATATAGGATGTGTAAAAACAGCCCAGGATCCTTAGCAGTTCTGCCCATAGTGGACCAATCTGCACCTCATGATTCATGTCGAACGGATCATTCAGTACCGACGCAGGACATACTGAGCCCAATATGTAGCAAAGAAGGAATGAATGTTTGAGGTAGGTGGATGAGTATGTAGCAAGTTGTACAGTCATGTTATTATATATTCAGAATTCACATTTTATTATCCATAACCACAATCTTTCCCTGACCTTACCACATCCAGACACTGTGACAACTTGGACAATGTTGCGATGGACATAAAAAAGCAAACCAAAAAGTTACAATGTTTCATTATCTCCTCAAAGTCATTGTAGATGTGGTTGAATTGTATTTAATGTAGCCACAATTTTTTTTGACTTTTTCTTAAATCTCGGTTCAACAAGTCATTGACTTTTCTCTTGAGATAATAATGACTTTTGACAAAGGTTTGGAGGCAGAATAAAACCCAGGGTACATAAGTCAGCTGAGCCACTAGGATGCCGCAGCAGGTTTTCCATGTTGTTTTTAATATGAATGTTCCAAAACAGCAAAGTAAAATATTTTTATGTGAGGTTTGACTGAACTTGTATCCCTTCCCCGCATCAGATAAGGACGTCCTCCAAATGAGGCACCAAAAGGCCGTCATGATCTTCCAACAATCATCTGTATCTTTCCTTCACCTTTTCTTTCTCCCCTCTACCCCTTTCCTTCCTTCCCCCCACCTTTCTCCCTCCCGTCCCTCCACCCCTGCCCTGTGGCTGGGCCAAGAAGAGGCTGGAGCATTGGTGGGGTGGGGAGTGGGGGTGAAGAAGGCAAGGGGAGGTGTGTACACTTGAGGAAGGAGAAAGGGGGAGGCACCCAGATCATGCCGAGCGACTCCACAGGAGTGATAAGAGCGAATAAGCTGTCAGCGTGGGCGTCAGATGGGCCTTATTGTTCATATTTAGATGGAGGAACAATGGCGGGGTGTCAGGCGCCTATAGTTCATAATCTGCTGATGCTGACCAAGTGTCAGTGTGATCCATGAGCACTGAGGCTCCTGAATCCTTAAGCAATCCCCCGTAGGAATGTCACGGGGGAGAGTACAAATGGGACAGCATCTGCTGGACTATAGATAGATAGGTATAGCAGAAGGGGAGGGAGGGGAAGGAATAGAAGGAGGGCGAGGAAATAAAGAAAGGATACAAAAAGAGAAGTAGAAAGAAGGAGGGTGAGACAAATCCAGAGAGGAAAGTATAAAACACATGAAAGGGAATTTGCCACAAAAAAAAAGAGAAATGATGAAGCAAATTTTCCCACCAAAATGAAAGCGGCTAATTGTGAACAAGTGTGGAGGAAAGCACCTGTGAGGATGATGGATGGATGGAGGATTAAAACGAAGAGGCAGGTGGGAGAAGGAGCCGAGAAGGGGGGCAGAAAGAGGGCTCTGATTGTGAGGCGGCCTTTAGCTGTGTGAGCTCCCACCTGCAGGTGAGACAGTGAGGAGAATGGGTGTCAGATTAGAAGGGGGCCCTGAGAGCTCCTTCCCCCACAATGAAGGCTTGATTCTGGGCAGAGATGCCCCCGAGGCGCCAGGCGCACCCTGGAGCTGTCACAGCCTATCAGCTGCTTTTCTACACTTGTCTTGATCGAAATGCGACTGCGCTGCCCTGGCACCACTTCAGCTGTGACAGATGACAATTAATGATGATTCTTTGATGGAGACTTTGAACACATCTTATCAAACTGAGCATGTGTGTTTGTGTTTTCTGACATCACTTTGAAGAATCCAAGCTGCACGCACACATGTACACACTCAAGTCACATGTCTTGCTGGCGTTCTTAAATGTGTCACAATGAAAATGCCCCCCCAGGCATTCTTCATTTACTGTCACAACTATTAGACATGGAAGGGGAGAAAAATAAGAGATGGTATCAGTAACGCATGAGCTACAGTAATTAGCCTCCTGATGCAAGTATTTGTATGTGTTTGCATGTGTGAGTGTGTGTGTGAGTGTGTGTGTGTGTGTGTGTGTGTGAGAGAGAGAGAGAGAGAGACTGTGTTAATGCAAAGCACACAAATGAATACCAGTATATTCCTGCATCTGCTGAGGGCTCTCATCAACAAAAGCTGTGTAAACTATAGAATCACTGTTTTTAGGGCTGAGTCGCAGATTCTCTAAATTATAAATCATCTCCAATGACTCATAGTTGTACTGTAAGCTATGCTAATGCCTCCATTAGTTTATGAGCTGACATGAGATGTAATGGGAGTCTTGTCATGCCATGCTGATTCCTGTCAAGGCCCCAGATCTTCACTTTCTCTCCCACCTTGTTCCCTGTGCCACCACCTTAGCGTCTCCTCTCACCTCTCCTGAGCTGACATGTGTGTGTGTGTGTGAGATTCTTTAACCCAGCTTTAACACGTCAAGAAGCTGTACGGTTTTCTTAATGCTTACTGTTATTAGTGACTTGTTATCATGGGACCCAAGAGGTGTCTCTGTCTTTATAGTCTATAGTGGCAATGAACACGGAACATATATGGATATGTATACCACTAATACTACTGGTATGTTTTGAATCTTATTTTAAAGTACAATCGCAGCAATGTTATGTTTTGATTGATGTCTTATATAATTTCAGAAGAAATTTGAACCACCATAAATAACATAAATAAAAACGTTTTATTCCATTTTCATTAAATCTCATTGCTTTATTTATATTATGTGCTTTATTTACTGTATTTAGTGTTTTTTGTAGTTTTAAACTCTTGGAAATTAAGCTCATCACTTCCTGCAGCTGCAAGAAGGCTTTTAGTGTGAAACATTTTTAGAGGAAGTGATTGGCTGTATGGACACCCTAACGTCAAATGAAAAATTTACACAAAAATGGAATTTACTGCAGAAAATTAATGAATTAGAGGAGCTTTAGTGTTAAAATGAAACATATATGACATTGCTGTATTGTTGTTATGGTGGAATTAATGGTTTGTAAATGCATTTAATCCTACCGTAAATGTATTAGAACACCCAAGGGACCATCAAGTGCAAATTAAAAGCCTGCATGAAATATAAGCATATTTCTCTCTGTAACTCAGGTAAAGTTATGCTAATCATGATAATAAGCAATAGATAGTTAAAAGTTTTGAAAGTTCCTCGCTACTTAGTTGAATCAAATGAAGCTCTAGTCAGACACTTTGGCCATTTTCATTTCTCATATTATCATTCACACCTCAGCTGTTCTCATCATCTGGTCACATCCATCCAATAGCAGAGTGACACACCTTCATTATTAGCCAATCATCTTGCTACCGCCTTTGTAAATATGATTGTTTCTGTACCTTAGTTCATTCATGCACCCCATCACCGCCCAATCTTAGCAGATTCTCCAACTTCATCATTTCATCAGTCTCAGCAGTTTCATCAGCCACCACCACCAGTGTCTGGACTCCATGGGGTATTTATCTTGCTGCTGTTCAAGGCAGATACCCTTTTTATTGCAATCTCCCCAAAGAGTCTAAGCACCAAAGACTATTTGACAGACTAATTATCACATATCATCTGCTGCAGTAAACAATTATCATGACCTCATTCCCTTGTCTTTTCTGATTGAAAAGTATTCTGTTTGGTCACCTAGATTCAGATTCAGATTTGCGGCTTTCTGTTGGTGGACAACACAAAATATCATCAGTGTAATTTTATGTGAATAATGTGGGGTACAGAAATTGGAATAGTGAAACTCTGACTTCAAATCCATAAAGTGTGACAGGTTGTCATGACACAGCCCTGGTCTCACCGGATCTCATTACCCAGCATGCCACAGGTTCTTCCGCCATTCCCCTTTTGCTGTGTTGGCCTGTATCTGTGGGTCTGTTCAGCATCAAGCGTCACATGCTGACATCCAACACAAACACCCAGCATTCAGAGCTGGGTTCAGTGGGCTAAACTGCAGAGGCTTTCTCTGCCACATTAAACGTCACTGACATCACTAAGAGCTTAGCCAGTCGCTCGCCCCGCTCCCAGAGGCTGAGACTCTCCCTCAGTAATCAGTGAGTAGATCCCATAACACAGACGTGAACAGACACGGAAAAATGAACTGGCACTCATTCATTTGAATGAAAGAGGACAACACAGACTCTCAGTGACAGGAGGCATACAGTATACCGTATGTGTGCAACCATACACACATACCACATGCAATTCAGGTGAAAAATCAGCTCATTTCAGTGGAATCGTTGCAACCTATTTTCTCAAAGAGATGGAAAACTTGGAAATGTTTACTTGCAAATTTATGACAATTGAAAAACCCAGCAATTCTGATCTTGGAAGAAACAGACAGAACTACAGAATCCAGAAAGGAGAATATTATCATCGAGTCACACAACCCACAAGACACTCTTCATAAAATCGACACTGTTGTGAGGATGGTGACTCATTTTCACCGTGCGACACACTAACCTGCATGGAAATTTGGTGACAACAAAACTTTGAGAAAGCAGGAACATTTCTACTTTTTTAGGCAACACCTGTATGCAGACGTGTGAAGAGTGCATTTATCGTGGAGGAATGAATAAAACAAGAACACCTACTCAGTGTGCACAAAAGCAGTCATTGTATTCTGAGGATTCAATACTGTGCCCTGAGTTAGAATAGAAAACAAGAGGCTATGGCTCATCTCTGACACTTAATACCATCTTGCATTGCATGATCAAAGGAGTCCTATAAAATCAAGCCAACAGAAGAGCAACCATATGACATCTAATATACTGTACTGTATTCCAGGTTGCAGCCATGTGCCTTGGGATGAGGACATTATGTGCATCAGTGATAAGCTTATAATTTAGCTTGTTATAATTGATGAGGCTGAGCCAAATATATTTTCCCCACAAGACGATTGTAATAGTGTTTCTTTATGAGATCTATGCATGCACTGGGTCCCTTGGGTGTTTGATGGCAACACATCTGAAATGTTACCCCACTTCACAGATGAGCCTCTTGCCTCAGCAGAGGTGTGGCAGCTGCCTGTCGTGGTGGCCTCAGACATCATTGCAGGCGAGCAGGGTATGGCCCTGGAGAGCACCTAGTGGAAAAACAGTGAGCACAGCAGCTACAGTGCAACTATAGAATATCCACAGGACTGTACGCGGCAGCCTGGGAGTCAACTAACTGCCTCCGGGTCAACTTAAGGGCTCTGACTGCAGCCCAACTCACCGTTTGCATCATATTCTCCTCTCATAGTCAGGCCACAACTGGTCAGTATAGCAGTTGGCATTTGGGGACACGGCTATATTTGCATCAGATCACAAATCCCTGGTTTCAGCAGACCTTTCCTCTTCCTTCTCTGGAACAGCAGCAGCAGACATCACAGTTTGCTGACTCTCCAGAGGAGGGATGTTACAACAAGTTGTTGGGAAAATAAATACTGAGAGGACATTTTCATTCCTCTTTGTCAGGTCCCATGTTACCAAGTTTTCATGGTTTTGAATTTTTAAATCTAACTCAGAGAATCAGTGGATGAATTTTTTAAAGCTCAGCTTCATTAAACACATCTCATATATAATCAAAAAAACTGAATTTCTTCAATACTGGACAGTCTT
This sequence comes from Chaunax sp. Z400, assembly GCA_037577475.1. NCBI lineage: Eukaryota > Metazoa > Chordata > Actinopteri > Lophiiformes > Chaunacidae > Chaunax > Chaunax sp. Z400. The sequence continues at coordinate 11,284,424 of CM075190.1, read as the reverse complement.
TATTCATTTTTGGATCACTCTTCATTTTTTAGTGGTCAATTTAAAATGAATCAGTGACCTCAGAATGTTCTGTTGATGGAGCGTGTTTCTGTAGGCGGTGCTCTTCTCTGTATTAATCAAATATAATTCGGAGAAAACCGCTAACAGGTGAACCTGCAGTGGAATAATTTACTAAGAAGTTAGAGCAACTCTTAACAAGGAAATGATGTCAGCTTCTACATTCTCAAACGAACTCATCCACATTCTGATGAGTTGAGGTTCCCCTCCTCTTCACACATCCTGCCAATTTAAAGGGAGAGCAGCTTGTGTCAATTATAGATGTGCAGTATTGAAATGTTCAAGTGATAGAGGGTAATAGTAGAGAACATGTTTTATTACTTAATTGAGTGGAGTTCCAGCAGGCCTTGTAAATGAGGAGTGACAGTAGGCGTTATCGCAGAGCGCTCTGGGTAATTATGTTCAGCTAAGTCTGGCTCGATGGAAGTGAGACTCTCGCAGCGGTTATAAACAGCAGCGTTAGGAGCACGCACATGCACAGAAGATGTGTTATTTCCAAGGCAAAGAGCTCAGTATGTGTGCAGTGGGAAGAACGTCATTTATTGCAACGAATGTTTATCAATTTAGACTTCCATCTCAAGGCTGACACTCACTCAGGCAGGTTTGCACGCAACAATTAGCACATGTAACGACTTTGAAATCAAAAACAAAAACAAGCTTGTTTGAATCGCTCTGTCCTGGTGAGAGGTGTAATCATGTTCAGGGCAATTAAACAGGTTTGTTGTTCTCTACAGCCATGTTACGTACCTGTGGGATGCTGATTGACTCAACAATCTAATTAGATTTCGTTATGTAGGCTCTGCAACATGTTACAATTAGCAGCGAGGCCTGTGTGTTACACGGGGCGACAAGGTCATACTCTTAAAGCATCACACATGAGTGGCCATCCTCAACGTCAGTTGTTGTTGTTTTCTAACCTGGAACCTTTGAGCCACCGTATGACAGAAATGTTCACATTTTTCAGCAAGATGATAATGATGCTGTATCATTCTGGCAATCTGCATCTACAATCTTCATTTATATAATGTTGTATACAAGACATGCAGTATAACACTTGTCGTCTTGTAAGATGAACCAAATACAAAAATAAGTAATAATAATAATAATATGACCTGAGATCTGATGTTGCATGAGAGATGACTGAAACAATGAATCAGATGTCAGAACAGCTGATGATAATCTGTTGCCAAACAAATAGAAGAAGTGAAAATAAAACCAAAAACTAAAAAACTAAAACCGTGGCCACCGTTGAAGTAAAAGAATGACTTTCCAGATTATCGTCTGAATGAAGATTTCAAATCACAGTCAAAGAATAAATAAATAAATAAATAAAGCATCTCAGTAAAGTTTCATATCATCTGCGCGGCTGTGTTGGAAATTGCCCTTCCGTGATGTGAAATATTTGACGAATGAGAAAGATAAAGACCTGGAAGATGAACAGTGTAAGATGGAGAATCACAGATGTTATGGGGAGGGGAAGGCGCCGGCCGTGTGACACGTTATCTATGAAAATGGATAAAGCGAGGAGAACAGAGGATCAACACTGTGAGGGCAAAGTCTCCATAGACTAATTATTCCTGTGACAAAGTGGAAACTGTGCCACCATTGTCCCCGCTCCACCCAATCACACATGTAGCAAAAACTAAAAAAGAAAGTCTCCTCTCTGATGCATTTTTAAAAAAATATATAACTGTAGGTGAAAGCAAAGGAGAGCCTCTGATTAAGTGGAGAGAATGTACGGTGTCGCCCACCTTTGGGGCCCTTCTTAAGTGGCCTTAAACAAGATAATAAGGGCGGTGGGCAGAAAAGAGAGGACTTTGTCTGCTGGCATTAGTGCGATGGCCATGTTAGCGGTGATATCTTTGAGGGGGATAGTGTGCCAGTAATGAGACAGGTTTGCCTTCCCTTGCCGGCCTAATTAATCCTACATTTTCATAGCATATAATCACTGCCCACAGTGCAGCCTTCTACTGGCCAGAGAAGAGAGATGTCGGAGCAGTCTCTATCTGTTGCCCTATCTCTCTCTCCTCCTGCTCTCCTTCTTCCTTCCCTGTGTAATTTATTACACTGGTATCCAGAGTGAAGTGAAACCTCCCAGTATGGACCTATCTGTCATCTCTACATTATCAGGGAAACACACTGCCTACCATATTGTGCTACAAGGGGCTCCAGCAAATTACTATTTTTATGGAACATGATAAAGGAAATGCTGCCTTATGTTCAAATATTTTACTGTCTTAGAGGAAATGGGAAGGATTGAGTGTTTTAGACTGCTGTGTGTGTTTCTGTGTGTGTGTGTGTGTGTGTGTGTGTGTGTGTGTGTGTGTGTGTGTGTGTGTGTGTGTGTGTGTGTGTGTGTGTTTGTGTGTGTGTGTGTGTGTGTGTGTGTGTGTGTGTGGGCCAGTATGGTTTCAGCTGATGGATAATGCAGTTGTTGATTACAGCCTCATAAAAATGTTCTTCTAAAGGGTTAAAATGCAATAAAGTAAAATTTTTTTATATATCTGACACACTGCCAAATAATGTAATAACTACATTCTTCTATAATCATAAAACTGAAAAAGAACTACCTCAATGTTTTACTATGTATTTAGGGAGACTAGAAACAAAATGTTCCACAATTTATATACTGTTTTATGAATAGTAGTAATAGTTTTGTTCTTCTTTTTTTTGTGGCAAACTTAAACAGCCTCTTAATGTATTTGTGCATACTGTTTTCCCTTTCTGGCTCCCTAAAGTAACTCCATACTAAAAGAAAAATAAATCAATGCATCTATATCAATTGTGATGTTGTGGGGGGTAAAAAAGCTCTTTGAAAAATGAGCATATTGTGAATGGATGGCATCTGTTTCTGCTCCCTTACAGACAGAACATTATGACATGGATTGGTTTTATTTCGGAAACAGCCTTTGGACTGTATGTGCAATGACGACTGCAGTGTCTCGCTGTTCAGAGGCACTGAAGCCATGTTGCAGAACGATCCCTGAGATGATAAAGAGAGGAAAGTGAAAAGTCACATCCTGTCACATCTCATGATCTCCCAGCTGAAATGTGAGGCCTGCAGGGCCTTGAGGGTGACATCCTCCATATACCAACACACCACAACGCAGTGAATGAAGGAGGTGGAGAAACGGAGGGGGTGGACAGTATAGACGAGAGAGGAAGATGGGTGGAGCATATGAAGGATTTAATGGTAAACAAGCCTGTGCTGAAGTAACCGATCCTGTCCCTTCCTATCTCTCTGAAATCCTACTTTCCTCTCTCTCCCCCTCTGTTTCTATCTCTCGCTCTCAATCGCTGTCGGTGTGAGACAGATACCCCAACCTCAAAGTGACAGGCCCTCAAACGACTTGGCGAGGAAACCAAGCATTAATTAAGTCATTGCCGGACTGTAATTTCCTTGAGAAGTGAAAAAATGCACGAGAAAAGGTTACTGAGACCTTTTCTGTGTCAAAATTACCATTCGTCATGAATATTAATGCACCTAATGAAGACAACCTTTGCTTCATCAAGAATGTTCTGGAGCAGGGTGCCACGCTGATAGACTCTCTCTGGCTGTTTTTCTCCTTCAGTCAGGAGGGGAAACTGGCACACACACAGAGTGATGCACACACACACACAGAGTGATGCACACACACACACAAACTGAGGTTTACCCATCTGAGTCACCCACATGCATCTTTTCCTTTATGTGGAGCAACACATCTTTCAAATGCGAGGCGCCATGTTTGAGCAAAGGAGAGGAAACAGAGCTCATCCTAGAGCAACACTATAAGTCATAGATATTAAAATTTACTGGGATAATGATCTATGCTAAATGCTAACCTATAAAGTAAGGATTCATAGAAAATGTTCTATTATGTCATTACTATCCATCCATTTCCTGTAATGACTTATCCTTTGCAGGGTTGCAGAGAGGGGGGGGCTCTACATGACTCAGATGTGTGTGTGTGGGTTTTTTTTCCAGGACATTGTGAACAGCACAAATCACATGGAATCTGATGTTTTCTATTCTGATTTGGGCCATTTTTATATGTGGTCCTAAATCAGATACGAATCCGATCCCTGCTGAAACTCTACTTGTATACTTATATTTGTTGTGTTTTTTTATAGATGCTAATGACAGTTGGATGCTTGGTTTTGCCACTTTGGTCCAGACTATAACATCTCAACAACTACCAGGTGGACTGTCATGAAATTTTGGGCAACACTTCTAACTAACTTCAGCGTAGCCTAAGACTCAGGTACTGATGAAATGGTGGGCCTACCTAAGTGTAGGTACAGTGAAATAAAATAAAACTATGGTGAACAATGTAGTACCAAGTTAGCATTTTAGAAGAAAGGATGAATAAATCTTTCTTTTCAAAAATCAGTATTTCTGCAAATACCGGGTGCCTACATTGTACAACACCGTGAAACAAAACAGAAGTGTTGGGAAATGATTTGTTAAATAGTAAAAAGGGTTGAGGTTGAAATAAAAGCCTGCATACTTTATTCAAAGGCTCTTCAATAAACAATTCCTACGTTCTACAGATATTCAATCCCCCACAGGAGGAGGCCTGTTCACTTTGGTCATCACCTGATATTTTTTGGTTTTAAGTGAAATGTCTTAAAAAACATTTTGTAGATAGCCCTGACATTTCAAATAGAGACTTGGGTACTCATTTAAATTTAACTCATTTGAATTTTTTGTTGTTTGATGATCAAAATTAGCCCTTCTTCCAAAACTAAGACTGTTCCAATCCGAATCTGCTCTACTTTGTGTTTAGTGATAATTAGCAAGTCCATTAGCATGCTAACATATTAAATGGAAAACATGGTAAACATTTTACCTGCTAAACATGAACATGATAAACATCACTTTGAGCATGCCACCATGTAAGTACAGCCTCACAGAGCCACTGTCAGCGTAATCTTCCAGGCTCTCCCTTTAGTTCTCACCATGTTATTCCTAGTCCTCTTGTTCTTATTCCAGTATGACCAGAAATCCAAATGTTCACCACAGGGTTTGTCCCAAAGAAAAGCTAAAAGACACTGAGTTTGAGTTGAGAGCTTATTCATATGAGCTACTTGTACCTTTACAGCAGGAACATGGAGTAACAGGAGATGTTTTTAATATGAAACTGTCAAGTTTTGCAACTTTAAAAAGACTTTCTGTTTCTGACTTTGAATGAGTTGACCTGGCACGAAACAATGAAATTATGCTTTTAAGTGCCATTCCTACAAACATACAAGCTGTAACCGCCACCGCTCAGCCACCATCTTTGCTCTCCTTACTCCTCAATGTCTCTCTCTCCCCTTGACACATACCTCTTATTAATTCAGACCTGTCACATTGACACACACAAGCTCAGTGTTGAGTGACAGCAGCTCTGTCTGTCTGCTACGAGAAGATCTTCTGCTGCCAGCAGTTTTGTAAAGTAACCCTCGACTGTCATTGAGAGAGAGAGAAGGGTCATCTATTCATGTGCCTGCCTCCTCAAACTGTAAATAGCTTTCAGTGATGTCTTCCCTCATCCATTATTAACTGCTTTTGAATTAATGACAGTCTTTTATTTTGCACCGTAACTGTGGTGTGGTTGGCATCGATTTGACATACTAGAATAGGCCTACTCCATATTATTGGGAACCTGATCCTGCAAACTTCAATGTATTGATGGCATATCCACAAAGCAGGTATGTGGGAAAATATCTTATTTGAATTTGGAAATCTTCAGGACAACATGAAGAACTTCTTTTTCACAAAATCAGCTCTGTCCTTTTTCTACAGATGTGTTGGGCTCCGTCTCTTTGGGGGGCATTTCTGCTTTATTTATGATAGTGACAGCTGAGACAGACAGAAAATGCAAAGAAGAACGAGAGGATGACATGCAGCAAAGGTCCCATACTGGAATTGAACCTGAGCCACTACATGGTGCTTGCTTCACCAGGTGAGCTACCTGATGTTTGGAAAATCTGTGTTACAGTCCAGAAACAATACTAGGTAGTTACCTGACTTTATCTGCTTAGTTTACCTTTATTAATTGTCATTCTTCATGATGGCCCTCAGCTCATTTTGGGCAAGTCAAAGAGGACCTCTAAAATTAGATCATGTTCTTGAACATCACCGTGACGGTGGTGAACTAGAGGGACGACCCATGAATTGAGTGTGGAACGATGGACACCTCAATGATCGCCATCTTTGCACTTCACACAACACTGTTGAAATTCACGCACTGCAAAAGTGACTATATGCAGTGTACTGCATGTGAGTATACTAACAGAAGTATGCGATGTGGGACACAGCTATGGTATTCTTCTGTGGTGTTGATTGTGGAAGCTGACACCGTCAAATACTGCCCTACACTACAGCACTATATATATATATATATATTTACTTTTTATTTTAATGACTCTGGTAACTAAATGGATGGACATGGTCTGTTGATTATTTTTGACTGTCTTCTTTGTTTTGTCTGTCTTCTTCCAGCTCTCCACGGTCTAGACAGAGGAGGTTGTATGACTCAGGTCCTACTTGGCAACACGAAAAGCTGCTCAGTTGTCCTCCTGGGTCCATAATACACACATATTTTATCATTTAAATGAGTACGATCATTTTTTATATATCCCTACATCTGACATCTATGTCACGTCTGTCCATCCTGTCAGATCCCTCCTCTCTGGCTCCTCCTTGTTTTCTCCCTGTTAAAATGCTCTGTGTGGGTAGTTTTTTTCCTAACTGGGTTGAGAGTCCAAGGACAGAGCCTACTAGGTCCAGGTGCTGATCTGGCTCTTGGGGCCTTTACAACAGATTAAATGTCTTTGCTCTTAAACTTGTACTGCATCACTATAGGTGTTTTAAAGGCGGTTGTCTATATAATCTTTCGACCATGTTGTTATTTAGTAAACCCAAAGGGATTTTCTTTGAAGGCAGTGTATTTCCTGGTTCTCTCTTTGGTCTGTCTCCTATGCCACCACCGTTTTAATTTTCTCCCTAACGATGCTGCAGAGTTCTGCCACCACGTTATTGTCATGTCCACTTGCATGCTTGAACTGCCTCTTGAAAAGTCACAGTTCATGTCTTAGCTGCATGATGCTCTTTGGTTCTTGGTGTTCTGGCCATTGGTGCAGCTAATTCACGGCAACAAACCTCTCATTGTTTCCAGGATGTTGTCCACTCATTCCCTTTGCTAGCTGGTGGCCACGTTACTCCCGGGTGGTGTTGTGCAGTAGGGTTGCAGTGGTTACCGGTTTCAGTATACAATGGTATTAAATTTAATGGTCATCATTATTGCTCATTAACGGTTTTATAAAAAACAAAAACAAAGGGGGATTCTCATATGCGCCTCTCCATTGCTCCTCGACTGCCTGTCAGACTCAGCAATGGGTGCCACACATGCATACTGCAGAGAAAACGGTGAAGGGAGGCGAGACAGACATTGCTGAACTCTATCGCCCCAAAAAGAAAGTAAAGTCATTAGTGGGACTACTTTGGACATCAGAAGAACCAACAAGGATTTGTCTTCGACGACAGATACCCAGTTTGTAAGAAACGTGGACTCAAAGTGTCGCTAAAAGAGGAAACATGTCAAACTAGTTCACCCGTCTTCGTGAACATCATCCCTCTGTCAGATCACAAGATGTGTCCCATTTAATCCCTAACAAAGAGACCTGTTTAAAGAACATTCATACGACTCGAGGGGCTAAAATGATTGAAATGAGTTCATTTTCAATTAATGTTCTTACTATTCTGGACTGATTTCACTTGTTTTTGTCCTTTGTAAAGCAGAGTATCCAATTAAATGTTGCTCATAAAAGGTTCAATCATCATCATTTTCCTCATGCCCTGCAGTGACATCCATGTTGTCTGTCTGTTTAACATGATCTACCTAAAGTTAAATCTCCTGCTTTACATTAAGGATGTGATACCTCCTCCACTAGCTGGTGCTAACATGCTTTATTCATATAACATGTTATACTGTAGTTAAATGATAGTTTTATCAATCTGTTCATTATTTTGACACCTGCCTGAAAAGAAGTAAAGAGATGCATGCTGCTATGATTGTCTGGTTAAAGAAAGTTTCTGTACTTTTCTTCTCATTTACGTTGTTCAAAGGGAAGTAAAGTTTGATTTATTTATTTCTAAAGAGAGATTACATTTTTAAAATATCCTTTTCCTTTTTCCTCCTAACTTCTTTTTCAAACAGGAGATGTACAGCTTTCATATTTATTTCATTTGATTTCAAAATGGAGACTTTTTACTCAAACTTCCACTTAAAAAATGGTTCATTCCTTTATGGATCATTATAAATAACAATGATCAGAGTAATAATATGGTGAAATACCGTGAGGCTGTGATATTTTCTGAAACAATTATCACACTGTGAAAATCTCATACCTTTGGGGGGCAGCAGGGACAGCCTGAAAACTCGGATAAGAGGGGCAGCGACCTGACCACCGCTGCCGGCCTGCCAACCAGAGACCATTGAGGATATAGGCCGAAACACTTGGTGAAGGTTGGGCACCTCCTGAAGACCTCGTCCCAGGCCAATGCATCCAGAGAATGCAACCAGTTCCAACAGGCCCACACTCACGCCCAAGTTCAGGTGCCATTAGGATGGTGCAGCTATCAAGGGATTGAAACACCTCGTCCTGGAAGAGAACTGCAACCCTATTGTGCAAAGCATGGTGCTTTGGCTTCTGGAGCTTGAAGGTTTCAGACACTGTTCCTCTTCCTCTCACCAGTGTTGCTCGCCTTGCATTGCTCCAGCTGCTCCCCCACCAAACACTTCATCTTGGACTGGTGGATTTTCAAGTCTTTCAAGTCTTTGCAGATCTTGCCACAAAATACCGCACCTTGTCCAAATGCATGGGCTGTTGCCTCTTTTGTCTGTCTGTTCAGGCCCGCATGATAGTCGCATGCATCTACTAAGCATCATTAGTGATTGTACATACAAAAGATTTACTGGTGAAAGCCAGTAAAACCAAGTATTCATATGTTCAATTGTCCACATCATATTTTCAATGCCACATTGTAAATCGAGAGGATAGGAGGCCAAAGAAAAGAAAAAAGAGACTAAAATACACAACAAAGCAACCAAAACTACAAGTACTGCCAATTATTTTTAGATTTTATCGGTTAGATTTGCTTCTTTAAGGATTCCTCTTTATTTTGTGACCTGTGTGTTCATAATGTGGATTTGGACCGAGTTCAAATTTTTCTTCTACGACTATGGAGGATCTCTGGCATCCCCTAGGTGAGGAGAATAAAACTGTGATTTGTAGTCAGATGTTCTGCCAAGGAAGCCCGGAGCTTGAGGGCTCAGAGATGACCAAGACCGACAAGAACATACAATAAACTGATCCACCAAACGTCAGAAACACAGGTTTTTTTATTCATTTGATCTGCTTCACATCAGTCTTAGAGAAACAAAATAATTGGCCGTTTAAAGGCACAAAAAGAAACTTTGCCTTTGTTCTGAATCTGCATAAGAGTCACCACCATACATTATCATGAATAATACATCCATATCTCCATAGCCACGGGTGGTAGGGATTAGATAAAGCGCCATAAATAAGCTTCAAAGCCAGCTGTATGCCGTTTTGTTGCACCTCGCCATAGAGGCCTTTCCTTTAATCACAAACTTAGCCTTAGCTGGTGGGGCCCTTTGGTTGTGATTGTGCTGGTTTCGCTATTAGTGTGGGGCGGCTCCGTCTGTACACACATATTCATTTACCTAATTAACACGGAACTCACACTGGGAGTCAAATGAAAGCTACCGTAGGGGAGTCACAGAGAACAAAGCCTGGTGAGGAAGCCCACCACCGGAATCACTGGGAAAAAGAGCAGACACCCGGACGGGCCTTTGGTTAACTGTTGTGGTTTATGTAAAGACACAGACGACGCACTGACACGTCCTTTCTCATCTGTTTGCGAATCCATTGTTTCTCATGTTAATTACATATTACATTAGAAAACAATGAGGACGATTTGTTATTTCTTGATTTTGTTGATATCAAAATACTTTACAACATTACAAAATGTGTAACCAAAGTTTTTACAAATGCATCACCTTTAGCATTATTGTGGTGATATTGATTAAAATGGTCTGGAAAACCTGCAATGAGATTTTATTATTATACATTATATTTTGTAATTGGGTGGCGTAGTGGATAGTGCTGTTGCCTCACAGCAAGAAGGTCCTGGGTTCAAATCCAATTTGAGGACCTGTGACTTTTCTGTGTGGAGTTTGCATGTTCTCCCCGTGTCTGCATGGGTTCTCCCCGGGTTCTCCGGCTTCTTCCCACCATCAAAAACATGCAGTATAGGTGAATTGATGACTCTAAACTGACTGTAGGTGTGAATGTGAGTGAGAATGGTTGTTTGTCTTTCTATGTGGTCCTGTGATGAACTGGCAACTTGTCTGGGGTGGACCCTGCCTCCTGCCCAAAGTCAGCTAGGACAGGCTCCAGCCCCTCCATCCACTCTAAAATGTAAAATTATAATAGGCGGAAATGAAATCTTTACTGTTTTGCTCTGTTCATTTACTATGGCACAGTTACATCCCCCACTACGCCACCGCGTCGCCCCATTCTCTGCTAATATTTCACTAATTTTCACTGATCAACTTTCATTATCGCTAATTTCAAATCATTATTCCTGCAGCAGTTATTTGTCGTGGGTCAGCTGCTGTACAGAAACAATGGTGCGTCTGGTTAAGGAGTGTACCTTGTATGAGGAAGTGGCCCTTCAATCATTTGTTGTGGGGAAGTATTGTAGGGGTTTAAAAAAATACTTAAACACAAATGGATATACTATTAAAGGAGACATAATATACCCTTAATGACAAGTTAATACAATTCCAGTGGTCTTATTGAAATGTCTGTGACATGCCTGGGTTGAAATACCCTTCTCATCCTGCTTTATTAGCCTTTTTTCAGAGAGGCCGGTTTTAGCGCCTGTTGCTTTAAATGCTAATTTTGTCTGTCAACATCTCAAGACTCTTAGTAGATTACAGTATGTTTACCAGTTATCACAGCATTTAAATTTTATTACTTAACATTAATAATGTTATTAAATAGTTATTAAAATTTGATTTTTCATGGGAAACAGCCCTTTTTTTATGTGAGAAAAGTTGGATAAATGGTACTTTTGTTTTGTAAAACTCTACTCCGGAATCAGGTATTCTACTCAGCTTCTAAAATCTTTAATTCACATTCAGATCATGAAATGCTCTTAACAGTTGTGGCAATAACACACACAGAATAGATTCAGATGTACTTGTTTATTGTTCTGCAGCTGTCCTGTTCAATGTAGGGTAGCTGACGTCTTTTGCCATTATGAAAATAAATGTTTAATGACAGTTGAAACAACCACTGTTGTTTTGCACAATGGGTAAATAGAAACTATAGCGTGTTGGGGACAGGCGGGTGGAGTTTCCCAGCATACCTTGAGACAATGTGTTTGAGGCCATAAGCCCAAGTAACCTGTGTTTAAATGTGTTCTAAATAATTACAACGTAAGCAGTAATTACTTCTTTAGAAATATTCCTATAGAAAATTGTTAGTTACACAACACCATTGCATCATGAGTTAAGTCTCCCACACGGTTAGTGACGTCCCACCTGGGTGATGCAAGAGGGTGATAAAATAAAGTAGTGTGATCTCTTGTAATAACAAGCACTTCAGAGTAAAAAGCAAATAATTTTGTCAAATTCATGCAATAAGAAATTTCAGCATGTAACAATACTTTTTAGGATACTGGTAGTTTAAGTTATCACAACAACAGTAAGCAAGCTAATTTAGGTGTTACACACACAAAATAAAGAAGTTGGTCTCAGTATTGCACACTCAAAATCTCTTTACTTTTCTTAATGTATCTAAGGCAATGAGTTTGCAAAATGTTTTTAAGTAACTCAACTTATTAGATTTTACAGTGTATGCACATGCAAACATAATCACTGAGATTAATTGCAGTGGATTGGATGTTATAACAGCAGGCAATTATCACCTGAGGAGAGTTGGTTGGCTCCTGTGGGTCAGCAGCTACCCTTCTTTCTTCTCAAAGCCTCCCTGGAAATCAGATATCTATCAGCCACGAGCAAAATGGATAGGAGTCAGGAAACATATTAAAGCCCACATACACAGTGACAACAAATCCTAGACTGCTGTACTAAACTCTAATCTATCAAGAAGAATGAGGGATGAAGGATGCAACCTGGCCAGAAGCTGCAACACACTGAGGAAAGAGTGGAGGGATATGTGAGAAATGAGTGATGTATTTAAACTTCATTCATCCAGGGAAACTCTACAGAGATTTACTGGTGGCTGCTGGGTAGTTTCATAGGAGCGGCAGTGCCTCATTCAAAAGTACCATCAAAGGTTCTCCTGGCTGATGTGGGAAGTTACACTGGACCAAAACAGAGACTGATTAATGTAAAAATAGTGATAGATGCCTGTGGAGGAGGAGAGAATGTAATGTGAGCCGAGGTGATGGACAGATGCAGGGAGACACCGAGGCAGAGAGTGAAGGACATTTTGTAAATGATTTCAGTGAACACAGATTCGCCTCTCATCAGCGTTCTGACCTCCTCTGACTTAGACGATCCTTGTTGTCATGGCGACTGTTAAAACAAGTGTGACACTTCTCTGCTTTTTCCCCCTGTATCTGAGTGATGAGAATGAATGTGGCCCGAGGATCAACACGCAGCCATATTGGCAAAAAATCAATACTTTTTCCCTCTGTCTTGCATCGGTCCAGTAAGCTGTAACATATCAATCCATATATGTGCACAGTCTACACTAATCCTCCGTATTTGTGTGTGCATGTGTGTGTCTGAGCATGCACGGTAAGAGAAAAATGTTTCATTGAACAAAAGCTGCCCAGTGTGTTTGAACTGCTCCATTAAAACAATCTTTGTTTTTGATACAGAGAAGGAGAAAAAGAGCAAGCTGACTGAGCACAGACTGGATGTCAGTCCAAGATGGAGGGGTTTTTGTTGTTTTGTGTTGCTTTTCTTTAATTCTGTTTCTCATTACTGTGCTGAGCCTCAAGGAGTGAAGGGAAAAAACCAAACCAGAGCAACTGTGCCTGAGCCCAGGGGCCCCCAAGAGCAATGGGGGGTCCCTACTTTGATGGAGGCCTGAGCATCATTAGAACAGATAACATGATGGGGTCAGAGACACACTGCTACCACTGCACTGCACTACTTCTGCAAACTCCTAGCAGCTCCCTCACTGAATAATACAGACAACAAAATGTGTTAGGAAAAATAATATAAAAATACTTTCAAACTTGTTCAGAGCTGGCAGATAGATAGATAGATAGATAGATAGATAGATAGATAGATAGATAGATAGATAGATAGAGAGATAGATAGATAGATAGATAGAGAGCAGATATTAATTATGTAACCCATTGCAGTTCTCTCTGAAAGTTCATTGTTCATGAATAAAATGATGTGATCTAGCGCTTCCTTTATGGCCATAATAAAAATTATACTGTTGTACTTAAATTTTTTAATAAAGTGGCTGAGAGCATTTAAAGAGAGTGGCATATGTTAATAAGACTGAGAGGAGCAGACTGTCCAAACAGCATTGCTGAGGAAAAATCCTGCTCTAAAACATCCCTGGTCCTAAAAGGTCAACCATATTTTTATAATAGCAGCCCTGTGGCCAAATCTAAATCTGTCCTCAGAATATGGAGGCTGCCCAGTGAGAAGGTTTGGGAGATAAAGTCTAATTCCTGGACGAGGCATTGTTACGACACCATCTTTATAGGTGAACAGGATAGAAAGATTTGGACTTATGATACATTTCATGTTTTATTAGCTGGCTTTAAGTAAATTCCTGTTGAATAAGGAAGTACGGAAGCAGTATGTTGGCTGCAGTCTTGTTAGGTGTATATATATATACAATACAGCTAATCTATTTTAAAGGCATGGCAGAAAGAGAAAAATCATAAAGATGACTTTCCACAGTGTATCAATATTGTTGCTAAAATTTGCTACAGTACCTACTTTGCTACTGTTCAGACCGAGTAAGGCTGTCGCAGCAGTGTATTGTGTGTTACGCTTAATCTAAAGAGTGGATGGAAGAAGGAAAGGACAATAAATAATGTAAAGAAAAGAATAATAATAAAATATAAAATGTACGCTCATACTAATCCTACTCTAAGGTTACCACTATAAGACACTGAGCACTGTTTTAGGTATAACTTAGGCCTGATTGGATCTGACTAAGAAGAAGACAAGCCATGGTATCAACTTGATGAGTAGCCATGCCCCACAGCATACCCAGCTTTATCATCATTTTTAACTCTAAATGGGGTCTCAGTCAAAGAAATTTATATCATGCTGTGTTGAAGAAGACTTGAAACTAACGAGTGAGACCATAAAATCTCCAGGAAATTGTTTACTACGGTAATAAAAAAAAGTGAGAAGTAGGGTCATTTTCTCATAAGCTTACAGTGGTTATAATTGTAAACTCAATGCAAATTCTTTAGGAAACCAGTGGAGTTGCTCCCTACTGGCCAACGTTTAAGACACGTGTGTCTTCTTAAGAAGATAAATAAAAAGCAACTGGACTTCTTCTTAAGTTTTGAAGACGTTTCACCTCTCATCCAAGAGGCTTCCCGGTATTTAACCCCCTGTGAGGTCACTAACGCCAGAAGAACTCAGTTAGAACTGAGGAAGCCGAGAGGTGGAACATCTCAAAACGTCAAAAAAGAGGTCCAGCTGCTTTTTTATTCAACCTCTTAGGATTACCATGACATTAATGAATGATAGCACCCAAACACAGATCCGGAGATTCTGTCCATATTTATTAGTCGATGGGATGAATATAACTCTTAAACGAACCCAGCAGTACCTGAGATCAGTCTGAGCGATGATGAGACAGGAAAGTAAAATACATATACTGCAATGTATTCTAAAATCGGCACTGCCTTTAAAAAAAACTATAAATGTTCTTTTTAAAACTATTGAATAATGAGTTTTAGCAGAGAGACGATCTTACAAGAAAGACGTGTGGGATCAGACAAAAGTGGAGTCTTAATGAATATGTAATCATTCAACCTGCCTCTTGTACATAACATCTGAGGCAGATGTCAGTTGCTTGGTTGACGTGAGTTTTAGCCACTTACCTGTAAATTCCCCAGCGCTATATGTGTGTATAAATGAGAATATATGTTGGCTGTAGGTGTCAAGGCTGTAGGGATCTTTGATGTGTTGTCTTTGTGTGTGTGTGTTTGTGGGTGTGTGTGTGTGTGTGTGTGTGTGTGTGTGTGTGTGTGTGTGTTCCCTGGCGGTGATGAGACCCTGTCTCTGACACGATGCTGCTCTGTTAAGGTCAAGCCCTACAGAATGTCAGGGATGATGACACGCACTGAAAGGTTTCATCTAATCCCTCTATTTCCCCTCTTCCCCTTCGTCCCTCCAATCTGTTCCCCCACCTCCGTCTCCGGCCCGCTCCGTCACAAGACAAGACAGACATATACCGGCCTTCACCTAGAGTCTGCATCAAGACTCTTTTTGTCTGTGTGTGTGTGTAAATAGCATCAAGCTATGCCATCCCACTAGTAAGGCCAATTCAGGAATGCCTGAGGCCACTGTGTCTGTATCTGTATGGTTGGCTTGGTCTTTACAACCCGCTGTCAAACAGCTTTGCTTCAATCTTCAATGGCTGCACATTTCCTGATACCTAAGTTATACTTGGTTGCTTTAACAAAGTGGGACCGCCAGTGAATGTTACAGTAGAATAAGCAGCTATCATGAAGATTCCCAGCGTGCATTTATTATATGTGCAAGACGGAATGATCTCAGGAATATGTTTAAATCCTGATTTTAAGTCAAAATCATCAATTTATATAAACTGTTAAAATCTTTGCCATGCTACCTTTACATCTCTGCATTAAGGGCACTTATAGAATGGGGTTGAAGATCTATATCACAATTGAATTACAGACTTGATGCAGGAATAAGAGCTCTGCAAGAAGAAGAAGAAGACCTTTGTAATCTTGTATATTTTCAACCATTCCAATATCTCATCGCAACAGATCTCTAAGTTTAATTCCCTTTCTTTTCACCTTTGCAAAGCATGCCTCCCGACACTCTTTGGCTGCATATGAATGCAAATCTAACTGTTATTTTGAACAGCGTCAAATGAATTCAGTGAAGCAGCCGTGAGAAAGAACGTTATTTACAATGTATGAGATTACCTGGACTTAATTTCCTGGGGTTTTAAATAATTGACAAACAGCATGTGCGTACTTAACTAAGCCTCACATTATGCGCACAGTTGAACATGTCATCAGTTAATCTTAATGTTTTTTACTTCTACATTTTCCCTCATTTTCCCCTCCGTCCCTTGCTCAGCTGCTCCATAGTTAACACTTATTAAATTAGCAGTCATCCAGTGATCAAACAACAACCCTTCTCCATCGAGTCGACTGAAAGACTGCAGAGGTCTCTTCAGCATATGGCGAGATGCCTAGTTTGGTACAGATGAGCACAGAAGCTCTGCTAATTATGATATTACAATTCCAGTAGACTGTTCTGTGAAAGCACTACATATTGGATTTTGTTTTAAACCGTGGTATGCAAAGAAACAATGCTGTATTCAAGATGCCTTGCTTTCCCTGCACGTTCTCAAATTGTCATTTATCCTCTCACCTCTGTGGATTGGGTCTGGATCAGTGGAGAAATGGTGGGAATGGAGAGAGCAGAGGGAAGGGAGGGGGATGAAGGATTATATAAAGAAGAAGCAGCACTTGACGGTAACTGGTTGAGATTAGCGCCTTAGGGGTACAGCGGTGGCTGTGATTTTGATACTGCGCCCCTAGCTAAACGCTGAAGGCCGCCTTGCCTAGAGGAGTCTGCCTTCACCTACAGGCAGTCAAAGATTGTTTTCTTACCAGCATCTCCTCCTCCTCCTCCTCCTCCACCCCACAGACACCTGTCATCTCCAGTGTCAAAATTCACAGAAAGGAAAAGACAACGCAAAGAATAAACAAAAGAAACATGCTTTTTTTAAAGGCGCACTCTGCATACAGATCTGTGAGGACGAGGCCCAGGCTTCACCTGCAGCAGCCTGAGTCAGACGTGTTCAAATCATCACAAATCATGAAAAGTGGTGATCTGCTGGCCAGTGAAGATGAAGTTTAGATGAAATAAAACAAGTACATCATTCTTGCATTGTTATAATTCAGCGTCATCGTGTGTCTGAAACATTTTTAAGAAAAAAAACAATAATCATTGTTAATGAGTAAAAAATAGAAGAGTCTTTATATAAAAAATAGTATAGAAAAGTCATGTAATAGCAAATGTTGTCATTTTAGATCGTGATATATGACAACTTCCTTGTATTTTTTAGGAGATCACACTCACAAAACAGTTTAGATGTATGTCCAGTGGAAACATTTAACAAAGACTTATGATCAAAATGCATAAAAACCATGAATATAATAAATAGTGAATAAAATAGATATAAAATAAATAATAAATTAATAAGGTTTTTTTTGTCTTGATGATGTTGAAGTGACTGACAGCTTGGTTGTGTCATTACAAGTGTCAGAGCCTTATTCTCTCCACGCTTCTAAAATGATCTCCAAAATCAATCCACAATGTTTGTCTGAAAAAAAGAGGAAATGGCCCGTAGTAGCATATTATTACAGCATTTATATTCAGTAACCAAACATTATCAACTTAAAGAGAACACTGTGATGACTTAAATGTCATTTCATGTACAAAAGAAAAAGAAATTAGCCGTGACTCAGATGTCAGCAGTCAGACTGTTGTGATTACTTTTTGTGGAGAGTTTTCTTTTTAACTTTTCTCTCCATAAAAATAAGAAAACTTCATTTAAACTCACAATGGCTATAAATTTCAGTGGAACAATGAACAACTACCTGAGGAGTAAGAAACCCATCCTGGTGTGAGGTGGCCCTAGTCGTCCATGTAGTTAAACAGAAGCATGAGATGACGTGACAATGACTGCCCTGCCAGGCGGTGTTGTTGCAACCAATGGGGGGCAGAGGACACACCGGAGAGTAATGGCTGCTACACGCCATCAGCCTCACAGCGATAAAAACACACCGGCACGTTTCATCTGCTCTGTTTTTCTCTATTTTAATTCCTTCTGTTTGTTTGTTTGTTTGTTTGTCGACCTTGGCTTGTCAGCTGACCTTCCTCCATCCAGGACCCTGAAGAGAGGGGAAGGAGAAGAAAAAAAAAAACAACAACAATGAGAAGGACGCTGACATTTCTGCACAGAGAAAAAAACAAAACAAAATGCCCCCTACTCCCCTCAGACAAATTTACTCAGAAATACACGTGTGTCTTGAATGTCCGAGGCTGCAGCCACAATTTGCCAAGGAAGTGTCATGGTGTCGTGACAACTTCAGCGACTGGAGTGCGATGGGTGACCCTCGGCCGGCAGAGGGGGGCATTGAATCCTCCGCCCACCCTGGATCCTGACAGATGTCATATACCTCCTCCATGGGCACCTTCTGTTTCCTGTTCACCTTTCTCCATCCTGCAGCGTTAGGGCTCCTGTCTCCACCTCGTCAAAGCACACACACACTTATACACCCAACACACACACACACACACACACACATAGAGGGAGAGGGATGGACAAAGACATGAACTTGAACGAAATCGGTTTTTAAACACCAATATTTCGTATTGACAGTTCAGTTAATTACAATAATAGGCCTAAATAATAAATAAATACCTAAAATGAGGTTTTCCGCCTGAATTAAATTTGCAATAGAGCATTTGCACCATCACATTACCGAAAGTTGTATTAATGAAAGCCCACATTGGTCTGATGCTGCATTTGAATTCTCAGTCTGTTTGCACCGACTCTATTTATGCCTTTTGTTTAATACTGTGTTCAAAAGGCAAACGTTCATCCTGCGCTCTCTGGCATGCATATCGCCTCCTCAGAGGATGTTTCCTGTTATTTACCAAAGGCTTTTCTCAGAGAACAGTTGGTATTTTAGTCTTAGCACACCCCACTCAAAACCTGTTTGCACAGATTTTCCCAATCATCCTTCAGACCATAGTTTGACAGAAACACTTCAACAAAATGAGATCCTGCCTCGTTACATTGTCTTATACTGTTACATCAAAAGTGTCACCAGCCCACTCCATGAATAACAAGTCCAACAAACCAAAAAGCCTTATGATATTAGATTTCCATAAACCTTCTGCTGTCTGCCTCCTCGTAGGGATTGTGTATCATCCACTCAAAATGCTATCCTAGATGGAAATGTGCCGACTAAATCTGATCATGGTGCTAGATAATGTTCACTTCTCACTTCTGAAACACAGACTTGGGTAGGAAACGGAGGGGATCCAGTGACTAACCCATCAATCACGCTGACGTTGTGCTCAAGTGATGGATATTCTAATTTCCCTTTTATATACAGGTGCACAGGATGGATGGATGACGATTAATGGATGGGCAAGGCTGTTTCCAGAAAACAAAGAAAGACGCAGCACGGCCTGCGGCGTCACTTTGGAGGGCTGAGAAGCTGCATTTTCCTTTGTTTTGAAGATGATACCTCACATTTGGGACTTGATTTCCCTGTAAACACGTGAAGTATACATCCTGAGGTGACAAAGGTGTTGCTAACACAACAATTGTCTTCCATCTATGGGGACCCATAACAGATCCTGCAGTCACATCTATGACAGCCCTCAACACCCTCACCTTGCCTCATTTTCACACAACCTGTTTCTCGCATTCTGTCATTGATATCACCTCCATAATTATTCCTTAAGTTTCACCCCACCCAAGATTGCTTATACTGTAATTTAATTATAACATCATCCTCCTCAGGCCAACTAATCCAACAAGCCATGCTTATCTGTCAAACTCTTCAAAGTCAGACTTGTGCCAAACATCCTTTTGATGAAATCTTTTGACATGTTAGCGCTGCAGGCTCCAAACTCCAAAGACGTCTCATCAACAATCTCTAATCCTCTCTTTTCAAGCACCCCTTTCTTCTCTCTATGTGAGGCTTGTAAGCAAACACCTCTTTCATATCAACCCTTCTGTGTAAGTTTGTGCCATGCCGTAGGTTAAATGGTTTCAACCCGCTAATTGACCAAAGACATCACTAAAATGGAGGCAAACAGTGGAGGAAGTGGGAAAATGACCCGCTTCACTAAATGGAGACGGAGAAATACAATTTTTCATCTTCATGCTTTCAACTCAATGAACGTAAGTTTATTTATCTAGAGCGAAAGAGCCAGGGTTATGTATGCTTTAACTGCAATAATAGAACAAAATATTATACATTCCATTCAGCATATCAGCTGATTTACTGGAACACTGATTGGACTTAATTTGCAAACAATTTCCCCTGTGATGTCCAGTTTTTCCCTGCACAGCTGACATTGAACATGGGCTTTCATAAACCATCCGACGCTTGAGACTTTTCCTGAGACTTAACCATCCAGCCTGAGATCTCTCTTCTACCTCTGTCTCTATCTCACTTTATCTCTTGCTCTCCATCCCTCCCTCCCTGTCCAAAGCTGTCCTCCCAGCCATCTGTCATATGATGTTTATGGGCCCTTTTGCTTTTGTGTCCTGATGACCACTGTCACAGAGAGCTACCCATTACCGATGCGGCCTGATGAACGATGTTACCCTGACGCATTGCTGACACCTCTGTGTCCTTGGCCGCAGAGACGCTACCTTGCTAGCCAGCTCAGGCCAGTAAAGAATGAGGACAGGGGGGACCTGGGGGAGCTGGACTGAGGACCTGTCTGTCATCCTGCCGGCCCGATGCTCACACCACTCCTCTCCCTCCCTCCACTGTCTTCTCTCTCCTCTTTATCCAGCCAATGGAAATATGGGGCTGGTCAGCAGGCAATGGCGATGATGTTGTCATTAATCCTGAGGTGGTGAATAGTGCCCTTGCCTTTCACCTGAATATATATCTACATCTTAACAGACACAGTGAGGGACCCTTGCTCCCCTCCAGAGGCCACAGAAGGTGCCCTAAAGGGTTCATACAGATTTGGTGAATGTTGATGTGATTTTATCTGTCAAACACAAATGTTAGTTCTTGTTTTGATGGTTTATCCAATACATATTTGAGCAGTGAGCTAGAATAAATTCTGTTGATATTGATAAGCTATTCTAATATGTCTTGGCTGGGTTACAATGATTGGATCTACATGTCTGGATGTTTCTTATTATAGTACTGGTTCAGTCATTTGCAGGAAAAGATGTGTTGTGTTAAAACCAGATTGAATTTTGTTAACAAATCATACATAAACAACCATCCAGCAACTTAAAAAGCATTTAATGACTATTCATTTTTCCCAGGTTGAAATGTACTGATAGAAATGCTGTAAAAAGAAATTGTAAAAAAAAAAAAGTAAGGGTCGCCAGATAAATCTGAAGCGTCATAGTTATTAACATGCAATGTGTAAGATATGGCCAGTATACAAAGGTCACTTTAAAAAGGAGGCAGGATATCACCAGAGAAACCACCAACCGTACTCTTTGCTGTAGCTATCTTTTTGATAAGAGCCAATAGCCGCCATTTGCTTGGTCGCTCAGTTAGCTGTGAAGCTAGTGGCCCAATTAGCCGACCGGATCGTACCTGGACCATGACCTCCAATCACATGGGGAGTCAACCTGACTCAGCAACCTCCCAGTGAACACCATGACTGGGACAGGACACAAACCAACAAAGGCTATAGTTTGAAGGCAAGGGATCCAATATGGAGGTCATTTAGAGCAGCTCCAGTGATGACTGACAAAAACGGTGTGTAAAGATGGAGTATTTTCACATTTTGGTGAACTGAGGACTTATTTCAACCAAACCGGTGGTGATTGTGGAAAGACAACCCCAAGTGAAAAGGTTTGTCAGTTTTCATTCATATTTATACTCCTTTAAACCTACAATCTAACCTTTTGATCTACAGAAATCACTGAAACGGTCCTTACTGAGTACAAAATAATTAAAGATCAGCCAAATTCTATGGGGTTTTTCACAGAGGAAACAAACAGAGAACACAATCTTCTCACAACAATATAATATGAACAATCTGCTGGGCAAAATAAGAATCTCATTTAATCAGTGAGGCCTTCTCTCCTCATCCTCCCTCCCTCCCTCCCCGTCTCTCCCCGACTCTCTGTGAACGTCTTTACTGGCCGGTGAAGCCGCTGATGAATTCTTAAGCAGATCACACTGATAATTGTATTTCATAACTGTCAGTTGTGCGAAGGCTGCCAGTGTGCCCAGGAGCTATTTGTGTCTCAGTATGTCCTCCACACACCTTCTCCCCCGACTCTGTCCAAACCCCCAATCACCAGGGATGTGCTTACTGTCTCCAGCCCCGAATTACTCAATCAGGAGGACACATTTACGGATGACACCTTTATTACAATTAATCAAGGGAACTTGATTAAGACAGTTATTCCTCCCCTTCATTGAGACTTACACAAGTGGCTCTGCTGCATATTGTAATTTATGTCCCACTGAGCTCTTGCGCCGCTGATAGACAGAAAAGCCGACAGATTGCCAGCCATACTGAGACGCATGTGGACGTGTGTGTGAGAGCGGGAGAGTGCCTGCAGCCCCCCATGCACATCTACAAACCCAGAAACACATGCACAGCCACAAACAAACACATTCTCCTATCATTCTGTCATGCACAACTCAGGTATCGTAAAGAGTTTAATAAATGACTTTAATTGGCTGTAGAGATGTGCTCGCTAAAGGAGGTTTGAACGTTCCATTTCCCTTTCTTTCTTCTTGTCTGTTTCTTTCACTCTCCCTCTCTTTAACACGCACACACACACCCTCCTGAATGAAGCCATCTCTTTACCTTTACTCACAGTTCCTGGGTCTGCTGTGGCTAATTAGTTGAGTGGGGTTTTAGGTTTGGTAATTAGGCGGAGGTAGGAGTGACGGCGGCTTGGGGAGTTGGGGAGTTGAGGGGGTCTGACTGACTTGCAGCGAAAGAAACTGGACTGTCTGGATCCTGGCAGCACCGAGCAGCCAGCCAGTGTCTCTTAGGTGCCTGGAGGTAGACTACCATCCCACACGATGAAGGTGATGTCTTTGTTATGTGCCACATGTTCCAGTGAGGGGAGACTGTGGAAAAAGAGGGTTTAGTGGGAATAAGACAAAGACCTTTCAAGAATTTTCAAAATGAAAACAAGTTCTGTGCTGTAGTCTTGGATTCACAACTGATTTCTAATGGAAAGCTACAAAAAAAACTGTGATTTCAACAGTTGTGGCTATCTGTGCTTTTTTAACCACTAATGTGAAGGTGGAAAAAGGAAAAAAAAATATTCATTTTAAAGCAAGAGTATTTAACCTTTGCTGAGCAGCAGCCACTGTTGTTGCAGCAGACAGGTAAGGCCTAAAAGGAAGTGAAACAATATCACAAATAGCCTGACACAGCAATATCAGTCATATAGCAGTTCAGATTGGTACTATTCACCGAGGCTGTGGCACTGAAACCCTGAGTGTGTTGAAATTGCCCAGGGTGTGTTTTATTTATTCTGAGTTCAATGTTTCATTTGCAAGAGAAGGAATGTTATTTCAGAAGTTACACAGTTGCACGTTCAGGTACAGTGTTACTGATCAATATCAGCACTAAACAATTCTGTGGCCTTTCTAAAGAGCACTGATTCTTTTGGAAACACAAAGCTGCACATAGAATAAAATAATCATTTGCTTGAGGCAATAAAAATACAAGTGGAAATAGCCATTGATCATTTTCCTATTCTATTCTATTCATTTGATAAGTCATACTCTGCATTTAAATCATTCTAGTTTACATCCATAAAAATATGGATCTAAATCTTCTCTCAGGAGAAGTAATACAGTAACCAGAGGTGGGATGAAATATTTCCTTGCAGGTCACAAATAAGTCTCAAGTCTTTGCACTGAAGTCCAGAGTCATATCCCAAATCCTGAGTCCTAAACTACACAAGTCACTGTGTGCTTTTGACCAGACATAATACCAATTTAACAACAGAGCCTCGACTTACCAGCTTATGTGCAACTGAAAATGTTGAGTGAAATAGGAAGCTGATACATTTCTGAAGTTTTTGACCTGCATGTTTTGCATACTGCAATTTTTTTTTAATCTGGTGGTCTATTTACACTTAAATTCACTATGCATAATTTTCATACAAAGTGAGGTAGGCCTATATTTCAGGTTTCACTAGGTGTACCTGAATGCATCATGAGCTTCTTATCCCTGACAAAAATGAAGGTGTTTTGTTGAGTCATTGTGATCCATCTCCCACACACAGACAGACAGCAGAGGACAAACACATGAATGACAACAAAACACAAAACACTCCCTCTCAGGAGACTTGACTCTTAAGTCATGTGACTGAAATCCACACCTTTGACATTGTAATTCTTCGACAGAAGAAAAGTTTTACTATCACACAAAAGTCTATCAATGCTTCTGTAGATCTTCTCTATCTTTAATGTCATGTTTATGCTCTACGGTTCCAGGCTGTTCTATACGTCACCAGTTTGCAGCCTCCAACTGCAACACAATCCAATTAAATAAAGAGTGTTGTCTCTCCAGGTTCCTGTGTTCTCTAATTGGGGCTGTGACTGCTCACTAATCAGCGGAGATACAGGTAGGCCCTTGAGGACGCAGAGACGAGGCCTCTCCTGGTAATTGAAGAGATACTAATGCTGGCAACCTCCTTGATGTGCAACATGGATGCACAGTACTGAAGCATTCAAAACTGATCTAAAAATCCATGAGCATTATCACGGCTCTCACCTTTTGTGTGGCTGACATGTAAGAGCTTGTTTTTGCATCATAACGCCTGACCAAACAGTAGTGTTACAGATGGGACTGCACTAATGTTGTTCTGTTGGTCAGAAAAACGCCATGCATTTTGTCTTATATTATGATAATTAGGGGAATTAATACCAAGCCACTAGAATTTTAAATCTTATGCCAACAATTCTAACTGTCATAAGAGGTCAAATGTAATGGGAATGTGTGTATGGCAAGATGTTGCACGCCTCTACCAATGTGAGTGAACATTTGATGTTGTATATTGTAAAATGGCACAGGACAGGCAAAGGAAGTCCAATGTTGTGTCTGTCTAATGATACACACATACAAAAATAACACGGTGTGACTCTCTAGTGAGACGTTTAGAGGATAGAAACCGGCTTAAAAGATATGGAGAGAAATTAAGTGAAAAGGTAATAAATTGTGGGAATAATTAATGACAAGATGAGGTTTTCAAAATAAACAATTTTCTTGTGTTCAGGTAATTTAAAAATGATTATTTTCATAGTTTGTACTCATCACAGCAGTTTCTATTTGGATTAATACTCTTATGGGTCGTAAAATGTTCATTTCTGTAACTTCATCTGACAGTGAACGCTGTCTTAGCCAAAAACTAATCAGTTTTGTTCTGCCTTCCACAACTATAAATTCTAAATATCCTTGGCCTTGTGTGTTTCTGATTTCCTGAACCGTCTGTTAAAGGTAGCAACTTTTCATGCTGAGGTCACACCTGTAACAAATTTCACACTGGGTTATATTTTGAGAGGCCACCTGGATGAGGAAATAACATTTTCACAGTGCATGGCCACTACAGCCCTCCCTGCCAGGTAAGGAACAGGTGTTTGTTTTAAGCTGATCTCAGACTACAGCACTTTTAAAATCCTACTGTGATGCAATACCGTCTGTCGTAATGCTTCACAACGAGAAGAAAAAAAAAAAGCAGAAGGCTGAATGAGTTTGGATGAGGAAATAGTCAGGAAGCACAGTCAAAACAAGTTGTCTATTCTTCAGCGATGAGGTGAGATCTAAACTGTCGGTTTTAATATCTATCAACATTACTATGCTAGCTAATATTAGCCTCGGGGGCTGGATTTATTCCTGTTATTTTCTAACGCCGCCAGCTCCTCTCGATTATGTCAACTTTGTCTCTCTCTTTGTAGTCCTGCTCAGAACGTCGGTACAGACGGAGGTCCCGGACCAGATTTCTCCTCGAACTGTTGGACTTCAACATGAAGTATCTCAGCTCTGCTTCTTGAAAATATGATTACTAAAATGTTCAGTCAGTTTTAAACTTGTTATAAACACTTATCATCACAGTCAAATCTTTTTATTTTATGTCAGAAACGAGCTGCCATGTGACTAAACTTCCTAATTTGTTGTGCTGCTTTGTCTATTGTTTCCAAAACTAAATTAAATACAAAAAAAGGAAATGGAAAAAAAATGTCAAAGGGCATTCTACAATACATTAATTAACAAGTGATTTTCTTACTAGCAGTGGGATAATAACATTTTGTAATCCAACTCTTGGTTGACTGGACAATATTTTTATTATGTGCAGCTTCTAGGATGTGAATGAAAAGATAGATTTTGAGAACACATCTGGAGCAGCACTCACTTTTGACAAGCACACACTAAGAAGATTAGAGTAAGAAAATTAAATCTATTATAAAATGTTTATGGCAGATAAAGTGCACGTGAGCTAAAAGCAAACACATAATGGCAGCAGATAATTTCAGAGATGGTACCAAAAGGTGGGTCCAGAAGAATATATGAAATATTTTCTGGGTGAAATTAAAGAGGCTATAGAATCTGATAATAATATTAATTAATAATTAATTTGAATATTACAACAAATACATAGTTAGTTATTAGATGATTTCCAGACTTTTTGTTGCAATAATTTTCAGTCTGGAAATTGAAGGACTGGTAAATTTTTGATATATTATTATTAATAATAATAATAATAATAATAATAATACCTTTATATTGCATATTGTTTCCAAAACCAATACAGCACAAAATTAAGTTGTTTATTATATTTATTCATGAAACTATTGTGTGGCTTTACTTAAAGTGCTTCACCAATCATCTCACAAAAATAAAGATCATCATCTGTATTAAAAATCATTAAAGCTTATTAAAACCATCTTCTGATTTTATCTTAGCAATCAATTGAGTTCAAGCATGATTTTTTTTTCTTTTTTTTTTGCTGCATTACCAATCAGTTAAAAATCACAGCTTACTAGTGCTAACAGAAGGCAGTGCCACTTCCACCACCACCTTGCCCAGGTTTTTCCCAGAATACATGTGGTCCACAGCTCTGAAGACTGACTCCAAGCCAACGAATCTTCCCTCCGGTGCCAAATCCCCACCATCAACTTCACACACTAGCTTCCCCTTTGCAAACATCTGCATCATGCTACCAATAGCCTCCCTGTAGTCACTGTGGAAGTGGGGCAGGAAGAAGCCCCGAATACTGGCCGACTTCTGGAGCAGCTTGACCGGCAGTTTTTCCCCTCTGAAGGCCGGGATCCCTGATGCCGTCTGGTATCCCGAGATGAAGCCAATCACGATCAGTCGGCCCTTTTTGGCCAAACTGTTCACTGCCACTTCTAAGACGTTGCCTCCGACTGACTCGTACACCACATCTACACCTTGCGGGTACTCTTTCCTCAATGTCTTCGCCAGATCTTCTTCTGTGTAGTTGATTGGCCGGTCACAGCCAATCGATTTAAGGAAGCCAGCTTTCTCAAGTGATGAGCAGGTCCCAATCACGTGACAACCAGCCTGTTTGGCGAACTGCACAGCAAACTGTCCAGTGCCCCCTGCAGCTGCCGTGACCAGGACCGTCTCACCTTTGGCCAGGTCGCCCAGGCGTTTCAGGGCGATGTAGGCCGTGGCACCGCTGACCAGAAAGGTGAGGAACTCCGGCTTCACAGCAGGGACAGGAACACTTTCCTTGGCTTTCACCACTATGTACTCTGCAAACGCACCGCTGCTGAAGTAGGCCACGGTGTCCCCAATGGTGTAACGGGAGCTGGCGCTTAGGCCGAGACCAACAACCTCACCGATACCTTCAAAACCGACATCAAAGGGGGGCTTCACCGAAGGGTCGTAACGGCCTGCCGAGTAATTAATATCAGAGGCGTTGATCCCCACAAAACTGAAACACAAACATAGAGAAACAATAATTGTGGATTACATGTGAGAAGTTTGAAGTTGTGAACCAAAGCACACATGACATTAATGTACAAATGCATATATTTCCTGAATTCCTGTTCGAAGGTCAAGACTTTGCTACACATGTCTGCACAGGACACAAGCAGTATAGTTTGTTTGAGAGATGATTCCTGTTTCTGTGGAAGAGAATGATCCTCCACTGACAGGGAAAGGTTTGTATCACAAAACACAACGCATGATGTCTTCAGAGACACCCGCGACAAACTACACCTCTCAAACCTTAGTTGCTTCTTGCCTCAACAGTAAGATGGCAGATTTGATCTTACTTTGGTAACATGTTGGAAACAAATATGTGACGAAGGAATGTATAAATAAATCATTTACTGCCTTTTAGAGCGGCACGCATGCTGTGGCTCATTACTGTGCATGTCACGCGTGTACTTTGAGCTTGTAGATAATGCTTCTGAGGTTTAGAGATGGGTCACAATGTCATAACAAAAACCTTCATTTCACAACATCTACGGAATCAGTTTCATACATAACTAAAATAAAAAAAATACTGAGTCATTTGTGTTTAAACAAAGTCGAATAAGCAGGTGTGTGACAATAAAGTCTGTCCAAAGAAAAAAACTTTTGAATCCAACAATCACCTCACCAAGATGTTCAGCAAACCCCCCACAAGCATTATAATATAAAAACACGATACACGTCATGATAACAAATACTAAATGAAATGTTTCTGTTTCAAGGCCTTTTTTGTTTTATAGAGAAATGAACAATTTCTTCAATGCAAATTATGTGTTTTCAAGGCCGTTCTTATGAAACAAATGTTAAAAGAGGATTTGGACCAAATACTCAGGATGGTCCAGTTTAAAAAAACAACAAAAAAAAACACACACACACAATTTGATGCCATCTGTTGTTCATGTGCAGGTCATGTCTCTGTATACATTTAATGTGACTACATGTAGGTGGACACATGGATCACATATGCAGGAGCGGAGCTTGAAGATTTACTGTTTGTTGAAAAGACTTGAATGATGCCCTCAGTAAAATCTACAAAGAGGAAACATTTAATTTCTACCTCATGAGTTAATCCAAAATTGATCGTTTGTCACATAGATTCCTCATTTTGTACTGGATGTTTCATTAGGATTACACTGACGCTGTGCAATATGCGACAAGTGTTTCTCAATTTGCTACTTCACAAACGGAAATAGTAATTTCCTCTATTAGTTAAAATATCTTCCGTGTTCACAAGTAACTTACTGTCTTGCAAGGCCACAAAACACTAATGTACTATGTTTTCACTCAGTCTGATCAATATACTGTATATTTTATTGCCAGTAAAAAGCATAATAAAACCTGAGGTGCATTTGCGCACTGCTAATCTAACTTTTAAAATTAGACTGGGCACACATACAGTTGGAAATGTAATAAATCAAAATAAGGGTGAAAGACTACCTCTGCCTGGAATCAGAAATAGAACCAAAAATCCTACTAGTTTCAAAAACAGTGTTAATTTAAACTCCTTTTGTGCCTCACCTGAACAAACATGGTTTAACATTAAAAATCTATTAAAAAAAAACATCATTGAGTGTATGTTAGACTAAAAGAGTCATCAATAATGGCTTCAGGAGGGTTTACTCTTCCCTAAGCCTGGACACACTGGTTGTGAATGACAGATATGATAACGCAATTCTCGCACCATCTAACACTGCATCACCTCCATCGTCTCCATCTCTGGATGCCAGTCTGATCCCCCCTCCAAGACTTTCTGTTTGCAGTTTGGTGACGTAGAGACAGGAGGACAGAAAGAGAGAGAGAGAGAGAGAGAGGGAGAGAGGGAAAGAGAGAGAGAGAGATGCCGAGATGGATTGATGGACAAATGCAGAGAGGGCGGAACTTGGAATTACAGTACAGCGCTTATTCCTCATATTTTGCCATCTTGTGATGATGATGATGATCGCAGGTGCTGGACATGGGTGATTCGAGGTAAGCGGAGCCCTTTATCCAACTTCTCTACAATAATGGGATAGATCGGTAGCCAATAATCATCCATAAATAGGCTCACAACACGCTTTGGGTCATCTATCGCTATTCCGAAGGTGCGGAGAGAGAACGCAGCGGTATGTTTCTGCACACCTTTCAAAAAATAACAACTTACCGATTTCTGACGAGCAAGTCCGCGTCTCCGGGTGTGGGAACCGGAACGGTTTGCACAGAAGCGGCCTGTCTGAAATTAGAACTTAGCTGGTTTACGACCAGCTTTTTCATAGTGCTTGGTATGGATGATCCTTTAAAATCCATGAAGTGCGTTGAGTAGGACAGATCTATGATGAAGCGCCGCGCAGTCTGGTGAACTCCTGAAAGTGCGTCGGTGCCTCTGCGCCCCCAGCCGATTACCGATATCGCTCTCCTGCCGTTTCTCACCAATAGCAGGCAGGACATAGCTCCGAAATGTGACAAAGTTCAACTTGACGGTACGTTTGTGGCAGTAATGAGCACCGATTGCCACCAGCCTGCAACGACAAGCCTTTGAATCTGCACATGCACGGCGTGCAGGCCGGGCCAAGCCGCGCAAAATGCGATTCTTGGTAAAAAATAAAAGCCGCGACGCTTTGCAGAGGGCTTCTAGGATTCTTAAACTAAACAACGAGCACGGATTCGAGTATTTAGGATTAATACTGTTGCACTGGTGCAGCCTTGTAAGCAGCACAGCAGCGCCCCAGACTTGTCGTCGGAGTCCCTCCCCTTCCCGGACACAACACTCACTTCCGAGTAAGGTGAAACAAATCAATCCTCATCTTCTCACATATCCTCAACCGTTTTCCTCCCACGTAAAATAATCCCGATTGATATTTTTCCAACAAATTCTAAGCAATATAACCATTTAGCGCGTCGCGCCAACGCGCTCTTGTCTGATTCGCTCGTTTATTTTGGATTCTGAAACATGTTTGTGTCCACATGTTACACCTGTAACCAAAAGCGTGCATCAGCGATTTATTTAAGTGTGTCATCCACGTAGCGGTGTAATCATCTATTGTCATGTGACATGTCATTTTTTTGGGGGAAGCATCGATTCCATTCAGGACGATCCCCTAACGCTATTAATTCAACAAATAGGACCATTGAACCTCTGTCCCACCCCTAGTGGGAGTCGAACCTCTAACTCGTGTAATGTCAGCGACACGCTTTTTGATAGCCGAAGGTGACATCTAACTTATACCAACCTTATTCTTAAAGTAATACATGCTGTGGTTTCAGATAAATGTTTGTATAAGTTTGGCTTTTGTTGATGTAAGTTCCAAAATGATGTCGTTCTTTTGTCGGAGGTTTGCGATTTTTTTGTGTAAACGGAGAAGGAGAGAGAGTGAGAGAGAGAGAGAGAGAGAGAGCGAGAGGAGGGGGGGGGAAACAAGACAATTAAAAAGATTGACAGGTAGGCTCCTCTGTCAGGGGTGACGCTTGTGGAGAGGGGAGGAGTAAAAATGTAGCAGGAAAAGCCACTCGATGCGTCTGTCTATCAGTTGAGACTGTCTGAAACAGCTTCTGGATCCACCGCGTTTCCATTTTTTCCTCTTTAGGGAGACCTCGGATCAGTCCTTTGAGTTTTCCTCCCTCTTTTTGTCTTTGTAAAAAGACAAGTATTTTAGTCGATATCGATCTGATCTGTTGTTGGCGAAGCTCGGATGCGCCTGCGTCTTGTTTGTTTCCCCTCTCTCTCAAGTGATCCTCTCCACCGCATCAACCACCCCTCCAAACAGCCGACTCTGTCCATGATGCGATGAGATGAGCGGTGGAAATTATTTCCACGACTCTTGAAACGTGAGTAATAGAGAAATCATGATCGTTCAGTTTATTTTTGATACGAGAGAGGAAAGAGGAAAGGAGGAGGGGAGGGAGGAAAAGTCTCCGCCGGACTGGTGAGGCTGGATCCGGGCTGAGGTGGCGTGCTGGTGACGGGACTGACATTAACCCATCTAATGCCTGTCTATTTTCTCCTCTGCCTTTTTCTGTTTCAGGTCTCTGGCAAAAAAGAAGAGAAGAAGGAAACATAAGGATACTTACCAGAGCTGTGTGGTGCGCTCACACGGGACATACTTGTTTGGTTACAGACAGAGTTTATTTATTTTCCAGGTTTGGTGTGAGTAACAGACGCAGCAAAGTATCGTCCCCCCTCTTAACAGCACTGGAGATTAGGGGGATTTTTTTTCCAGGCGGAGTGAACTGAAAACTTGGTTTTCAAGGTGTTTTCTTGCTGCTGTTGTTTCTTTTTCACCCTGCCATGAGAGAAATGAAGGAAGATGACGTTTGATGGACATGAAAGTGTCAGGAGCTGGCCGAACCCCTTCGTAATTGTTGTCCCTATCGTCGAAACCGATCAAGCTCTCAAGTCCCAAAAAGAGCAGCCAGTTTGAAAAGAAGATATTTTCAGCCCTGAGACCAAAACCCCCTTCCCCGAGAAACGGGATGATTTTTCAAAACTGCTAAGACTTGATTTGTTTGTAATTCCTGCATGAGAAGCACCGTGGAAAGTGACGGTCACTATGCCGAGGAGAAAGCAGCAAGAGCCGCGGCGATCAGCAGGTATAAGCCGCCCCTCCATAACGACCATTTCTCACCACAGTAGCCAACTCATTTTTAGTTCCAAGAGCAAAATTAAAATGTCTCCCTCCTCACCACATTATTTAGTCGTTCTGCATGCTGCGATTTATTTTGTAGCTCTGTTAAATTCTATTTGTTGCGTTAATTCACAGCGCGCAACTCAACCCCTGACCCACAGCTGTGTTTAAAATGTGTCCAAATGACGCACATGAATGCGCAATGCCGCTTTGAGATTTTTTTTTCCTCCTCAGGAAAGTTCTCTTAAGAATGGTAAGATAAACTAAATAGCGTGTTATGGGGATAAAAGGGAGCGTTTGAGGTTCAAGAGTGAGTAATGATGAATAATTGACTGGGAAGGAAGGGGGAGAAAACTGGTGAGAGCCGGTTTTCCCTTTCTTTCTATTTTATTAGAGGATTGCCATCCTTGATTTGATGCGTGATTGATCGCCCGTCATGTGGCAGTCTTTGATCCATTCATCCCTGATAAACGTCAATAAACCCTTCCATGAAGACAGGCTTTGCTTCTGCTAGGTTTAGCCACTCACACACACACACACACACACACACAGCCCTCCTGTTGTTTCAGCCAGGAACTGAAAAGCAAAAAAAAAAAGTTGCAAATTATTGTGTAAATTCACCTAATTTGATTTTAATGGGATGGAGTGAAAGCAGATGAAAGGACAGCATGTATGTTGAATAGATCAGAGGGTGTATCAACCCAAACACTCCTGTATAATCAGATGTTTGATTCCCTTATGCCATTTCCTTACAGACAAAAATGTTGTTGGTTTTTTTTACGAGTTCACATCTAAATTCCCCCCACATTCCCAGTAAGAATCAGTCCAGTAATGAAATCAATATCCACTGCTTGGGGGGGTATTATATTTGCAATGTGACATAAAGCCAGGTCTTGGCAGAGGACCGACAAGGTTGACTTCTAGTGATTTGGATTTGGACTGCCCCTTTTTTTCCTCCCGTCTCCCTGCAGCCTTTAAACAAATGTAAATGAGTGACAGGGGTTTCTACCTCTGTGCTAATGAGGTTGAGCCTTTGAAGTTAGGCATTAACAACTGGAGTGAACAAAAGACAGTTACAGAATTTTAAAGAGATTTTGAAATATGAGGTGCAAAGCGGGTCGAGCAGGAGGGCCAGTCGACGAAGACTTTGAACTCAGCAGGTTTTATCGTTGAAAGCGGGGAGCTGGTGGTGGTGATGAGGATGAGGATGAGGAGGAGGATGAGAGGGAGTATAGGATGGAGAACATTCAACCGGTGTTCGCTGTCGACTCCTTTCTGTCTCCTTTGGTTTTCTAGCAAAACACTTTTTGCATAATTTGTGACCCACACTAAGATTCAGTGTGTGTGTGTGCGTGTGTGTGTGAGAGAGAGAGAGAGAGAGAGAGAGAGAGAGAGAGAGAGAGAGTTTTGATTGTTTTGCTAAAATTGCCCACTGGCAAAAGTTTGGTCATGGTGGGAGCCGAACGACTCTCATTTAGTTACCTCATGCTGATAAAGGCATGAAGACATGACATCGCTGTGACTACTTCCTCCCCTCCTTTCTCTCAACACACACACACACACACACACACACCACTGACCCATTACACCGTCCAGTGGGTGCCATGAATATCATGGGTTATAATTGTCAATCACAGCTTGGCAGACGGGATGCTTTCCATTCTTCCATGAGCATGACAGTCAGTCAGAGATAACGCCCTCCACTCCACACTCCCAGTAGCAACAAATAACTAAAACACACACACACACACACACACACTAGGCTAGCCTGATGCTCCACTGGGAGCTTGTACTGACCTGTGGCTTCCTCTCTGTGCCGTTGCTCAGAGAGGAAATTGCTCATGGTGGGACTGTGCATAAAAATCAGAGCTCAAACAATTAACATAACAATTACAGATGTATCTCAACAGGCTTCCTTTATTTTCCCACCTTGTACTTTATTTTTTGGAGAATATAATTTTGTTTCATAATTTTTTTAAATTTAGTATTTCAAGGCCAAATCCTGCAGTAAATATCCCACAACTCCAGACCCTACCAAAGTCAGAATTGTGTTTTAAAATGAGAAGAATAGATTTTACACTTTATGTTTCTATAATGCAGGTAGCTTATAAGTAAATGTCTTTCATGGTTTTGTATTAACCGCTGAATTTTTATTTTCTTCATCCTCCCCTAAATTAAAAATTTTCTTAAAACCTTCAAGGAATTTTTAGGGCAGATGAAAAAAAAGCAGTTCTGATTTTGAGACAAAATTTCTGAAATGCTAATTTCTCTGCATGATTTTGTCCAGTATTATGTTGATATTTGTGTGTGTTGTTTCTGTGTTAAGATCCACAGACAATTGCAATTACCCAAGGTATATTTGATTACAACTTAAAACATGTAGCTCCCATCACGCGTCATCTTTTAAAAAAATAGTTTTAAGAATCCATTTTTAGAAATCAAAATAGTTCCGCTAAGATGGAAAGAAATATTGAAAAGTGTGTAAAAAAAAGAGTAAATTTTCATCTTTTGTAGTATCAATTCCATTGTGGACAGCTGCATGTTCCTGTGTGTGATGTTACACTTGTAGCCTCACCTCATCACTTAACCACTCGATTTAAAGAAGAGGAGGATTGGAGGGGGCGGGGGCAATTAAAAATCCTGATGGAGTGACGCCGTATTTCATCCACTGCAGGCTTAGGTAGTCTTAGAGGAGGAAGAGAAGAAACGTAGTCAGTCTTATTTCTATGAGCACGATGGTTAATTATAAGAAAGACTGTGTGTGTGTGTGTGTGTGTGTGTGTGTGTGCATATGGAGGGGGTGGTAGCAGAGGTAAGGTTGCTTCCCGTTGGCTTCATTAGAGAGAGCCCTAATTATCTGTGGAGCTGATGGATTTGTGACAGGCCCTAACGATTAATGCTGACAAATTCAGTAAGGTGTCAAGTCCGCAGCTGCCTTGATGTAATCAAGTTGATATTATACAGTCCCCATAGCCCCTAGTGCAGCACCAACTCAATTTGCCTGTGCAGGTGACAAATGGACTTTGCTACCTGACTAATCACGTCAGGAGACAATGCCAGTTAATGACCTCAGTAAGCCCCCTCCTCCCCCCACCACCAGCACCACTCTTATAACCTTGTAATAAGTCAGGCCGGCTACAACACGATCGCAACCTTTCCCTCTGTTCTCTTTTTATTTCCTATCGTCGTCTTCCTGCGTTTTTTGTTTCGAAAACCCTCTCAGTTGCAGAGCTTAATTTTTGTGTCGAGGTAGCAGCGCATTCTTGTAAAAAATTTCCTCTTGTGTCTGGCTGGAATGTGAGGGAGGAAATTTTCCAACTGTTGCAACAGATTTTATTTATTTTTACATTAATGACACCGCTCAGGCCTGTTCCAGCCACATGATATATCAGCACTCCAGGGTAATCCCGGGTACCGTTTTTTGAAATACAGACACTCACTTGAAGTTTTTTTTTTTTTTTCACTTTTGCATGTGTTGCACTCCCTGCTAGTAAATCACCACCACATCATAACACGTTCTCCAGCACTCTGGCTGAACGTCCTCCCAACTCAGAGCTGTAGCCGCCTCACTGAAGGCCTGCAGTTTATTCCGAGCAGCAAAATCACAGTGCCCAGGGATTAATGATTTTGCATGCCCGGGGTAGCTAAGATTACACAGCGACCTTTGTGCTCTTAGTTGACGATGCTGTTATGTGATATTCTCCCCTCAAAATAATCAGCATGCTGAGATTTATGTGCCCCCTACCCTTCTGTCTAAACCAGCGTCTTGAGCAGTACAGCCATTTACAGCCTCTAGGTGGGTTTTTGTCTTCTTTTTTTTTTTTTTTTACTTTTAATGTTGCCTGCGAATTTTTAAAAAAGTCTTGTTTTGTAAAAAAAAAAAAAGAAAGAAAAAAAAGTTGATTTTGAGTAAATGAACTTGTGTCTTTGGCCTGAAAGTTGGAGTGGCTTATAACATCGGATGCCTAAAAGGCTCCACAGCTTCTGAGTAACGAAAAGTTTATGTTAGAATTGAGTGAAAAAAGTGTTTGTGTGTCTGTGTGTGTGTGTAAGAGAGGAGAAGAGAGACAGCGGTGAGGAGTGTGTGTGTGTGTGTGTGTGTGTGTGTGTGTTTGGAGCTTAGCGCTGACCGGTGTTAGTTTTCCTGGAATGAATAACTTGAACGAGTGTAGCGATAACCACGCCACCTCAGTCGTCCTCTTTAGCAGGGCCTGCCTTCAGATCCCCTCTCTGTTCCCCCACAGGAGCAGAAAAACAACCTCCACCAGCAGCTCCACACATTTCTCCCCTCTGACTGTCATATCTGCTCACTATTTCCAATCAAAACGAGGGATAACAGACACAACAGGAACACATATTGATCCACAGCAGCCAGTTTATTTCCCCCCCTGTTCTGTTGTGTGCTGTATTTCCTGGTCATAACCTTTAGCGTGTGTGTTTGTCGGTCGGACTCGGCTAGAGGTTACACTAATTGGAGCGGTGGTGTCGTTAGCAGGTGGCATCGATCGACCTCGTCGATTGCTACTTTTGCTCCTTCGCCACCCTCTGAAACTATTAGTTAAATTTCCATCAGGGATTTAAGGTAGTCAAAGGTCAAACACGCTCTGCTCGCTCTTCTAATGCCTCGAGTCACCACAAATGCCCCTCTGTGTGTGTGTGTGTGTGTGTGTGGTATTAGTTTCTTAGTTACATGCATTAGTTTATAATCCTTGCAAATGCAATCCTTTTGCACACCCAGAAAATTCCCGTTTCCAAATCCCAAGATCAACATGATTTCTTTTGGTATTTATTATCGGTGAACAACTAGCGTGATCAAATGGAAAGTATGGGTGAGGTTTAAGCAGCAAGTGTTCATCTTTTCCTGTTCATATTAGATAAGGATACATTTCACAGCATTGCAGTAATAACCCTCCTCGTCTCTTTCTCATTCTTTCTCTTTGAGTCTTTTTGGGGCATTCTCAACAAAAGCTGCCCTCGGGGCAGACGGCCACTATCACTGTGTTGCTCTCATTGCACTTTAGACACACACACACACACACACTGTCAGCCATAAACTCAGACAGACAGACAGACAGAAACACACACACACACACACACACCTCCACCTAATGCTTAAGTGCAGCCAGCATGTCTCTGTGGGAGGTCATAATGGAGGTGGCTTAGTATGATGGGAAATCATATCATTAAAGCAGCCAGATGTGCTTTGTTGCCTGCCTTGCAGCACATAAAAACAGCAGCAAGTCATGGGATCCAAAAAAGAAAAAAAAAATTCAGTCTGAGAAAATCAAGTCTGAGACAGATAGAAGCAGCCCTCTGGGACTGGGCTGACAAGCAGTCTTACTCCTGACTGCCATAGAAAAACAATTTCCCCCCAAATAAAGAATATTTGTTCTAATTTTTCCGTGTTGCAGCACCATGGCTCATTTTTTTTTTTTTGC
The DNA here is from genome assembly GCA_037577475.1 of Chaunax sp. Z400. Taxonomy (NCBI): domain Eukaryota; kingdom Metazoa; phylum Chordata; class Actinopteri; order Lophiiformes; family Chaunacidae; genus Chaunax; species Chaunax sp. Z400. The sequence goes on along the minus strand of CM075190.1, from coordinate 11,246,339 downwards.
TTCACATTTAAAGGGGATTCGAAGCTTTGATAAATGGCGTGCTGCTGCTGTTATCAGCTCTTTGTTAAGTGTGCTTAATTACTATGTAATATCTGTGTTGTGCTGAGTAATTACATTTTCTTGGGGCTCCACAGTGTAAGTAAGTAAGGGTTTTCAGGTCATTAATGAAAAATTGTTTGTATGTTGTGTTTAGTTGTTTTTTTTCCTTCTTCTTTTTCTTCCTCCAGCACATAACTTAAGACATGAGAAAGATTAGAGGGGAAGTCTTCAAGAGAGGTAGTCGTGGCACATTTAAGGCACCAGAATTGACATCTCAAATTTTCTTAAGTAAAGTATTACATTTGCTGAGGGTAAATTTGCTCTCTTGATCAGTGCAGTGCCTCCTCGGGAGGCTATGGGGAGGCTGCTGGAGCCAAATTTAACATGGTACTTCTATCAATAAAAGATGAGCAATTACAGAATATTTTGTCTAATAAGTATTTGAATTCCTCAGCGCAGGAAAAAACAACAACATGTAGCTTACCCACTCATTACATCAGTTAGCGAGGGGAGTGAGAAGCAGCTCTTTGATGCCAACAAACAAACAAGACAAACGAGATGGGCCCACTACAGAAGAGCAAAAGCCCTATCCGGGGACACACAACCCCAGCGCACTCCTCCTTCTCCTCCGTCTCTTCCTCCTCCATACCTCTCTCTCTCTCCGTCTCTTTCACACACCTCTCGTCTCTGTCCTCTCATTTCTCGGCACTCCTTCCCCCTTTATTTTGTGCTTTTTTTCCCCCCCTCCCTCTCCAGCATGTTTTTCATGTCTCTTCATCTCTTTTTCTGGATAAATACAAGTTCTTAGGCCACTCAGAAGCAAAGAGAAAAGAGAGATAAGTGCGGGTGAGAGAGGAAGATGGGGGGAGGTGAGTGAACAAATTTTTTTTTCTTCTCCTTTTAAAAAAAAAAAAATGTGCTCCTCTTTTTCTGGCTGTCGGTTGCATCTCATCAGAAAAATGTAGGTGGAGGTCATCTTAGAAATGAAAAACTGGAAAGGAAACGCATGAGGCAAGGAGTGAAAGAGACTTACTTTGCATACTTGATTTTGTTTTTTGGAGATGCTTTTTTTGTCAAGTCCTGTCATCTCAGCATAGTGTGTACAGAGTGGTTATTTCTACTGTCATCCCAATAATTGATCAGAATTGAGTTGAGTTGAGAAGAGAAGTTGATGATGGAAGTGGGCATTATTGTTTAGTCCAACAGCAGCATCAAACAGGGTGGTGTTAGTGGGCTGGGCTCTATGTCGGTGGATTGCAAGGTGAGGCGTAGTGCGATGTCGGTGGGTGTGTGTGTGTGGGGGGGGGCAGCTTTTAGGACGGGTATTAAAGCTGACAGATGAACGGGACAATGAGCAAATTCTGCCGCAACAGCTGTGACTGCCGCCATTATCCTGACAGGTGTCAATTAAGAATTACTGCCCGGCCGGCCAAATGCCCCTCCCGGCTCAAGTCCCTCCATTTCTACAACAACCCTCTCCAACCCTCCCACCCCCTTGTCCAGCTGTCGGCATGCGAGCAAAATAACACTTTACCCTTGTCAGTGTTGTCACAGGCCCCGCAGCCCCCCGGTTCTCTTTCCCCTTTAAACAGCAGCCAGCGGCAGATGCTCGCTGGTCAATAGCTCGACATTTTAGTGATCATGTCGATGTGTCTGTAGGTGGATGAGTCGTGGGTGGATGGTGTCCAGTTCTGTTGATTTGTCACCTTTCAAACTTGAATCTCACTCTCCTCTCAAGTAACTCATGTCCCCTCCATCAGATTGTTACGGCCTCTTTAATAACCCTCAGTTAGAAAGACTAAAAACAGGCTGCAGGATGTGTTTAGCCCCTTCATTACATCCCTAGTCTGTGTGTGTGTCTGGATGCATGTGCAGACAGTGCAAGCAGCGGCTGCAGACTAACCTAGATCTTGGTTCCCTTTATCCTCTGCTACTCACCCTGTTGGCTAATACTGGCCCGCTGTTCATCAACATTGTAAAGTGTGGAGTTGAGGTCAATGAGCGAGAAAATGAACAGTTGCCATTGCTCATCTCAAATGCTCCCTTTCAGCAAACCCGCTGGCTGACAACCACATTTTTGGAACGGTATGGGCTTCTGGCTTCACAGCGGGAAAAAAAACAACATATATATATATATATATATATATATATATATATATATATATATATATATATATATATATATATATGTTGTTTGCAAAATTAAATTGCATGTTGGCATGCAATTTAATTTTTTCTGCAATTGTTATAATGAAATGGACAGCATTATGTGTGTGAGACTTGGAATCAGTGGGCCAAGAGTGAGAAATACAGAGTGAGACATAAAGTTTAGTGTTGCATACCTTTATTTCTAATCATGCAGAATATAATTTACCCTTACATGCATATATGTTGTATGAATTTTAAAGGGATTCTGCTCGTGTGTTGACGCTATGTACTGTAGTTATTACTTGGGTTCTGTAATAAATGCAGTTTTCTGTGCCGGCGCAGAATAAACATGAGACGCTTCAATCGGTGGAAGGAGGAAGCAAAAACAGCAACGCAAAAAAGCAACATGAGAGTGAGTGTAGAAGGCTCCCCATGAATACACAGATGGATTTGCATGTTCACTTGGGAGTTACAGTTTTGGATTTCCTTCCTAGAAATCATTTGCCACAGAAAATAACCGAGGAAGATAATATCAGTGTTATTTTTCTACTCCTGCTCTATTTGCATATCTCTTGTTTTAAATAAGGCAACCCCTCGGAGTTAAATTTGTTTTTCTGAGCTTCATTCTGCATCACCTTTTTTTAATGCCCCAATCTCTCCCAGTTTCTCTCTTTATTTAATTCTTTCTTCAGGCCTACCTCCTCTCTTCTGTCTCACACCGGCTCTAGACTGCTCTGAGCGATTATCAAACCTGAGAATATTTTCCATCCCCATGCAAATCACCCACCATGCTCTCTTATCGTTCTTGCTTCGCCCCACCCAATGCACCCCAAACGGTTGTATGTAATCAAAGTAAACTGCAGCCAAAGCTAAAAGGGAAATGCTCTTTGTGGAGATGGATGGAGGGATTAAATATTAACCGGATGTGCCTGACTTGAGGCAAGTGTTTTACATAGCTGCTCCCGCCACGGACGCCGTGCATTGATCCCCTCACCATGGCGCCTTCACTTGTTTGGCTGCCTGCCGTTAATTTTTCACCATCATCTCACTGACCGGGCCTTTAGAGGCCAATGAACGGGCCACCCCCACCCTTTCCCTGTGCTTATAATGGGGGCAGGTGAGATGGATGATAGCAATTTGAAATTTTGTTTGTGCGTGTGATCATGGAGATTGTTTTTGGTATTACCATGGAGCAACAATTCCAGTGATTAATTGAGGCGAACGCTCGGATAGGACCGGAGGAATTGATGTAAACGGGTGGTTCCAGGTTCTCCACCTTCCTCCGCTCCTGACTTGTGAATGTGGTGTTTATGGGCTGACCTTGGAGTTCAACACTGCTGCCTTCTTACACAAACACACACACGTAAAACAACACCCTCCCAGGATCATGCCTCCACACACTGCCCCTCTTGTCATATTACTTCCTTCGTTTCCTCATGCCTCCATCTTTCTCTCCTCCAGCTTTGATCAAAAGAGGAAAACCGAACCGCTCAAACCAAACGTTAGGCAAAGAGGAGTCTTAATAAAAACAAAATGGCTACAGCGGCCACACTATCCGTGTAGACATTAGAGGAAGGAATTAACTTCCAGTGGCAGTGGGAACGTGTGTTTTCAATGTGTTTGTTGTCTACATGTGTATAGCAATATCCTGTAGGTCACAGAGGCGGCTTGTTAACAGGGGGCTCATACCAGTGGTGGTTCACCCTCCTCCTTTAACCACACACACACACACACACACACACATTAACTCAATTGTTGCACTGGTGCTGTTGATGGCATTGTAACGGCCTTCTGGTATTTATAAAAGCAGTGTGGGTCCTCTGGCGTAGCTCTACCCTGCAGTCATCAGACATGGCAACCGCTCATCATTCAGCCCTAATGATACTTTGCACGCCCCCATGCACACACACACACACACACACACCCTGGCCAGAGTGCACATCTGAAGGGGTCGTAAGCAGGTCGTGAACCCCGGATAGCCGCAGACCGGACGATTGCTGGACTTCTTGACTTGTTTTTGTCTGCTCTCCTTCTATCAATGTGTTGCTGTTGGAAGGGGCACGTGGCTTTGTCACATGGAGATTTCTGATTCTGCATGGTTTTAATTTGGATAATTCCGATGCCACAAAAAAAATTACAAATATTTTCTCTATGAAACAATTAAATGAGACGAAAATATTCTAATCCAATAAACTGAGAGTAATGATGATAATAATAACGAAACTAAAAATATCTTTTGGCGTGTTGTTAAATCCAATCAAAATGCTGCATTACTATTCGATGCAGTTAAAAGAGCTCACCTTAGACAGCGGTGTAGTGCATGTCACAATCAACATGATGAAATCCACGTATATCAGACCTATGAGTCATGTTTTAATAAAAGATAAATATTGGTAAACTAATTTTGGTAAACATTTGTATTAATATGTCTGGCCCCGCTCCTTCTTTTCCTCCTTTCTCTCCTGGGTTTTCTCCAACTTCCTCCTTTCCTTGCTGATTTCTTTTTTCTTCGCCCTGTGTCTCTCTGTGTCTCTTGCTCTTTTGCTCTCCTTTAGTCAAAGTAGCCCTGGTCCCCATAGCAACACATAGTGAACTCTTACTCATTAGTGTGTGTGTGCAGCCCGGCTGAATGGCCTGAATCCTTTTCCTCATTCCTGTGATTTCATACCCACATGTCCACCACCTCATCATGATTTTACCAGACTGGACAGCGTAACCATCGGTGAGGATATTTGGACATTTGCTTGATTCCAAGTAGATGTGCTGTACTTGTCTTGCAGTGGTGGGTGAATTGTATGTTTGTGTGAGATCACAAGGAGATTGAGAGGCGACACCGGGAAGCGTCCCTCTGTCATGCCTGACTCACGCTTGGCTGTGTTTTTTTTTTTTTTTAGGCTGTTAAATCTCCAGAGTGCTGATAACAGGTCAGCCGTTGAGAGAGAAACGAGAGGGAGGAGGAGTGTAAAGGGAGCGAGAGAGAGGGAAAAAAAGGAGAAGAAGGAGAGGGAGAGTGAGGAGGAAGTAAAAGAAACAGGATATGATCCGAGAGTAAGAAAGTGTATGCAGAAGAAAAAAAGGGAAAGAAAGAGATTGGTGTTCTTTATGCTGGTTCACTCATTGCGTGGGTGGCGCATGGAGTGGAGAGGTCAATGGGATGCTGTGATAGGCTAATCTGCTAGGAAGGGAGGGTTAGGGCAGGCCTTACGGGAGCAGCTTATTCTCCTATTGGCCCTGTGAAATAAAATCTCATTCTGTCTTTATTTTCATTCTTCCACTATTTGAAGATTGATAGTGCGGGTATTTGCTCTGAAATTTCATTTTGAGTGTGAATATTTGTCTGCTTGCATCCATACTGTATGTGTGCAGTGCACTCGAGAGTGTGTGTGTGTGTGTGTGTGTGTGTGTGTGTGTGTGTGTGTGTGTGGCATAGTTTTCTTAGTTCATCCCAGTTCCTGTGGGAGTGTGTGTATGCGCGATGTTTCCAGAGCTGTGTGTGCTCGTCCTCCAGTCAGACACATGGATGACAGATGACCCAGTGGGAGACACCAGCCATCCTGCCCAGCCGGAATCTTGCCCTCCCTCTCCACCTGCACTCCCCCCTCCTCCCTTCCTACTAAAAAGTGCGTACTTTGTTTACTTCCTCAGCTCTTAGCCATAAATCCTGGATCCACCTCCGATGTGGCTTTGCCCCCTTCTCCTCAGCTTACGGCTTTGTACACGCTCATAATAGCTGCGTCACTGTGAGTGTGTGTCTGTGTGTGTGCTAGGGAGAACAAACCGAACTCAACCTGGCTGTATACATGTCTGTCTATTGCTGTAAGGGGGAGGGGGGCGGTGGGTGTGGGGGGGGGAAGAGTTACTGGACCAGAGGAAACCTAAATCCTCATATAAAAAGGCCATGCACTCAGCCTGGGTCGAGGAAAGGAGGGAGAGAGAAAGAAGGAAAGAGAGAGGGAGACAGAAAGAGGAGGGGGGGGAGAGAAGGGAAAAAAGTTGATTTCCTTTTTCAGCAGAGCCATACATCACAGGGCCTCCCAGCTGCAGTGTCACAAGCTGACAGAATGACATGTGTCATTTATCAAAGGGGCCAGGCGGGGGCCTTGGGAAACGTGCACCACAAAGCCTGAGAGAGTTCATTCCAACGCTCAACCCTTCCTCCTTCCCTCCCTCCCCTCCCTCCCTCATCTCTTCTCCCTCAGCCCGCCCCCGCTGTTCACTCTCCTCCTCGTTTTCTCTCCTCTCTGCCCCCTCGACCACCTCCACCCTCCCGTTTCACTTTGCCTGGTGCCAAAAAAGGGCCCTGTAATGTTGTCTGTCTTCTCTGTGTGCGCCTGCACAGACACACAGCTGCTGTGTGTGTGTGTGTGTGTGTGTGTGTGTGTAGAATGAGTGTGTGTTTGTGTGTGTGTGTGTGTATGTGTGTAGAATGAGTGTGTGTTTGTGTATGCACGACTGCCCCGCTGAGAACAGGCACTTGCCATACCTTAAAACCAAAGGTAGCCCAACTGAAGAAAATCTCATAGAATAAATCACATTAAGAGAATATTCCAGTAAAATCCCTTCAAGCCAACACTTCAAGAACCCGCACAGAATTTGATTATAGTCATTCATCAAGTTATCACCCAATAATGATATAATAGCACTCTAATATTCTAATATTATTATTTAGTAATACGTTTTTGATTTCTAAAGATTTCTAATGTGGTAATTAGGGGGGGGGGGGGGGGATATGGCCCTAAAATAATGTCACAATATTTCAGGGTGTTTCTGTGGTAAAAAATATTCTGTACGATGTGACAAAATACTGAAAATATACTTCTTTTTTTTTTTTAGAACTCACGTTGTGGCAATGCTACTTACGCTGTCAGCCATGCTTCTTGTTACTGTGCATAAGTCTATGACGTTATATGATATGTTTTTAATCATATTTAAAACTGTACAGGTATATTTGTGAACAACATGTTGATACTACACACCCCTAGCTGCATCTTAACCTTGTTACTTGCATTAGTGAATTGACGTGTGTGCATGTGTTAGGCTGATCCCAGTTAAGAGGTTGTTTGTCTTTTTGCTGATCTGGTTAAGTATGACTGTTATCGTTTTAATTGTTATTATTGTAGACCTATTTGAAGATCGCTGTTAGCACTCGGCCTGTATCGTTCTTTACTTACTTTACTGTCATTTAAAAAAAAATTCATGTCATCTCCTAGTAGCCTGGAAACATTTATAGACGCACACACACAGACACACACACACGCACACACACACACAGACACACACATACACACTCTCTCTCTCCATACCTGCTACTGAGGAGTTGTTTGACAGAGAGATTACAGCTTTCCCGGCTGGTCGGGCCCCAGTCGGAGGTCTGCGGGGTCACGTCACTGAACAATCAGGGCCCGTTTAAGAACGCATTACGTTGCAGAACAGCTTGTACATAGGAACGCCTGTTGTAACCGATGTGTCAGTTACAATAGCAAGCTGTGTCAGTCCAGTCATGGCATGCCTATCTACAACTTTCTGTGTTAATGTCTTACATCACCACGTGTACTCCATTTCCAGCTTCCTCTCATCCATCATCGGCTCACCTTTCATCCCAGCCCCTCGTCCACCCCCATCATCAGCCTCTGCTAGGGTTAACTCCATCCTGGCCACTTCTAGAATCAATAAACTATCTCACCTGGGTGCGTGTCCCTTCCTCCACCACGGTCATATTAGACTTAAAGAGAGGCCAGAGCTTTAGCATTGCGATCTCTTTGCCTGTGCTGCAGGTAAAGAGCTTCTCCACCACTGAGCAAAGTCTTTACTTTATCGTGCTTTTCTTTTGAGCATGTAAGAGCGAATTAGGTTTTATATGCTAACGCAGCGAGTGAAGAAAAGTTTTATGTCTTTTAAGGTTAAGTTAATACAATCAGGATTTGCTGGCTACCAATATTAGAAGCAAGGTCATTTCCATGTGTTAGCACTGACGGAAATGTATGTAAAAAGACATTTTTTTCGCGCTCCTGCTCGGGATTTCAAAAGCAGAACATTTTGATACAGCTTGCAAACATGTGTTGCCTTTGAAAACGGCGTCTGCACACTCACGTTTGCTTTTCTAATACCAGACCAAACTGAGTACTGTATATATTTCTACTCCCAGCCGTCGGTGCAGAAACCATCCAGGTCCAGGCAGATCAGAGAGCCTGAAGAAAAGCTGGAAAACTTTGGGTGAATTTTCTGTTCAATTATTAAAATTTTGACTCGGGGCGGCACGAGGTGGTGAACAGAGAGAGAGAGAGAGAGAGAGAGAGAGAGAGTGAGTGAGTGAGAGAGGGGAAAAAGACAAAAAAAAAGAAGTAATGGGGGAGCCCTCCTGACAGTATAATGTTTCCTTGCTTTGTCTGCGGGGGTTAAAAGTAACATCATTAAGAAGAATATTCAGTGGCGGTGTCACTGAGGGGTGACCCCTCTAACAGGTCATGGATAGTTCACTCTTTCAACCCCCCCAGTCCACTGAACACTTCCCGCCTCCCTACCCTGTACACACAAGCATGAGTATGAGATTAGGGCTGAGAGCTTCAGCCGGTTGTGATTCTTTGTTTTCGTTTTTTTTTTTCTTGACGAGAAGAAGGTCTTCACTGATAAGAAGTGATTTGGATTTGGATTCTATGGACCGCTCCGCTCATGTTGACGCTAAATGTTCACATGTTTTTAATAATTTCAGTGTTGAGAATGAAAGAAAAAAACAGATCCATCCTTCATCTCTTTTTTTTTATCATTTCATTTCTGCTATCTTCTGTACATTGTGTCTGTCTGTGTGTGTCAGGGTGGCGGGCGACCGGGGAGACGGCCCCTTTTCATTTGTCTTCATAAGCCTCATTTATTTTTGCAGCTAGAAGTGAGCTGACAGACATCACTTAGTAACCCCCCCCATGCTCCCTTCAATCAGCACCCTTGAGTCCCCCCCCCCCACCACCACCACACCTACCCTCTACATACCCCCACTAGGAGGTCAACGTACAGATGGATGTGCCTTTAAAGCAGAGATTGATTGTGGATATCAGAGTTATGGCGCCATTCATCACAGCCGATATTATTCAGATGAGTGCGATTGAACAAGGAGGTGGGACTCCGGAGCCTATGGGTGGGGTTCTGGGGGGGGGTTCTGGGGGGGGACAGCGCAGAAGTTTAATAGATTGTAGATGAAAGTGTGTGTCACTTTGTGTGTGTGTAAATGAATGTGTGTACTCACGCTCATGTACTCGCCTGTACCTCCATAAGTCAGCCTCACTTGGGAATTCTGGCATGTGTTTGCGTCTGAGTGTTTCTCGTCTTTATCTCTCCTGTATGTGTGTGTGTGTGTGTGTGTGTTGCTGTCTGCATTGATCTCCAGTGTTGTGATCCTCCTTCAAAGTCTGTTCTCATCGGAGTCTGATTTACGGCTTCATTCGGATCCTTGCACCACCTCCCCTTCTTTTTGTCTCCCTCCTTTTGCCAGGTCATTGCTGCAGACGTTCACTCTCACACGAGCCCCTTTTACACATCCATCCCGTTCGAGTTGGGACTGTTGCGCCTTTATTGTAACTCTCCGTTCTTCATAAAAGGTGGAATGGGTGCTCATTGTTCTGTTAGGTGTTAACGGCCAATCGATAAAAGCAGTGAGCCGGAGAGGCGACTGGACGGGACAAGGGTGTAACATTTTGTTGACGTGCTCTGTGTGCGGCCATACACGGGATTTTCGAAAGGTAGTTAGCAGTAGTCGGCAGCTAACTCAAAGAAAAATAAAAGCAACCAAAAACGCTTGCAAATTGACAAGACAATGAGGTCCAGGAGCTCTACAGCGAGCACAGGATGAGATTAACCACCATACAAGAGGGGTGGAAAATAATTTTTGGAATTCCATTGTTTAGGAAGGGCGGCTCAGCGCATATGTACAGTACAACATTACACTTACCACCGATGCTGCTGTGCTACTTGTTACACCTCTTTTGTCTTCGAAAGGCCGGCATAGACGATATTCACACGGTGGCCATTTTACTCTCAAAATGCTGGCTTAATGTCATACTGCTGTGTTCCAGGTTGCAAGTCATATAAATGTTGGGAGCATAACAAATCCCAATCATTCCACCTCCTCTCAAATTATCAACACCCGAAGTGATGGAGGATAGTGTCAATCTGGACAGATCAGCAAATAAAAGGCACTGGATATATTCTAGCTTGCGATCTAATGTGAACTGTCTTCCTGTCTCTCCACCCGACCTCACAAATAATCTCATGTTATGTTATATTAGGCTCATTAGAACACATATTTCTGTGTTTTGCTATTAGGGGTGTAACAGTACACATAAATCACGGTGCGGTATGTAGCTGGTATATACAGCGGAAACAAGATTTCTTTCTTTTTTTATTCAACTCTGGTTAACTGAACAGACTATGGCTGCATTCTCAACAACAGAGAACTGTCGCATATCCACTTAAGTGTTCCCACACAGCAGACTTATATGATGAGGGAGGATCTTCAAACTCCTGTTTGTCTGCAGTCGCCATGACCACCAGCCCGCTGCACTGACTGAACTAACGCCATCCGGTCCTTCGCTAAAGTTGTCCCTCGGAATTTGAGTCCCGCATGCACACAAATAAGTTGCGCACATGCACGGGCTGCATTTGTTCCGTACACATGTACCGAACTGAAACCGTACCGAAGATTTTCAGTTCGTATACATTGACCGTTACACCTCTAAATGTTTTATACATTAAATCCAGTACAAATATGTTATTTTACCTTGAAATATGACCCAGTGTCCTTCTCGATTGTCGCTATGCAATGTCTTTACATGTGCTGATCACTTGGGAATCAGTCTATGTCAGATTTCTTACGTTTTTATGACTTGCAACCAGGAACACGGCAGTATGGCACTGTCCTATCATTTGCACTTACCATCCTGAGAGGAATGTGAGAGAAAAATGGCTGCCGTGTGAATATGGTCTGTGCTATCTGAAACCACACAAAGGACCAATGTTATGCCACTGTTGTTTTGCTGGGTGTAAATAAACAAAGGCGGCGAAGCGAAGGGTCCTCGTTGCAGCAGTATTGCACGATCTCTGTGTGAAAAAGGCTCCAGACAACACGCACTCTGCAGAGGGAAAGCTGCAACCAAAGGACTTTTAATCCCTACACTTTGTATAGTTTGTTTCTGTTCTGTTTGTCATCTTTATGAATAATCTCTTATTATTCAACAAGGCTCAGCACTTCATTGTGCCCCGAGAGTTGAAGTGCTGTGGCGGTTTTGGAGGTGCTCCCCTACCCCCAGGCAGCTCCACTCGGCTGAAAAGACCCCTCATTGTGTGTTTCGTCTTTTATGGTGCTGCCTGAAAGCGAGGGATGCACTCCAGTCGGCATTCAAATGCACGTGGTAAAGCAGCCAGCAGAGCAGGACAAACACCACAGGTTGTAAACGCTTTGAAAAGGAGTGTAAGAGTGTCTAAGGGTGTGTGTGTGTGTGTGCATGAGGATGTGTGTGTGTGAACGCGAGTGAGCGTGTGCGAGCTGAAGACTGAGAGGTTTTCACTCTTTTTACCTACACTTTTTTCTCTCCTGATCCGGTTTGCCACTTACTTTACTCCTATTTCACTCCTCTGTCTACCTGTCTTCTGTAGTTGCCTGAAATGATCTTCTTCTTCCTCCACTAAGACAAGCACCTCAAAGTTTTTGCTTCCCGTGTTTTTAAAATCCCCCCCCCCTGCCACCATTATCAGGAGTCAACTCATGCAGAAATGTAAAAAAAAAAGAAAAGAAAAAGGGAAGGTAATCACACTTTGTGCTGGTGCTTTTGTCGTCAGTCCGTGATGGAAATGGGTCTAAATATGAGATTAGAACCTGCCGGTGACTGATGCTATTAGGCAGATATGCCATAGACTTTACTATCTCCTATGAAGGATTAGCGCAAATTATACAGGGAGACAGGCTTGATTTCTCCTCTGCCTGGCTGGATGTGGGCATTTGAGGCACTCTAAGTTGACAGCGTCTGTCTCTGCTTAGTTCTCCGAGACAGGTTGGGTGACAGCTGATGCCAGGCGAGGGCTTAAAAAGTGTGTATGTGTGGGTGTCTGTTTGTGTGTTGGCCAACGTTTGGTCTGTGTGTGCGTGCGTGTGTGTCATTGAGTGTGTGTGTGTGTGTGTGTGTGAGGGAGAGATAGAGTAGGAGAGTTATAAACTGACAGGCGTGTGTGTTTGAATGTGATTGCGCGTCAATGACATTTTTTTTTATTTTTTATTTTTTTTTTCAGAGAACAGGTCGTCTTTGACTAGGGTGACAATTGGGAAAAGGCTAATTTTAAGCTTGGTGGCTTCCTCTTTAATTCTACACACTCTTATCTTGTGCTATTTTTAAATGATTAAACTGTCTGTGAGACTGTCCAGGTGAAGCCGTTTTTTTGCAGCTTTGAATGAGTGAGAAAGCTGGCCAGACGTCTGACCGGCAGAGTTGGATTTCTGGATTTAAATCCGCTTGAAGGAAAATGATGGAAGAAAAGAAAGTGGAAAGTGGATGACAGGACACATAATTTTATATTTGTGACCAAACTCATCACCACAGAAAGGCCCATCATGACAGCGAGATGATGGCATCCGTCATGTAGCTCGTAATCTCAAAACTTTGAACTATGATATTGATGTAAGCGGAGTAAGGTGGTCGAGAGGTTTGTTCACCTCTCAGGAATGTTGAGAACATGCAAATGCTCCCTGTTTTAGCCTTGCTGTCTCCTCTCCGCCCGCTGATTTAAGAGGGTTACATGTCCTTTAATGTTGGGTAATAAACTGGAGGGGTAGATTTATAGGTTCAAGCCTTGTTTTTCCCCCACTGTCTCTGTCCGCTGGTTCCCATGACGACAATACAAGGCCCACCCTCACTGCATTTGAGGTGTTTTCCAAAGCTGAAGTAGTTGTAGCGTTAGTGAAACCGTTCTGCAACATGTCCCACAGAAATGTGAGCGAGGAAAGTCTTCCAGTGTGCTAGAGAGTGGTTTGGTTCACAAATCACGTGACCCAATCCAACTGCAGCAGGTTTCTAGTCGAACGTCAGAGCAGAGATATTTCCTGCACTGAATTCTCGACCAGCGGAGGAAATTAACTTCTGAGTTTTGTTGACATTTGCTTTGCTTTTACTTCCTTTGAAATGCAACAAAATCTAAAATAAAAAAATAAAAAATACAGCAAAGCAACAAATTCACCTCCACCTCCAACCAAATGAATGGTCTTTACTGCACATTCATATCTACTCGCTGCATCTTTTATTCAACTCGTCCTTATTTCTCCCTATCCTCTGATTTCTTCCTGTCTTCCTACTCATCCTCCTCCTCTCTGCTCTTTCCTCCTCCTTACTTTGGGAGGCAAGCTACACAGAGCGGTGCTTCACTATGTCAGCAGTACCGAAACAGGTCAAAGTGTAGAGTGACTCAGATAGGTGTACCATCGGACTGATATACACTGTACTGTATGTTTGCTTATATTGGATTCCTGTTGGAATTTGGCCAGAGGAGGCTGCCCACCTCTGGTATGATGTAGTGATTCCTGCCTGACTACAGTGGGCGAATATAAATGTGTTAGTAATGTTTTTGTTTCAGGTGGCTGACCAGAAAATTCTCCTCATCGTAGTGTGGGAGGATTTACTCACTGACTTGAGTGTGTAAATCGTGCAGTGAAGCCAGCATTCCCTGCTCTGTAGAGCTGCTACATCTAAAGATATGTCATTTGTTTGACTTTCAAGAGACTTTTTGACTTTTTTTTAGCTTAATAAAAGTCAGATTGGTTCTAGTATGAACCTCTAAACAGACCGTGTTTGTCTCTCTGCACAGGATGCTCCAAATCAGTCTCATCCTGTCCTCGACACAGTTTGACTGATCAGTCTGAGGTTTACTTTGCTGTAGCCAGCATGAGACTCAATGTTGGTTTCTCTATTTATTTCCATGGCCCATGCGTTTTTCCCCATATAAAGACAGTCTATGTCCGACTGTGTCACCGTGTGATGGATTGCATAGTCCTCTTCTCTCTGGAAGAGAAAAGGGGGGATGGTGAAAAGAAGGAAGGAAAGAATGAGTGAGGGAGGGAGGCAGCAGAGTGGTGCGGTGCAGCAGTGAAGGACATGGCAGCTTAGTGCTGGCCAAAAAGACTGTGCTGAACACCTGCTCCTGTCTCCAACGCCCCTTCAACCTCCTCATTACCTGTCAATCTATCACAAGGCAGCCAGATCAAATGTCTGCAGCAGCCAGGACTTGCACAGGGAGGGAGGGGGAGAGAGAGGGAAGAAAGAAGGGAAAGAGAGGGACAGATTGCATGTCTGGGAGAGCAGAAAATGAAGGGGAAGTAAGTGGAGCAGCTGCGTGTGCATATCGAAGATCTGGTGATAATGTGGAGTGTACTTTGTCCAGAGTGCAATTATTTCAAACTTCTCGAGGTAGTTTGTCATTTTGCTAAAATTAAAATGTATGGAATACAGACTGCATGCCAGTCGGGAATGACTTTATGTAGATGTGTTTTATCAATGTCACTGCAAAGTTCAAAGATCTTAAACAAGTCATTACAAGAAGTTTTAAAAAGAAAGACATCCAGGGGAACTTTGAGGTGCAGCTTGTTAAACATCACACTCACCAAAACTCAATATTTTGTCAGGCATGAGTTTAGCATTTTATCGTAGCCCAGCTCCACATAGAGGTGTTTTGTGATTGGCACCTCTGTGTAAGAGGTGGATTTGTGACAGACAAATGTGCCTCTGTAGGAAGTTGGTGCCTGTGGTTTCAGATTACAGCGATAATGCTGGTACTGTGTATCTCTGAGTGTACTTATGTGTTAAACACATAAAGAGTACACACATGTGTATGTATGCAGATGTATTTTTATGATATGTGCACATATACGTATACTGTACAGGTTTATTTTATGCATACGTGCAGTGTATGATTCATGCTTACATAAGTGTGTGTTGGAACTGCATTTGTGCCTTTTTTGTGTTCTTTAAAAGGAAGATGGATTTGAGCTCATCAAGGTGCATTAGTGCACACATGACCAGTCCCAGCCCTCTTATTTCTGATCCCTTCAATCCCTCTCTCTCTCTCTCCTCTGTCTCAAGCTCTCTCGCCCCTCTCTCTCCTTTAGTGTGTGAGCTCTGGTGATTTACGGTAATTATCCATTGGTGGGTCATCTATCAGGCTGGCCGTTGCTAGGAGATGGAAGCAGCTGCTGCTGGCTGTTGTCTTGTCAGGGACAGTGCATGTGTGTGTTTGTACATACTTGTGTATATTTGTGTGTGTTTCCTGGGATTTGGGTGAGGGGGGCTTGCATGTGTTTATGTGTATGTGTGTTCAGGTGAAGTAGTCCATCCTGATGTGGGGATTTAAAAGCGCAGGTGGTGCAGAAGACAGTAGGAAAGGAGTCGATGGATGGAGGGATTATAGGAGGGAGAAAGACTTAGGGGAGGGCGGGGTCACAGGTTGAGGGAGGCCAGGTGGATTTTGAGTGGGTGTGTGTGTTTGTGGGTGGGTGTGTGTGCAGCCTAAAAGGCGCAGGTGTGTGTGTGATAGACACAGGAGCTGTATGATACATTTATCCTGGCAGATTGAAGTTGGAAGAAGTAGGGCCTTGGGGAGTAGTTTTAGTGGCTTTGATAGAGTGTGTGTGCACATGGGGGGGGGGGGGGGGGGGGGGGGGTTGTGGGAGTCTGTTTTCTATTGGCAGGTCATCGTCCTTCAGATGGGTGCTGGTTCAGATCCCTGCTGAGGGGCCTATTTCTCTTCTCTTTGCCGTTGTAATCCACGCAAGCATTGTGTCGCAGCCGTTTCAGGTTTCATGATCTATGCAAGCCATTCATGTTGGAGCAGACACACTAATGTAACACACACACACACACACACAGACACACATTGAAAGGTCAACTGCTAAACATTATAGTCTTAACGCTGTGTTCAGTGAACGTATGAAGGGGAGTTTTCAAAGTGCACAGTTTCTTATAATCACAAGGAGGATTGGTGAAAGTGTGTACTGATGATATGATATAAAGCTCAGAGCCTAATAGTGATTACAGTACAGAAGCAACCATCATAATATTTAGGTCAACATGAGAAGTAGTGTAAACTGAAAATGAACAAATATGACAGCTCAAATTGCAAACAATAAATAAAAGAATCCACTGCTGTTTACTAACAACATGGATAATAATATTAAAAATTCTAACACTGCCAAAGAGCTAATTGAAAATAGAATTAAAGAATAGACACTTTTCTTTTGTTTTGGACTGTAAGCAGGCTGAAAAGTGTAATGATGAAACTGTTCTGTAATAATAAAGTTGTATTTGCTGAAACTGATGTCAGATCTGTCAAAGGCAGCAGGATGGCAGCCATACGTCCACGTGAGCCGCGGTAACTGTAAATACAATCCCCACTCTGGGCTCTCCATACTGGCCTAATTAGCACCAGTTAGCATTTGTCATTGCGTTTAGGGGTGAAGATTAGGAACACCTCTCAATTAATCTGCAATCAGAATGTTTGTTAATTAGCTAACCTGTTCTAAATGGCCTTCAGGGCTCTTGTGTAATTAGCTAAGCTGCTGGGAAGCAGGCCTGTGTGTTGACATTGACCTAAAGCTTACATGCACACAATACACACATGCACACACACACACACACACACGAGCACATAGCATATACTGTATAAGACACACTAATCTGCAGACGTCTCCAGTCATGGTCAAGAGGGACAAGAACCCCTGGCTCCAAATAAATTACACAAACGTCTCTCCTGTGCCTTCTGTTTGTTCAGGAAAAACAAACGCCTAAACACACACGTGCAAAAACACACTCGCTTCCTGACATACTTTGTTAGTTGTCGCAAGCATGTCATGCTTATCCAAATATACATATTTGCACATCGTCATGCTCGCAGTGATACACTGATTATTCCTCTCTTCACTCCACAGCAAACCTGCATCTCTCAAAAGCATTCTTAGAAAAGGCAGGAGGGGGGGAAAAAAATGCATACTGTACTCCCAATGCTCATACACTCTTTTGAACCTTTCATCCTTTTCAAGTGCAACAACATCCCCACCAAAATGAACGGCTTCTCCATTGCTGTGTCGAAGCATTTTTTTTTTCTTGCTCACTTCAAAGCCATTTGTTTACTCTGCTGCCTCCTGACATTGTCTGTGGTAATTAAAGGAGCGCGCTGAAATTTATGGTTTAATTATACAGGCCTTGTTATGCAGAGAAGACCAGGATGGGCTGATATGCTCAATAAAAATAAATAAATTCCATACGGGTTTATTGAACCCGCGTTTGCATGGAGGGTGCAATCGTTCCAGCCACTCAGGTGTGTGTATGCGTTATTGTATTTATGTGTTCACGTGTATGCATATGTGTGCGTATGTTTATTTATGTGTTGCCTACCTAGACAGCAGCAGCAGCAGCAGCTCAATGCGGAGTGTGAGTGGGTGAGAATGGAATTGAAAAAGAAAAAAAAAAAAAAAAAGCTAGATGAATTGCAATCGATTGGTGCTGGTTCACTGTATTGATCCCCCAGCATGTTAAAGCCTTCTGTACTCCATGAAGAACACTCAGTCAGTCATCCGCCCCTTCACCAACTAACACATGGCTGGATATACTGTAAATGTTCTGTTGTGCTGCTGCTACATGCATGGGTAAAAAGCTGAGACGATAGTTCGAGCCTGAGCTTCATTATAAGCGTGTGTGTGTGTGTGTGTGTGTTTGCATGCACAGTAATGGAGAGGGATCTTGGCTTTGGCCCACAAGCTGCTTCTCTGAACTGATCTTTTAGTTGGGTATAAATAGCACTTGCTCTATAAATAAAACAGCAGCACCTTTCACACTCACTCTCTCTCACTTAACCACACACACACACAGCCACACACACACACACCCACACACACACACGCACACATTAAAACCTGCCCACATGCCTGTTGGATCTTACACCGGACACAATCATATGCAAAATAAACCTCCCATCAATCCATATATCATTCTGTGGAGGTCAGACAGAAGGATATCTGTGGGACATATTGGCATATTTACATGAGAGCACGACCTGTATAAACCCAACACTGTGTACCTGCCTGACCTCTGACCCCACCTTATTTTACACAACAATAATCTAGTCAGCTGAATGGTCAATCTATAATGTAAGCTACATTATACACATTTTGGTATTTAGCTGATGCTTTTATTTGAAGCAGCTTGTAGCGGAAGTAGATAAAAAAATCTTCACCAAAATGTGGATTAAGCAGCAGGAAGTGATCAAGATTTTGAGCATGGACTGTCCCTCAAAGGCCATAAATATTTTCTCCCATCTCTGATCAGTTGTTGTCGAGATAGGAAGCAAAGTTTTAGAGGAGCAGACTGGTTGGCAGTCCATCATTGCCATCCTCCTTGCATGACACAACACACCAACAAACTGCTGCCTAAGAGATCAGTGCGTGACTTCACATAACGCCATAAGGCTGACTGTAAATCAACATGACGTGAAGTGTTTGCATGGATCCACTCACTGAATATCTGCCAATAATACCGAATTTCACCCCTAATCCTGTTTGCACAGCAGTTATTCACATTTACACTACTTTCTACATCAGCCCATTATGTGGCTGTGGGTCTGAGGAACATGTCCCATCCGCCACTGTCTGCTGAGCTCAAGTCAGGTTAGAAGTGTTTTGAAATGGGGCGGAGAGCGGCCAGGGAGATAAATTGGTACAGCGGGCTGGAATGCTGCAGCAGTTATTTAAGGCCCTGTAGGTGCTGCCTGGGCCATATGCTCCCATTATTCCGCTTGGGAGGGGCCCATGTGGGCATGTGAGCGAGAGTGGAGAGAGGAGGAGGGTGGGAGGAAAGGAGAAAGAGGGCCTGATGGAGGGGAGTGTAAAGAGAAAGGGAGGTAAGGAATTATTTTAAGGAGCGTCCCCCTATCAAGCGTAGGAAGAATTTTAAGAACGGGATAGCGGGAGAAGCCTGAGATGAGAACGTATTTAGCTTCTAAAGTAAATGATCGCCTTCAACCTCAATATCCGGCTCTCTCATCGTCATCTTTGCATAATTCATCTTGTCAAATTTCGAAGGTGTGACGGTGTATAATTCACGAATTCCTGAACTTTTCAGCTTGAGAGCTTCTCTTAGGTCAGGGCTTCTCAATCGTGTTCATCTCATGCAGCTGCACATAAAAAGAGACCCTTCTTCATGAGTGTTTGTTTTGTTGCTTGTTGATTTTTCACAAAATAAAATTCATGTCCACGTCTCAATGCAACTTAAATGTTATGAACACGTGACGTAGCAGTGAGAGTGAAATATTACCAGTTTAATATAAATGGTGAGAATAAACTGTGCCCCCTAAACTTGACATTTTGTCAGCTGTAATGGGAGGATTTAAAAAAAAAAACTTTTCTCCTGCAGATAGCTCAATATTTATCCGTTAAGAAAACAAGGCCCAGCTGCGGCTTTGTTGTTAGCTTCATATCTCTTTCTCTCTCTTGTTTTCTCCCTCTCTCTTTTTCTTCCCCATATCTGTACAGTCTCCTGTCAAACTGAGGCCTGTGTTCCTGATCAGGGCATTGCTCTCATGTTAGCCGCTTCACGGGAAGCACATCCCAGCATTCCCTCTGACACGCCGGCAGCAGCATTACCATAATTGGCTTTTCTACATGACGGGACAGAGGAAATAATAATGTCATTTTATTTACAGCCCTCTTGTCCCGGTCCGAGAGCTATCACCCCCTCCTCCCTCGCCATCCCTCCTCCATCCTCCCTCCTCACCGCCGCTGCACTCTCTTTCCTCTCAGCACATACACTAACATACACCCCTCCTCCTTCACTTCCATCTCGTCTCCCTCTCTCCCCCTCTCGCCGTGCAGGGTGCAAGTCTCGTTCTGCCACGGCGTGTAGGTCAAGCGATGGGTTTTTGATCAGCTCCTGTCCAAAGCCATCAGGGTTGAGAGGCACGTAATGGAGAGCAGGGTGACAAACAGAATCTTGGGAAGGAATAAGACTGCCAGTTTCCTATTAGGGCCCGGCCTAAACGGCCTCTGCCCCCCTATCCGCCACCTACCCCCCCCAGCATTCTCTGCCTCAAACCCTCTCCTGCACTGCCTAAATCAAATGAGTGAAGGGGCCCGTGATTGGACATTAGTGCCACAAATGACTGCTGTGATTGCCCCCTCTTCCCAAACTCACATCAAATAAATAAAGAAATGTGTGTAAATAAATAGAAAGAGGGGTGTTGGAGAAATGGGGCTGGTGGTGGTGAGAGGAGGCTGACTGGTTTCATCCCCTTCTTTTTCCTCTCTCGCTCTCTCTCATTTCATCGCCTCTCTGCCTTTCTTATCTGGTTTGTTTGGCTTTGACAGCGGCCAAATGGTGAAGCTCTGCAAGCCTGACAGAGAGTTTTATTGATTTAACAACCAGCATACTCTCAGCAAAGAAAAGGGAGAAGTCAAAAAATGGGCAGGGCAGAGAAAAATAGCAAAGTTTTGAAGAGGAGGGATATGTTTTGGCTTTACTCCTTGCCAAAATGCTGACGTGTCTGCTGGTCATATTTCTTTGAGTATCATTTACAACAATCAGCTCACACATACGGTCGAGTTGTGCGTGAGGGAGAGTGTGTTAGAGATGATCTGTGCTTAGGTCGATCGTGTTGTCTCATCGTGAGGCCCAGCGTTGTGTTGAGACAGGATATAGGGCGTTCACCACAGCCTTTTCATCAGAACAACATAATATCAAACTGACTGTGCGTTCTGCAAAGTAGAACCTAGCACACACTCATCTCAGGTCTGATCTCTGAGAACTAGTGTTAAATGCAGAAACGTGATTTACAAATCTATAATGACGCATCGCGTTCTTTAATCTTATCCGAATCAAGTGTGCTTCATGCGTACTTGACTTGGCGTAGTCCTTCAGGAACTCTCATTTAAGAACAAAAAAGAACAAAACACTTACAAACACAAGCTCTTACCTTGAATCAAATTAGTGTATTTTGGTTTAAGTATATTTGGTTGCCTGAGATATGAAACCTTTGTTAATAACTGCTTCATTGTGTGCATGTCAATCCATTTGTGCATTTTTTTTATTTATAAAAAGGTCATTATTCCATTCAAAGTGGCTACTATAAACCATTTGTGGTACCTAACATATTTCGGATCCCTTTTTATTAACGCTGTAGTATCCATGTATGCAGATATAGGGAGATCAGATGATACACCGAGACGCTAATTCCTGCTTCCTCGGTGCATGTTGCTAGTGATCTGGCATGGCTGGTGGTGGGCTTGATCGCTGCTGCTTCTGACAGTGAGTCTGCAGTGCTATCCTGGCCACGCTGCCGCCTGTCTCCTTGATGGCGGTACGTCCCCGAGCAAAAGTGACAGGCGCTTTGGCGCCGGTGCAGATGGCCCTGCTCACAGCCATCACCCACTCGGTATACCAAACCGCCAGGGACGGCACGCCAGTGTGCCCCTTCGCAAGCCCGCCCCTATCTGCTGGTGTTGTTCCGCATATGTGCATCCAGGACAAGGGATGGAGCTTAATGTAGTGGCTATTAGCTCTTAATATTCCTCCTTCCTCACGCCTCAGATTTTAGCCTCCTGTCAGAATAGATGCGGCATCTCAAAACAGACGCAGAGATCATTTATTTCAGACTAATGTAGCCACGTTTTATTACTGCTATGGTACATTTATGGTTGGCAAAGCTGTCCACTTGCTGCCTGTGATTTTTACAGATGTCTGTCTCTGCCAGTCTTTTGTCTGTGTGCTTTTGATGTCTCCCTCTTTGTTGTTTCCATGACAACATGGCAGGACAGGCATTGATTGACAGGGATCGTCAAAGGGTTCCCTGGCGACCTGTTCATTGTTCGAAGCCCCTCCCTGCTGCAGTCTGTGTTTTCTCATACACCCAGGGATATTTCTGATCTGCTGCTTCTCAATCCTGCTGTCTGTGTGTGTGTGTGTGTGTGTGTGTGTGTGTGTGTGTGTGTGTGTGTGTGTGTGTGTGTGTGTGTGTATTAAGCACTGCCAATTATTGGGGTTTATCTTTTTCTTTTTTCTTTTTTCTTTTTTTCTTCTTTTTTTTTTGCTGCCGATGAGAGTGACTCACATAGGTAATTCCTATTGTATGTTTGCACTGTTTGTGTGGGCTTGTAAAGAATGGATAGTCGCTCTGCAAGATGCTTTGTATATTAAATGGCTGATATGTATTGATAGCATCCTCTTCTAGAAGCAGGTTAGTGAGGGGGAAGGCACAGCAACAGAAGACACTCTGCAGATGTGTTATAGAGAGTACAGCACATAATGCTAATCTGCTGTGTTAGGGATTTTCAGGAGTTTTAGAAACTGTCTCGGTCTCAGTCTGTCAGTGGGATTGAAGCGCAGCCAGGTTCTCCTGTAGTGCTCTCATTTCACTGAAATCCTGTCAAGCGTTAGGGGAGTATGTTGCTCATTTGGAGGAGGGTGTATCAGTAGCACATAGCAAACTCAGACTTATAGGCAATATTATAGTCGGTGGGTTCAGGTTTGCACTGTAAGAGCAAAGGTATATGAGCTTTGGAGTGCATGAAGTGCACAGGCATGGGAAGGTGAGCATGCGGACAAACGCCTTCGCATTTACTGATGCGCTCACACGCACATACATGCACATCATCACACAGTCACAGTCGATGGTGCAGCTGCTCACCTCCCCCACCTCCTCCACCCATCTCCTCTCAGGCAGCAGTAAATGGTGCCAGTGTATATATATCAGGTATTATGTCCACTTAGATTATGATATGACAGGTTAGCGTGCCGTTTGAAGCTGACAGCACATCTGTTTCATCAGGAGAGACTGATACTGGCATCTAGGACACACATCTCACCATGCAGGAAGGAGATAAAGGAAGAAGCTAGGGGGCCGTCTTTCCTGTCTCCCTGCTTACCTCACTCTCTCTTTCTCTCTCCCTCTCTCTCCCTTTTCTCTTACACGCCTTCCTCTGCCCACCAAACCCACCACCTCCTGCTCACTTTTTCTTTCTTTCCCCCGCATCTTCTTTTCATTCACTTGTTCTCCCCCTAACCACCTCCTGTCTCTCCTACTTACTGATGCTTGCTGTGTCTTTCGTGGCATGCATCCACACACATACAAACACACTGTCTAACCTTCTATCTTTTATACCTTTATTCCTTTTACTGGTAAACCTGGTACATCCCGGTCTTCTCTATTTCTCTTTATGCCTTGTGTTTGCATTCCTCTTTTAATCTCTTTTAGTTAAGCATTGTCCATGCCTTCCTGGATCAGAGAACACTAGTATATTTTAGAAATGCACAAACTCTCTGCCCCAGACTCCTTCCCTCAACAATCATTGCAGCACTCTGTTCATTCTCAATCACAAAATACCAGTTCAGCCAGTTCCTGCTCATCAACTCAAAGGAAAATTATCTTCAGCACATCAAAGTTTTTGGGAAATGTTGCAATACCTCCACATCAGTGTTTTGTTTGTTTCCCTCTCCAATCAGTTGCATAACCTGAATATGTTAGGAGCTGAACTTCATCAACTCGAAAGGCAGTTAAGCTTAAGAAAGAAAGAAAGAGAAAGTAAAAAGAAAAAGGAAGAATGAAAGAGAAAGGAATTGACCATGCAAACATGCAACTGGCTAACAAGGCTAAACAGCCAGTCATTTCCAGGGAAACATGAGGCATGTGAGGAGGGATAGGGAGCTGGGAAGGAAAAGGACAACTGTCAGAATTTCAGTGATTTATTTTTCCCTTGGAGGCTTTTTTCACCACTGGCTTCCAGAGCCACATGTGTGTAAAATACACAGAAATGTGAGCATGCATGCATGCATGCATGCATTCATACAGACACATAGACACACACGGGATACGAATAAAGGCCTCCATTTCTCATCATTGAGCATTCATTCCATGTTATTTTGTCAGTGGTCCTGTTAGTGTGCTGTAAATATTTAATTTTGCTGAGCTGACCTCTTTCTCCTCTCTTGTGTCCTCCCTTTTTTCTCTTTTCTCTCTTGCTCTCTTTCTCTCCAGCATACATGCCCGAGGATGAGCTTAAGGCAGCCGCTCGAGATGAGGAAGAGCACCTGCAGGATGACGGCCTCTCATTAGACGGCCAGGACAATGAGTTCCTGTGCAATGAGGAAGAGGAGGATGCAGATGGAGGCCAGGCAACTAGTTACAGAGACTCTCCACTCAGCAATGGCACTAACCCTGATGCTGGATATGGGTCTCCACTCAGTGATGCCAGTGACCGGCTTCCAGACTTCAAGAGCAACTCTTCCAGGGATGGTCAGGATAGGGAAGGCACATCTTTGCCCTTGCGCCCCAACAACGGCCTCTCTTTCCAGGACAGCCTGGCACAGATGAAAGCCGTCTATGCAAATCTCATCTCAGATGCCTCTTGGTCCAGTATCACAATGGACATCATGAAATCTAAGCCTGCTGCAGCTGGCAGTGTCAACAGTGCCCTCACCACTCCAGAGCCTGCCTCTACTTCTGTCTCAATAACAACAACCACAAGCAAGAGCAGTGTGGTTAACATGTCTACCAATCACCATAATGGTAGGAGCTCCAGCACCACTGTCAACCACACAGGCAGTGCAAGTGGCAATGCTAATGGAACAGCAGCTTCCTCTGTTGGCAGCCACAGTGCAACCAGCAGCAGTGGGAGCAACAGTGGTGGAGCTAGTAATGGTAGTGGTGTGGCGTATGACTGGCACCAGGCAGCACTCGCCAAAACTTTTCAGCAGACCCCCTACCACCTTTTACCAGAGCCCAGCCTTTTCAGCACAGTGCAGCTCTACCGACAGAACAACAAGCTGTATGGCTCTGTTTTCACTGGGGCAAGCAAATTTCGCTGCAAAGACTGCAGCGCTGCTTATGACACACTGGTGGGTTTGACAGTCCACATGAATGAGACAGGCCACTATCGAGATGACAACAAGGAAAAAGAAGAGGAGCAGGGAAAACGCTGGTCCAAACCACGCAAACGCTCTCTGATGGAAATGGAGGGCAAAGAGGATGCACAGAAGGTGCTGAAGTGCATGTACTGCGGCCACTCATTTGAGTCTCTGCAAGATCTCAGTGTTCATATGATCAAGACCAAGCATTACCAGAAAGTGCCTCTCAAAGAACCAGTGCCAGCCTTGGCCACTAAACTGGTGTCCAGTTCAGCTAAAAAACGAGCTATTCAAGATGCTATAGTCTCCCCATGCTCCCCAGACTCTTTCCATGCTGGTAGTGGTGGTGGCAATGTATCCCTTGGGGATGTTGGCAAAGACGCTAAATCTGCAGCGAACCCCTATGTTACGCCAAACAACCGTTATGGCTACCAGAATGGTGCCAGCTACACATGGCAGTTTGAGGCCCGTAAAGCCCAGATCCTCAAATGCATGGAGTGTGGGAGCTCTCATGATACACTGCAACAGCTGACTGCCCACATGATGGTTACAGGTCACTTTTTGAAGGTTACAAATTCTGCATCTAAGAAGGGCAAACAGCTGGTTTTTGATCCAGTGGTGGAGGAGAAGATTCAGTCCATCCCACTGCCACCAACCACCACCAGACTCCCAGTTCCCACTAGTATTAAGTCCCAGCCTGTGTCCCCTGCTCTGTCCTCTGGCTCAGAGGAAAAGAGGGAAGGGTGTGAGGATGAAAAGGTGGAAAGTGGTGAGCAGCTGGAGAAAAAAATCAAAGAGGAAAAAGATGACTCAGGTGAAAAATCTGAGACTGACGCCACATCATATAAATACCTTAGAGAAGAAGACCTGGAGGAGACACCAAAGGGGGGTTTGGATATTCTTAAATCCCTTGAGAACACAGTTTCCAGTGCCATCAGCAAGGCCCAGACAGGAACACCGACATGGGGTGGCTACCCTAGCATTCATGCAGCCTACCAGTTGCACGGTGCCATGAAGAGCTCTAATACTGTTCTACCCCCAATGGTCCAGAGTGTCCAGATGCAGCCAATGTTTAATAGTGGACTACGTGGCCTTGTGAATGACCCCAACTCAGTCATCCACTCGCCTCAGAGCCCTTCCTCCCCTACCCCTCTCAGGAGCAATGTCACTGCCATGGAGGAGCTTGTGGAAAAAGTGACAGGGAAAGCTGCCACTGTGAAGAAAGAAAAGGAGGAGAAGATGGTGAGTGTGGAACGGTGCCGGGCCTCGTCATTAGTAAAATCGCCCTCTCCTGCACTGAGAGAGCAGCGAGAACAATTAGCATCTCCAAATGACCTTTCTGTAGGTAAACCATCTGGAATGAGAAGTAGCAGCCCAGGCAGTGTAGATTCAGAGTTCATCTGCAAGAAGGAGCCGAAAGAGAGCCTAGTAGATGGCCACAACAACCACTCAAAGAATGGCTCTGAGACATGTCAATCCCCGGTAACTAATGGTAACAGTCTTGGCATCATCACCGATCACTCACCGGAAAGTCCTTTCATCAATCCCCTCAGCGCACTCCAGTCAATCATGAACACTCACCTGGGTAAGGCCTCTAAACCAGTGAGCCCAGCTGCAGACCCACTATCTATGCTTTACAAAATCAGCAACAGCATGATGGATAAGCCAGCTTTCAACCCAGCACCTCAGGGCAAGCCAGCTGAGTCCATCAACCACTATCAGTTGTATGAAAACAATGACCAGCCTATAGACCTGAGTAAACACAAGTCCACCACTAATAGCAACAATAACAACAGCAGCAGAGCGCTCTTGACCAACAACAGTGTAAATGGTAACAAACCCCTCATTTCCCTCCCTGACTCGGTCTCCTCTCCTCTGAGAGAGAATGCTCTGATGGACATTTCTGATATGGTAAAGAACCTCACTGGAAGACTGACGCCCAAATCTTCAACTCCCTCCTCCATCTCAGAGAAGTCGGACGCCGATGGCAGTGCATATGAGGATCCCCTAGAGGACCTCTCACCAGTGCAAAAGAGGAAAGGGAGGCAATCCAACTGGAATCCCCAGCACCTCCTCATCCTCCAGGCACAGTTTGTCTCTAGCCTGAGGGAGACCTCAGAGGGCCGCTACGCCATGACTGACCTGGGCCCCCAGGAAAGGGTCCACATTTGTAAATTCACAGGCCTCTCCATGACCACCATATCCCACTGGCTGGCCAATGTCAAGTACCAGCTGAGACGGACTGGGGGCACCAAGTTTCTCAAGAACATGGACTCGTGCCAGCCTGTGTTCCTCTGTGGTGACTGTGCCTCCCAGTTCAGGACTCCCTCCTCCTACATCAGCCACCTGGAGTCTCACCTGGGCTTCAGCTTGAAGGACCTGTCTAAACTGTCAACTGAGCACCTACGGGAGCAGCAGGCTGCCTCAAAGGTGATCACAGACAAAATGACATTCGGCAGCTCCCTGTCAGCCTTGACCACGCCAGAGGACGACACAGGCTCTGTGTACCAGTGCAGACTTTGCAATCGGACATTCGTCAGCAAACACGCAGTCAAACTGCATCTCAGCAAGACCCATGGTAAGTCTCCAGAGGACCACCTGGTGTTTGTCACTGCTTTGGAGAAACTTGAGAAGCTAGACAAGATGGAGAAGGTTTAAGTGGGGTCTTGAGCTGAGGGTGGAGACTGACAGTTGTGGAACTGATTAGAATTTCATTGCACTAAAATGACATTGTTCACAGTTACTGCACTGGGCCAAACTGAGCCACCAGAAAAAAATCGGTCTTATTATTTTTTTGTTGTGATAACTGCCTGACTGGACCATGTCTTTTCATGTTGATTTGTTTTTGTTTTGCCAAGCTTTTTTACACTTATTTTGTAATATATTTATATGCTATTTGTCTGATCTGTGCATGTATTTTAGTGAATCAAGGTTAAACACAAGATTTTAATCTTTTCATGGCAAAAATACAACTACTGCTTCAAAGGTAAAAGTGGTGAGTGGAAAAAGAATTGGTGGAAGAGAAAACTGTATAATACTTGATATGAAGAAGGTGGAAATTAAATGTATACACCAAAAGAATGAAAGACTGAAGTAGCACCTTAGACAGTGAATTTTGAATTTGTAAAGAGAACATGTTTTGAAGTATCTTGCATTTGTCAAAATCAGATGATGATTTAACAAGATCGAGGTTTATCATCCCTCCCCCTCCTTTTTGGGTTCCAGTCACTGCAATGTTTTGATGATGAATGGCCTGCTCATAAATCTGTCATTGTAAAAAAAAAAGATCACGTGAACATTTGGAAACTGAAATGCTGCTTCTGGTTACGAGTCAATCAGTGAAAATGAATGGCCGTCAGTATGCAAGTTTGCTCAACTGTTCCTTGTTGTGAAGTATCACCTTATAGCAATTTTCCAGTTGTATGGTTTGTTACAACTTTCTCTTTCTTAACTGTGTCGCTTTATTCAACTGTAAAGAGAACAGTCCATTACATGTAAATGATTACCAGTGAAATGTCAGTACTCCATAAGACATATCTTAGCATTTGAAAAGGCTCAACATTCTTTGTATCTTAAGGTGTGTGCATTCTCTAACTTTTATATTGTCATTTTTTATATACAAACATGATAAAAAATAAAAACAGATGGTGTATATAGATATATGCTGTAGAGCTACAAAATGTCCTTTTTTAAAGAAAATACAAATTTAGCTTCTTTGGCTTGGTTTACAGAAATGATTTTAATTATACTTGCATCCAATTTGATGCATGAAATGGTGTGGAAAATAATTAAGCGATGCACAATGACTATACATTTCAATGTTTTATCAACAATATTGTAAAAGAATTTTTTTTAGCACCTATTAGTTTGTTTCATTTATTTCTCAATTGTAAAATAAACCCCAAAGCAGTTGTTAACAGTCATACATTTGTGGTTGTGTGTTCATTTGTCGTGGTGGTCCACCAAACTCAATATGTATAAAAGTTAACTCTGTAGCATTTGCTTTGCGGCCAATTAAAGCGATCAAACCCATATCAAATCCTAAACCAGTGTAAGAGGATTTCTTTTCTTTGGTTATGCTTAAGCTTATGCGCTGCAGAGGTGAGATTCAAAATTTCCCGTCTCTCACTGTTGGTACATGTTTTGTGTTCTTCCACAGACCTGCCTTTATGTTTTCAAAAGAGGAAAAGAAAAGTTACTGGTGTCATACTTATAACTGATGACTGAGCCACATCATACTGCTGAAGATTATTATAATGATAAAGATGATGGGGATGATAAGCCTGTAAGGGTGCTTATTGTATTGTAAGAAACCCATGCTAGGCTTGTGACTGGCCTTCGGAGGGCCTGTTCTGAAAGAATCAGTGTTATATTAATGACGGCAGTGTACTTTTTCCTGTCTTCTCAGAACAAAATCAGATGGGTGTCTGTTCTGCTTGATAGCCTCATACTGAACAAACCAACAGCTATCATCACCGTTCAGATGATACATGAGCACCAAGCTGCCCTTTTTCCAGTCAACTAAATACTACTAATAAGAAAATATGCTGCATATCTTTCTCTCTGTTCATTTAAAAATGACCATGAAGCTTGTGATGGGGATGATGCAGTTGAGGGGCATGAAGTGGAGACTCAAAACAAACCTGAATTATACCTTAAATTTGATATTTCAGACACTACTCGTCAATTGGTGAACCTTGGTTGCATGCATAATTCATCAGAGCCATAATCTATCCAACATGTGTGCTTAAAATTGCCACGCATTCAACACACCTATCTGTATTTTAGTATATTTGTTCAGATAAAACAATATCTGTGCAGGATTAAGTGTCATTCCAGCATTGATAGTGTGAACAGGTTTATTGGCTGAGTGTTTTTGGTTTTCACAGCCAGCATGTGTTTTTTCAAGGCCGGTGAAAAATGTTGTAATCTCTTGAAGAAAAAACATTTCCCTTTCCAATTCATTGACTTTGTATCCTTTTTCATTCATTCATTCATTTTCTGTAACCGCTTATAGGGTCGCATGGGGGGCTGGAGCCTATCCCAGCTGACATTGGGCGGGAGGTGGGGTTCACCCTGGACAAGTCGCCAGTTCATCACAGGACCACATAGAAAGACAAACAACCATCCACACTCACATTCACTCCTACGGTCAATTTAGAGTCACCAATTCACCTATATTACATGTTTTTGGTGGTGGGAGGAGGCCGGAGAATCCGGAGGGAACCCATGCAGACACGGGGAGAACATGCAAACTCCACACAGAAAAGTCACAGGTCCTCAGTGGGATTTGAACCCAGGACCTTCTTGCTGTGAGACAACCGTGCCGCGACTTTGTATCCATGTCTCCTAAATGAATATTTGTATAGTTGTATTAACCCTCCTGTTGTGTTCATTTCTTGTTAATTGTGCATAATGACCTCTTGATGACCCCTACCTCCCACACCAGCCCAGCCAAAGGAAAGGTGAAAGTTAGCCTGCAGGTAAAGCGTCTGCATCTGGAATTTGATCTCGCCCTCATGTCTCAAGTTTCTGATAGAGTACGTACAGTGCCATCCATTGTATAGATGACGCCATGCTCCAATGTTATGAATTCCATTGCTCACATTCTCAACATGTCTCATGTCGGCTGAGTCAGTCTCACACACACTTTCCCAGCTATATTAGCATGAGTGTCTTTGTGCAATTACACACCTCTTCGATCTGGCAGCACCTTGCTGTGTTGATACACGGATTCAGTGACAAAGGAAACACAGGCAGAGGGCAGATTAGCCCAACTGAAGATGCAGCTTCCTTGGAAAGGGGCTGCCGGAGTTAGGTTATAAAACAAACGAGACAGATAAACAAGCAACATTTGGAGGAGATAGTGTTCCCTGCACACCAGAAATAAAAAACACCTTGTAGGTTTAATACCCCACAGCTAAACCTGTAATTTTGCTGTGCCGTCAGATAGCTGCTGAGCCGATAGAGACTCTTTCCTGCTTTGTTAGAGATCAGTGCACTGTTTCCTGTGCGTATTCTATGTAAATTACATGCGATAATCGCCACGTACGGCACAATGCTGGTTCCCGTGGTGCAAACGGAAACCGAGGGTAGATAAACGCAGGCTGGGCAGATTTGCATAGCCTTTGTGTTTTGGGCGCTGCTGAACGTGAGCCCTGAGGATTGGTAGGGATTTCCTCAAGGTTTTGTGTAAGTAAATGCCTGCTTCCTCTCAGGGCTGGGACCATTATGTACAGCAGACAGGGATAGGTGTAGACAGAGAGCAGAAATGGAATAACAAAATTACCTGGCTGGTGGTAAAACAGGGAAGGAGTATTAACTTGCATAACTCGCGCCTGCCTGTGCCCAGATAGAACAGGGATATACTTCATCTGCATCGCACTGTGTACTCTACTTTACACTCCAATTTTGAACATTACACCAAGTATACTATGAATAATTTTGTCATGTGTAGAGATGACAAATGATTGAGGTGTCACTCCACGGTTTGGGGTCAAGGGAGAGCATGTTGATTCACTGCCCCTGATGTTTCTAACTGTACCCAAAAGTTCATCTCTGATTCTTCAACATGTGTTTTTACCTCAAATGTATGACATTCATGAAGTCTTCCAGTCTTTTCTCAGCCTTCATATGTTCATGGCTTCGGTTCATGGTTTGTAGATGATAGCAGCATGAAGATCATTGTCAGCCATGAAACAATGACAAAGCCGCTACTCAGGATTCTGGCATGCGTCTGCCGCCTATAAACTCTCCAACTTTGCACACAACGCAGACGTATAGTTTAATACCCCTCCAAAATACCTCAAACCAAACAAACAATGTCTGACAGAGAATCAACAAACAAAGCAACAGCGACTGAGAGCCTTTGTGCTGGATCACAAACTGAAGTCGGAGAAATCTGCTTGGATCCTGATAAAACACCTCATTGTGGAAATTGCATTCAGAAAGTAGTTGTCAGTATGTGCGTTTTGCACAGGATACCTGCCTCAGTCTATTTTTATGATGATTTAAGTCCGTTTGTAGACTCGATTCAATTATGTCGCTCAGCCTTATACAGTAAAATGTGTAAGATCTGTGACAATTCTACTGTCCAGACACACAAAAACAGGTTGTGTTTGTGGTTGTGTCAATCAGAGGCACTGGTGGAATGCATACAATAAGTCCCTTTTCTCTTAAAAATGAAACTTTCATTTGTAACTAACAATAATTTAGGGTATTTTTTAAATCTAAGTTCTTAATGCGTCATTTCCATTTGTGCTAATTTTATCAAAGAGATGAC
This sequence comes from Chaunax sp. Z400, assembly GCA_037577475.1. Taxonomy (NCBI): domain Eukaryota; kingdom Metazoa; phylum Chordata; class Actinopteri; order Lophiiformes; family Chaunacidae; genus Chaunax; species Chaunax sp. Z400. The sequence continues at coordinate 11,213,960 of CM075190.1, read as the reverse complement.
TTTTATGATTCACTTGAAGCACACATAAGATCTAACCCAGTTTTTCCAAAGATTTTAACCAATCTGAAAGCTATAACCAGCCATAATTTTATGCATAGCGTTACTTGTGCAGGTAACCAGGTGAGGTCTCTTATTTGTCTCTTAAGCCCCATTTCCACTGCGTAGTACCGGCACTACTCGACTCGACTCGCCTTGGTATCGGGTATTTTTCTGCAGGTCCTACCTCCTCAGGGCAGATGGACGCTGCACGAAACTGCCATGGTGTAATCTTCAACGCGACACACACCTCTTGTCCACGTCTCGTGATCCTCTCATCAGCTGTTTAAGACAGGGACGTCTGTACCTCCTCAATATAGCGGCCAGAATAAAAAAATTAATAAAAAATAAAAAGTTACAGTCACTAAAGTAGCTTGTCTCTTTGCGTGTGGCGGCCATTGATTTGTGCTGTGCAGGATATTCCATGCATGCCGGGCATTGACCAATCAGTGGTCTATAACGCGCAACGAAGGTGGTACTGAAAAAGTGGTACCAGGTACTTTTTAGTAGTAGAGTCAAGTAGTAGTAGAGAGTAGAGTCAAGTCAAGTAGAGCCGGAACTACCCAGTGGAAATGGGGCTTTATTAATTCAGATTCATTGAACACACACTTAGTGTCACACTACATCATTTCAGGCAGTGCAGTGTGACTCTCGTGCCACCGTAACTGAGAGTACAGCACTCAGGTTGGTGTCAGTAGCCCTGTATTTGTATTTTTTTTATGGACATGCAGCCATCTTTCATCAAGGTGGGTTTATTTTCCAGTGGGAGGGCCGATGTGACAGAGTTGTCTCTGGAGAATGATGGTGTTTGACAGCAGCAGGCTAACGGATGTAGGAGATCATCTCAGTCTGCCAAGCCTTTCGTTACGATGTGGTGGTGGATCAGAACTGCAAGTGTGTGTCACCAGGCCCTTCATCCATCACAAGCCCGGACAAAAACACAAAGCATACAAAGGATGAAACGTTTCCTCCATCTTGGTGGATGAGGGATGTGGTTTTACAAAACAAGATGTGATACCTATCCATTCTGTTCTCACAATGCACTGTAATCTTTCTTTTTTTTTTTTTTTTTTACCTTTCTTTAAGTTATTAATCTCACACAATGACCAGTATAGATATATGTGTTACATGTTTTCATAGGCACACCTTCTCTGTAGAACAGCTAATCTATCTCTATTTGCCTGATCACCTGGGGACGTGTCTATAGCTACAACAATAATTCATACATGAAAGATTAAAGACACATTCCACATGATCCTGTTTGTATATGTATGATTGACCTCTCAGGGGCTTTTTTTTTTTTTGGAATATCAGAACTACCATGTCCCTGTCATTCCATATTTCAAATCAAAGAGGTCAACATAGAAAATGCCTCAAAACCAATTTGTGTTTCAAACAGACCCTTGAGAAATAGTGGCTGGTGTTGTGTTTGATATGCACAAAGACACTTATCCTTTATCTATCTTTTTAGAGAGAACTAGAAGGAGATAGAGGCTGAAGTGCTCCAGGAATCAGTGCTGCCTCCGTGAGATATGATGCTGCTTGATTTTGATCATTGACATTTGCTTTTTCATGCATCCCGAAAAACAAGGCCTCCCTTCCATTAAGGAATTATTCAAATGACCTTCAACAGTGCATGTTTTCCTACAGTTTTGTTGTGGGAATATGAGAACACATACTGACATCTCAATTACTTATGCAAGGCTCAGAGTAGGCCCAGTGGATGCAATCACTGTGTGCGCAATCCTCAGTCACTCCGAATCACAGAGGCTCCCGGACAGACACACATAATTCAGACAAGTCAGACAGGATTTGCATACAAAGACTAAAAACAAAAAAAAGAGAAAAAAGAGGAGAGGGCATAAATAAAAAATGCACCATCTTGAACGGGAAGAAGGTAGATGTTGGGGGGGAGGGAGGGAGGGAGCTAAGGGAGACCAGTAAATAGTTTTAAAAAGGTCTTACATGTCATGTTGTGTATGTTAGAGTTATATACAGAGCTGATACTGGCCTTTGGCATTTGGTTTTGTGTTGTACATGTCTGAATGGAAAGAGATGCAGCTTATTATTATTTTTCATTACTATTACTGTTATTATTATTATTATTATTATTATTATTATTATTATTATTTTATTACCAGGCAAAAAAATACAATTTTCTAATTTTTCCACTTTGAAAAATTTTGGAAAAGCATTATTTGAAATGATTTTTCAGCACAAATATTGACACATAGAGACATAATAAAAATACTTAGTGCTGGTACTCATATAATAATACTAAAGAACTTCAAAATTCCATATTGGTCAAGCTCTTCTATCCAAAGGCCCGCAGTCACCCTTCACCATAGTCTGGTATTGGTCCAGACCCCGTTGTCCATCTTCATCCCCTAAAAACCCTATTTCTTTCCCCTCCTCCCTTTTGGAGGTGACACACTGTCTCATCGTCGCATGATGAGTGGGTGAAGGGGTAGAAGGGCTGGTGTGGTTGAGGGCAGGCGAAGAGGTGGGGTGGGGTGCATCGGAGGCTAACCCGGCATCACGTCATTATCGTTGCACGGCGGAGATGCAGGGGCACCCTGACACATGTCACGGACAGCCAGCCGAGAGCCCACGTATGAAGCTGACATGCTGCGCATAATTTATCCTGTGACACGATCTGCATGCCGAGTTGTTGATCTGTTGTGTTTGGTTTGGACATGGGCGCTCTGGCAGTGAAGACAGAGAGGGGGTTATTATGCAGGTGGGGGGCAGGAAGAGGAGAGCGAGGGCGAAGAGGTGGCAGGGTGTGTATGTGTTTTCCACAGGAGGCGGAAGGCGGCATCTTGGTGTAATACACACTGAAGGGGCAACACATTTGTCATGTCCACTGAGAAGCAACATATACATATACAAGTGCATTCAAATTCACTAATGTGTACACCCACACTCTGAAACACACTCACACGCATAAGCACATTCACGCTTCCTAGATATGCATGTTGAGTCGCAGTGAAGTCTCAGACATAATCTTGTCCCTTAAGACATGAGTGAAAAAGACTGACTTGTTGAAATGACCCTCTGTCACTGCATTGGATGTGATTGTACTCCAAACTTCAGTTGCAGCACCGTTAAAGCACAGCATACTACACTTCTCATCAGCTTCACATAATTACTGCTTCAGTGACTCAAAAGTGTTAATTAGATTAATACTGTATGTTGATTTGTTTATGTCTGCTTTGCTTTTTCCTAATACAATTAAATGCCTTTAAAGCATTAAATTCAGTATTGAATAGGCTATAAAGGCTATGGCACATATGGCTTCAAATAATTAAATATGAATATTGTAATATCAATTATCTTATGATCAGCCTTTGGAGCTATTTGTATCTGCTTTGGGAAGTGCTCATCAGCCATCAGCCACTTCTGCCCCTCCTTTTCCTGGCTCATTTCATGAATTATGCATATGACCAGTCCTGTTGGAGGAGACCCTCCCTCATCACACCCCTAATCCCTGCCGTTTCCGCGGTAACCAAAATTAGACATGTCTGTGAGGTACAGTATGGATCCTCAGGGCCTTTTCTGCACAGGCCTCATCCAAGGAAGGCATTGATGAGGATCCATGGACCAGTAGGTCACCTATCCACTGATATTAATGTACGGATGGTTGTCATGAACGCCATGGAGACACTGTACCATTCTGACCAAATCGTTACAGTGGAGGTTCATGGATCTCAGGATCCTCATCCATGCCTTCCAGTTGTTTGATGTAACATCCATCTTTAATTGAGGGAAAAAAGACAATGGCCTTTTGACATGTTTGTAACACAGCTGCACCGTAACTTAGGAATCATGTCCATGAAATGTGTTGCAGCACACAATAGCAATGTTTAGTGCCGCTGCATTAAGTAGTAGGTCCTTATATGTAGTGTGGCAGAAATCAAGATTTTGATGTTCAGGATGGTGGATGGATTTGTAGTGCATCCAACTTAGAGGTGACAAACTATGACCATGCAAAATAAATGTTCACCAGTGTTTTTGTTTTTTTTAATAATCACAAGCATTGCTTAACCAAGAGTTTTAGTTGCCTAATTCTAAACATACCTTAATTGTAGTTTAGTTGTCAGGCCTTCTTGTCTGCTGCTGTATGACAATCTCATCATGCTGTTTGTTCTCAGCAGCATGTGGCAGCCCCAAAGGTGTAGCAAAGATCTTTGTAGGGCGATGAGCCGTTGTCAGCTCAAGAACATTTATATGCTGGGAAGCCAAGTTGATGCTCCAACAGCCACCAGCCAAGGATGTGTCTGATGATATCAACTGCCAACAAGTTACAGGACCGGGTGCACTCCCTATGGGGAGATTTGTGTCTCCACCTATGAAGGACCCACTGCAGCCAATGGGTGACCCACACCCTGACCTGCAGGTTATCCAATAACTAAATCACATGTGTGAAAAGGTATTTGTCCCCCTGAAATGAATCGTTAGTTGAGTGAAACAACTCACAATTCTAAATGTTTATTAGAAAAAGCAGCAGAACATAGTTGAGTTTGGTGTCTAGGCTCCGACCTCATCACTCCCCAAATATATGTTTATGTAGAGATATTGGCGAGTGATGAGAAAACTTCTTGATAGCCTACAGGTGGATGCTGGAGTGGTCGAGAGAAACCTTTCACCATATTAGTGATATCCTGTGCAAAACAGAAACAGATTATGGCAGAGCAACGCATCAAGAAACAGTGTGAACCAAGTGTTAACCATGAACCATATACAACCACAACCAGTTTAAATCCGATGAGATATTTTTAAGAATAAATTCTGTGAATACTTTATCATTTTATGGAAACCTTTTCTGATGAATATGACTAATAATAATTCTTCAAAAGCAGTGACATTCATCTTGTCAATTGGTGCATTGTACAAAGTTCTGAAAATTAGCTGTAGGCCTTTCAAGCTACAAATTTGGCTTGTTTCTCAAAGATGCTGTTGTTTGTGTGTGTGTGACAGTGGTGCCAGCAGAATACAAGTTTGCTTGTGCTAAACACAAAAATGTAGCAGTACTGCACAACGTGCATTTAGTTCCAGACCCTTATTACAATGGAAAAGACATGATCTCACACAGGACAGGATTATCTAACCTCTATAGCCCTGATGGTGGTTTCTCCCTGACCACAGTCAATATCTTTACCTCAGGAGGTTAGTTTTTTTTTTCTGGCATCTGTCTGTCTGTCTGCTAACAGGATTACTCAAAAAAAATTATGAACGGATTTTTAGGAATTTCTTTGGAGAAGTAGGGCATGGCACAAGGAACAATCCATGAGATTTTTGTAGTAATCTTGATCAAAACTGAGCTGCCTTGGTGGAGGTTTCCTCTCTTTTAACTCTATTTTTGTTAATATTAGTGTAAGAAATACTTCCAATGTGATGTAGGGGACTTTTTCAATGGTCTGGAAAACCAGCAATTAAACGTTTTAATGGATTTTAATGGAGAGTTTTACTGTCCCGTAAAGTTCTAAATGCTATTTCTCCATCTTTTATAAAAGGATTATATTCAAGAGAATTTGGACCTCAGAGGCATGTATTGTATATTCATTCCCTCTCCGTAAAGGACTTCAATGTGTTTGTTTGGAAGCAGTTTCCCTACATCACTCCCAACTGGCTTAAATCATGACTCCCTTGTGACTCCCCCATTAACATTATTGTTTTTTGTAGTCAGAGGTTTCTGACAGGGTTTCTTGGAATAAGGAACATCAACAGAGGCCATCTGAGATGGCTGCAGTTATATATAAATACATACTGTATAATTATACATGTGGCATGAATGGTGTAGTTCTGATTCCACCATACTTTTAAATTTTTTATGATTTTTTTGGATAAATAAAGTGAAAAGCTCTAATTAAAATAAGCTTTTAGACATTCTCTTAATGTCACAACATATTCTCATGCCAGCTCATCACATATTGATGCTTTGTCATGTTCTTGTGCATTTCATTCAGACATACAAGGTACCCTTTGGCGTCTGTGGAGGACCTGCAGAGCTTTTGTTCAATTTAGGCACAAGTGCTGCATGGTTAGATTTAAGAAAAGAGTGATGGTGTACTTAACATGAAACAGCTCTCTGGTTACGTTTAACACAAAGATTATGTGGTTCGGTTTAAGAAAAGATTGATGACATGTTTGCTTTTGCTTTTATTTCCGGCCTTCGACGTGAAAGTCACCCCAAACCACCGATCCCTCTGTGTCACATCCATATGCAGAAGGTACCCTTCTAAGTTTGGATGAGATGCTAAGGGATGTCCCAAAACAGTGGTATTTCACACAGTGGGAATGAAGAGGCTCAATTTTAATGAATAAAAAATGTAGCAGATTGCCATTATAGGCAGCATGCATGTAACCTGTTTATTTCACAGCACCAGTTTGAATTGTCCATTTAATAATGATATCAACTTTATTTTTAACAAAGGTTAACTGCCTCTACACTTATGACATTTCTCAGAATCACACTTAATAACATACAGTGGATTTCTCTCAGTATGTCTGATGAAAATAACTGAGAACTCAACTTCAACTTGATAAGAAATTAAAGGCAATGATGGGATGTCTGAAAGCAGCAAATATAAAGGCACGTATAAAAGTTTACATTTGTCATACATTATTTATCTTGTTAATATAATAAGACAGTCAGCGAGAATGATTTCTGTTCATGATCTTATATTACTTTCTTAATGGAGGAGTCTGCAGCTGAGTGTAAGCTTTGGTGAACACAGAGAGTGGAGATGGACAGACAGTCCAGTTAATGGCCATGCATCATTTCAGTGGTAGAAAGCTGCACTTCCTTGGTGTTGATTCAATGGACAAGCTGTCACTTCCTTGTCACTTTCCAGGATAATTTTACTTTTCCCATTGTGGGTGTGTGTGTGTGTGTGTGTGTGTGTGTGTGTGTGTGTGTGTGTGTGTGTGTGTGTGCGCTGTATGTGTATTTTCAACAGCCATTACAGGTGCTTTCAAATGAAGCATGTTGGTTCTGAAGTGTGTCAAGATCCCCCTCTTTTGGCATTTTTGCTCTTACTATGTGAGTTGGAGAAATGATTTCCAACGTGAATACTTGTCTGGTTTGTTTTTCCCACACAACACTGCAATACCAGCAAAGAGAAAGAGGCTTTTCGCAGCGTTTCAACACCAGCACTGCAGAGCGACAGAGAATCATGTAATCCATCTGTTTAATACACACTGTGAATAATGGCTTAAGGCAAGTTTTTGTAAGTCCTTCCACATACCGAATGTCTGACCAAGGAAAGAAATAGTGCTCCCACATGGCACTTGTTGATAATGTCAAATTTCCGTGGTATATTTGATATGTGAAACACACATGAATCACAGTGTAAAGGCAGTGGAGGGATCTGATCTGATGTCTGGATTCTCGTATGTCAAATGAACATGAAAAAGTTGCAGCAAAATGAAGCAATATTCCAAACACATAAATATGACTGACAGTTAAACACCAGTGAACACCCAAAAAGAAGAGTTTAAGAGGCACTGGTAGCCATGTTCCACAGAGTCTGAGAATTCTGCTTCCTGTTCCTGAACTGTGGTTGGAACTGACACCATGTGACTGCGCTACCAACACATTTCCTCCGCGGCTAGCCCCACCCAGCACCCTCCTCCCACCTCACCACCCTGCTTCTCCTTTGTTAAGCCAAGCTCGGAGTGCCATAGACATAGATGAAGGCATGGAGAAAACACATGCCAAAAAGGCCCCCCTGCCACTCTCACTCTTGCACAGCGACAATGATAGGCTGTCATCACACAGCGATCAGCACTGTCACCCACAACATTGCCGTGCACAAACACACACATGTATGCAAGTGCACACAGGCACACACAACACAAACACGTATACACACACGCGTACACACACACACACACACACACACACACACATACACAGGACCCACGGCTGTGAAAATCCGCACCAGCCTCGACAACACTGACAACCAAGTCACTGCTGTCACTTCAGTTATTTTTACACTGGGGCCTGACAACACATCAAAAATCCCTCTCGCTATGGGAACAACATGAGACCACTGCATCAAGCCCATTAGACGCCACGTGTCACATCAAATATCTAATTATCTGCTATTCAATATTCCCAATTAAGTTGGAGATGTTCACGATGCACATTCACAGAATAATTTACCGCGGTGTTGTGTATGCAAACTGAGTTGATAAAGCTGGCCTAGCTGTAAAAAAAGAAGAAAAAACACAGCTGCATTGCTGTCCTGGTGACAGTGAGAAGGCTGAGGTGGATCCTGGAGAGAGTGATCGCTCGCTGTGGTTCAATCCTGTTTTCTGCAAATAACATCTGACCAGACACACAGAGACAGAGAGACACAGACAGAGCCAGTTATTCCAGTATTTTCTGTCCAGACCGGTGGAGGAAGAGTTAACTTTTTTGGCCCTGGCTGCTGTCAGCAGGCAGAAGGCAGCTATGTGATGAGTCTGATTGGCGGCCGATGGCGGTGAGATCAGTGGCAGGGCTGTGCGATGGATGCCATCTTGGCCGGCTTGTGATGTGCAGTTTGTCGCTCGGGCTTTGCGAGGAAGGAAAGCCTTGAAAATACTGCTGGCTGTCACTCAAAGAGAAATGTGGTGCAGTTCCAAAAAAAACAAAAACCTTTCACCAAATACCTTTTTGTTTGCAATCTCTCCTTTTTACAGCCACTAGGACAAGATGCACAGTAGTAAATAAAAAAGGTGGATAAACTCTGTTGGTGATAAAAAACAACAACATAATCAGTACAATATTTCCATAAAATGTATCATGGTTTAACTTAGGATACAGTTCACTACCATGTCACCATAAAAGTGATTCAAATAAGCCTAAAAAAGGGGTGAACATAGTTAAAGTGTCTCATCCTCACTGACACAGTTCTCCTCTGGTCTGTTTTGCTATTCTACTTTTATAATAAGCAATTTATCACAAGAAACTTCATGTTCTTAAAGGATATCTAAACACCAAACTGGTTAGTCTGTCAGACTCAAATGAATTTTCGTCTTTCTACAAGAATTAGCATTTCATCAACCTTTATCTATATGGTTAAAATTTCAGTCAGATAACTGAAGTTATTTGATTAATGTTAGGAAAAGATTATACTAATAGTTTAAAGAAGGCATTGTTCACAGTGGGAAGGAAATTAAATGCAAAGCACAGTTTGTGGTGTCACACACTTTATAAGGCCCCCCCATGACATCCTCCTCCAGAGGTTTTGTGGCAGTGTAACATCACATGTTGCTGCTGAAAGAAGGCAGTCTTTCTTCGTTCAAGAGGCTGCTTGTCAGGAAATGTTTTTGTCCATGCCATTCTAACCTTTTCAATAACAGCAACTGATTATGTTGTATTGACGTGAGGACGGTCTTGGAAAGTATAAAAAATGCGATGCTCAATATTTCAAACGAGTTCATGAACTTTGCAGGTTAATAAAGTATATTGTTTCAAAAACTAATAAGATATACACTTTCATGTCGTAAATGGATGCAGATATCTACGCAAACCACCAGCCTACCGGCTCCCCACCCTTCCTTTCACATTGTTTTTCCTTTCCACCACGCCACCTCCGACTCCCTTACCCCAGTTTTCCCTATTTGCCCCTTGTTTGCTGTGACAGAGTGGGATTAAACACTGTGTAAAATGTTAAACTTCTGAGCAGCTCCCTTTTTGCATTTAGTGAACAGACAAATTAAGCATTTGCCCCATGCAGCCTTTCCTCCCCCCCTCCCTCCGTCCCCCAGCTCGTATGTTTGTTGCCTGAAGCGAGGATCGCCGCCTCATCGCAGATAGTTGGAGGGGGACGGTGGGGTCAGCTTTGCCTGCAGGCACGGGGCCTGTCGGAGCTGCAGCAGCCGCCCATTTCCACAATCAACCAGAATCTAGGAGAACAGAGGCTGTATCTGGTCACCAGGAAGTAACACAGTAACAGCAGCAAACCAAAGGAGACAAATGAGGACAGGATGAAAAAGGTTACCTCACCATTAACCTACTGTGGTATGCTCAGTAGACAATTATGACATGTTTTAAATATTTGGTAACACTTGAAGAGTTGCCTATGTAAGCAGTGTGACACAGTTAGACTGCATGTAGCCATGATTTAACCACTAGACATGGCTGCCAATGACCCCAAAACAACATAAGACATCTTCCAGTGTCTGTATAATATATCATTTTTGGCTTGGCCAACATTTTCTTTACCTGTCGCTTAGTAAAAACATTTTTGTTTCAGCTGGACATCGTACTCATATTAGCTCACTTCTGTTTGGGAAGGGATGTTATTTTGTGTTTTTAAGAGATGTACAGTAGGCTATGTGTCCCACCAACATCATTTTCAGTTTTTCAGGAGTCGTGTTTGTAGCTCTAAAATTTGTAAACTAATTGTTTTCATTACTATCATAAATGATGCCAACTGAGCAATTCTTATTCTTGTGAGTTTACAAACAATAATTGCACAGCTATGCCATTCTGATACAAGCTGGTCATAACTTTTTGGTCATTGTTTTTTTTTTTTCTCCCTGAACATGTAGGTAGATATTTAGCTATGTATGTAGTTAGAAAACAACTTGAATTCTAAATTATGACCTTCACTACCCTGATTGGTTAAATCTTTATGCAACCACCAGTAGCAATTTGCAAAACATCAGACCAAAACTGGAAAACCCCTATTGATTTTCAGTGAAAACCCTGCAGTATGAAGATTATTCTGTTTGAAACAAATTTAGCTTCTGGTACAGTAAGTGATTTCATAAAAAAGTCAGGATGTCCACCAGCCAGAAGTCTTAAAATTAGATCAAAGGGCCGATTTCAAGGGATTCTTGTTTAGTATTAATATTCAATTCAATGGTCCAGACAGAATAACTCATCAACTACTGAATGATATGCCATGGGATTTGGCACAGATATGCATGTTCTGCAGAGGATCAATATCTGTGATCGCTGCCGTTTCATCACGCACCACTGCTTCTCCAGTACTTTGTCTCATGACTAAAAACTGTTGACATTCAAATCATCTTTCATTGTACTTTGTGTTTATCGCTAACACAAAATAACACGCACAGATTAACAGTCCAAACAAACATGGTGAACGTAAATTTACCCGCATTGTGCGTGTGTACAGCTTGCACGGCTGGAGACTATATTATCTTTGATGACAGTTACTTCACATTTAGTCCTTTATTCTCATAAAGAGTCTACGTCCTCCCCAGCACATGTGTAATTTTTGCTGAAGATCTAAACGTGTGTAGTTCTGGTTGATACTATTTCAGCAGTGAAGACTGTCAGGTGCTGTTAGGTGTTGAGCACACATTGAGAATATACCCTCAAGCTAAAATTTAACCTGAAATAACATGTGCTTGTTTTCTTCTTTAACTCCAAAGCTTAATAAAAGTATTAAATACGGTGGCCTGAAGTGCAAATCACAATAGAAAACACAACAACCGCTCACTAAACACAACAACAAATTGCAAATCAGATTAACAAATCAGAAATCACAACAGCAAAGCAGAATGACATTAACTTCAACTGGAAAAGGTAGGAACCAGCTATTGCGTTGCTGATTGAATGTGTTTTACATACGTTTTAAAAGCTTAATAAGTCTACCTTCTCGTCACAATGAGGGCGATACATCTGAAAGTCTTGGATTCCCCTGTCCTGATCCCTTTGCAAGGAGTTTCTTCAACTTTCCGTCCCGTTAAAAAGACGCGTGAGTCAGTCCAGACCTTTTCCAGTACAAGTTGATGTTGTGTTTTCTCATTTTTTACCGTTGGGTTTTCTCTTTTGTCAGTTTGATTTGCAATTTGTTGGTGTGTTGTTTTTGTTTCCCCAAATAATATATATATACAATTATCAATACTCAAAACAAGTTACATTTTTGGACCTAAATATACAGTGAGATCATCTCTTTGCTCTTTTTGCAATATATTTTAACTTGTGATCAAATCAAAGATGGGAGTGAGGTCTGAAAACAGGCCAGTAAAAAACAGGCCGTGTTCATTCGACTTACTGAACTGAAGAAATAAATTGTGGGTCAGACATGCTTATTAGTCATAGGGCCTCTTACATAAATGCAATAAATGGAAAGCACTTTGTTAATTCTGTCTGAAGATGAGTTTTCATGTGAAGAAAATGATGCAGATATGGTATTTTCGTTCATCAAATCGGTTAGTGACTATCATTTGTAGTTGGCAGTGATTTATATTTTCTCCAATCAGTTGGCAACATAATTCACAGTCCAAGTTTTTTTATTTTTTTTATTTTGCTGGCTATAGACAACAGACAAAGGGCATCTCTATGTGACTTTGGTCCTTAATGAGGCCTGTTCTGGCTTTTTAAAAACCGAGACAAGGTCCTTATCAGACGCTTTCTCCCCTGGGATTGTCACCCTTTGCGGAGTACGTTTCCACGTAAGAGAGATTTCCCTGACACAAAGGCATCTCTCGTCTATCTGCAAAGCTTCTTGAAGTGTTTATCCACCAGAACTGACAGAGAGCTGACTTTAATTAGCACCGTCTCCCTTTTTACCCCCCTTTTTCTACACCCCCCCCAACACCCTCGTCAAATTGCATAACTTCGAACTGAACCGTATATTAGGTTTTGTTCACTGATGTTTTTGAAGGACCAGTTCATAGAGAGAGGAGAAGCGAGCCGGCTGTTCTCCTCATTTATGGCACATAATTAAAACTAAATGACAATTCCACTCTCCTATTTAATTAACCACTTTAGATAAAGCAAACACACATACAGTATGCTACAGAAATGCATATACACACAGCACACACTCACTCACACACATATCAAGCCCATCCAGAAGGCACACACACACACACAAAGCATCACACAGAAGCAGGTCACACCCCCCAAGTCTTATTAAACCCCATAATATTTCAATCTGGGGCTTTACTGACTTTGATAATATTCCAAAGGAAAGCCGCCCCTCCCATGATGCTCTTTTGGGGGCGATGTCAGTCAACTTGACATCCTGTAAATACTCTCCCAAGCTCCTGTTTCAGTTATTCCCCACTCTGTCCAATCATTTGTGAGTTTTCTCAGTGTTAATGATGAAGGGTTTAATTCATCATAACAGTATTCGCACAACCTCTAATTAGCGGCAACACTCGTACAACAATGCCAGCGTTATCTCCTCATGCAAATGAGCTCTCAGTCTGTTGCGTTTGCTAATTTTATGAAATGGCAGGGCGATAACTATGTGTGCTAATCTTCCCTGGGTTGAACCCTGGTTTTCTTTATAATCCACCACCCAAAACAAACAAACAACAAACAATAATCCTATTATCGGCTTGATGATTCTTCTTCTTTTGACTTCTCTTACTCTAATTTGATCTCAATTATGGGCAGAGAAAAACAGTGACAGACAAGCACTCAGATTTTATTCCATATGAGCTCATCAATACAAGTCCCCCGATAGATGCCTGGTGATAACATCCATTTAATATTATGTCATTTAAATTGAATGGTTAAATTAAATGCCATGTTGTGCCTTATAAGTGTGGAGCCTGGAGAATAATGGATAAAATTCAATAAGCACCAGACTGAGGTGTGCTTTGGCGCGTACGACGCACACATTCATCACTGTTTTAAGTGATATTCCAAAATTATGTTCATGTATGTGAGCCAGTGTGCAATTCCAGGGTGTGTGTGCATTGTGTGGATATGGGGTGTATGGTGGTGGGTGACGAGTGTCTGGCTTGTTATGACCCTGGGTGCACTAACCTTGTCCATGTTAACAGCTCCTGCTATTAGGGGTCACAATTGTGAGGGGTCCCTGTGGTTAGATAAGTCAGAGATGAATACTCTATGCCTTCCTATGAATGTGTGAGTGAATGTGGCTGTTACTCTTGTTGATTATCCACTCTACCTGTTGTCACTGTGGGAGAAAATGTCGCATATTGTCAAATTAGTCTCAATACACAGCAATAACACCATCAACACCCATAGTTTACACTCTAATTTGGTCATTCTAATGCACTTAGATTCACTGTGTGACATCTTTAGTTACACAAGAAAGAATCTCTAAGTCATACTTAATAGATATTTCATGACTGTGATGACAAAAGTTGTGTGTATTCATGTGTGTGGTTGTGTGTTTGTGTGTGTGCTTACATCATTGCACAGACACTGCTGTGAAAGGTCATTTTCACAGACCTCACAGAGAAGACCACCAACACTCATTCCAAAAAGCAATTCAATGGCCAGGGAAACGACTCCAATGTATTTATTACTTTTTTTTACATGGCGTACAGTACCTGTGATATATATAATGTAGATCAGTCATTTTTATTATTATTATTATTATTATTATTATTATTATTATTATTATTATTATTATTATTATTATATCATCTTAACTCTAACTAGTCAGTCACTAATCTTGAGGAATCCCTGACAAAATGAACTTTGTTTTTATAAATATTATGTGTTCAGCATGTTATTACAGAAATTTGTGTTTTGAGTTTTTTGAGTCACCCTGTGACCTTATTTATCCTTACTACATATTTGTACATTTACACAGTGAAGACTGTTTCTTCAGCATTAGATTTAAGATGTTTGTCAAAATGAGTCCTAAAGAGTATAATAATTTGTCTAGGGAGCTTTTACACTTATACAGGTTGAATCGGCTTTACACTTTTGTTATTAATCGTCAGTTCAGATGATTAAAAACTGTGTTATAAAATATCAGTGGGACAAAATCTCAAAATTCTGTCATGCGTGCAGTTCAGGGGAGGCAGGGGTTAAAGATTGTGTTGAGAAAACTGATTGTGTAATATACACCTTCACTGTGTTCAGATTTTATGGGTCAATTTTTGGTAATTTCAGCAGCTATGGTGACACATTCTGTTTACATCAACAAGGTGATTTGAATTTGGCTCTGACTTTCAGCTCTGACTGCCTTCTTCTCCATAGCAATGGCAGCAGAGGATCATGGGTATTGTACCATTTAGACCGTTGCTCCATGCCAAAAACGGACTAAATTCTATTCAATATCTATTCTATTCAATTCTGTTCAATTATTTCAACTTCAAGAATGAAGTTGAAATAATTAAAACTAACATGAACCCACAGGATCAGAAAATAGTCCAGGATTCCCCTCTTTCTATGTTAAGCAAGCGTGATCATTTTGTTTAAGAAAAAATTGAAACAGTTTTACAGAATGAGGAAAAAATTAATTCCAGACCAGCAACCGTCACACTTTGTAACACTATATTCTTTCATACACATGTGATGGAAAAATTAAAACTTGACTACAGACAATAAAAACACTGTTTCAGTGTGTACAGCTTTGGATACAACTAGATTTATGTAATTACATAATGACTTCAAACCAAGAAGCTGTCAATTACATGCTTGGCTTCATTAGTAACAATCGTCTTCATTACCTGTTGAGGTGAGGCCTTGAGATGATATGTCACAGCACTGGTGTGTCTGTGTAACTGGGTCAGATGAGACAATTACAGGGCTTTAGGGTGCTCATGTCAAGGGTGAGATGTTAAAGAGGGAAGGGAGGAAGGGGGGGGGGATGAGGAGGTATGGAGTTGGACGATCTAATGGATTGAGCGTGTTGATATGGCTTCTGCTGACATCCTGCTTCCTCTCTCTGAGCCCACCAGCCATTCCCTTAAAGATGTAATGACATCTCATAATTAGCATAATGTCCCAACTTGTCTGCTGCTTTTAGCTGTCACATTGTATTTGTCTGAGCCCAGCCAATTACAGCAGCAATGCAGGGGGGGGGTACAATGGGGGCAAATAAAGGCTCACATGATCGGCCACATCCCATGACTATGTAATGCGTTGTTGATCACACAAGACTTGACAATAGACTGTATGTACATCAGCCGAGTGACTAAAGTAGTTCATAGCATCTCTGATATTGGCAGTGCAGCTTAAAAACAAATCCCATGTTTAAATTATTCAGATGTGATTTGAGGTTATTTTAATTTGTAATTATTAGGCCTATACACTGGAAGTTGGTGCAAAAGCCTGAAAACAGCTACACAAAGTTTATCTGTGTTTCTTTGCAAAATTTCTGGAGACATTTCTGGAGACTTGGTGAGTACTAGCTGGTCTCTCTTTTCTTCATAAATGAAATATTTTATCTGCTATTGTGCTTGTTTAATTTTATTCTTAGGATTGTACATTCATTTTTCAAAATGGACCTGAAAAGGAGAGAAAAACCTCAGTAAAAGCAAGCTTGCTAGCTGTCAATTATCGAGCATTCACGGTCCTGTTAGTGACCATGAATGTACTGTATTACTTACACCAAGACATGAACGTGCCACACATACTTGCACCCAATTTTACTGTCGTCACTTGCGGTATCGTAAAGAAAATTTAAATTGTTTTGACAGAGAGGTTTTACATTTGTAAGCTGAGAGAAGCAATTTAAAACCTCTGATGTCATTTGAATGTAATGACATCAGGTATTTGCAGGCGGGGCCAGTGAAAGAGACACTGATGCTCATGTTCCCTGAAAAAAAGAAGCTAGAAAACTTTGTGGTATATGTGCAGGTGAGTAAGTATACCTGGACTGAATCGGCACCAACTTTGGGTTTGGTATCTGCTTCTGTAATACATCTGTGAACAAGACAGTAAAGTCCACATAATTTGTTCAACTCAGTGTCAAACTGTTCTTCTGGAGCGGTTTCTATTCAAACAGAGTAGGTTTAGATAACAGTGAATTGTGCGACAAAGCTAATGAATTACATTACTCTCCTATATTTTGGACTTTTCTTCTTATTTTCTTAACTTCTACTTTCAATCATCAAAATTCATATCGGAATACACAGCAAAGACTAAAACGATTGTTTCCCTTACTAATATAAAAGACAATATTCAGTCTGGAAGAATCCCAACAGCCCATTTTACATTGGCCCAGGTCCACACAGGCACTTCATGATACAGACGTTTTTCAAGCAACAGGTGTCAACTCAAGAAAGATGAAGTCGTCATCTCACAGAGTACTACACAACACTCCCACTGAAATCCTTCCCTCATTTTAAAGTAGCAGTTCTGGTGCCTCACCATTTGCAGAGTGCATCATGGAGGTCGATCTTAAAGCCACTGTGAATCTTCAGTTAGACCTACTGGAGATGATGGTCCTGGAAAACCTGAGACAACTAAGGTAATGATTTATCACTATAAGATTTAAAACAGCGTCACCAGAATCATGACAGTTTACAGTTGTGCTGAATTTTTTTATCAGTGGTTTGAATGGAGATGATGTCACTTAATTTCTTTCTCTTGACATTGTTAAATAAACTATCTCTGCATTGACAATGTTTCAGAATAAGATTATTAAAGTATATATATCAAAAACTTATTCAAACAGACATGCTTGTCGCCTTCCACAGAATGATATCAGTCATTTCTGTTTAAGCGAGACTGGTTGGAAAAAAAAGGAAAACAATGTGAGCTTCTGTACTTGAAAGTAATTAATGTTCGACAAGCTGATGTGTAAAGCAAACAATAAACACATAGCAAACTAAAAGTATGCTCACGCTATGTTTTGCTCTGTAATTGACACATTGACAGTTTTGTATACTTAGAATTTAATCTGGATCCGTGATATGTAGTCTGTACTGCCGTATATTTATACAGAGAGACAACCAGCTTGTCAGGAACTACATAAACCCGCATCCAACATGTCAGATGCTGAAACTGCTCGATTTATCAGACTTGTTTTAATCTATCTCCATATGATTCCTACCATCTTCATCATATGTCCAAGTCTTAGCAGTCTTATATATAATGCATCTGAACAGGAAAGAAATGGAGGTGACAGAGTCAGTAGTTACTATGATCAAATATCATAGCTGGAGGCTAACTGGGCTTCAGGGCCCACTGACAGACACAATCCATGGGGAATGAAGGGGAAGGGATAGGGAGGAGGGAGAGAGAGAGGGATGTCTGTAGTGTGAGGTAAAGGATGGCTGTGTGTCGGTATAAATCACCATTGCAGAGGCTAATCTCTCAGGGTCTCTGGCAGGATAAATACTTTGCTTATAGATCCAACACGCCTCAGTCTCCGCCACTCATTGGGCACGCTCAGTAGGCACAAGGCCTCCCTGGGCATGGTGCTGGCTTTCCCCCTTAAATCATCGCTCATTCTCATCCGTTTTCTCTCTGTGCTTTCAACACTGAGAGGCTGAGAGGCCGGCTGGGTGACTGCAAGAGGGATGAGAGAGATATCATTCTCATTTCTCTTTATTTCCTCACTCTTCCCCTCCCTGCAAAACAAAAAAAGGAAAAAAAATTAACTCTCAATAAGTCTTAAAGCTTATTCCTCTTGGAATAAGAAGGTAATTTGGATAGGAAACATGAGATAATTCCTTTTGTTGCTCATCCAGCTTCACCTGTCACAGGTTTCTGTTGTAAACACACCACATTATCTTGAAACAGGCTAGAAATATGCAGATTCCTGCCGTAGAATAAAAAAAAGAAAAAGAAAAAAAAAGAGAAAATCTCTATCTTGCCAATTGACAGATTCTTTTCACTTGTTTCACAAAAAATAGACTTGACTGGAAAGACTTGTTGAAAGAGATACCAGTCATTCAGCTTTCCTTTTTTCTCCTCTAACTTTTCCAGCAAAGAAGTGGCAATACTGAAATAAAAATTAGCCTCACCCGATTGTTTCTGCAGTGACAGCGAGCATTTCCTCATTCTCTCTACTTTTCACTCTATTGTTCAAACGCTTTACAACGCTTTACAACTGCATGCTCTCCATTTTGTACATATTGTATTTGCATGTCCCCTGCTTCACCCCTTTCATCTCTGTGATGGCGAGGTAAAGACATCCTCCCCCCACTGACGCCCTTCGCCTCGCCTCCCTTCCTTTCTTCCCTTCTTCATCCCTCCCTTGTTCTCTCTCTTGGTAATCTGGCCCTGTCTGTAACAGTGGAGGTGCTGCCTGATTGAAACAAACGGCCACTGATTGCTGATCAGCCAGCTGTAAAGCCTGGCAAGGATATGAGCTAATGAAAAAATGGACCTGATTTGAGAGGCACCGAGCGTCGCTCACCCTGCTGTCCCCTGCTGTTACCCTCTATCCGTCCATTCCTCCCTCATCTTCCTCCTATCACCCACCACCTCACCCTTTGTGTCTATCATTGTCAGCTATCCTTACTGAAGAGTGAGAGAAACAGAGGTACATGTTAAGGATTGATTGGGGCTGGATATTTAATGGGAGAAATAGGAATCAGCAGAGGTGTTGGGGTTGTTTTTAAGGATCTGTTTGCATATGTATATATGTAATGATAAATATCCAACAGATATCTTTTGTAATAAAAATGCAAAGGGCGCAATAAAAGCATACAAAAGGAGATTTGTGCACATAATGGACCACTTAGGCCAAAATGAACATCTTGTGTTTGTTTTTGCACAATTTGATAATCTTCCTTCCCCATTTTGATGCATACAAAGGCACAAAGTAGCACACTCTGACCCCCCCCATCTTGTAGGGTCAGCACTAAAGTGGGCAATAATTGCCGGTGGCAACTCATTAGAATTGGTGATTTGGTGAAAGTAAAATGGAGAATTAAGAGAAAACACACAAACAAATGCATGCACATAACGATGCTGTGCACGCAAATATATATACTCACACAAAGACCCCAAACCCAGCACACATGTACACACCTACGATTCCAAACGATAGATTAAAATCCTCATGACCCTGGTGTAAACAAAATTAGCCATAGGACCAACAGACCTGTGTTAGAGCGGTGCATAGTAATAGAGAAAAACTCTAATTGGGGGTCATTATTTAAGCTGAGAGAGAGAAAGGCTGAGGATTCTCATTTTCACTCCTTTTTCGCCTTCTTTTTATTTGACAGGCGCAGTAAATTAAGAAAGTGGTGATATTTAATACCTTTTAACCTCCCCGTGACAGTTTTCTGATCAATTACTAGAGCAGGCTGTAATTGTTAGCCTGGATAATGATTCCACATGTGAGAGAGCAGCGCTAAAATGAAGCCCTGAGTGCAATTACCTTAAACCCCTCAAGTGTACTGGTGTCTGGAGAGAACATTATGGAAAGAGGGAGTTAGTAAGACAGGAGGAGAGAACCAGCAGAGACTCTGCCATAGAGAGTAGAAGATGAATTTGATCATCTGAATGTTAGGAGTGAAGTCTGCTCACATCAGGCTTCCACAGGCTTTAGCAGCCACTGATTGATCGCATCAAATAATGCGCTGCGGATCAGCTTCACCAATAGGTTGAATGACTTTTCAGATGAAATGAAAACGTTATTGATGGAGGAGGCCTATTGGTTGTTCTAAGACAGAATTTACAGTATCTCAGTGTAGGCCTACTCTTTACCTGTCTTAATACACTGTAGCATGCACCTCTTCTGCATCTCTTCTCAGCACTTATAAACTCCCCTCCTAAGAGCCTATGCTTGCCGGTTGGAGACATGTGACCGTAACCAATTCAAATGAAATCTTACGTTCTGTTGTTTTTTTCCTGTTAAGTTATTGTTGGGGGGCATTTTGCCTTTAATTGTATATGACAGGTGAAGATGTTGACAGGAAATGGGAGGAGAGAGAAAGAGGGGAAGACATGCAGCAAATGGCCATGAGTGAGACTTGAACCCACGGACATGAGGACTACAGCCTCTATGCATGGGGCGCACTATCTGCGCCCCTTACATTCTGTTTTTCCTATTTAATAGCATGTTAGCATGGAATATAGGATGCAGCTTTTGTTTAGAGCCAATAAGCAAATATTTGTATGCTAGCGTTCTAAATTGTAAAGGTAAACATTTACTGCATCATCAGCAACTTAGCATTGCCACTGCAAGCGTGTTAGTATACTAGCATTAGCACTTTGCTCAAAACACAGCTCCATGTGAGGAGGCAACAGTCTTACAGCGTCACTGGAGCATCTTTAGCCAGAAGCATCTTTCAGCTCATTGTTACCTGCAGGATAACTGTTATGGTTTGCATTCACTCCTCTCACAGCATCATTTCCATCAGCACCCCTTTTCCTTCAACTACGTGCCCAGCACCAATGGCAGGGAAACAAAGCTAGGCTGATGGAGCTTTACCATCTTGAGAGGGAGATATTTCTCTCTAAAAATAGTTGGGACCAAAACAAAACTTAAGGAAAGTGAAAATTTGTTTTAAATGAGTCAGGTGGCAACATTAGTATGCATCTGTACACTAACAAACTTACCATATGTCAATGTTGAGTTGCCAGTTTGTTACGCCTGCCCATAAGATGCTTAAAATTCAAGTATTGTTGGTTTGTTGCATTATTTCTAATTCCATCTGAGCTGCTGGTCTTTCGTTGATGTTCTCAACGAGACATCCAGTCTCTATATGTGTTGTCACACACTGGTATGTTGGCCCTTACAGCAATGAGTTAATGTGCATATTTCTATAGGCTATGTTTGCATATGTACAACTTCTGTATTATGTTGGGAATGCATGCCTGCCATCTTTATGTGTCCCTTTCTTGGCTCTGAAAAGTAGCAATTCTACATCAAATTACACCCTATGAAATATCATGCTCGGCCTGACAGCCCCACCAACACTAAATATCACCAAATATCACGTTTTACTGTGAAGGAAACTGCGTGACTCGGTCGTACATGAGAACACTCCCATTTGAAAACAGTGGCTATCTATTTCTATTGGTTGCTTTCAGTCACTATAAGGGACCAAACTGAAATGGACATTAACTTTAGCCAGAGTTTAAAGCACACTTTATTTTTCAGCACCCTGTCTTTGGTGGAGACGACTGTATTTGCTCATTGATCTATGTGTGTGTTGTCTAAGGCTGGGAATTCAATGTATTTTGGAATATTCATGATAAACAGTATCAGAGAGCAGTGCCAAAATGTCCGTTTTGAGTGCAGGCACCATTGCTTAAATAGAGTTCTCATACTGCTGTAAAATCCAGAGGCACATTATGTACTCCAAACAAACAATAGGTTGGATTAAATGAAATTTTGAACAAAATCTTTGCATAAAAGCACATTTATGCTAAAACCTAAAAATGAAAATAAATGCTACTGTTTCAAACGGTCTATCCGTCAATGCCCCCAAACTTCCAAGCATCTTTGACGTTGGCATTGACACGTCCACAAGATGGCAGTGAAGAGTCAGACGTGTTGACAACAACAATTGAGATGACAGAGGAAGTTGTGATAATGTACCTAGTAAATCAAAAGCGACAAAACTGCTGTAACGATGTAGTCGGCCATTAAATTCATTGCAAAATGTGGACAGAGATTTTTTTTGCTTTTTCACTTCCGTTTTTTCTTCTTCATTGTGTCTGTACACATTTGTCATGTCTTGCTGGAATTATGGCCACACTGTCCCCAACCATTTCAGGTGGTACTGCTCCACTTGCTTCATCCAGCTTTCTACTCCAGAAACGTGCATTAATAATTACAACATAAATGCAGATTATGGAGGGAAGGCTTGATACGCATCCGTATACGTCTTTAAAAGTTGAGCATAAATAGGGCTTAAAGCTGCAATTGTCTTTTCTATTTAAATGAACACGAATACTAGAACTCTTCAGCTTGCTTTAGGAGTAACTCATGTTTGTAATGCAAAACGTGAAATGTGTTTTCCACAATCGATGGGTTTTGAAATGTAGCAAAGAACACGAGTGAAAACATAGATTTATCTCATTTCATAAAATAAGACTAAAGAGCTACTGCTTTCACAAAGCATTAATTTGTTGTTTTCCACCCTTGAACTGGTCCGCTGTTTTGCATAAGTGCAAGATTTACCAGGGGAGGTGGAAAGAATGCGAACAAATGCAAAAATTTCAAACAAACACAATTCTTGATTTCTTCAAATATTGAACAGTTGGTGGTGTTATCTGGCTTGGTGACCCGGCGCTCATAGCAGCCAGAGCGGAGTGGCATGGGCTGACCTCCTGTCTGCAGCAAGGCTGGCTGGAGGCTGAGGAGAGCTGAGAGAGCGAGGGAGAAGGGGAGAAGAGACAGGCAGTAAAGGACGAGGGCAAATAAAATACCAGACGCCTGCAGAAGAAACACACACAAAACTAAACTAGCATGAACCTGCTGCCATCCACCCTTCCCCCCAACATCAAATATGTTAAGGCCATCTGTTTTTTTCCACAAGTAAACAACAATGCGCTGTCAATAGCAACATGTCCAGGTGAAAACACGTGTTTAATATTTAACAAAAATAAATTGCCGTAGTTGTAGAAGTTAAAGGTCTTATATCTAGTATGGTATGGACTCCTCCTCATGCCAGTGGCACTGCTAGTGCCAGCACTATTCAATTTAAATCCACATTTTCAAAAGGAGCCCATCGTCTCTTGTTCCCTCCAACGCACTTTTTGGAGCTGATGTGGAGGACAAACATGTTGTGGAAACATTTTCCCTTGAGCCTTTCACTTCCTCCACCGCCTGGTGTCACAAGAAAGTCAAAAAGCTTCATCTCTGTTCGTGCTGGAACACATCATCCTCTTCTAGTTCTGTGCTGGAACACAACCTCTCTCTATGCGGTACAGTAATGGAGCTGGCAGATACAATAGGCTACCTGTGTTGTCGCAAAGGTAGACACTCAGGCTGACACTTTTTCTGAAGCATTGTGGAGTTAGACCACGAGGCAAACTACTTTGGCGAGTCTGAATTTAAACAGTCCATTATAGGTAGAATTTTTTTTTTCTAGTTATAAAAAGTGTAAATTTTTAATGAAAAGAATGCATAGGTGACCGGCTTACTATAGACCTCATTCTCCTATTCCTCAGTGGAGACACATTGTAAGTGGCATAAGGGAAGAATGTTACACAAATACTGTCATGATGAAAGCAACTCACCAACAGCTCAGCCTCAGTCCTCTAAAGGCCCATTTATGCTCTACGTTAAAGACGAAGACGGACGGAGCTGTATTTCAGAGATCTTATGGATACGGACGAGACGAAAAGGCAATACTACCTTTTCTGCCAAGTTTCATGAAAATCCTTCAAGTAGTTTATGTGTAATTCAATAAAGTCTAATTTAAAAAAGTCCTGTCTTGCAATGTCCGTCCCTTAATTCCGATCCTCTCCAGAATTTGATGGTTAGTCTTTGGCACATGTACCACCCTTCTAGTTTCATGGTAATCAGTCAACTAGATTATGAGTAATTGACAAAAACAGTCAAAAAAAATGTATCTTACAATGTAAAAAAAAAAAAAAAAGAGTTTGGATCTGCCCCTTTAAAAAGTAATGACTTCTTCTAATTCTAATGCCCAATTCCTCAACCAAGTTTCATTAAAAGCCGTCATGTAGCTTTGGTGTGATCTTGTAAACAGACAAACAAACAAACAAAGAAGCAAACAAACCAACAACACATAAAAAACATAACCTCTTTAAGTGTTATATTTACCCTTTTTTACACAATGAAAGGAAACCTGTGGAGTAGCACAATGGAGCTGTTTTGTTTTTATTATGAATATGCATGCATGCAAGCACGAGAGTGGCGCAATTTCATTGTTTCAAGTTATTATGTTGAGTGACAGTTGGTGGCACTAACATGTGAAGCAATGTGCCAACAAAGGAAAAGAAGAAGAAGTGTGTGTCAGTGTTAATTATACATTTTTAGTTTGGGAATAAGTTGTTCTAAATGATCTTGCCAAGTCCATGAGCTGCCAAAAGTTTCATAAATGAAGTCAGATGTTATGGAGTCCAGCATAATGAAGCATTGAAAAGTTGTGTGCTAAAGTACTAGCCATCAGAACAAATGATGACATTCATCAGCCTCATGAAACATTAAACTGAGGGTTTTGCAACATTGTGCTAATTATATGATATATTGTGTTTTGCATTGCTTTTGTAATGTGCTTTTAATACCTTATGAGCACAACTTGAAGTAATAAAAAGCACAAGTGACAACAATTCAGTGTCAGTGTTTGAAAAGTTAAGAGAACTGATGCTTCACATTCAGTAGAGCTGAGGTCCCTCGACTCTGCTGCCTTTATAATAGAAACAGACGAGGATGATTTACCTTCGCAGTCACTGAGATGATCCACGCAGCAGATGTTTTACACTTTCTGACCATTTATTTGCAGAGCAGGAAAGGGAGGGGGGGATCTTGGGAGGGGTATAATTAGGATTTATGGAGTGAATCTGCAGAGTTGCAAAGGCGACTGATGATCCCTCCTGTAAGAAGTGTCTTTGTCTGCTAGGTGAGGGATAACGGACGGCGCCATGTTGACAAGGGCAAGGACGAGAATGTTGCTCACAGGGTCCCTCATGCGCTTAGCACAGATGAACACAGAAATATGTGTCTGTGCACTGTATGCCAAACACATACATACACACACACACACACACACTAGACAGGTAGGCGCTGCACATGTACTTATACACATGGAGGCAACATGTGTTCAAAAGAA
Organism: Chaunax sp. Z400; assembly: GCA_037577475.1. Lineage (NCBI taxonomy): Eukaryota > Metazoa > Chordata > Actinopteri > Lophiiformes > Chaunacidae > Chaunax > Chaunax sp. Z400. Next base: position 11,188,526 of record CM075190.1, on the reverse strand, counting down.
GCACTGTTAATGCTTGCATTTAAATGGTAAATCCAAACACACACACACACACATATAAGTATGCAGGCACAGTAAGACGGTGTGCATATGTCAAAATGAGCACCTTTGCACAGCATTGTGTATGTTGAAGAAAAACACACAGATTGTGGTACACTGTCTGATGTCCAGCTTGTCTCTCTTCAGGATACGGCAGGACCAGATCACCAGCTCAACATTTGACAACAATGAGAGGAAGTCCTTCTTATGTAAATCTGCTACTTTTGCTGGATTACTGTATTTCATGGCCAAGTTTCCCAGCATCACTTGAGCACTGCTCCAAAGTACCTCTGCTAAATTCGCCTAATGGGGAGTCGACCAGATGACTCACATTTGTATTTCTGTTTGTCTCTCTGAGCCTCTGGCCTCTAGCCTGAAGCTTGCCAGCGGTCATTAAATTGGTTATTTACAGTAAACAGCGCTATAATCCTGTCACAACCTCTCCCTCGTCCTTTGACAAAGCCTTAGCCAATGTTTGGTGGCGAGAGGAGCGAGTGTTAAATGGGTATTGAAGTGACGTTATCTGGATTCTTTCTCCCTTTTTTTCCCCCCCTCCGATGGATGTGGAGCAGGGTTTGTTTGTCTAAATGTTAGCACTTTGGAAGAGCTCCACAGCTGTGGGCACCTAGATCACACTGGAGGTTTCACTGCACACTCACAGACACACACACACACACACACACACTGCTCACTCACACTCTGACAGGCAGCCATGTTGGGCTGGCAGCTCAACAACACAAAGCTTTTATCTGTCAGTGGTCAAGCCTGACTGAACCCCCGCTACATTATAGACACTCACACACACACACACACACACAGACACTCACACACTCTCTCCCCCAAACTACACCGCACACACACACACACACACACACACACACACACACACACACACACACGCTTTGAAAAAGTGCCATTTCTATTTTTTTCTCTTTAAAACCTGGCTCAAATCTGCTCTTTTCCGGAAATTAGCCATCTGTGCTGCCCGTGAGTGACAGAATGTTCATATCAATCCTTCCAGGAGATGATGAGCACCCCGTCTGCACAGACAACACCCACACACCCAACACCACATACACACACACACACACACAGCCACATTTCCAGGAGCAAGTCATTTGTGCATTTGTTTCCACTATGGATAATGGCATGAAGTGAACCCTTTGAAACAGATTAATTTGGTACTGATTCTCATGGCCACTAGTACATTCACACACAATATGACCACATGTCACATGAGATACAGAGTATGTGGTGGAGAAACAGAGAGAAGACAAACACACAAACACATTTCCAAGATTCCTGCAGGACAAAGATGGCTGGTGGTTAATGAATTTTAGTTAACACCATTAGATTGAATGATGAGTGCTGTCCGATTGTGCCTTCCTGTGCATGTGCTTTTTTTTTTTTGCTGTCTCTTTTTCTTCTTCCTCTCTGCCTCTATTTTTTTTTTACGCTTGAATTTCGACGAATGGCTTTCATCAGCAAAGCGCATCTCATTAGCGGCGATGATGCGCCGTATGTTGATCATCATCATCTGTGAGTGGACTGATGAGCGATGAATGTCAACCGTAATGGAGGCGACAACGCTACGTCCCGTAAACCCACCGCAACACACTCTTGCTAATTACTCCATATAGCGCCGTTACCGGCAGCAAAACGGCTGCAGCGGCACCAGTAGGAGCAGAAGTGGAAATGACAATCATAATGAACCATATCAGGTGCATCAGTTCACTAAATGCAAGCTGTGTCTGTTAAGAAATAACCAGACGGGATTTCTGGAGACAAAGTAGAGAGTATCACTGATGACTGAGATATTATTATCTGGTTTCTACAATCACTGTAAGTCACCAGCCTGTATATTTAGAATACAATTACTTCTGAGGTACTTGTACTTCACCATTTTATATACTTTATACTTTTACTTCATTTCATAGGAAAATATTGTACTTTATGCTCCAAAACATTTATTTGACAAATATTGGTTACTTTGCTGATTAATAGTTTGCATATAAAATATATATGCTGCTTACACATTAACGCATCCTTAATAATAACCCAGTACCACATTGTAAAAACAATCACTGCAGCCATTAGTCTGTGTCATAAATACTTGCGTACATAATTCTGATATTTTTGTGTAATTTACATATTTTCACACTGTTGTATTGCGACTTTTAAGTAAAATACCTAAATACTTCCTTCACCTCTGGGTATTTGTGTCACTTTGAGTGGCGTCTGAATGCCTAACAGTTAGTGTGCACTTTTCCGATCAGATCTACTGTACATCCGCAGCAATGCCACAACATCCAACAACACAAGGCGTCCATGGACAATGACATGTGGAAGGTACACAAGTTGTAACGAGTGCCAGACTTTTACAATGTGACAGCATAGCATGCAACAACTCTAAAACATCCTTTAAATAGTGGTGTATATTTAATATAACGCAGATTAAATTTTACAAATGAATCGCCTGCGTTAATGTGTTGATATTGACATCCCCACATTTAAACATATTTCACAGCTTTTTTGACACCTTGATTTCACAAAATGATCCAGGAAGCAGAAACGAGTGACCCAACCCATCACTCATAAAGATGACTGTACAGTACTGTGGTAGAAGCACCACCACTGTGCATCAGTGCACATCACAGGTGTATCTTTTCACAGGTGACATAAGGATGCCGAGATGGCATCATTTTTTTCCTTTGTTTGCTGGTGTTTTTTTTGTGATATCGCACCTCATGCTAACTTGTAAATTACAGCAAGCCAGGGTAAAAATAGTAGACGGCTCCTTTGTCCTCTTCCCACTCTGGTTGCGGCTGCTGATGCTGTGATTCTTCTGAAATCCACATTAGCTGCAACACGAATGAGGCAGAGAGAATACGCCGTCTGGAAAACACCCTCAAGGCTCCAGTCCTTGATCCACTGATCAGTTTGGAAGCTGAGACTTTGGCCAAAACAGCTTATTGTTGAGTGAGTTTAAAATGTGTTCAAGCGCCATCCCAAATTCCATGTCTATCCTAGTTGCTTGTAAGTTTTATAAATGTGACAAAGCCTTGCAAAGTGGAAAAAAAGGGAAATACAAATCTTGTTAATTTTGACTGTACAAAGTGAATGCTTTTAATAAATGCTAATGTTTTGAATACATCTGTTTGAGGAGGTGCATCAGAATTCAAAGCATACAATCAAAATGAGCTCTTCCCAAAGCCTACCATCACTTTCTGCTTCTTTCACATATGCATACGCTCTCGCAAAAGTCAGCTTTCCTCTTCACTGTTGTTTTGTCTCATCTGAAGTCACCAACTTTTCTGAGAGAGTGTTGGAAAGAGAGAGAGAGTGTACCTCCGCTCCAGTTTGGAGAGATTTATGAGTGGACCAAGCCAGAGTCAGTGTATACTCAGAGAGAGTTTGGGAGGAGAGATTTACGATGTTCTGTGTGGGTCATAATTCAAAGTTCACGCTCACATATATCACATTTTGAATCACATAGATTATGAGGGAGAACAGATTTATCATACACACAGGTAGCACATGTGCAGGCTCCAAAAAGCAAAGAAAAGCAAAAACAACACACACTCGCAAACTCATAGACCAGATGGTTTTTCATTTTGAGGTAATGTGATCCTTACATACAGCAAATCTGGTAATTCGATGACTTTAAATTATCGTCGGTGATTGCCTTAATCTATAATGCACAGCAACTATCAGTCTTTTTCCTGCTTAAAAGTAAAAGCACGTCATCAAAGCATGTTTTCATCTCTACCGACAGTCAGTCATTTTGGATAATGTCCTATAAATAACTTGTTTGTGACATAAACATACAGTTTCTGGCGGCAGTAACATCCATTTGGATAAAAAATTTGTAACCAGGATTGCTGTACACTTTACTTTTCTATTTCCTATGATTTACTGTTTGGAGCGCATTAAATGTTTCATGTGCCACAGAGGCCACTCTCCTGAAATCCATTCAGCTCTCAACACACAAGCCCATCTATTTTTGTTCCTGTTTGTTAAATATTAACCACACATTCCTGCTGTCTCATCCACTGCGTATAGGTGCAAGTGTGCATGTGTGTTGGAGATATAGAGAGAGCGTGTGCAACCTCTCTATTTGTGTTTGTGTGCGTATGCTTACATCAAGTGTTTGTGGGTGTGTGTTTGAGTTGCCAGAGTGTGTTGGTTACAGTAATGGTGAAGAACCATTGACCCGTCCAGGGACCTTTTGGACCTCCTCAACCTTCTCTGACAAAAAGTGCACTATAAAGATGTTTGTCTTAACACTGCTGTACTGTAGTTAGCCAATTCTTCTCGTTTCTAATTAATTTTACCCTGCAGGAATCACATTTAGACGAGGAATAAATAAGAACTATGGATTTTTTAAAATGTCTAATATACACAGATAGTCAGGGAAAGTGATAAATGAATTGTCTTAGCTTTATTATTCGACCGATTTCTGCTTGAAATCCCCTTCCAATTAAAAACGGTTTAGCATTGTCACATGAATTATATTTCCAAGCAGAGTATACTGTTGAAGGGAGAGACAGCTTTTAAAAGAATGGTTGAAATCAAAACACCGAGCTGAGATATGCTGATTTTTAGTCCCTGGTATCTGTCAAACTGTACATATAGTGCTTTTCATTAGACTTCAATTCAATTCAGCTTTATTGTCATTTTGCCATACATCTGTTGTGCAGAGCAGAATGAGACGGTGCTTCCCAGAGCTCACAGGTGCCCAATGCAGAATAAACATATATGAATATAAATCTCTAAGATTTTATCTAAAACAAGAAGCAACACTGACACTAAAAACTAATTTCAGACAAACACTAGCAAACAAACACAGTTCCAAACATCAAATAAATAAATAAATAAACATTTAAAAAGTGCCCTAGTGCAAGTGTTACATAAAAGTGCCAATTATGTGCAGTTATATGACTTTTCCTTCTTTACACGTATGCTTACAAACCCAAACTTCAGTTTAAGTGTAAAAATTAAATTAAATTTGACTAATTTAACCCAACGGTTCAGTTCAGCCTTTACGACACACCTAAAAAACGTTGCACAACTTTTATACAACACTGATATTTTTCAACTTTTAAAGGCAGCATTACAGTTTATTATCAGCTCTTCCACATCCAGCATTCACACTCATACTTTGTTCAGAACTTTGCCGCTCTGGTTATTAAGTATAAAGTTTGGTTATCCTATATGTTGCTGCGGATGCCATCCACCTAATGCCATTCACTCAGCCACATAATAATGACGATAAGATCTGAGACAACATGCACAATACTTCAGCTCTCGAGTGTTTATGTTTTGTTTTGTGTGCTCGACTCAGGTAGAAGAAAACAGCTAGAATCTCTATTCTGATGATGCAACATACTTTTTGTGTGAACCCTCTCACCGGCCTGCGCGAGACAATTAATGAGAGTGTTTTGTTTTCTTGAGGCTCAGTTCTTGTAAAAGTCAGTGTGATGAAGCTCTTGTTTTTTTTTGTTTTTATCTTGACCTTGTTGGAGCCTCCATCACCCTTCCAAATTAATATTCAAAAGCCCTTAATTAAAAGCCCGACACCCCATCCTCCTCTGGAGCAGGATAAACAAATCTGGGGCTGTGTTTGTTCCCTTCTGGCCCATCCTATACTCTATTTTAATGATTTCACTTCAACCTCAGAAAAAAAAGCGAGATGGCACGATGCAGCAGAATGTGACATAAAAAGATGAAGACAAGACATAGCTGGGGGTGAGTGAGGAGAGAAGTGGCGGTGGCAGCGGGGGGGTGTACTGTATTCCAGAGTCGTAGTTAATTACAAAAAGCATTAATGTTTTATTAACCCCTTATCAGTAATTAATCATGGGTCTTTGATGTAAAGTTCAGCTTACAAAAGAACCAGGAAAAAATGTTCTCATCCATATTAGCCCATTAAGCTGGCTGCTATGGACCAGTCTTGCTAACTGCAGAGTGCAGGACAGCCTCCGCAGGCATTAAAGCATTTGTTTTGACAGCGCTGTTTGTTTTCTACTCCCAGAAGCCATTGCAGTGCACCTCCAACTCCCACTAGTCTCTCACCAAAGCAGCCAGTTTGCATTTCAAATATGATGGAGCTATTGCATATTGTGCACAAAATTCTACCTTTTCCCTCAATGTGTCCCTGGATCTTTCTATGTAACATGTTTTACCTGACTGGGAGACAAAGTTAAATTTTTTTTTCCTTACACCATGTTTTTCTTCGACATAGCGACTCGCCCTTTGTTGGTGTTATGTAGCCATAGTTCAAGGCTGTTAATCGACTCTCATGGGGATATCATCTGAACCAGTAAAATTGTGAGAAAAGAAGTTGTGAGTGAAATGAGACAACATGTCAGGTAGAAGAGACATTTTGTCGTCAAGAGGGGCTGAAAAGGCACACTAATAAAAACGATTTGTTAAATTTACTTCATTTATTTTATGTCAAGTTGTTTCATGACATAATTCTATCTGGAATCCAGATATATTTCTAAGTTGTGTTTACTTAGGTTTTTAAGCTGAATGTGCTTTTTTGGATAATTTGAAACTATTTCTATGATATTAGTTCAATTTTTACTCACTAATTCATCTATGCTGCATGTTTGTGGACTGTGAGAGGACGCTGGAGCACTCGCAGCAGGGAACCTGTGAGGCAACAGTACTAAGCACCACTCCACCATCCAGCCAGGCTTCTAACCTGAAAGAGTAAATAAAAAAATCCCCGCTTCCAGAACAAGTAGCGGCATGCGCCTGCACATGTGCAGACAGGGCCGTGTGTGGAAATTAAACTGTCTTTGAAATTTGACACACACCAGATTAAAACATGTAACATCTACAAGAGGTTAGAATCACTTTTTTTTCAGTGCAGTAAGACTTTAAAGGTGAATTATGAGCTAATACAATACATAATATATAGTTAGCCCAATGTGCAAAAATGTAGAGGTTAAATATTTCAGCGGGGGAGGACGTCTCTGAAGTCAAAACAGATTTGATTCATATTTTTTTATAATTAAGATTTCATATTTTTATATTTTAAGATGCATATCTGTAGTCTGGTGTTTCTCGCTGTTTATGGTTAACTAAAAAAAATAAATAAAAAAAATAAGATTGCAGCAAGATTGCATGTCAACATCAAAACACTATGGTTTGTAAGTCCTGAGTGGCAGAGAAAGGGTTAGCAATCCTTAGTGATGAATTACACCCCCTCTTTGCTGAACACAAGTTGTCACCATGAGGACGGAGGGACAGGCCAAACGCCTCTGCAGATTTCCCCTCCCAGAGATCCTCTAGATAGACAGATAAACTGTATTAATCCTTGAAGGGAAATCCAGGTGCTGTTGCAGCTGAAGTTAAGTAGAAAAGGTTTAGAAACAACAATAAAACAATAAAGAATAGCAAATCAATAAGAATAAAATAGCATGAAAAAAGATACTACATACTCTGATAACTTAAACATAAAATTTGAATGCTTGTTTGGAAAATTTTAAAGCAAATAAATAGAATTTCTGGAAGATATTTTTGTCTCTCTTTTCATTTTATTTTTATTTTAGCCTAATTTTATTAGTGTCTTGGAAGTGGAACAGTAAGAGGATTCAAATAACATATTATAAGACTTACATCATAATAATAATAATGATAATAATAATAATAATAATAATAACTATCAATAATATACTAACAAACACAATGGCGAGAAAGTGTAGATGTTGAATATTTCAGGAGGCAACTATGAAGTTAAACTGGATATGATTAATATTGTGTAGGTTATGTAATTTATTTTTAGGTTATGTCATTTCTTTTACCCTTGTTTGTGCTTAACACAAGCCTACATGTATGTTTGAGTACTTGAATATATATTTACACTCTATTTTCATTTTAATTCATTTCTTGACACCCACTGAGAGAAGGATGGCTGACAGTAGCCTCCACCTATAACCCCATCCCCTCTGTCTCTCTCAGGGTGCTGTCTGGGGTGATCCAGAGGGCAAAGGGTGAAAAAGAGGCCAGCTGGACTATGAGAGGGTGATCATGAGGTCAGCAGACGCTATTAACAGTGGTGTGTGCGTTTGTGCGAGTGCCCGCCTGTGGGAGTGTTGGGGTGTTGGAGTGATATTCGGGGTGAGAGTCAGGTCAGGTTGCCTTGTACACTGAGGCTACAGTGTGCTATTAGGGTCAAGCTATGGTCACCATAGCTCACTATGGGGAACTTCTTTGCTAGTATAATCCTTTAAAATAAACATGTGCTCCGACAAACACAGAATACACACAGTATCTTCTTCACCTGTGTTTATCAGTTAGCTGTTGACAGATTTACACCCACATTATCAGCACATAGTGATGTCATCTCTCCTGTTTGCTTCCTTCTCTCCATCCAAACACGGAAACCACAATACAAGTTTTCACGCACATGACTTCTCCCACATCCAGGCATGTTTGCTGCTCCGCAAAAGTACGACAAGACACTGGAGGCCATGTTACCATTGTTGATGCTTTTGTTGTTATTGTTCCTGCCCGTGTTGATTAAATTAGGAAATCCTTTAAGTCGGCAGAAAAGAGGGGAGCGTTGTTTTATTATTAAAGAGGAAAGAGACACCCTGGCAAACATTGTGCCGGTTAATGAGAAGTACAGCAGAGTGCTTCAGGACTTGGAGATTTCAATAACATGGCAGAGCAGCCCACCCCCCACCCCACCCCCCTGTGAGGAGGATAATACAACAGCCCCCCCTCCGTCTAGTTGCTCCTTCCTTGTTTTCCTAGCTGGCAGAGCAGACTGTAGGTGCTGTCTGAGAGACAAATGTAGTTCAACAGCCTTTAGGTTTTCTTGTTGTTTTCTCCTTCTTTTTTTTACAGGGTTCAGAAGATCAGTTCTCTAACAATATGTGTTTGGGAAAACAGACACCGATACTTGTAGGTGTTTAAAATTCTATTTTCTGGTAACTTTTAGGAGCATTCAATTTGACAAACGATCACCAGTCTTATTCAGTCTCATTATTAAATGTTGTATTTTTTAACTAACAGTCAAAATCAGAATCAATTTCCAAAATGCTCTTTGGAGGTTAACTTTAGAATTTACATGAAATGGTATAACACAGTTTAATGCACTTAAATATAACTGGTAGCTACCACCTATGCTTGTCTAAGTGGCTGCTTTTCATTGTACCCTTCGTTTTGACAGATCTGGGAAAAACTGCATTCTCCTACTATGCACCATGGCCATGGAACAATTTACAAAAGGGTCTAAAAGTAGATTTGCTTGTATCAATTAACAAGTTTAAAGACATCTATGACTGTGGTGATGGAGATGTGCTTTTTCTTGAGAGGCCGCTATGTTGCTTCATTGTGGATTTTTGTATAACATGTTGTATTTGTTGCATTTTAATATGTGTGATTGGCTGCTACCTTGGCCAGGTCTCTCTCGTAAAAGAGATTTTTTAAATCCCAACAAGACTTCCTGGTTATATAAAGGTCAAATAAAAAAATAAAATCAATGTGGAAATGATAGAAATATTTCTCCAGAGCTCCTAATAGACAACTAATGTAGCAAGAATTCAACAAATAATACATTTTCAAGTAAAACACTTCGCAACTTTTTTTTCACTTGGAGCATTAAACATTAAGAACTTCACAAGACGTGTTCCGAGTGCAGACATCAGCTTTTCAGCGTCTGCTTTGGTAGCTTATAAGAGGCAGATCTCTGTCAGTTTGGACTGCAGGCAAACACAGATCAGAATACCAGCGCCAGGGAGAAATCCAACCAGACATACCAAGAAGAACGGGCATCTCGTCTGTTTTGCTTTCCACTATCACACAGATTGTAGCGTAGGTGGGTGCCATTGACGGGCCAAGGTCACATATAGCCCGTGTATTTTGTGCATGTGGGGATGTGTTGTTGCTTCTGTTATTCACAGCGACTATGTGTGTGTTTCATCCCGCGCGTATTTGTCGGAGTGTGTGAGAGACTGCATCTGTTGTTTAGAGGGTCGTGCCAATCTGTGGCTTCACCAGACATACTGCAACTGCATTCCCTCCTACATGACTGCTGTTTCTCCATACAGACGAAAGACAGCACATAATGTTTACATGCACACACTGGGAGTCTTTAACCAGGCAGGGCAGTAAACAGACAGCAATCATAAAAACAGGCTTGATCCTTCATTGTGTTTAATCAGCTGAAGCCACCAAAGGACCTGAACATATATCATTATAGCTGTCTGTCAAAGGTGGCATTTCATCACCTTCATTCAGAGTGCCTTTTAATTTTACAACATGTGCTCCTGCTAAATGTTGACGGCATTTGCACTACGAAGTGTAATTATATTGCTTCAGAACAGCATGTTTATAGACTCTACTAGTGCATATTGAGTGCTTTCAAATAGCAGCCATGTTTAAATCAAAGTAGGCCTAACATACAGGCGGGTATTTCTAAACTAAAGTTGTACGACTTTGTGTTTGAGTGTGCAAATAATTACAGAGTTGTTGGTAACATTGTACTAAAACTACAAGGCTAATGGGTCGTGATTGCTATCGAGCTTAGCTGGTCCTTGTCAACAAGTAGGAGGCCAGTCACACTGTGAGACAAAGACTGTGGGATTGTGGGAAATACCCTGCTTTTTTTCAAAGACTGCTATCGCTCTCTAATCTGTACAGTAAATATGAAGCTACACCCAGCAGCTGGATAGCTTAGTTTAGCACAAAAACTGGAAAGAGTGAAACCAAAATGTGTCTTTTTTACAGGTCAGTGTTTGTCTGAATTAAGGAAATGAGACATGACTTCTTAGCTAATGAGTTTTGGATGTGCTGTTACATTCCTGCACGTTGTCTAGCTTGCAAGATTGAATTTATTTGTGACGTTTTAGTCCATGCCTCCATTAGGCAAAATATTTACCTTCTTCTAACATGGAATGAATGTAATATTGGGAGTTAGAGAGTGTGTGGGAATTTGTTTTGCAGCTTTTGATGTACCCATCTATTTGTTGCACACCTATCTGAAGAATTAGATGTGTGAAGTCTGCCTCTGCTCTGTGGCAGATTTTGCTGCCTTGAACAAAAATAGTCTCGCCGTTTCTCCCTGCTTCCAGTCAATACAAAGCCGACCAGCTGCTGACTGCTGTTAGGCCAGGCTCACATTAAAAGAGAACTCATAAAGGGATTTCATCTGGATTCACACCTCCTGACAATTGGCAGAGAAATGTGCTCTGAAACTTTGGTCGGTCCTGATGTTTGGCTCAGATTAATTTACAGATTACAGATTGTTTACATATCCAGTCTTACACCTCCTGCTTTGCTCTCTGACCCATCAGGCCACACCAATAATTTTTAAACATGTTTCACATTTAGGAGTTAAAATATGGATGATTACATCAGTATTTTCTGAGCAGGACCACAATAACCAATGAGAGAGACATCCCGGAGCAGCTGATGGTGCTGCCAAGCAACGATAAACACTCCAGCCCTTGAGACTAACATTAAGCCACATTCTACTGTTGACAGATATTAAAACATGCAGTTAAAATCTCACCTCTGGTTCTCGGTGAAGGATCGACAGAACGTGTTGACCACGTCTTCCAAGCGATTTCCTCATTCTGTTTTCTGTTATCTCGCTGCAAAGTAGGCCGATCGCTACGGCAACTTCATCAGTCATTTTGTTTACGTTACACAGCTGCTTCCTGAGAGATCATGTGAGGCGGTGCATTCATTGCTCCCTCGGGCATGAGAATCTTAATGAAATCCTGTCGTGTGTGATGCCCCATTATTTTCAAATCTTATAGTGTGTACACGTTTGACATTCGAGAGAAGCTATATGGTGGAGATTGTCCTCATGTAAAAAAATCTGTTAGGATTTTAAAATTAAACATTTGTGTAAGATGTCAAATATCAAACTATTCCTGTTAGAACCATGGACTCCAATAGGAAAGGCTAACTTTAACTCTAGTTCGAGCCAAAATGTGTAGACTAATTAAAGGAATAGTCAACTACCATAGTGGAGGTGGGGCTACATCACCTAAGACGAAACTACTCAATACTAAAGGGGCTAATGTTTCCCTTTTACTTTCTCTTAACACCCTGCTTCGTCATTCCACAGTGAGGTTATCAGTGCGACACAGTGCTAAAGGTCAGACAGGAGCCCTTTCTGTGACCCATGACCCTGCCATGACCCTGTGACCTCAGATTCATCAGGGCGGTGTTACTCACACAGTTCACAGGGGTCATCTTCTTTTCAAAGACAAGGAGAGATTATTATTCCTAGAAGGGCTGTCCCGCTATCAAAGCACAAAAAAGCAAATCTCCACATTTAAATGTAACTAAGTTTGGTATAAAATATAGAATGAAAACAAAGGAAAACTCAGGCCATAGCAATTGTCTCCATGTCAGCAATTACACCGTTCTGCAAAGAAATGAAATGTGAAGTGTTGACTTCTCATGATGAATTATCCCTTTCTGCACCACTGCTTTGGTGTTTGCATGTTTCGCTTTGTGTTCGGCGAGCATTATGATATTCCATTTACATAAAATAGATAAATGTCACACATTGTGACAGTGATACAAATACGTGGCTCTTCCCCAGAGTTTCAGGTTGACAAATCTACAAAGGCCACCCCTTGACCTTTTGACCAGGCCGGACGTTATTGGTAATAATGATACTGATGGCCTGACAGAAAACTTACCCAGTGGCCATCTGGAGCGGCTGTCATGGTGGCTGATTGAGCAGGAGACCCACCACTGGTCACACATTGATTTTCTTTTCTTTTTTTTACTGTGAGCCCAGCCTCCCTCTGAGGCTCCCTCTAGTCAGATCCTCTGGCATTGTCCCCACCGTGAACTTTGACCTGAGAGAGAGTGGAGCTGGAGGTCACTGTCAATGCCCCCACGCCCATCTCACCCCCACCGTGTTTGACATTTTCCTAATAGACACACACACTCAGACATCCACTTACATTCAGTTTAAACACACATAACATGTATATGATGGACTACAACAAGACTTGACATGAACATAATTATTAGTTTGTGTATGTTTTTGATAAAGAAGCACAGATATGGACAGAAATAGATGTGCAGTGTTCATTGGTGAATGTAACTAAGTACATCTACTCACCTACTGTTAGATTATTAGCTACTTGAGGTTTAGTTGAATATTAGCAAATGCTTCTTGTACTGCATAATGTTTGTGAGGACAACGTCGTTCTGTATTATTTATTTCACAATTTTAGCTACAAATTACCTTGTATATTAAGATGTTACATGCACTTGTAAACTTTAATATAAATGTAACATTTTTAGCATTGTTGTAGATTAAATACCACAATATATGGAGTTAAAATGAGCTGCACCAGGACAAATTACAACAGTAATTACGGTATTATGTATTATATATGCAGTATATATATATATATATATATATATATATATATATATATATATATATATTTTTTTTTTTTTTTTTTTTTTTTTTTATAAATATTTTTATTTTGTGTTGTTCATAACATATGTAAATATATAAGTATCACAGGTGTCTCGGTAGCTGAGTAGCTGAGATGTAAAGGTATGCTATAAAATAAAAACACTTCATTCCCAGTTATACTTTTATTGTTTGTCATATTGATGCTATCAGCTGTCCAATGAAGTCTAAAATGACAAAAAAGAAATAAAAAATGATTATTATTATTATTTTTTTATTTTTTTTTTTTTAAAGTACCACTACTTCAGCAGAATGACCATTCTCTGATCACCCCTGACCCAGAACCCACTGTTATACACAGCTACACATTAACACTAGTCTTGAGGTCTCGGCCTGCCCTTCTGCTTCAGGAGTTGTCTGTTATGTAAGCAGACTGATATGATCTGCTGCTTTGAGTGAATGTTAAATGTGATGGGGAGCAGAGCAGGTCTACCCCCCACCCAACCCACCCACACACACACACCATCCCACCCCACCCCCTCCAAACCCCCCTCACCACATAAACAGACACCTACACATACCACCCCTGCTGTATAGTGATCCATATAATCCGACAGGCTCGGGGAGTGAATGATAGCTATTGTTGTGTTGGAAAGCTTTTGTCACCTGACAAAGAGCTCTGGCTTTGGCCCTCATCCCTTTGCATCATCCTCTTCCTCATCCTCTCTCTCACAGGGATATGGAGAGGTCTCAGTGGCCCATCATGATGACTGATGGAGGCTCAGGGATGGGAACGGAGGAAGAGGGTGGGGGTGATCCTTTACTCATAGACAACTCAAAGGCATATCTTAATCACAATATTGTTTATACTCACCAATACTCCAATACTTCATTTGGTAATTTAAGAAAAGAGTATGATGAATCATTTATATAGTATTGACTTGGAATGAAGTTGATTCAATATTTTAAAAAGGCTACTTTAAAGTACTTTTGCTATATTGTTGTGGTTTAGCTTGCTACATTTCTCTGAGGGATATCTTCATTTAATGTAAAGTAAGTGGTATCTTAGCTCACTACACTTTCCAAGTAGCTTGCCCAACACTGAAAATGATTCATCCACTTTGGCAACTATAGTTGCTGGTGCATTAAAATGGGTTAAATACAGTTCAATCAGGAGAGATGAGTGAACGAAGTAAATATAAGTAAAGGTAACTGTTTATTAGTCTGTCAGAAAGTCTTTGGCGCTCAGGGAGATTGTGATCAAAAGGCATATGCCCTGATCAGCAGGACAATAAATCTCCCCATGGAGCCTGGTGGTGGTGGTGGCTGATTACTCTGCTGAGTCTAATGAATGAACTGGAGGTACGGAGTGAATCATATAATTTAAAAAAAACCAGCAGCAATATGACAACAATGAAGGTGTGTCACTTTGCTATTGGACAGATGAGACCAGCTGATGAGAACAAATGATAACTGACAAATGATATCTCAATTGACACTCCCAGAGGAAACAGCAGGAAATTAATAAATTAAGACTAAACATGCATAAGAAGTAAGAATGACAGGATCGTTTGAAAAATAAAGTATAAATAAATGAACTATGGCCAAGGGATATTGTGCAAAAGGATAGTCATCCAGACACAGACTTTTACTAAAAAGTGTCTTGAATCACATTGAATAAGGTATTGACATCATGGATGAGGCTCTGACCAGCCTCAGTCATATTTCTGCTGCTCTGACACTTTCATATTTGCTAATTTTGCTTGTTTATTGTCATGATAATTAGATCACAGTGTTTGTGTCATCAGGAGAAATTTAGCACTTTGGCCTGGCACCACTGTCAGTGAGCCACTCGCAACCAGAATGGATCTTAAGTTACACAACTGTAAGCAAAGAATAGACTTGTTAATATATGATATTCCACATATTTGCTGTGTTCAATTTAGCTCTGAAAAATGTGTCTCAATAAGTTCCTGTGATCGCAAAATCATTGCATGTGATTTTTTTTGTGACAGTGAGGATTTCAATGTAATGATTGGGAGTGACTGAGCACTACTGACAAGCTTAAAGCATTATAAATGTTGGGACAATACAAACTGGCAGAGATTTCTGCTTTTTTAAAGGCACATACACATTTTTTCCTCTTTTCTTCTCATTTGGTCCTTTTTTGTATACATGCCATCTATCTCAATGCCCTCTCACTGCACTGTGGGGATTGCAGCAGCACTTGCGCCATGTGTGAGACAAAGAGAAAGGTCTGTTTCAACACCATCAATCCCACAATCCCACACAGTGATGAGCGAGAGAGAGTCACCATCTGTGGATGTGTTTCTTATCACTTTGCCTAAAAGTAAAACTGCACCCAATAAAAGTTAAAGTGTGAACGTCTCAGTGTAGCGTTTGTCTAGGTGTTTTGGAGATACCTCCCACTATATTATATATCGTCTTATTTTTAAATAGCGTGGCATTTGCAGTTGCCAGTCACATGTGACATTGTGTTAAATCATTTTAGATTTTAAAAACACAAAACCTTTTTTGTTTTCCATGCGTCTGCGCCGCTCTGCCTCCACTGGTTGTTGTCTATCTTACCCTCTTTCCCTATATTTCTCTCTCCTCTCATTGCCTGTCCCTGGCTGCAGCGCAGCAGCCATTAGCTTTACAAATCCAGCCTTTGATCTCTGATTTGGGCGGCTGCCTAGGAGAGGAGGGGTACTGGCTTCATGTGTGTGAGTCTGTGCGCGTGCGTCTAGCTGTGTATGTAGGCCATTTGAGGGCTAGCTGGCACTGCAGAGGAGGAGGGTTCACGACCGGTCCACTTCTGCCGAGGTATTACAGAGGGAGTCGATTTCCAGGGAAGAGGCCGCGATGATAATGCCAGTTCATTTGCATTTGTACTGAGCGAATAAGCTGCCTAATGGTTTAAATATAACTCACTTACCGCTCACTCCAAACTCCAGTTCTCTTCCCTGTACCGCTGTTTCTCCAACGCCCCCATCCTACCTTTCCTCCCCCCTTCACTTATCTCACCCTTCAGAGCCTCTCGTCTCATCTTATCCTCGCCTCATCTCTTCGGAGAATAACTCCTTTCCACGGTCATGTGCCCTGATATTACATTATTGAACAGAAATCACTTTTCGCTTTTAACGGTCAGGGATTCCAAATAGGTACCACAGTTATAGTGTTATCATAAATATTAAGTGTTTCACTAAAGATTCATTTATAATTTTGAATACTTGCACCGGTATCAGTGTGGTCAAATAGATGACAGACATTTTTAAGGGTATACTCTTGTTTCCAACAGAGTACGAGTATGTAAAAAAAAAAAATCATCAACATAGAAGATGATAAAATGATCAAATGTTTTAAAAAGATTTTTATAGACAGCAGAAATGATGTTAATCGCATACCTAAATCAATAAATCACAGTCAATCAAAAAGCATCCTCCATCCATGCAGAGATTCAGGACTGACTGACCCTCTCCTCATTTTTGATGAAAGGGAAATATCAGAAATTCTCTCTCTTTAATTGTAAAGTGAATTTGAGGAAATTTGCATTAAGTAAATTTTAATCAACTATTTTGGTGCAAATTAACCCGCCGATCCAAGAAGTAAGACGTTTACGGTATGGACTACATTACACAGGGCTGCAATAGAGTAGAAGTAGGAGTCACGAACTGTAAACCAAGCCAGTTTTCCAACCGCCAATAAACCTCGGAGAAGGAGAAGAAACAAAACGAGTTGCCTCGGCCATCTATGATAGAATAAATCTGGGGTTTCATGGGGTTTTCATGGAGTTCTGAGTTTCATGGGGAAATCCAGAAAGAAGTCACCCACAGACACAGAATTAAATGTTATAGCAGAACTTATTTGGAAAAGGTGTTTCCTTCTCCCCTAAAGTGCATCAACTCAAAACCACCTTAAGCTACCTCAAAAGGTTTGGCAACACTCAAATTGTGCTGTTTCCAATCACCTTTGTGAATGCAATACTTCAAATGTGCACAAAAACACAGTGATGAATGCAGGACTAATGAGTGTGGGCCAAAACCAGACCAGAATAAGACTGTGTTCTCTTCACTCTCCTCTCTCCACTCATCCATCCTTCTGTCCATCTGAGAGGTCTTTTCTCCTCTTCTTCCCCACTCCTGAGAGGTAATGAATGGCTTCCTTCACTGCGGCGAATTCACCTGTTTCTGCTTCAGCCTTCTTCCACTGCATTAAGTGGGGATTTATGGAGGCGGCTTCCCATTGAACAAAACCATTTCTCTTCCAGTTTGGTTTAACAGCACTCTTTATTCCCCGCAGATTTAAGGATAGGAGGCTGGGGGGCGGTTGGGAGGGGGAGAGGGGCAACACCATTAAGGGCTACGGCCCTCCCAATTTCACTCACGCTTACATTGGGAAGGCAAACAGCCCTGAGCAGTCTGCTCCTAAAGAGACCTCTGTGAATAGATAGATGCCCGATGGATCAAGTGGAGTTCTAACACATGCAGGAGGACTGTCCCATTTCTGGCTCTTTTACATGGCAGGAGCAGCTGGATTTCAAATGGGACTTAAAGTCAGGGCAGTTTTATTCCTCACCTAAGAATAGAAATGTAGAAATGAAATCAGAAGCAGGTCTGATACACAGGGGATACACCAGATGTAACAGCAACAGAGACATTTGTCCCTGGTTTGTGAATCTATTACTGAACCTTTTATTGAAACTGAGCCAACATTCTAGAGAACCTTCAATATCATAACCTACAAAACTGATGTTTTATAATTATCCAGGGACAGCACATTTTGGTGCATCTTTTAACCACCAATGACTGTCATGTGTAGCTGCATTAGCGTCTCATTACTTTGGCGATAGGGAGAAGATTCCTTAATGCTTCTCGACAGGCCATGATGTAATTACACAGTGTTTGTTGCAAGTCAACATGATAATTTGTGTTTCCAAGGGATCTGTCATGTGCCCGGGACGCCGGGCGCATAAATGATTTAACCCCTCATAAATGTCCTGATTGAAAACATACTGTTGCTCGACCCAACTTAACTATCTTGTCATCGCAGCACCGCGTGGCCGAAAACACACGACGAAAAACAAGAAAGAAAAGGGAAAATTCCCTCTGAAAATTCAGCAAAATGTGTGGCGCTATGGGGCAGAATTATGCATGAAACCATAAGAAAAGCTTACCTTTCACTTCTCCCTCTTCCTCTGTGTGTGTATGAGAGATCAAGATATGGAGAGCATAATGTGGAGAGAGAGAGAGAGAGAGAGAGAGATTGTTTGCAATTCCCCAGAGGCTGCCATTGTCGAATTTACCCATTCCCACCCTCTGAGCCCGACCTAACAAGACTACTCAACATCTGCATGGGGGCTGCAGAGTTTATGTACACGGTGGAGGGTGTGTGTTTGCGCGAGGCGGGTGTGTATGTGTGTTTGGGGGCGTTGATTTTTGTTTTTGACTATCTGTTTTGGAATCTGAGCGGTGGGCAGGGTATATTAAAGGCAGAGCGAGGTGTTCCTGCATAGCCGCCGGCTCTGCTGCACCTCTCTAGCATTCTGACTGTGACCCCAGCCTTCGGGTGTGTATGTGTTTTCTTTGTCTTTGTACACACTCTCTAAGATGTTCTTGCTCTCCTCTTTTCTCCTCTTTTTTCCATCCTCCCTCCCTCCCTCCTCCTTGTGTTCCTTGCAGAACAGAGCCCCAGATACTGAAGATATTGCCCCTGGTTTATTTGGCTTGTCTCTCTTTTTCTCTCTTTCTCTTGCCATATACAGTATGTGTATACAGTATATTATATGATGATATATATATACATAAATATATATATATATTTATATATATGTATATCTCCTGATTCTCCTCTCTATATATCTCCCGATTCTCCCCTCTTCTCCTCTCCTTTCTTTTCCCCTTTCATTTATCTTCTGCAATCCTCTCTCTTTGCGATCAATACGGTTTCCGCTTCAAGCCAATATGAGAGGAGCTGCGGGATTTTTGAAGTTGGGATGCTAAACATGTTAAACAGTGAAGATGCTTTGAAAATTTGGGATCATCTGAGAGATGTTAAACGTCTGAATTTGTTTTTCCCAGTTCGCCGCTGCATACTGTACGTGCATCAGACGTTATAGCTTTTTATCAGCTATCTTTGATCTCCCTGTATCTTTTTATATAATATTTCTGATTCTTGCATTTGAATCTATTAATGAATCACTAAATCAGGGATGTAGCAGTAATGGTTACAAAATGAACATGTGATATGCATATTTATATATTCATAAATCTACTTTGAAAATCATTTTGCTCTATTTGAAACCAACACTGCATCATCAGATCTTCCTGCTGGATGTGAGCGTTTAACATGATTCCTGCGAGTAGACTCACTAGTTGAAACCTTGAAAAGAAAAAGTTCACCTCATAAATAGACTAAATGGTGGAAGTGTTTTTTAATTGGGTCCAGAGAAGCATTTTGAATGTTGTTGATATGTGGCTTGTGCTTCACATGGCAGAGTATTAAAATCCATTTGTAGAAGCAGCAACAAACTGTGTTTATTGACAGCGGTTTTCCAAAGTGTTCCTTAGCCCATGATCCAAGGTCCCTGTTGTTTTCCATCCTTTCCCCCTTATGTGCAGAGATTTCTCCAGATTCTCAGAAACTTTTGATGACATTATCCTCAAATTCCTTCCAGACTGTTAGACTATTTGCCCACACAGATTTTCAAATGATGAACCTCTCCCCATCTTTGCTTGTGAGGATGCCCCTTTCATACTCGATCATGATCCTGACTCCTGTTACCAATGAACCTCTATAACTGTGGAAAATGATTAATCAGTACAATGGAACTCTACTTAAGCCAAATGCAGTTTTCGTACCATAACATTGGACACCTTGATATAAGATATGAAGATTTTCTTTGTTATCCTCATCTAACCTCTCTCCCCCTCTGTCACTCTCCCTTCTCATTCATTTCTCTTTGTTCTCATATTTCTGCACCTGCTTCTCTTGCTCCAACTGCTGAATGGACGAGTGGAAAGCTGCTCTCTGATGACTGTCATCATCACCGTCTGTCTGTCCGACCGGTGATGACGGGCCAGACAGGCAGCCAGCCAGCTCGCCAGACAGCGGGGCTGTGGAAACAAATTCCAAACTGCCCTGTGCTTCCTGTTTGTATCCAACTGTCAGGCAAATTTATTGTTATTAAACCTTTGAAAAAATAGAGAGTGTGAATTAGGTGTGTTTTTATCACTTGGGTTGGGAGTGAATAAATTGGCTTCATGAATGAATAAAAACACCACTGGCCTTTCAATAATTAATGAGCATTGGGCAAGTTGCTATTGCTCTGTAGGGACGGATAATGTTTGTCACCTTTAATGTCTTCATCCAATGATGATGTCTGACAATGATACAGACTCACACACTAGATGCAGATGACGAAAATGTTACATCATTAAAAGACAATTTTGAACTGTGCGATGAGGCCTATACAATGATGTATTTGACAGAAGTGTTTTGATGCCTTACATGTAAAGAAATTAACAAAACATCTTAAAAATAATTGAAAACTACTGAGACAGATTTGTTTGTCATATTTTGTAGAAAAGAAAGACTACATGTAAATCTGCATGTGCAGATGTTTGAACAGTATTCATGTGTGTGTGTGTGTGTGTGTGTGTGTGTGTATACGGCACACTTCAACATCCAGACTATTTATATGCGCACTTTTACTGATGGACCACATGAGACAGGATACAGAGGGGTAAACATCAAACCCTCTTCTTCTCTGGTGGTCGTCAATGTAACACTCCTATAGTGATTGTAGAGATTATTAAACATTGTGTTTTAAAGAGTGACTGTGAGTGATGTAGGGAGATACAAAGAGAGGAGATTGAAGGAATGAGGATGGGGGGGGCAGATGAGAGGGAGAGAGAGATATTCAGGCATCACTGCTTTTCCTCCAGGTGTCTTTGGCCTGCATGATTTCATCTGCGAGGCCATAATAAACTTCCTTAATGAAATAAGTAATTAACATATTATAATTGTGCAGCGGATGATTTTGACAGAGATCATTTTCCATATCTAATGCTATGCTAATTTAATCTGTTCCCCTCCTCTGCCCGACACGACCCTTTCTGTGATTAAGTTTCATGGCATCTCACTTTCGCTTTTCCTCACCTCTCCTTCTTCATTCACCCCCCTACCCCTCATCCTCTCTCTCTTCCTCTCTTTTCTTCCTTTCTCTGTCTCATTCCCTCCTTCTCCAGTGATGGATTGACTCCTCAGCAGAGGTTCAGGGCCTTGTTGTTGTGAAGTTGCGGGCGGAGGGACGTGCACAGATGGCGGGGGAACTAGGGGCTGGGGGTGGAGGGTGGAGGCCTGCATCTGTATGTGTGGTCTTCGCTCCTTCCACCTCCTCCTCCTCTGCATGGAAAAAAAGGAGAGCATGGGGCAGGAAGTGTTGGAGGGAGTAACAGCGTTGATTGAAATATAGCCATGCGCTGGTGGTCATGTGGACGTAATGCCTCCTTTTTGAGCCCTGTGTTCTGTAATCTGCACTTATTATTTGGAGGAATGCATTTCATATCAGACAAAATATTCAGGACGTCTTTGTGATAGAGAACAGAATAACATACACTGACAGAAAGCATCTAATTACAATACCACAACTCATGTCAATTTATTTTCTTTCCCTTGACCTTTCATGGATTTCTGGCCTTACATTATATCACTTTGTTGCTGCAGATGTGGAGCCTCAGTTTAACTTTCTTTTAGAGATATAGCTCTGACTCCAAGCATATGTCATTAAATAAAGTAAACCATGATTGGCACAACCAAAACTCATACTTTAGCCATACTAGTGGTGTGGCAAAATCAGCCAATTTAATCCAGACTGAAATATCCTGGAATATTCAAAAACTGTGTGATGGATTGCTTTGCAATATTAAAGTAGCATTCAAGACAAGACAAATCCTCTGACTTTTCATCTAGCACCACCAACAGGTCAAACTTTTAACTTATGAGGTCATATAGCTTTTTGAGTAAATTGACAATTATTGATTGGTCGGTGATTCATGTATTTTTCATCTACAGGAGCACAGAGATCAACTTTAATATGTCCAATCCTTTGTTCATAAATATCTGAAAAATTAATGTCATTCTCATCAGCCGCTGTTGTACTAAGTACCAGATGGTGGACATGCATTAGCATTATATCTGCTACACATTGGTATGCTTACATGAACCACATTACTCTACTCGATTTGGCTCTACTCTGCTACCACGGCAGTTTCGCACGGCATCCACCAACTCAGAGGTACGATCCTTCAACGGAAAATGACCTACAGTTTAGGCGAGTATAGTTGAGTCGGGTAGAGCCGGTACCACGCAGTGGAAATGTGGCTATTGGCAGGCTGAAATTAGATGCATGGCTGTGGAACTGTTTTGAAACTAATGTCGGTAAAGAATGGATGAAGGAAAGAGAGAGAAATAGAAAACTTGAGAAAGTGTTTTCACATCACAGCCAGAGGAAGTCATACCCCACATTTTATTTTATGCTAAGAATATTTGCATCATCACAAATAAGTGGCATTTGTGCTGTAATGTTTTGAGCAAAAGTGAAATTCAGAAACGTTTAAATTTGAAAAACAGTAAATGATCAACAGGCACAGTTGTAAAAACCCTTATGATCTCCTCTGTTCCTGGAGAAATAGAGGGAGGAGGTTAAGGACAGAGGGGATGGGAAGAGTGGGAAGCATGGGACGAATGAAATCAGCCAGCTGTGGTTTGATCCGTCCCATGTGATGGCAGAACCCACCTCTCTCACTCTGACTTTTAAACTCTCTCTCTTTTAATCTCCCAGGCCCTACAGTCTCTGTCCCCTGGCTTCTCTGAGCACAACGAGGCTCCAACTGGGGGCTCTCCACTTTCTCTCACCCATGAAATGATGCGTACCACAGAGCCGCCACAGCACCGCCTCCACCCTTTTTCCTTTCCCTTAAATCCACAGCTTTTATATATATATATATATATATATATATATATATATATATATATATATATATATATATACATATATATATATATATATATATATACATATATATATATATATATAATTATATATGATGTCACTGAAATCTATGGTCACAGAGTCATCTGCAGCCTGATTGGCTCTGTTTGGATGGCAGAATGATGCGAACATCTACATTAGAGACCTTTATACAAAGAAACATTCTGAAATCCTGTTTTAATATTTTAAGTGTGTATCTAATGCAATGGCTTACAGTATGATTAAAAGTATTTGTTGTAGTGTTCCAGGACATTTCCTGTATAAAGATCTCTCTATGCTCATGTCCAAAAAGAGGGACTACAAAGGAACGGTGAGGAAAAGGAAAAGACAGGTAAATAATGCATAAGCAGTATTTTGTAAAACAATTTCCCCGATTCTAAGTTGAGCACACAAGAACAAGTGGGATCTATAAATATTGTAGTATGCACAGGCTTTGTCTCCTTGAATACTCAGTGTTCTTTATGACTATATGTTGGTGTGTGTGTGTGTGTGTGTGTGTGTGTGTGTGTGTGTGTGTGTGTGTCAGAGAGAGTGTGAGAGAGAGGTCAGGTGAGGCAGAGGATGAGTAATGCTAAAGAGCTCAGATGTGAACGTGGCCTTTAACAATGAATGACAGGACACATGCCAGTATGTAATGAGAGGTTCACATCTGTATATTACCTCTTCCTCTCTGAGAGCCCCCCCACACACACACATTCACACACAGACACACACATACAGATATAGACAATCAATCAAGCTCAGTCTCATTCTACTATAAGTTGTCATTTGTCCGTTTTACGTTTTACGTTACTTTAATGCCCATGAATGAGTGAAAAAATGGCTTAAATTAATTGGCTGATTTAAACTGAAATGTTTAAATTATATTACTTACCATGCACTGATGCATAACAGTGATTGTATTAACTCCAGTCCAGAAATAAGTCCATGTCAAAAACATTTTAAGTTTTACACTTTTTAAGTACTTTTTGTAAAAATATTGACCCTCACAATACGACTCCATGACAAGGAAAACCTACGGCAAGAATTTGGAATCCCGTTTCTCCGGGCCCACTCCAATATTTAATGGGTTCTTCCTCGTCGTATGCCCAACCCTCCCACCAAGTTTCATGAAAATCTGTCGAGCCGTTTTTGTGACAAACAGATAAACCAACATTGGCGAAAAAATTAGCTCATAATTCCTGTTCTTCATTTCTTTTTAAAACTGGTTATCCTGGTCAGATGTATTGGTCATTTTGACATAGCACTATACATTACAGTTTTCATTAAAGTATTAGTTTTTGGTGAAGGTAACGTTAATCATCCCATGAAGGCTTGTCTGCTGTCATAATAATGTCTACCATTGGTGTGTGTAAACTGTGAATATAAAATTATATTGGTTGGTCTTCTTAAGGCACAAATGTTTCATATATCCAGTATGTCCAAAGCTCAGCTGCCAGGGTTCTCACCTGCACCAAGCCCCAACCCTCATCCACCTTCACTGGCTCCAAAGTAAGTTCTGTATCAACTATAAAATCCTCCCTCCATGCCCTTGCCCCCCAGTACCCATCTGACCTCCTTCACCCATACACCCCTTCTCAGAACCTCCACCAGTCAGACACTGACTGGCCTGCTCGCCATTCCCCACACCAGACTCTGTACCTTCGGAGACAGAGCCTTCAGTGTCTCGGCCCCTACCCTCTGGAACGCTCTCCCTGCTGATATACGAAATGCTTCATCACTGGACGTGTTCAAAAACTCCTCAAACTCCACCTGTTCACCACAGCCTAAACCCTCTCCTAACTTTGTTTGCCCGGCAGTCACACGTTTAGTCTCAGCTTTGTATTTATATCTATCTAACTAGGTAAAGCGTCCTTGGGTCTCGTGAAAGGTGCTGTATAAATCCAAGCTATTATTATTATTATTATTATTATATACTGGAGCAGACTACATGTGAGTCTCTCGTCCACCCTCAACCATGACTGCCTGGCTTGCATCCCTTCCATACTGTCTCTTATTGAGCAGTGACGATCAGGTGGATCTTCCAAAGCTCTTGTTTTGACGTGCCAGACCAGACTACAGGACAATAATCGAGCTGGGATAAGAATAATGACTGTATTGCCTGTTTAATCGATCACTCCTTTAAAAAGTAAGCAGACTTTGTGATGAAATGCTTTTACTTATTTTAGCAATATATTATTAATGCGAGTGTAACACCCAACATCTTGGCCTCTATAACCTGTAGCTACTCCTTACAAAGAGATACACAGCTCTGGAGCAGTACTTAAAGTATCAGACTTTTTTTTTTTTTAGATATTCAACTTCAGCTTGTTTTCAGTGACCCATGCCGTACATAGCCATGCTTGTATTTATGAATACATATCACTTGTAAATATGGAATATAAGAAAGGCCCCAGGCAGCAAATTTGAGTTTTAATGTTAGCGTTTTGGTAACCTTCCACAGCCAGTGTCCAGTGTGAAGGAGTTTGGATGAGAGGTTGAGAAAGCAGCAACACCAGAGGACAAACAATCAAGTTTTCCACTCGTGTCCTAGACTGATACAGCCTGAGCTGCGAGCCAAACAGTACATTAAATTGTAAGGATAATGATGTGTTCAACAAATTATAGGCCAGTCAAGCATGCAGTGTTTAAATTTGTGATCAGGCTTTTAATTGATTTTCATTTGAGACACAGTGCAGTTTGCAGTAGAACAAACAAATGACATTCTTTCTTCCACCCACTCTTGAGTAGATGGTGTAGTTGTCATCGCAGAAACATCATTGTAGCATAATTAGTTGAGATATTGGTAAGGTGAAGCACCTTTTCAAGAGTAAAGTGTGCAATACAAGTTAAGCACATGCTGTCATTTTACAGTTTACTGTAAGCCATCAGCCATCCTCACAGATGTGCCTGACAAACAGCAAAAGAAAGCAGCTCTTCACTTCATCAGATGATTCTGAGGAATTGTGAAGCATTTCACAATAAAAAAAACACATAAAAATAGAAATGGCACTCACAATACTGGGAGTATTTCCTCTATGAATGTGTCAAGCTGAGCACATACTGCATCTTCCCTTTGAAATATCACACACAAATGACCTTTACAAACAACATGTGCTCTAATAATAAAAAAAAACAGCTCTAAAAAATGACATTGATTGTGTCTCTTTCTACATCTTACTCCCTCTCTTTTTCTATCAGACTCCCCATCTCTGAGTCAGGTGGCATCATCGGCACCAAATGACCAAATGGTAATTGAGCGTGGTTAGCCCAGTCATAAGAAAACATCACCCAGCAAGTCACACTGTACACCTCAAGGACAGACACTGGACCATGCATGTCTCCATTTCGGAGTCAATTAAAGTGGTGCAATAAAAGCATAAAAACATAAGCACATTCTAAAAGTGTTTAAAGCATATATTTTACTATGATTTTTAAAAAAAATGGAAATGTGCATACTGTAGATTAAGTTTTAATCTTTGTATCTTTAAGTTTACAAACAAGACATTATTACAAAGTTATTTATTAGTCGATAACTTTACAGCTGCACAAAAGTCCGTTTTTGTGTTGAAAGTGCCCCCCCCCCAAAAAAAATGACAGTCCCTCCCTTCCACCCTAAAAGTCAAAAGTCAGGTTGATTTGCTCGAGCAGAACTCAAATTCGAAAGCAGTTACCTGTTAGTGTGTGTTTGCCCTCCAGCACTCACCAAGCACCGACTCTCTTACGTGTGGCCACTGCTTTGTGCGCTTGCTGCTCAGACCCGTACGTGCAGCAGGTTTCATTCTTTGTCTCCTTCTCTGTATGTTTTGTTTCTTGTTCAGAGGTGCCTGTACAGCTCTTATTTGTTCAATTTGTGCATGAGACCTTAGAGTCTGCATCTTTCAAACAAAAAAAAAATTCAGAAAAAATATTTTTTCTGGCTTTGCAAAATACTTAAATATCATATTATCCTTTCTTTTCCTATCAGCACTCCCTTCCACCTCCCCTCCCCACACCCAAACCCATCCCTCTGTGAGTCTTTCCTCTTTATCTCTGTCTCAATGTTTCTCTTTGGCTCGACTCTGATGTTCATAGGGAGATCTCAACATCCCTAAATCATAATCAGAATGAGAAAGGAGTCCCAGGGCTAATGCAATGCAGATATGTTGTCTTTTGTGTCGGAATATGAGAAAAGGAATTTATGTGAGGCGCTCAGTGAGTCAGAATTCATTTCTTGCTCGAGCTTTTGCCCTGCAGTCAAATCTAAACTGACTGCAGACTCAGCTGGCTGACTGAGTGAGGACACACACAGAAGTGTGCACGTGCCCAAACACGCACACAGCTAGACACACACACACACACACACACACACACACCTACACACACACACACAGAAGCATGCAAACTAAACCCACTCAATAAACACGCATGGACTCCCTCAGCACTCAGCAAATCTATACACTCATGCTCACCACAATAGAGTGTCTCTGTGTGCTCAAAGTGGCCTCTTCAACCCTGAGTGACAGGTGTACATGTGTGGCACAATGGCCGCCAATATTGTCCAGCGACCATGGTAACAATGGCCAGTCTCCAGGGAAATGTGAAGTCTTGCAATCGCCTGCCTTCAAACATGAAAAGAGAACAATTCAGGTGGAAGTGGGGAAAGAATAAAAAACATTTGGAGCATTTGTGCTAATCATCATCGCCGACGGCAAACGCTTTGATAGGGAAAATGGATTATGAGCCTTGATTATAATATAGGGCACAATCTGAAACAGCTGAAACACATGAGGAGGCCGAATTGGCAAGCTGAAAACCAAGAGCACAATCTCTCCTCGACCATTAGATAAATTATTGTCATCATTTTCTGAGGTTTTTGTAGAGTAGGGTCTCCACATAGGGGTGAATAGTAACTACAAGGAGGTCTCGTTTCAAACAATATGATGCAGCTTGCGATTGCCTGGATAAACCTCACTGATGATCACCACTGCCATAAGGGACAGCCAACAATCTGAGGGTGTCTGTGTGTGTGATGTGTGCGAGAGAGACAGGGAGAGGGAGACAGAGAGTGATGCACTCTTATCAGTCTTTCCAGTCCTCAGCAGCAGTAGATAAACAGAAGTGTGAAGGGCAGTTGCGCTGCAGGGGGCTGATTGACATGGCTGGCGCCCAAACAATTACACACACATAGACACACACACACAAACACACACACACACACGTTTGCCTTTTGCTGTCTCCACTTGTACAAATATTCACAAATGCATCATCTAGTTACTGTGTAGCACTGTCAGTAATACTGTTGTCCAAGAGAAAAAAGTGACAGGACTGAATGTATGATTTACAGGAATTGGTTGAATGTCAATCCAGCAATAATACATATCCCTGGCCAGTTGCCTGTGGTGTGTTGATGTGAATAATAAAAACTGGAATTTAGACAACGGCTTATAAATCATCAATCAATGAATGAATATCTACTTGCATCCTAAAGCACAAATTATGATTTTAGTGTGGACATGATTGATGAACTATTCAAACATAGAGTGGTTTTACCTGTTCAGATGATTTTATTTGATTTTAGGGGCTTTAAATGATCTAATATTTCACATCACAGAACAAAACTTAAAACTTTTATCTATGTAATCATCTTATGACTCCTTATCTTGTCACCCATTGGTGGTTCCCAGGTTTTAGAGTACTGACCCTTTACTTCTGCAACCATTTGCTAATATCTTTTGATTCTTTTTTTTAACTCATCATGCTTTGGAAGGACAGCGCCGTCTTCATGCTAAGTGTCTTAGCAGATGTAAAATGCAGTGACATCATCACAATCTTTTCTATTTATGTTTATCATAGAAATATCTTAAAAGCGTTGTCTTTCTGTTTAACTCACGTGTGACACGTACATTAGATGTGCACTCATTAATGTGTGTTTTAAATGACACCAATGACATAAATACAAGCTAATTGAAGCTACACAATGTGTGTATGGGTGAAGATAAACAATACCTCAGTCTCAGCAGCTGAAAGCGAAAAAGGGATTAAAGCAGAGGGGAAGTGTGCTGTGCATATTTTTGTATCATGTGTGTTTGGCATGCAGAATGCATGTGCTTATACACCTTTACATATACCACCTGTGTGTGTTCAGCATACATAGGCATATTGGTTTGCATTTATGAATGTGTGTGGGTGCATGTGCATGCCTAGGTTTGTGTGCATGTGTGTTTTCAGTGTGTTAGCAGATTATTGAGCAGCCATGCCCCGTGGCTGCATGCTGTTCCACACCAAACAGTGAAACCAATACCTTTTTGTCGCTGATAAAACTAGATGGCCAGAGATAGGCATGCATATTATCTCAAACACACGCACACACACACTTGCAAACTCTGCTCAGTTAGAACTACTGTGTGTGTGTGTGTATGTGTGTGTGCATGTGTGTGTGTGCGCACTAGGCTTACAGAGCTTTGTTTCGTGTGTTATCTGTGTGTGTGTGTGTGTGTGTGTGTGTGTGTGTAATTCACTCCTACAAAGACACCATACACTCTCTCTTCTTCTCTTTCCACTTCCCCAGAGACAAAGTCCCAATTTCTCCATTGCCTGCAGTCAGATAGAAAGACAGGGGGTTGGGGACTGCAGGAGAGAGGGGAGGGAAAGAGAGTAAGGAGAGGTGGAGAAAAGAAAACCCAGATGCTATCAGCCCTCAGAGAGTCACCAGGGTCATTGTCATGTGTCAGTCAGTGTAACACAACTCTCCTTGATAAGCTGGCTGATTGCGCCGATTGGCCACGATGGGTGATGTGCAGTGCGATACCGTTCTGTGCCGGCGCTCCTGACGAGACACAAAATTAACCCCCAGTGCTTTGCCGATAAACATCTAAAATGGTTTCGGGACCCCAGGGGCTAATGGGAAGAGACGGGAAGCTATCAAAATATCGAATGAGCGTGACAAGCGGCCCAAGGACCAGGCATGTCAAACACTCACTTCTCCGAGTGTGATTTTACTCCAGGTCTTCCACAAAGGCTGGCAGAGCAGCACTGAGAAATGAGCCAAGCATTGCCTCTGTCTGTACACAACAAAGTCTTACTTTAATTGACATAATTATTTAGAGAAACTGGTGTGGGGATCTGGGTTTTAATTAGGTAAACAGCTCATTGGGAGGAATCAATGGCGATCCATTAATGGAGGTTGGCCCAGGCTAATAGCTGAGGCCATTTCTGTCTCGGTGTTGAAATCCTCATGAAAAGGAGTGAATACAGCCACCTTCTTGTGTCTAGTGCTGGTCGGGTAATAGATAGCTCTATCATCTGGGTGTGTGTGCTTTTGGGTTCACGTCCTTGCTGGGATGTTTGAAGGACATGAGAGCAAATGGACAGAGAGGTCTGTATGAGTGTGTGTGAGAGTGCATTGTGTGTGTCATGTGTCTCAGCTGGGTGACATGTGAAGGTGATAGGTGTCACCGGTGTCCCTGTCTCTGAGGGCATGTCTCCGACTGCTGAGTCTGACACCCGCCTGACTGACTTATGATCAGGATTTATCATCTTGATTTATGATGAGCCCGCGTCGTCCCTCGTGCAGCCAGGCTCGCCTTGTGTTTGCGAGTGTGTGTCTGTCTGGCATAGGTGCACGAAGGAGTGTGTCTACATTTTAGCAAGTCATTAGTACTACAGTTCACTTTGTTTGGCTAATCCAGTCAGAAGAAAGAAAAATGTAACTCTGGAAAGTGAATGTATAACACTCCTCTCCCTCATTAACCAGGAGGCACTGTTCTTTGTTTGCATCCAGTGTGAATATCTGTCACAATGAACTTGAAGCAGGTGTTGCAGGAAGTGAAAATGATGCACTGGTGTTTCCCCTGATAAATACAGGTTAGAGAACATATTTCAAGACGGAGTGCTAAATGAAATTACTTATTAAAATGTTTCAAAACTGCGAACATAAGGCTCGGATACCATGTGCAATGCATGCAGCGTGTCGTTGCTGGAAGCTATGAGTCATTTTTCTCCTCATATTGTGCTGTAACAGGCAAGCAGAGTCTTGACTACTAAATGCCAGGCGCAGGGACATGGGGGCTATTTAGTAAACATCTTTCAATTCGTTGCCAGTCGGCCGGCCGAGCAGCCAGGCAGCCTCTTAGCTTCTCACCCCTATGTTGGGATGCAGAGAAACAGGCTGTTTACAGACCCAGGGGATGGAGGGATGAGAGGGGAAAGGAAAGAAGGCGGGGGAAGAGAGGAGACAGAGAAAGAGAGAAGGAGGGCACTGGAACACATCCACAGATTAACCCTCACGGAGGAGATGGAAAGTAGAGCGGAACCAAACATACGTGTGTGTATGTGTGTGTAAAGAGAGAGACAGAGAGAAAGGATGAACTGTGACATTCAGAGTCTGGGCAGCTCAACACAGAGGTGTCCATGTTATGTCTCTCCTAAGCAGCGGACATCAACAAAAAAGCAACAAATACTCACCTTTAATTCTTCAATGTGACCCTCTACCTTCCCGTCTCGCCGTCCCCACAGCCTCTCCTTCACACTCCCAAATAACAGCAGCAGAGAGGGGAGGACAGGGAAGGACTGGGGGTTAGGGTGAAGAGGGGTCCCGTGTTGCATTGAGCCAAGCTTTTCATCCATATGCTGGATATGGTATAGAGTTCAGTCTAAAAGAGAGGCATTGTTTGAAAGACAGGAATATGTGTCTGTGTGGACGTTCAACACTTAGCCAAAAATCTATTCACACCATCACGAGTGGGGGACTCGTCATGGTTTAAACTAAAGATAAAGTTTAGGATTGATTCCTACAGTAGAAGAACATTTAAGTCAGGATTGGGGTTAGATGTCATGGTTAAGCCTCCAGAAAAGTTAGTGTCCTCACAATACAGTATGAGTTACAGTGGGAGTACAAGATCA
Source organism: Chaunax sp. Z400 (assembly GCA_037577475.1). Classification (NCBI taxonomy): domain Eukaryota; kingdom Metazoa; phylum Chordata; class Actinopteri; order Lophiiformes; family Chaunacidae; genus Chaunax; species Chaunax sp. Z400. The sequence continues at coordinate 11,156,163 of CM075190.1, read as the reverse complement.
TAAAGTGATTATGATTATTATTTCCTTATCAAGTTTCACATCCGTGATGTAAACACAGAATTGTACACACCTGCACTTTGGGATCAAATGAATTCCCACAACTTCAGAGTTGATGAACTTTATTGTTTGGTGTTGAAGGACTTCGTCTGTTGTATTTGAGTTTTGCACTGCGGCCTTCTAGATAATGTGTTTGTTGGCTGGTACTTTGTTTAAGTGTTATTATTACTTGACATACTGTTTTGTAGACTTTGCATGAATCCTTATCTTCTCTCCCACATTGTTTACTTTAGTTAGTACAGATCCATCTTTACTTAACTCAATATGCAGTAAAGTGTTGGCACAGAGCAAACCTAATATATAGGTTTTAAACTTGTGTTAGCATGTTATGACTTTTCCTCACAGCAGGGATCACCATTAATCATTAGACTGAAAGTCATCACATTTTTCTAGCTATAGAGAGAAGTATATTTTCTAGAAAACAATGCATAGACAGTCTTTATTTTCATATTATTCCTTATTGCACAGCACGTCCTCATATATTTTGTTATTTGGCCAAACCTTGGACCTTTCAAGGTCCCCCTATTTTTATATATATATAATATAATATAATATATATATATATATATATATATATATATATATATATATATATATATATATACTGTATATACTTTTATAACCACTTTTGGGAGAGTTAAAGAATGCATGTATGGTGTTGGAATAAAGAAATGCATGACAAATTGGTTATAGGGATCATTTTTACCTAAGAACATCTCAGCTTAGTTTTGATGATTTCTTAATTAGACGTTGAATTCTCTCGGTAAAAAGTCTCAGGGAGTGCTTGTCACAAAGTGACTATTATATTTATTGTATTTGTCACAGGATAGGGATATCAGTGTACCTGCATGGCTCCAGCAGTGTGTCTAACTTTGCCAGCCTGTCATATTCAGCTGTGGTTAGCGTGGCTACATTTTCCTTTGCTGTGCCAGTGTTACCTTCAGTGGGTTGACGGTTGAATTCCAACACGTGGATACATCCCGCGATTGACTCCTCTTCTTGACCGAGAGGCTTTCTGAACTTTCCCCTCTGCTGTGTTTGGAGGACTGTGTTTGAAATGTTTTTGCAGCACCTGGCTAAAGCACCAACAGAGCCGCTCTCACAGAGAGCCACTGTGATTCTGAGAGCGACACAGGGCATCTACTCCAGTGGTTAACTCCTCGCCGCAATCATATTGCGAGTGCTATCGAAGATGATCTTCAGACTTGTGTCATCTTACTGCGGTCTTCTTAAATATGATTCTCTTCGTACCTATAACTCTTCATGCTGTTAGGCAAACCCCTCCACCTCCCCATCACTGCCCATGCCCAGTTTTTATCAGTCTCAGCAGAGTCATCAACCACCACCACCACCAGTGTCTGGGCTCCATGGGGGATTTATCTTGCTGCTGCTCAGGATAGATGCCCTTCAATTACACAATCTCCCTGAAGACTCTAAGCTCCAAAGACTTTCTGACTAATTATAACACATCATCTTCTGTAATAAACAATTCTCTTTATTTCATTCACTTGTCTGTCCTGATTGTATTACTGTTACTATATTTTACGAATTCTGACACTTCAACATATTTAAATATATAGTACTTTCACAGGGTAACAATGACTACATGGGATATGACATTATCTAATAGGTTTCCAATTGTCATTTGCTCCATTGTGAACACAGTGAATGTTTCTTTGCTTTTGATGCCATTGCTAGTGTTGTAAATCACATGTTCCCCTGCTGTGGTGAAAGCTGGCCTGTGTGTGTGTGTGTGTGTGTGTGTGTGTGTGTGTGTGTTTGTGTGTGTGTGTGTTTGCATGTACACTCCCTGCATCTGTAGTTGTGGAAACATAGAGGGTTGCAAAGATCCAGATACACAGTCAGATACACAGGGGAACAGCTGTGAGTGAGTACTGTTGGTTTGTTTGACAGGGACCTCTTACCCCTGTCTCTCTCACCTCAGAAAGAGAGAGACAAATACACCAGGATGGCAGATAGAGGCAGATAGCAGACGAGTGAAGGGGACGAAGCAGAGAAAGTAGAGAGAGAGAAAAACATAACGATAGACCACGAGGTGTTGAAGACGGGCCTGGGGAATAGAAGGCATAGCATAAAGGAGCAAGAGCAAAGCTCCAAAAGAGGGGCAACAATAAAAGGGTTGGGGAGAGAAAGAGAGAATTAAGGGCGGAGAGGGGTTAGAGAGAAATGGAGGGGAGAGGGAGAGATAAGAGGGGAGAGAAAGCTTGGCACTGCATTGGGTAGTGGAGGGTTTATTATTCTGTGTAGCACTCAATCAAACGCCGGCCCTCTGAACAGAGAGCAATGCTGGCGAATCATCCTGGGGGCTTTCTCTTTCTCTCTCTCCCTTTCTTCCTTTCTCTCCGTGCCTCCCTTCCTCCCCCTCCCCCGCTCTCTCTCTCTGTCTATTTTTCCTGCGGTGTATGAGTGCTATCCATCTGTCAGCTGTCAGTGCCAGTGAGAGATATACAGAGCTGTCACTTTGCGTCAGCCCGGGTTTGGGAGGCCCCTTTTTTTGCAGCTGCTGTACAGATACTTACCCTATGGCATCACAGGAGCGCAGCTATTAGAGTACAAACACAAGAGCACACACAAACAGTGACATTACACCAATATACTGGTTTATCAATATTGCTCAATAGCAGACAGTTTTACCACAGTTATTTTATCATGATCAGAGTGGGAATGACATAGAACAGTATTAAGAACAAAAGGCATTTAAATAACTACAGTAATAATCATTATCAGTCCACAATGAAACTCTAAAATCTATTATTAGTACTGGGTATCATTTCAAAACTGTAATGTCTATGATCAGCTTCTGAAGAATAGAAGAACAAGACAGAAAACTTCTTCAACCAGAGCCTGACTCATCCGCGTGTCATGTGGTTCACTCTTTGTGCAGCAAGGGCAGAGAACTGAATGACATTTTAATAGAGATCTTGACACATTCTTAAATGTTGGAAACAGGAAGTTGGAGCTGGGAATGAGGTCACACCCGAGTTGACCGCGTTCCAGTTAAACAAGTTGGAACACAAGACGGACGCCTCTAAGAAAACAATGGTTGTGTTTGCCCTTTCAGAATGTAAACAACTACTGTAGTAGCCCATAGAAACATATCCATGGGTATAAATTGGACAATGCTATGTGCACGAAAGATTTAATGAGACACGAACAAGTCAGAAGTGCTAAAAAAAAAGTATATTACTTGATCTATAGCCATCGGAAGTCTGGGAAATTGGGAAATCCTGACTTCCTAGTACAACTGGAATGCACCATAAACCAAATGAAGTATATCACTGGTAAATTATCATGGGAGATGTTTTTGTAAACTAAAGCCAAGCTCACTCTGCAGGAGTGTTAGTTATCTTCTTTAGAGTCAACAGGCACACACTACAATATTTGCAAAGAATGGAGCACCACACATTACAAGATTTTATTGAGCGACCAAAGTTCCAGACCAGATTTCTCCTCTGATTGTCAGGAGGGGTGAATCATCCTGATTCTCCTGTTGTGAGAGCCCTGCTTAAAGGAACATGCTTAATTTTTTTCAGAAGGACCAATGAAGAAATCTTGAATGAAAGGCGAGGGTAGTCTATTAATGGTTTAAAGTACAAAATATCAGCATCTGCATGATCAGGTTTGACAGATCAGTCAAACTGTAATTCACACAGCTGCTGTCATCCTGTTGAAAAATGTCAAAAACCAGAACCTTCATTTTTTTTTAAAGAAGATAAAGTAAATAAATCAATTCTTCTTCCTTTAAACCCTTTCAAAACCAATAAGATAAAGTTAAAACATGTCAGTCATCAGGCTGGAGTAAAACTTTGTCTTTAATTCTGTTGGCTCCCCTTCAAAGTCCTGAAAGAAAGCTGTTGGTGATAGCGACGATAAAACAGGATAGCAGCAGTGCCAAACTCAAGGGAGGTTGAAAGGGCTGGATGGAGGGGTAGGTGGTGTTGGGATGGATATGTATGTGTGTGTGTGTGTGTGTGTGTGTGTATGGGGGAGGGGGGTAATTAAACAAATTAATTGCAGGCCTCTGCTGACAACGCTCAGGAAGAAGATGTGAAGGGTATGCATGTGCCTCCTATGACAACAAGAGAAAAGGGGATGTGTGTAGCTTCCTTCCATGCCTTTCATTTGTATATGTTGACAAGATTGCCGGTTTTTGTGCCTATTGTGTCTCTCCTGCCATTCCAGCGCCAATTGTGTTGGGTTTTGGGGGCTCGTTATTAGAGGGTGACAGTTTCTGGGCGGAAACAAACACGAATCTGACGATTAACACTGTGTCACCATGTCAGCTCATAGAGTAATCCAGATATTCTGTCTATCGCACATGTGTGCAGAGAAAGGAAGGGGGGGAGGTTAGAGGTAGGGACAGTGAGAATATCGTAGACACTGAAAGGGAGAGAGAAAAAGATCCCAGGAGAGCCAGATAAAGCCGTGTCGTTCATTGAGGACATTGTTGTATGTGGAGGCGTGCTGTAATGCAATGTTAACATTCCTCCCAATCCCAGGCTCTCCACAGGGAAGTGTGAGGCCTGCTGGGGGATCTGTTTAGCTGATCAGACGAGCCACGGCTCTCGCCAGGCAAGGGAATAAACTGTGGGATACAATAAAGAGCAGGGTGTGACAGACGAGGATGAGATAAAGGATACTGTTGAGTAGAAAAGTATTGTAAGGCTAAGCATGAATAACATAGAAGGCAAAGGACAAAACAGTGTAGTATCGTATGGTACCTGCTATACAGGGATAGGGTAGAGTGGGGTAGCATGGGTTATCTTACAATGGATAAGGATAAAGTATCTTAGTGGGCAGTAGAAGAACTCTGGAGCCAGTTGTACCAGCTGTCCTCCAGTGCAAAAAGCCTAGTTCTAACATACGTGTTTAGTAGTTGGAGTGAACACATGACTAAATTAAAACGTGTTGCACTGCATAAACTACAGGTGTACTTGTTACTAAATATTTATACCAACTGACAATTAGTGTGATAAGTCTTCATGATTTCAAATTATAAACTGAGCAACAGTAGAAACGCATCATTTTAAAAACCCTAAAAAATATTTTCCTTTCACTAGCCCTAATCTAGTGAAACAAACAATTTTCAGTGAATGTGATTCACTGAAATTACTTTTTTACGTACCCAAAACCAAAACACGTTAAATCACGAATAATCATCATTTAGTCATAACATAGAAATAACAGTCATTGGTGCATTTCAGAGTAAACGATGATGTTGGTGAGATTTTTTTTTTTGTGCATGATTGAAAACACCTGGACAAGGCAATAAAATCCCGGGTCTAATCAATGCCCTACTGAAACAACTGATGATGCCACGGCTTCCGCAAAACTTACATGACCAGGCAATTGGGATGCTAATTGTCAGAATTTGGCAGACGTGTAGCACAGATGTTACAGATGTTATGGCGCATTGTACAGTGGACAAGTCCAGATTTAACTTGCACAGAGCTGATGGTTGTAGGTGTGTGTATTGTCGCAGTGGAGAATGCTATCCTGCAGCATACATCCAGGAAGTGGACCGTTTTGGTGGTGTTATCATGATTTGGGGAGCCATTGCTAATGGAAGGCGGTCAGACCTTGTCCACATCCACGATACACTGACAGCTATCCGTTGCCGAGATACGGTCCAAGGTCCACATGTCATTCCCAGGATACAGCAATCAGGCATCACCTTCATGCATGACAATGCCAAACCACATGTGGCTCATGTCTGTCAGGAGTAGCCTACCTGGACCAGAACAATGTCGCCGTCCTTCCTTGGACAGCATATTCACCAGATCTCAGCCCAATAGAGCATCTGTGGGCTGTTCAGGATCATCGGGTGAGACGGAGAGATCCTGCTCCAGCAACACATGAACAACTTGTCACAGCACTGCAGGAAGAATGGCATGTCATCCCACAAGTCTAGATTAACCGTCTCATCAATTCCATGCAAAGGAGATGTGATGCTGTGATAAATGCTGGAGGTGGTCACATGCGCTACTGACTGTTGTTGTTGTTCTCTTTCTGACCATCCACACTTTTTGACTTGTAAACACAAAGGCAACAACCACTAATTTGCACAAAATGATTTTTCTGTATGACTAAAGGGTGAATAAAGCCATAATTTGCCTTTGATATTTAATATGAACAGGATGGCATGACATCAAAAAATATGTGTTTCTACTGTTGCTCCGTATATTTAAGAATAATGAAACAGCATACCTCAACTTATAATGTGACTAAATGAATATTTACCTCTCATAGCAACATTTATTAAAGATATATGCCGAGGCCATCTTTTTCACCTCTAAAACAGTTATGTTTTGAAGTTCAGCTGGTTTTTGATGCTACAGTGACTTCCTGTTTTCATTCGTAGTTTATTGGTCTTGATTGGACGGCGCTGATCTTTCCTACCAGCTGAAGATATTTCTTAAATTCCCAGACAGTAAAAATCTTTAACTCAATACTGAGTTGTGGTCAGAATGGTTGGAATATGGTTATATAAATTCTACTGCAAATCAACATTTTAACAGCAGTCACAGTTTATATGTTGAAAAAGACCACTGAATTAAACATAACATCCATGTTCAATTTGGTATCAATGTCAGGCATCATTGCAGATTAGGCTATTAGACTATTCTTGATTTGACTAGACTTCTGTCTGGGATTTGATGGAGCAGCCTGTTTTAGTAAGTGTCTAGTTTTAAACTCTCTATTAGCTACTTAAAAAAATATAATGGCTTTAATGTTCAAACTCATTAATGGACTTTTGGATGGCTGGAGCAACACAATCCTGGCCCTTTAAATATGTAAACACACTCAATTACAAATCCTGTATTTAAAATATAAAGGAAGAGTCATTGAAGAGAGTTAAGAGTTATAGTGTTGTTTTTACAAAAATAAAAATAAACAAGAAGAGGAATTCAAGGTAAAAGTGCTATAATCATGATAACATAGCTGAACACAATTGTTGTGGAAGAGTAGAGAATAAATTATGATATTCAACAGTATGGTAGGATGAACTAACTGGTCAATAATCAGATTCTGTTTCATTGGTTCATCTTTAGGCTATGACTGGTGTGAGTCATATTGTAGGATAATGTTGGAAAGACGGTGAAAGCTTATTATTCCATTGCACACAGTACTGTAGCTTCACAAAGGAAGGTGAAGCTAGGCCAGTGTATCCACGAGCATTTTTATATCAGATTGTAACTCAGCAGCACTCCAACCGCAACTCCAACGCCTCTGTGGGCAGATTGGCTTCACCTTCACACTCTCAATCAGCTTTTCTATCATAGAGGTGTCACATTAACATACATGCATGCACACATGCCATACAAAATAGATGGCAACTTGCAGATGGGTATGTTTGTGTGCGAGTAAATACACACAGACACACATGCTCTCTACCCCCTCCTCCAGCACCTCTCAAACCCATTATTGGCAGCAGTTCAGTGACGGCTGTGTGACTGCCAGTACTGCGGATCTGCTCCTGGAGCGAGCTCTTCCCATCAGCGCTGGCTTGATTACCCTGATGTATGCACACTCAGACACTTGACAATCTCTCAGCATTTACATATGCAGCCTCAGCACTCCACACTACTTCTGATCTGAGGTGTGTGTGTGTGTGTGTGTGTGTGTGAGAGAGCGGGTGTGTTTGCGAGATTTACTGCATTTGTGTGCGCAAGAGTGTGAGTGTTCGTAAGGCGAGTGGGAGAAGATGAGGAGAAAGGAGGAGAGAAATGGCAGCTCTCGCTCGCTAAACGTAAAACAAACAAACTTTAATCCGACGCCGAGCCCCTGCTCTTCAAAGCCGAGCTGGAAGTAAGGAAGAGAGAGAGAGAGCCTCCTCACCTAAGGGTGTGCAATGCTGTAAACACACAAACAGAGCATTTACCAGCCGGCCCGTTATTCACTCTCATGTCAAACACATAGCACTCAGAACTAACTACCACACACACTACCGGGGATAGAGCTGCGTTAAAACCCTCACAAAAGCCTGCACTTGACTGATGTTTTGCTTTCTCTTCAAATGAAAAATCATCATACAAACAACCCCCCTCACCTCCAAACCTGATTCAAAAGGCCCTGCCTCTTGTTCTTTCTTTCTTTCCATCTCTGTCAGCGTGAGGGAAGTGTCGATGAGAGGCAGAAACAGAGAGCGGGAGACAGAGAGAGAGGAGGTCTGGGGAGTTGCACTGTGTCAATCTTTTTTGGCTGGCGCTTCACAGGGAAACCGGGCTCGGCTGATCATCATTAAAACGCACACAACTTGACATGTTTATTTAATGGCTGCTCCCGGCAAAGACGGCAAGCTGCTGCTATCTCTCACCGTCACATGTTGATCTACCACTGTGCCATGTGTGTCTGCGAGTGTGTGAGAGAGAGAGACTGAGTGTGTTTCTTGGCATTAATCTTTTCATACGTGCCTTTAACAACCTATATGCTGCATATGACAATTTTTTTTATACTGTGCAAGGAAAATCTGTTATTCTGCAAATACAGTAAAGTCAGGTCAGGGCACTTTGAGTGGACTACAGTGATGCTCATAATACTGCAATATTTACACTAGATTTGACTGTGAATGAACATACAATACAGATTCCCTGTCCCCCCATTATCTCTAATCTAAATAGTCCATGCCTTGAGTTAACATGTGAAAGCTGTGCCACACTGTTGCTCTCTTGATTTCTCTGGTCACTGACAGCTTCTGTAAATTTTGATGGCTTTAGATCACAAGTGGTCAACACTCTCTACCACCGTTTGAAATGGTGCATCTGTCAATGCCCACATAATTCCATACAACTCTTGTACTCTGTTTTGTTTCCTCTTGGTCGTTTTTTTGCACGTCGTCCAAAAGCGTGCACTTTATGTGGTCCTATGTTTTGCACATATTGTTTCCAATTTTGCACTTATGTAGTCCTGTGTTTTGCACATTCTGTCCTAAACTGTGCATTTTATGTAGTCCTATGTTTTGCACATATTGTCTTCATCTGTGCACTTTATGTAGTCCTACATCTTGCATGTTTTGTCTTCAGTTGTGCACTTTATGGAGTCCTATGTTATTATGTAGCAACATGGTGTACTTGTACATGGTTAAAATGACAATAAAGCTCTCTTGACGCTTGACTTGACAACCTTTACGTTGACATTGATACATCCACAAGAAGGCAAGTGTCAGTGTCAACATCAACAAAAATGGCTCTTTATTTTAATAAATAAAAAGCGGCACGCAAAGTCGGCAGTGGTCTGTGAGGCCGTTAAGTGTGCCTTGCTTAAATTGTGATACTGACCCCAATAATTTCCAGTCGTGGTGCTCCATTTTGTCCATTTCATCCATATCCATAAACTCTCCAAAATTTGCACAAATACTTGAGAAAATGAACAAACGAAAGGCTCTGTCCATATCTATATATGTCTTTGACGCTGAGCAAAAATAGGCCTTAAGAGTGCCGCGCCATGCATTAGTATTACATACAGTGGTCAGAGAGGAGACATTTCATTATGCTCTACATTTAATTTAGTTAAAAGGTCAAAATGATGAACTGAATTAACATATGATTTTGTGTTATTGAAAATTTAAAATGCATGGCACTAATTCTTTTCAGTGCAATTGAAATAAGCCCTATTTGGCAGAATTTTATTTTGTCAAACTTCTTCCTAAAATGCGTTGTAAAAATGTGAAGCCAGGCTCAGTTAAATGGGAATGAAATTATTATATAAAATCATGAGTAAATGGGATCTTAGGTCTGGGTATACAAAGCAGACATGTATGAAGCTTTTTAGAGTTACATAAGACATTTAAACAGTTATTTTCTCAATTTAAAGCTGCAAAAACAACACAGACATTGTCATCCTATAAAAAAGGTGGTGGATATGATCACAAATTCCCATCCAGCAGAAACATTGCAATGTTAGGATTCATTCGGATTTGTTTTTCTATCCCCGGTCCGATTTTCAGTCTCTTTTTTGTCTTCATCAACTCATGTGAGAAAAATCTGTGTCTTTTGCTGCTAAATGCTCCACTGTGGTCACCAGCTAGTCTGGAATTGAGGTTGATGAAAGCGGTGAGAGTGGACTGTAAAACCAAACCATTGAGCTGAAAGGTGCTAAAACGTATTGTAGAGCAGAGACAAACAGCTATGTTAGTGTTGCTTATTTGAGAGTTTATCTCTACACGTGACACCTTGACAATACACACGTCAAGTCAGAAAGAAAGCATATGTGCTGCATTCATAGACCTGCTTTGATAACGACTCAATGGTCTATTTGCTCTCTTTATAATGACACCAAACAGTTAGAGAGCAAAATGTAATGCTGGGCTAGGGGTGAAACAGTAAAGAGAAAAGAAGAGTGAGTGAAGAGGGATCTGAAGTACAGAACAGAGCAGATGTGTGTGTGAATGAGTGAGAGACTGCAGGGCGGATTAAGGCGACACACTTCCTTTTTTGTTTGTTTGCGTGTGTAAACGCAGTTTTGATGAAATATTAATGGCACCTTCCAAAATGCCTTGTAAAGGAATCCTCTGTCTTTGACTTCTCCATCTGTAGCACCTCAGGTAGACATTTAGTATGCCGTTCTCTCTGTCATGAGGGAACTGGCAACCCTCCGTGTGTTGAGCTGTCAGTGCAAAAGCTCCACCACCCCGCCCCTTCCTCCACCCCTGTGACACACCTTTAGTCCCGCAGTCTGGGAGCCTGCCGCCCCACCTATGCACCACCTAACCACTAGCCAGCATCCCCGTAACAAAACTTTTCACAACACATGGCTTGTTATACTTTTATGATGAAAGGCTCACATCAGACAAAAGAATAGAAGAGGTGTGAGAATGATTGATACGTTTTGACGTTTTGCTCATATTCTCTGATGTGTGTCTTCCTTTCCTCTCACCAAATAAATGAAGACCTCCTTTCTTTTGAGATCAGGTTGACAAGGAGCCCGATGATATTGATCGCACTTCAGAGAGCTTCTTGATTGGCAGCTGCCAAGGATCTGTGGATCTTATCCCACCCACGCAGCTAAGCATCATCCCAGAGCCCCTACAGAGGAATCAGATCCGCTGACAGTCCCTCATCTCTCTCTTCTCCTGCTAATTCTGCCTGACTAGGGAAGGGTAAACGATAGTGCCTGTCGACAAACATGAGTTTTGCCTGTGGTTTGGTGATGAGGCCCTCACGTTGGAGTGAGAGGGAATCGGATTTCGAAGGCAAAGACTCACCCGTTGGGTGTCTGAGTCTCGTAGTGATGGTAGATGCTTGAAATTGGCTGTCAATCAGTCACCCTGGTGTAATTACAAAGGTGAAGGGTCCCACGGTGCCATCATGAGCGGTCAGCCAGGCACCTACAAGGCTTCCTGTCACATTGAATGGCTAATTATAGTATTTACAATACATGCTTTGGGACAGGGTACTAGTGCATGCCATGCTTTATAATAGGCTTCATTTATAACATAGAGATGCATATTTCAATCTTGTGAGGCTTGAGGCTGAGGGTTTGTTTTTTACAGGTGCATGAACTTTCTTCCTGCATTTTATGCTTTGAAGAAAGTAAAAAAAAAAAAAAAAATTCCCTGCCCCCAAGCCTCATGTAAAGACAGTATAAAAAATTTTAAAAAAAAACATATACAAAGAGGGAAAAAAGATGGTGACTGTAGCCTGAGGAGGTATGGTTGTCATAAAAAAAAGCTGGGTTGGGATTTGTTGGTGTCACTCAGTAAATCAGTGGGAGTTTAATTACCAGCCTGGTGTGGAGGAGCCGAGACAAGCAGTGTATGTGCAGTTATGTGCGTGTATACCTCTTGTGTATGTGTGTGTTTGCAGGTTGAGAGTAGAGAAGCCGTGACAGGCACTAGCTCTGTGAGTTAGCATTCCTCCTGGGCCGGACCCTACCAAAAACCTAACAGAGCAGAGCCACAAACTCACGCACACATGCAGGACTGTACCATTCTTCGCTGACGGGGTGGGATAGGTGTCGGAGGCAAAGGGGTCTGCGTACAGAGTTGCAGCTCAGTCTCTCTCAGACTAATCCCCCCCTACCATTCTCTACATCTGCCCCACACACCACCTCCACCTCCTCCTTTTACGAACTGTGCAGGGCAGGAACTTTGAAGCTAATCTCTGCCTCATAGTCCAACGCACACAGACTCTGACCCTCAGCACTATAATCCAGTGACCAGAGAAAAGAGTGAGAGACACAGGGAGAGAGAGAGAGTGAAAACAAAACAGAAAGCGAGAGGGACACACAGGGAGGAGAAGGAGGAGGCAGCAGGGGGCGAAGCCTGGGAGAGGAGACATGAATCAAACAGAGATGTATTGTAACATAAATACAGAATTCAGACAGAAAAAGTCGCACAAACGCTCCAAATGGTGGCTATGCATGTAGCAATTGCTTTAGTGATGTCACAGATATTAAAACATGACTGTAAATTGTTGATCATTTCATTGTGATTTCTGTATTTTAACAAGCCATAGTGGGAAAATTGACATTTTCAAACAGGTGTACCATTTTACAAAAAAATTGAGAAAGGAAGCAGTAAAAAGAAGCAGGTAGAATAAAAGAGAAGCAAACACGGGTTTGACAGAGGTAGGAGAGGTGATGATACGCAATAGGTAATGTTTTTCTTCTCCAATTCCCTTTGAGCTAACATCCAACAATTTGAAGGTTCAATGAGCAAGATTACAGTTCTGGTAGAGATGAGTTAAAAATATAGGGTGAGTTGTAACACTATCTGCGGTGAATGAATGACACACACACACACAGACACACACATACACAGTCATACATCAGTGTGCTGCAGTGCTGTGCTACATGCTCACTGTTATTGGCTGTTTTCAACTGTAGCACGGATGAAAAGAGTCAGCATTACAGCTGTCAATGCAGATGGAGATCAGGTGGTGGGAATGAATGAGGAGACAGCAGATAGTGGCTCTGGTGCACACACATACATATACACACAATAGGCATTAATGTGTGCATGAATGCATGCATGCAAAGGCATTTGCAGATGCTAACCCTTAAAAATAAATTCTCTGTCTCAGCCAAAGGATTCTACTGTCACTCACTGATATTTACTGATTGCTGTTGTTCTTCTGACTCAGAAAAACAAGGGCAGCTGCAAGAGTAGATTTTTCCAAGTGTCTCATTATTCTGCACTAAAAGCATACTAAATGTTTCAGTTTTAAGAGAGAGAAAATCTGCCAATATTTCACACATGCTTTTTATGTTCTGTAATTCATACAGTTAAAAGTAGTCAGTGTGCAGCTGACAAAAAGAGAATTTTCCCAAAGAGAGTAATTAATTTCCTGGCACCTCAGTTCAGGGGCTTGTAGGGCAAATGAAACAATGAGCATGTAAAAAGACACTCCACTGTAGATTTCAATGCTAACAGACAGATGCCAATCTAGCTCTCTTTCTCTCTGCTCCCTGCTAGACATGTGTGCTGGTTGGCTGAGAGACATTAGCATTTGTTTTACCCCCTTATCCCATGTGCTAGAGCCTCAGGCACAACAGCCAAAGAGACACCACCACCTCCCAATATCTCATCTCATCTCTCAGTATGTGCAAGTGTGAACGCGAGACAGAGAGTGTGCTCTCACTCAGTCACATAAAACACACACACACACACACACACACACACACACACACACACAGTGGCTATTCATATGTGCTGAAAGATTTGAGATTGAAAGAAAAAAGATTGATTCTGTGCAATTTTTAATAATGCTATTAATAATTCAAATTAATAATTCAAATTAAATCAATGATTTTCTAATTTGCATAGGAATATTCATACTCAATTTGCATTCTGCTTTGTTTTGCTTTGGCAAATACTGTTCTTTATGGATTACCATACCAATAGGGACCTCAATTGTGAGCATGTTAAAGACGGTGCATGTTCACATTACAGTGTGCATGTGTTGGTGCGCCCCCTAGCTCTCAGCTAAGGTCCTTCCCTGTTTTTCTCCTCCTCCTGCTGTTCCTCTCTTGCCCTACATATCAGTCCCGGGGAGAATAGACCCGTCTAACACCCGGCTTCACAGAGACACTGTTTTGTCATGTTTTATATCATTCGACTAATGGCAAGAAAAGCAGGTCCTCTGACTAAAGACTGCAGTATCCCTAAAGATCTCTGGTAACAAATGCTCTGCAAAAAAAGAAAAAAGAAAGAAAAAACTGACGACTGGCTTTAACACAGCTCTCTGTTCTAACCAGCGAGCTCTTGTTTTGTAAACAGTCTGAGAATGGCTGCGTTTTGATCCGCATTTGTAATAAAGGAGAGAAAACAGACAGATGAGAGGGAGAAGAGATAGGAGGAAGACATGGAAAGAAAGAGAAAGAGAAAGAGCAAGAGAGAGGGATCCAACAGATGGTAGATTTGGCGAGGCCTCTGCCATGCAGTTTATGCAAAAGCCTGTCTGGAAAGAGCACAGACCCCGAAGCATCGCTCACATATTGAGGAGTCTTCATCACTGCCTGGCTGCAAAGTCAGACGTCCCTAATGTCGGGCATTACCAAAATACTACTGATTTTCTATTTCCTTTTTTCACCTGAGATCATTTAATAAAATAAGACTTTGTTGATTTTATGGTTAAAGTATCTGAAAGAATCAATTCCTCAGCACCAAACATATATAAATGTAAAGTGCTCATTCATTAACACACACAGAACAATTACCACAAAATGACCAGCATGTAACTATATAATTAGATCAGATGATTAGGGTTGGATGATTATATAAAAATGTCAAACATCGAATAATCCTATGTATATTTGGACATTGGTGTATGCAGTTGACAAAATGTTTGGCGCGGAGTGGGCGGATGTATGTCCGCCCACACACACCCACACACACAGCCCCAAAATGACCTATTTGTGAGCATGTGTGACCTGCGACTGTCGATCAGTGCAAATTTGTGAGGCAATGAAGCATGCAGGAGAGTCCCGTCAGAGCAGAGGCTAGACATCAACCCCATCCCCTGCATCCAGCGGAAGTGTCTCTGTGTGTGTGTGTGTGTGTGCGTATGTGTGTGTGTGTGTGTGTGTGGGTGGGGGGCTGGAGCAGGACGGAACAGACACCATGAATGTGAAGAGGTGAGGCGAAGTGAGGATGCAAAATGGGCAAGTGAGGAAGAAGAGAACTCACAGCGAGCAAAGCTCATCTAACAGTGTGATTTAATGTCATCTGCCGGCTCACTAAAGGCCGTGCTATCCCTGAAAATGTGGAAAAAAAGGCCTTCTATTCAAGCCGGCATATCTTTATTCCTCCTCTTCTCTCTCATTTCACATGGGCTGCAGATGCCTTAATTGTGCTCGCTCTTCAAGGCAGCCTTTTCGCTTGCTCTTGATAAGTCTTTGATATTCTGTGCTTCACTAATTGTAGTCGCTGCAGTACATCTATCTTTTTTCAATTTCCTGATAATTAGCCTCTAACTCTTTCATCTGTCTTTTCAAGTGCACTAAATCTCCTTCTCTAATGAAAGTTACACTGAACCCAACAAGGTTGACGGCTGGTAAAGAAAAAAAAGAGAAACACTGACGTCTCCCTCTCTCTCCCTCTCTCTCGCCGTGGGCAGGCCCTGTCCTTGCATCTGCAACGTGCAAATATTCAACCAAAAGAACACAGGAGCCATTTAATCAGAACATGCTTCCAAATGGCTCCGGTTTAATGGATGGAAGATGTGAGGTGAGCAGAAGAGCTAACCTGGAGCGATCTGCTAAAAAGATCAAAAAAGCTTCAAAATCACTCAAAGCCGCCCAGCACTCCCAAAAGACCGCCGTCCTATCCAGGAGCTCGGCGTTAATGTGCTGGATTGATATGAAGCTGAGAGGGGGGGCTATGTTACCTACGTGATAACATATTAGCACAACATCATTTGAGTGTGACAATTTGTACTCCAAAGCCCACCCTCACCCTCTGCTTTGGCAGAACGTCATCTTCCCGAATATTCAGACCCAGAATCTGTGCGGCAACGTGAAAAGCTAGAGAGGCAGACTGAGATAAAGGCTATTTGAAGTACAAGGAGTGTTGCTCTAATAGTTTTATGTCTTTTGATTCAGTGTTTCCATGGCGGAAATGTGTTATTGAGAGCATTACCGAGAGAAATGCAAACACAGACGGCATGAGAGGAGAGCAGAGGAGAGGAGAAAAAAACAGGCATCAAAATTGATTTTTCAATCATGCTTGCTGTTTCAAGAGGGCGTCACATGTTCTAATGACCTCATCCTTCTTGTAGTGATGTGAGTTATTTCACACCGGGCCATTTTAAACTAAGAGGAGTACGGTGGGTGGGTGCCTGGGTGGAGCGGGGGGGTGTTAGTGCTCCCACTAAGTAGGGCTCAAAGCGTTGAGGGGTAGTAAAGAGGAGAGGTGGGGTGTGTGCTAAGGGAATGGTTAACAGGGTCATTTGGATTGGATGGGAGATCGATACTGAGAGGTAGAGGAGGTGCATCTCTGTCACTGTGATGTGTGGCTGCTGTGTGATTGTTCTGCAGATTACGTACAAGGGAGGGGGAAAAGAAAAGGGAAGTGGCGTCTCTCCCTCTCTCTTTCTCTCTTTGTGTGTGTCTGTGTCACTGTCCTCCAGTGATTTAAAACACATTTCATGTTTTTGTTTGATATTCTATCCCTGCAGAGGAGGAAATGAAATACAATGTGCAGTGAGTGAACGTTGTAAAAGATTTATCTGGGTTTTGTTTTTTTGTTGTTGTTTTTTTTTGTGAAGGGGGGGGGGGTTACACTGTGACACAGAGATGATTACATGTGACCGATCCATTCATCTAAAGGAGATATGATGATAAGATGCTACTTATATCATGCTTACAGGTCCAAAGCCAGAATTAAACAGCACTGCAGCTGAAATCTCAAAAATCTTTGATTGTCTAAAAGAATTTTCTGACAAAATAATCCAAACACAAGGAAGAAAGTCCACCTACCCTGAGGCCGTACTCTCCCATAATGGAAAATGACCTACAGAGAAGTACCCGATACCAAGCCGAGTGGAGTCGAGTACAGCCGGTACTACGCAGTGGAAATGTGGCTATAAACCCCTCATTATGCCTTTGTAGCGCTTATACATCATGGTGGGATGGAATTAAGGTGCTACATTCACGTCTTGAATTGGTTGTGTAAAAGGGGCTTGAGACAGGTTATTTTAGGCATGTAGTAAGAGTGTTGAGGATGATTTGTTTATTGCGCTAAGCAAAAGTTTCTGAAAAAGATCAGAGTCCAGGCTCTTTCATAATGGGAAAACTCAGATTTAGTCTGTCACTGAGGAACAGCCAGTGCTAACACGCAATCTTAAGATATAGCCAATTAAAGAATTAGTGTTTGGCTTTATCCAGCAGCAGTTCTTGATTAGCATGTAGAAAGATCAGGTTAGGGTTAGCAGTTAGCAACCAGAGCACTACAGAATCAATACCCAGACTGTGTCTGACTCCAACCGTCTATGGCTGATAATCAAAAGCTGTAAGAATAATCATGTAATACCCCACTGATCCCTGTAGGGACACTGTGTTCCTCTGGCCTCTCAGAGGTCAGAGGTCAGGGTCAGCAGCAGAACAGCTTGTAGTGTGTTGATCAGACTCCTCTGCGGGCTGGATGCTTGCTGACACAGCTGCTTAGATCCACTTTGAAGGACATTCTCTGCAAACACACAGGAAGTAGAAAAACAAGACTCACTTACTGACACTAATATTTCTTTATTTGATCTTAATAGTTTGGTGTGGCCTCTGCTGTGTTGTAGAGAACAGTCGATGATTTTTTTGAGGAGAAGAAGGAGCATTGTCATTCCCATATTTAAAAAGCCAGATGGAGAAACAGATTAACCAGTTAACTGTATTCAGTATAACCCTTAGGTTGTAAAGTGAATTCTAGATTGGCTGTGTAATGACGGTGAATGTCGTGTAAACTTTTGCAATGTGTTTTACTGGGTGTGAACAGCTATACGGCTAAAGGCTTTAATCTCTTGGAAGGTTTTGTTATTTTCTCTCAGCCCCCTATATTTGTACTAAAGTGGCTCAGCTCTTAAATCAAAATAGAAGGAGGAGGAGGAGGAGGAGGAGTGGGGGAAACAGGAAGCACAGCTCTCATCTCTTACACTCTGTCCCTGTTTTGAGGCCTGGGATGTGACATATTTTGGGTTTTTTCTCTCATTGTCCTTCTGCCTGTGCTGGGACGTGGGAGCAGATCAGATATCACTGCCTTGGGTGTTGGCCAATGCCGCTCGTTCATCACACCGCCCTTCCTCCCTCCCTCCTTTTGGGCCTTCTGGGAAACAATGGGCACAGGGATGTATGGCCAGGAATGACAGGTGTTCATCTTCCAAATACACACCAATCAGGTTCTCACATATCCAGCCCCCGTCACAATCTAGATCTGTAATTTGGTACAGGTTCCTGCTCATCCATCTAGAATTCTCCACTATATCTGTTAATTTACAATGAAAGGTTTCTGGTTTAGGAGTCCAGCATGTTTGTCAGTACATGATCCCAACCCTGTCTACTGATATAATGAGGTTGTTTTTACTAAACTTTGAGGGACTCTGCAGGAATTCTGGCAAAGTCTATTGCTGAAATCATTTGCAGCTGAAACTTTGTGACCTGCTCATATCCGTAACATTTCCAGGGACTGACAAGATACAGTATGATTTATTATCTGGTCAGAGACGTAATGTCAAATCATTAAAGAAAAGACTAGTCCTGAATGTTCCATGATTGTCACTTATACATGAAGTCGGCTATTATTTTTTAAATCATTATTCCCACAAGATGAAAAACGACTATTAAACTATGAAACTATTTCATATCAGGATATCAAGGCAGCTGTCTTTCACGCTAATAAGAGACATAAATGACAAACACACCATAATCAGTCAGTTGCTTGTGACAGCTGTGACTGACAGTTTTCAACAGAGCTTTTCCGACATGCGAGGAAAATCTAGAAGTGTTTGTTTCATACTCGATAAAGCAAACATAAAGCTGAAACGAGACTTTCTTGAGAAGCATGATGGAACATGACGAACTCATGTCATGTTTGACACGAGGTCAAACTGTGTTAAACACAGTATAAAGGTGGTTTATTTCTAAAATGACATATTGTATGAAGGGCCTACATGAGTGCGTGACATGTTGACATTGAATGACGCTCATTCTCTAGCCTGGGATTGGGTTTAAATGGAAACTTGTGTGTGTGAGTGTGTGCATGCTACAAAATATATGTTGAAGGGTAGCAGCTATCTTCACATGTCAGTATCACTCATTTCTGTGGCTTATTTTTACATATAGAGATGACATCAGAGCACTGTAAATAAACGTGGCCTGCTTCAGCTTAAAAATGTGAAGGCCCCTTTATGCTCTACGTTAAAGATGAAGATGGATGGAACCTTCCATATATCTTCTGCATCCATTCCGTACATAATCGGACATGTTTTCTGAGAGCTTACCGATGGGGACGAGACAGACGAAATGGAGCAATACCAACGCAAATGGTTGAGGGCAGTGTAGCTACAATTCAAGCAAGGCACGACAAATATGTGCAGAAACAACGAAGAAGAAAAAAGTGAAGCAAAGTGTAAAAACTCTCCGTCCTCAAGTCTTGATGGCCTCACAGACCACCGCCGAGTACATCGTTACCTCCGCTTTTACCTCTTTGTATTTATTAGATACATTATCACAACCTCCTACAGCCATCGCCATATTTGTTGTTGTTCAAACTTTTGAAACTTCACTGCCTCACTGCAGTTCTATCAATGTCAACATAGAGTATGTATGGAAGTATGTACAGGTCAAAGGATAGGCTGTTTACAGATGACATATCCATTTACATATGTAGGGGGAGCATAACTGGGCCTTAAGTTGCACTCCTGCCTTAAATATTTAAGTTAACTTAGGCTGAATAATTAGTCATTCTTTATTGTGTAACTAATTTGTAAACTGTATCAAAACAAATGTTCAATGTACTTAAAAATATTAAGTTGAGTCAACAAAAGTTTAGTCACACTAATAGACATTAAAAATAATTTTATTTTCATTTACATTATCTCAGTTTCAAGAGTCACTTCTTCATTTCACTCAAAGATTTTTTCCAGCTGCAGCCGTTGGAGCTATTTTGTTCGAGCATTGACAAAAAGACAGTGTGTGAAACTTCTCCCAGTCATTTTTTTTAAATTTATGAATGTAAAGTGGTACAAACTGAATTCCATCTTCAGCTTGGCTCGCAATGTTTTCATATTGTGAAAACAGGCAACCTTAAAAAGTATTTAAGACAGACAGCAACTTTTTGTCACAAGTGTTTTCTTCACACCATAAAAAGAAGAATCTCAGGAGGGTTTTAACTCTCAACTGATAGAGACTGGGAAGTCTGTTAATATGTTGTTTTTTGTAGAAACTTAATTTAATGAGCTGATTTAACTCAGTTCAGTCATCCAACTCATCATTTTAAGTCAAAAGATTTCAAGTTACAGGAACACGTGCTTATCATTCCTGAAATGGTCTGAAAATAAAAACAAGAAATTTGACGTTTAATTAACTTGAAATAATTAAAACTTGTTGAGTTACTCAGAAAAGATCATTTAAATCGTCTAAATTCCAATATGTTTTTTTTAGAGAGAGAGGCAGGTAATTGCATTGTGATTAATTTATGGCCCCAGTGGTTCCTTAAAAAGCGTGT
This sequence comes from Chaunax sp. Z400, assembly GCA_037577475.1. Taxonomy (NCBI): domain Eukaryota; kingdom Metazoa; phylum Chordata; class Actinopteri; order Lophiiformes; family Chaunacidae; genus Chaunax; species Chaunax sp. Z400. Next base: position 11,135,435 of record CM075190.1, on the reverse strand, counting down.
TGTGAAAAGCGCCATGTAAAGTGTTGTGATGGTTGTCAACATTCTGCAGGCGTATGTGACAGCTCGAAGTGATGTGAACACTAGCAGCTGCTGGGAAACCAAGTAAGAAGTGGGAAATGATTTGCTGATGTCACAGATTGACAGATAATTTTGTTTTTCATTTCTGTACTAACTTTGACCTGGTCTGGTCTTTTTTGAAAAAACGCAATAAAAAAATAAAAAAAATACCTGAAAACTACATAGGTGTTAAACTGGACTGTTACGAGCTGCAGTTATTGTATGCCACCCCACCCACCCATACACACACACACTCACACACACACACACAGTTTTATTGGAGCTAATTTAATTTCTTTCTCAAGGGTGGGAAAACTAGCTGCCTCTTCAAACTTTCAGAGTATGTAATTTGGTGTAAAACAGTAGCACTTTAGGCGTTCTCCACCAGTGAAATTAAATGGGACCCTGCGGGGTTGTGTTGTAGGGTATTAAGTAATGTTTATTGATGTTTATTCTCCGAGGGAGCTGCGTGAAAAAAAAAAATCACTCTTCAGCTTTGATTAATTTCCCCCCTTGCACCACGTAAACGATGAAGCTGAAGCAAAATCGCTCTTTAGCCATGACTAAGAGAGACTACAAGTGGAGCATCTCTCTTTAAAAACCCCTCATGCTGTTTTATGTAAAAAATGGACTGTGACCGTGAAGACTTTTTTGAAAAATGATGGCTGGAAGCCTGCAGCACAATTCATCACCTATGAATTTGAGCAGATGGTATGTCTTGTTCGCATTCAGTGAGCCCATTTCAGTCAGAGCAAATTCAAACTTGATTTGTCAATAAATTGTTGGCCAAAAATCAAGCAAACTGGAAAGTTTGGATCAAAATATGGTAAATTTGTTGATTTGGTAACTTGTTAATTAAACTCATGGGTAAGCCAAAAATGCAAGCAAATGCATATAATTGTATTGTTTTATGGGATGAGGAAACGGCCTTTATTTGCTGCCTTCAGGTCTTAGAATATCTGAAGTGGAGCTTCTGTTTGTTTCTTCTTTGAATCACCTTTTCCTAAGTGTTCATGTGTGTTTCTGCTTGGCTGACTCCAGGACTGACACCTCTCCCTAGATCCGAGCATGTTCAGTCGCCATGCTTGCCCCCTGTGCCAGCCTGTCATCTTTGCCTTGCCCATCACTCTCTCACGGCACAATAAGTCCCCACCTGTCTCTCTCTCTCACACACAGACACACAAAACACACACACACACAAGCACATACAGAAACTAACTTCTCTTCACTGAATGATAAAAAAAAAAAAATGACAGTGTTGCTATGAAAATGTCAGACTGACACCGCGCATTTTCATCTCTCTCTTTTCTTTTTATTTTGCTCTTTAACACAAATCTGTGTTCTCATCAAAATTAGAATTTGCTCATAGCATAAAGCAAATATACAGACACAGGTCGAGGACCACTTGTGAGACAAATACACTGTAACTGCGCTGCAAATATATACCTATCCCTTGTTGTCAGTTTATGGTAAAAGCTTTAATTTGACATAAGCTATAAGTGATGAGAGAAAGTGCTTTACAGTCAATTTAGAGCAGCTGAGAGGTGCAGTTAGCCATGATGTGAAGCACAGTCTCTGAGCTGTTTAAAATCACAGAGGCACTGCATTGAGTGGCTTATTGCTTCTTTAAAATTACATTATTCTAATATTATTCTTTAGTTGGATCGTCCATGACAGGGTTAGCCTGTTGGCTTTATTGGACAAATCAGATATTCAGTGGTGTGCACCTCCAATAAGACTGATGTAATGCAGACTGATGACACATTTATTGAGGCTCAGTTCTGCACATCGATTCATTTCTGTCATTAATTCAAATAAAAATATTAGGAGTGTTATTATACATTACAAATTTGCATGACGTTTTTAAATGAGTATTTTGCCTGTAAATCGGTTTGAATGATTTTACAATCAGAATTGACTGAGAGCATCCTTGCCTGAAGACTGCTGTTGAAAAACAGCAGTTGGCACATTAACAGTAATTCTGATTAACGTGTCTTGTGCTTTAAAATAATGAAAATAAAGAAAATGAAACGACTTGTAATGACTTTTGTGCTCTGGCATGAAGCTGCTGGGGTTGTAACCTCGTAGCAGATGCTCAAACACAAACACGCACACGAAAGGCCTCACAATAAGAGACAGCTGTGGTTGAGAGAGGCCAAATCTGCTAATGACCCCCTGTCATATTCGTTAGGGAGCCTCATCAGCGTCTGCATGGCTGCAGTGATTGTCAGGCAGTTTACCGCCTGTCGCTAACATCTGATAGTGCTTACACCTGTGCTGGTGGCTACGGACATTAAAATGTTGGGTTTATTACTTTCCAACATCTTGTCTTACTTTCAGAACTCAAGATGGGAGCATTTTTCCTCCATTTGTGTCTTGTATTTTCAGTTAATAGTGAACCGGACAACCTTTACTTTGAGAAAGTTGATATTTGACCAATCCCATCATGCTATAATGCGAGGAATCTCTGTCTATCTGTAATTCGCCTATCGTGAAAACCATTCATCTGATCTATTTCAAACTTGGCATGTGAGTTGCTGGGGGCCCGGGGAGGTAATTCCTCGACTTTGGTGCAATTTTGTTGTGTGACATGCTCAATATTAATGCAATCAGGGTGCAGCTTCGGGGCTCTGCTGAAACAGAACAATACCACTGGAAATGGTGGGGGCAGTGTGGCTTCAATTCAAGCAAAGTACAGCAAATGTGTATGGAAACAACAAAGAAGAAAAAGGTGAAGAGGAAAGAAGATTAGACATTACAGTCATGTGTTGAGGCACATTTAGAACAGGCACTGCACTAGTCAAGATTTAAAAAAACAGCAGGAAGTATGATTTATTTGCAAAAGGACTTTGTTCAACTATATACATGTAGCTAAATAACACCTTACTGGTATTAAACCATTGTTCAGACCCCTAAAAACATCGCTTTAACACATTACTGCCAAACCTTACATGCAAGTTAGTGCTAGAGCAGAGTAAACAAATAGTGTTGATAAGTTGGAAACTGATCCCCTAACCAACCTCTCCTTCACTGTGGTAACTAACCTGTACTACATCACACAATGAAGCAAACAGTGGAATCAGAAGCTGAGGGACTACAGTCCCAGACAGACACCAAACAAACACAATGTCCACAGCAACTCAAACTGCACCACATCCCACTAAAAGAGTCTCAGTTCCAAAATGGATTCATTTTGTACAGGAAGAGAAAAGCATTGGTTGATGCATTGTCTCTAGCAGGAGAGAGTTGCATCAGTCCTCTCAGTTCTGACTGAAGTCAATAAGCGCCATGTTGCCTCATACTGTGCCCCCCCCCAATACCCTCAGCACACTGCATTGTGGGATATCCTGTTGGTTTATCTTCCTCTGCTGCTTGTCTGGTGGCTGTCTGAGCCTTCTCCATGTTATGTTCTGCTCTTTCTCTCTCTGCCCTAAAAGAATGACGGAGCTTTGAAAAGACCTGGCTGTCATGATCCTTCAATAGCAGCCGGCTAATTGCTGACCCTAACAGGCCCAATTAGCACTTACAAGCTTGGCGCTGGGGCCCATGGGAGCCGTCTGCGTAGACATGAGGTTGAGACGTGGCCACTGCTACAGCATCTTAAGCACAAAGAGCCACATGGCTGCTCTTCTTTCTATCTGCCTCTCTTGGCTTTATTACCCCTGCTGCCTCTCTCTCCATCTTTCTCCATCTCTTTCCATCTTTCACCCATCCTTTAGTCTCTGTCTGCCCAGCTGGCCTCTTTGCTGAGGCCCTCAGAGCCCTCCTCAGAGAGATCTCTTGAAGTGCAGGGAATAAGAGACAGAGGAGCGCTCTGGGAAAGTTAGCTGAGAGAGAAAAAAACGCTGAAGCTGGTATCACGACAGCAACAAGCGTGTAATCAGCCCTCTTTTAAAATGGCTTCTCAAAGAGGATGAGGGGCTAATGTGCCCAACTTAGACTGATATTTTCGATAAAGCCCCACATTTAGTAACTGGCAAATATATCAGGCTGGCTGTTCCCTTTTGAGTGTGAAATGTGATAAAGACATACATCTCCCCACTGATAAGGAACATGCGGGGAGGAGCTGGAGTGGTTGGCACACAAAAGAGGTCTGTCAAGACATTGGGAGTTTGGTGATTTTACAAGCCATAATTCTCCTGCTAAACACTAGAAAAAAAAATGCAGAGAGGAAGATGATTAACGTGGGCCGGACTGCTCGTCCCTCATCTATTCTGTTATCTTCATTATTTGGAAGGCATTAAAAGAGGCCAGGGATGGCAGCTTGGGGAGAGGGGCTCAGGAGGTGGGGGAAGTTCTATGTGCTGGGATACTAATTACAGTGTCCACTAATAGCGCCTCAAGTAAACCAGGCCAATGCATCTTGCTTGATGAGAACATGCATCAACCAGCTTAATTGAGAGTAAAATGAGGCAGGCGTGCCACAGGACCTATTAATCAACATTGATGAATGAAAGTGTAATTAGATGTGGAAATACAAAAAAGGGGAGAGGAAAAGCAATCGGTTAACTTTAAGTTAAAGCTACAGTTGTTAACTGTTAACATTGCAATATTGTGCACATTAGGCTGTATCTTTCCTCTCCCTGCCCAACTTTTTTTTCTGCATGGAAAAATGTATCGGTAAGAGTGCGTTTGCTGAGGCATCATTCTGATTACGTAGATATTGTTCTTCCTGCGCATTAATGGTGAATATTGCTGCACCTGCAATACAGGCTGCACCTGCTGCAGAATACACTTAATTAGTTTATTCAAAGCAACTCCATCAACTGCAGTACTTGAAGCATTCATCCCCGCCCTGCTCTACAGACTATGTGTCTCAATTCAGGGGCCGCATCCTTCGAAGGCTGTATTTGAAGAATGCGTCACAGCATCGCGACAGGGCCGTCCTAGTTTGAAGGCTCGTTCAAATGGAGCCCCAAAATGTGGCTTTCTTTTCCGTGGCTGTGAAGGATCCACGTGTTGGATCACCCTGAGACGCTTCATGATGGAAGGGTAAGGACAGGGAGAGCTGATGAAGTTCTCCGTAGACCAGACCGTCTCACTCAACAGTGCTCAATGCGGCCTTAGCGGTCCTTCGAAGGATGCGGCCCCTGAGCTGAAACACCGCTCGTGATGCTCATTGCTAACATGGTCCACTCCCTTTTATACGACCACTGTTATTTCCAGGACTGGATTAAACAGGTGTGACACTAGACTTTGCAGAACTATCCATATGAATAATGCCTGTATGTGACGGCACACTCGAGGCTAACAACCATCATCATTTTTAACATGATCATGTCAACACTTTCAAGGGTTACTTAATGTCATGAGACTTGGGATCTCCGTATGATGTAGCGTGACATATTCATCCTTAATCTGTGTTTATTGTTCATCATATTTATCTTGAGTTGCAGCATTTTTGCTCCCTGACATTGACATTCATTGCCGGTCCTGTGTATAGCCCCATGAGCTATGTGAATAAACACAGCAAACACAACACCCTTGAAACGCTATAATCCCTTTTGTTTTGGTGGAGGCTCTTTTCGCTGTGTATGCAAGAGGGAAAGCCTCTGTGTCTTTACACACACACACACACATGCACGTGCACACACATGGAGACATACATAAAAAAAACTCGCAGGCAGGAATGCACACACTCACACTCACACACACACACACTGTTTCCTCTCTCTGCTCACTTTCCCTTTCAAAAGCTCTTATCTATTTATAGACTTTGATATGTAAACCTATGAAATCTTACCTCAGGCAAGACAATCAGGCCAGTTGTTCTTCAATCCGCTGGAATCAAAAGACAGAAAGGGGAACAAAAAAAACAAAAAAACAAATAGGAAAAAGCGAAACACAAAAGAGACACAATAAGGAAAGAGAGGCAGAGGCCTGCTTATACTGTAGGGTTGATAATTACAGCTGGAGACAAGGCGGATTAGGATGACGTTTTCACCAAATGCTTCCTGAAGAGGAGACTGACAGAAGAAGCACTGTTTTATTTTGAACCAAACCCTCACATTGCCTCCCATCGCTTTGCATTAAAAGAGCAGGACGGCATTGCTCTGCTGGTGGAGGAAGAAAGGAGGCCAGCAATGTGTCATGAGACCTTGCACCCCATATCTAAGACGCGCCATAATGAAGTGGACATTGGGGGAAATAAACGCGGCAGATTTACCAAATTTGGTGAGCAGCAAGTCTAACGCAGCATAGCAGCACAGGGCATGAGAGGTCAGCTCCATTTTCTCCTACACCCACTGACATCATCTAAAATGGCCTGGCTGAAATTAGCCTAACCCCCGGAATGACATATCTCTCCGCATAAGTCATGTGGACGCGACGAGCGGCTGAACGTGAAATCCAAATCAACACATTGTTTTTGCAATGTCAGATTCAGCCAGGGAATGACCATCACTCTCTGGCTCGGGGATATTTGTTGTCAAAACGGTAGCCCTGCAAACTGTTTGAAATAATCCAATCCAGTGAATCTTGACTCGTTAGGGTCATTATGCAGGCTTGACCTCGTTCTGTAGGGATGGATCTCAGCAGAGCGAAGGGGCAGGCAGACAGGGGCTGTCTGCAGAAACATGTGAAACTTACTCCATCAATAAGGGTGACGCATGTTGGCTTCAGAGACGGGTGGCTGCCTGGTGGAAGATGCACAACACCCGTTGACTTCAGAGCCCTGAACGCCCCCGGCACCAAACAAGACAACACAAATCCAGTCAGTATGAGCACATTGTAGGGCTTAAGAGCACTGAGCTACTGTTCTGTGGAAAGAGGAGCCCTGCTAAAAACACAGGAAATGTCTTGTTGACCAATTATAGATAACACAAGATATTAACCGATGGATGCTGCATGAATCGGTCCGTATATATTCATCTGTACCTATGCATGGCACTGATATCCATGAATACAAGTTGCAATATTGTTTATTATATAGAGTTAATAAAAAATGGAGAATCAAGTTATTAGATAATATAATATTTTCAGGGGAGATTGAGTAAAATTTGTGTATTTAGTTCTGATACTTAAAGGAATCTAAATGTTGTTGCTCATATTTCTGTATTTTAGTTTAAAAAACATCTCAAATGTAGAAAACTTACTGTTGCAGGAAACACAAAGTGTTATATATATAATTAGGAATTGTTTTTATATGTATTTAAAGAATTTCTTGCAGATAATAAGTTCAGGATTATGAGTAAAGTATTTTTGTCATAAAATGATCGTTAATTTAGATTCATATTGTCCAATAATATATAATCTCTCATGATAACTCACAATACCAATGAGCACAAATTAATGCAAAATCAAGCATTATATTATATTTCTTATTACCTTCATAATTTGACTGAAATTATTATGCACGGCATAACATTCAGCCCATGAAATGCCATCCAGATACAATGAAAATAAACTTTAATCCTCAAATGAAGACGTGAATAAACTCAGACTCAGGCAGGCCTCCCTCAGACGGCTGATGATAAACTGTTGATTTCAACATAATCTCCATCACTTTACCCATATGTGGCCAGTGGAAGAGGCAATCCTCTTTGCTGTCTCCTTGTGTCTTAGAAATAATAAATACACTTTTTTAATGGTTGACTTTATGTTGCTTTTGCAGCAGAGCTGTCGCTCGGGTAGTAACACTAAAGATGCAATCACAGCGGTCAGTGGGTGGAAGATGGACGAGTGAGCGGGACAGGTGGACAGGTGAGATAAGGAGGTTTTGTGAGAGGCAGTCAGGCCTGGATTTGTGTGGCTGTCCGCTGTCGGACACTTAATAGCTGATGGCAAGCTGTGATTGTGATGAACATTTTAAATCTCCGGTCCAGTTTACCTTGACCTTTTTCCTTCTTCTCTTGTTGTATCACATTGCTGGTGCGTCATTTGCTGTGGAATATTAGTGTCTGTGTTTCACAGTGCACATCACCTAGACTTTCTCTGATTTATGTAAGACTGGAGCTATTTTTACAGACCTAAAAGTATGACTTATTTTACAGTCTGGGCTCTTTCTTTTACAGGAATTCTTGTTTTACTGGGTAGTCCATCAAAAGTACAGAAGCAACACATCTTCTCACATATCTCTATTGGTATGTAGATACTTTGGCTTGATTTGTCCAGCGTATGTGATTTCTGTCTCTTGGATCTCTGCCGCAACCCTAATACAAGGGAGATAAAATGGAATTTTGTTTGTGCTGTCAAAAGCTCTGAAGCATGACGTGTAAAATTTCAACAGCTAAATCTATCTCTGGAAGCCTGATATCCCATTACTATTACTCTGAATCCAACTTTGTTAGCTTGTGACCCGCTTGAAGCAAAGCTTTAGCCTCTTTTACACAGCCTGTTCAGTGCGGGTCTGTTGCACCTTTATTGCACCGGCAGCAGTAGGTGATAACAGCGCCGAATAGTGGAGCGAGCGACCCACAATCGGAAGATTTAAAAAGCAATCAGTATCGGTAAGCAGCTAACTCACAAAGAAAACATAACATTTTGTGAAAACACAAAGTCTTCTGTTCTGTTCCCTTACCAGTTATCTTGTGGCCACTTAGATTTCTCATGGGAGCCTTTGAGGGGTCCTGACCCTCAGGCTGGGAACCACTGATCTGGATAAACCACAGAACAATTTGCATAACGACTATTTCTTCAGAAAAAACCTAAGCCAATGGATCAGCTACAATCTGTGAAATGCTGTATTAAAAAAAAAAAAAAAATTTTAAGTCATCTTTATTACTTTCTATCAGTCTGTTAATTAGCTCCCATTCGGACTGGGAGGCTTTTCTATGATACATTCTGTCGCTTGTCTTGGAAAAATGTAGAGGATCAGAGGATCTTTTGTTTCATATTTATGGAGGTATCAACTGTAGTTTGTAATACAAGAAGATAGAGGAGAAACAGAGGAGTAGAAAGGAGCTGCAGCAGCTGTGGATGATCAGATAATGGAAAGAACTCCACCTACAAAAACACAAATTCTATCAACAGAAGATCCCAGAAAGAAGACATCACAGCATCAGATGAAGGCCATACTGTTAGACTGAAGTCATCTCTTTCAACTGCAGCGTAATATATATTGTTGAAATGATGGTGGAGATAAACAAAAATAACACAAATCTTACACAATGGTAAAGCGTTTAGCCTAATGTAAAACAAATGCTACAAGCGGTGCAAATAAGTGGTTTAAAATGCAAGTGTGTATATTTCCACTCCATATCACTTAGTCTCTTGCTACTTAGCCTCTCAGAGTGATCGATGCTCTCTGGCCCACTCTGTGATGAAAGAGTCATCCTTTTGTTTTCTATTGCTGGCGTATTTGAGCGAAGTTTGATGGATGTGGGTGGACTTGTCACACGTGGGTGTTATCTCTTTGTTGTGTGAAATGGAGACAAAAGAAGAGGAGTGGATGAGAAGACTGTGATTTTTATCTCTGAAGTGCAAAAAATGTTTCTCGGCACAACACGGGAGGGAGTGGGAGAGAGATTAGAGCTGTTGAGGAACAAAAATAGATTGATCAGATAGCATGATAAGAATAACGGAGTGCTTTGTTTGTTAATTCTCATTGTTTTTGTGTGCGTGCGTGTGTTGTGTTTAACATTCCCCTGATCCTCCCCTTTTGTTTCACCTTACATCCTGCTTTCATTTCATGAGCTGTATACATGAAAACATCTGTATTTATACCTTGTAGCAATTAGGCTCCTTGCTTCCATAGATTAAAAAATAACTTAATTAGGACATTATTGTTTTGCTTGGCACCACACCTGTGCTGCAGCCTGCATGTGTGTCTGAGGGGTTTGTGTATGTGTGTGTGTCTTAGCCTCCAGGGTGGCCGTCCGCCTGCCTGCCTGGTGTGTACTCCCGCCTCAAGGGCCTCCGTGACTCACTAAAGGGAAATAGACGCGGCCTCCCAAGCTGTCGGGACTGGGCAGGGAACACGCCCCGGATTTACCTGCACTTAATCCCCATAGAGGGGTCAGGTCTCTTTTCCTGTAAAAACTCCTCCTCCCTGTAGATGAAAACACCTGCGATCCATTTACTTCTGAGAATCACTGTTCTTTAAGATGCCCCACGGGAGTCCAAAAACATGTGTGTGTGTGTGTGGGGGGGTCTGTTTGTTTCTGTTTGTGTATATCATTAAAAAAGGGCCGAACCATATGTGCATGCACATGCAAATTGTGTGAAAACAGGACTGTACGTTTGAGCGGGAAAGAAAGCAATCCTTGATGAATCCCTGCAGACAGTTCAAATTATTTTAATGACTTTATTATCCAGAATTTGTCTTTTTTTTCCCTTCTTCTAACGATGCAACCTTTTACTCAAATTTGACAGATGTGCAAGGTATGATGTCTTCTCCACGCAAGGCCGCCTAGTCTACAGATCCACATCTCCAAAGACGTCAAACCTGAGGGCTCTGATAGACATGATTTCAATTCTTCTCAGCCATCTAATGATGGATGAACCTGCAGCTGCAGGAACATTTGACAAGCCGCTGTCAGCGGTGACAACCGGGTCTGAGTGAATGAAGGAAGCAAGGCAGGAAGGTGCAGATACACACATGACGATGTGCAGACAGACCACAGATGATGTCAGATGGAGTGAAGGGGGAATTGTAAAAATGATCACTGTTCAATCAGCGGCATTGACAATATGGTGTCAGCCCCTTGCTGGGGAGATGTGACAGGCTGGCAGGTGGGCTCTGGCAGTCTGTGTCACTGCCTGGGAGATCGGCGCTGACATGCAGAGATTCCCATAACCTAGACTCCTGGCTCTGAAGCTTTTGATTGCAGCGGAGGCCGCAGTGACACATGAACTCACAGTGACACATACAAACGTGCACACACACATGCGCAAACACACACACACACACACACACACGGTGGGTGTAAAGTTACATTGCCTATCGCTAATTACCGCCACAGAGCCAGCATTCGGAGCCGGGGCTCCAAATTACACGGCTCAACCACAACAAGGGCGATGTGCCCAGGAGTCATTTGTCAGACTAATTATTTGTCTTGGGCTTGTAATTGCAGTGAGAACAGGTACTCAGGTAATTGTGTGGTAAGCTGCAATGTTAAGTGATGCTTTTCCTCCATTTTCAGGAGAGATGAAAGGAGTAAAGACTGCAGTGCTGAAATATGTTGTTCAAGCTGGCCTCCCAGTCAGACATGAAGTCTAAAAATACATGCCACGAATGAGTCTCAGCTTTTTGAGAGACAGAGAAGAGCACCTTGATGTTGGGATCATCAGCATAGGTAATGGCTCTTTCCATTAGACTGGCTACTTTCTGAATATATGTAAATAATCAAGCCCCTGGTGTATGCTGCATAATAAGTTCATTAATCGCAATCCACATGCAATGATGGTAAAATACTGTGGATGTGCAAAGTCGAATATCTGTGAGCAGTAATTGTGGTAATTCAAAGAAGCACATTTTCACTTTGTGCAGTGTTATGCAGCACCATACAAATATAAACACACAGGCCACTGTCATTTGCAATGATGTTTGGCTCACTAGCACTGTCACCTATCATCATAATTATGACTGCGCTCTCCGTTCTTCTTATTTTTAAATGTGTATCCCATGATTCCTCACAGAGGTTACACAGGGCCGACTGGACATCATGTCAGGTTGAATATTATAATGAGCAGAAAGTAAATAACTCATCGAGAAGTATAAACAGAGGAATTTTTGCATTTGCCCTGAATCCAATAGCAGCCCTCCCGCTGTCTGTGAGACTTGTCTGATCTGGACAATGGTCACTGGACTCCTCCGTGTCTCCTCCTGACGAGCAAATCAGTCTCACCACGCCATCGTCTCCGGCCATCTTGTAATGCTGCCCCCCCCCCGCACCATAACGCCCAGGGGCCTCCTCGTTCTTTTGTGTCAGGGAACACGCAAGCTCTTGAAGAGGATCCATAACTATCAGCGACAGCTCAGGCAAGCGTGGCCGGCCTCGTGTAGGAAAGGCCACTTCTACATGAAAAGGTAGAGACGTATAGCAAAGTCCTCTACCTTTCCTTACCTTGTTTTAATGCGCCGCGTGGCCCGGTCATGTCTTTTTCATGTGCGCCGGGGAAAGAAATGTCGGCTCTATCATTAGTATCAACAGGCTGACATTCGCCTCTGACAAACAAAATGTTCTCTCGTGAACAGAATGTGTTCGGGTGTCCGTCAGTTTTCAGACACCACCTTTAGCTTGCACTCCGGGATAAAATTGTTTTGCAGCTCAACAGAGTCACCGTCTGTGTAATGTGCATGATCAGTGTGTCTGTGAAGGATGAGAATAAGCAGTAGGCGTGTGTTTTTTTTCTCTTTCTTTCTCCTTTTCTCTCTCTCTCCTTCTTTCTTTCTCTCCACATGGAGGAGACACCACGGTGCCATCTGCTTTGCATTTGTTTAACAAAGATTTATTGTGCAGCAAGACACTAATCCAAAACACACACTCACACACACACATCTCGCCTTCTTCTCGTCACAGGCCGCGATAGAAAAAAAAAAAAAAGTGAGGGATGTGGGATTGGAAACGCTTGGCGCTCTCTTTGTCAACTCTCACTTTGATGAGAGGAAAAAGAGCCGGCTGGCACTCAGAGGTAGGAATGCCAATTATGGCCTCCTCTGCCTCCATGTGGCACACACCAACACGCCGATTTGCAGCTACAATTATAAACTTGTCATACACGTGTTTATGGTGAGGTGGAAGCATAAAAGTGCACGACTTTGAGCAAAAAATACAAAAGATGCAATCAAAGCGGAGAGAAACTGCTCATCTGTAGCTCCGCAATGACAGGATTCATTTGTAATGTGGAGCAGAAGGTGTTACACACTCCAGCATCAAACCTGTTTCAGTAGGCAAGGATTATCTTCTTCTCATAAAGGCAAAAACAGGTCAAAGTGGCTCTCAGGAACAGCTCTTATCATGTCAGCTTGGGAGGCAGGGCGATGTAGCTCGGTGTGTTACTCCTCTCTGTCCTGTCCAGGTGAACCCACTTATCCACTGACTCCTCCTGCCCTCTTTGTCACCCGCACGCCAGGCAGAGAAGCAGGGTGCCAGGGGCAGAGGCTGTATGCCCCTTCGACTGGAAAAGGCCAGCGCTCAGGGTTACTAGGGCCCCTCAGAGACGACAGAGAGGTTAGAGGGCCCCCTTGATGTCTGGGTTTAGAGCCTGTTGAGCCTCTTCTGAAACACTTGGCGGCATGTTACCCCACTCCAAGAAAGGGCTGGGGGTCCCCATCTGCTGGTTCTACCAGCGTGTTCATCATTTAGGGCTAAATACAAAGAGGCGCAGCCACACACACAACGGCGGCACACAGGAGCATGTGTTCTTATGTATATGCACTTGTACAACCACACAAACACATCCACATACATGAACACTAGTGCACACACACACACACATAGACACACATGCTCAGTAGGGATGTATCCCAGAACCCCTATCCGATGCCAGTGTTCAGTACTGAGCCCTCCAACCTCAGGGTGAAGCCCCTGCCAGTCCGCCTGCCAGGGCTGGACAAGCAGAGCACTTAGCGCCCCAGAAAGGCCATCCTCACCCCCATCCATCCACACCCACTGTGCTACACGGGGTCAAGGAGGCTTCACCCACGCTCCCGTTCCCTCTCTGCCAAGCGTCGCGCAGCGACACCGATGCACAAGGCTTGACAGCACACGCTCCTTAAGCCGCTAACTCTGTTACTGCTGTAAGAGGTTAAGTCCTGCAGCTTCTCATCTCATCTACAGTGATATGTTAAAGGGTACTTCTCTCACAGTGGATTTTTATACATCAGCACAATACAGTAGATACATTGACATCTTTATTACAACCCTGTCACCCGTTTTTAACACACATTTTCATTTAGAGTAAACATCTTAATTTCCGAAACATTTTTGAGGATCAAGACTCTCCATTAAACAAACTGTCAAAGGCATTATGTTTTGGCTGCTGTGTGTGTGTCTTATTTTAGACACACACAAAAAAAAGACAGGAATGCAGTCATCAAATGAGTCCGTTTGTGTGGTTTTCCAAGCCAGAATTCATTATTTTAAAGGTAGTATTTATTGCTCTGAGAGAGAATATCTCAGTTTCTCCCTCCGGCCTGTTGTGACTGTGTGCTGCCTGCTGTGCAACACTGCATTACTGAGAAGAAGGCCTGCCATTGAAGAGAAGAGACATGAATGAGGAAGAGGACCGAGATGAAGAGAAAGATATGCACCCTGGGAATGAAAGCAAATAAGAGGATGTGGCCAGTTTTCACATGACCCCTGTATTTAAAAAAAGTAAAGAAATACACTTTCCCCCCCCCCCCCCAGTCTCTGTAATAGCCAGAGCTTTTGTGAATTTCCTCCCCTGTCATAGTTACAATCAATCAATTTGAGCAAACAGGATGGTGTCATGAGGAAACTGACCTGGTTAATTGGTTATGGGTAATACCAGAGAAATGAAAATGAAGACCGCAAACTTTGTATATAGTGCACATGTAGTAGTGTGTATTTTGTTGTGTTGAAAAATGTAGACATTACATTACAGTAAACATTCCTTAAATGTTCTCATGGGGTGAGAATGTTTTGTCTGATTTCTTCTTTCTAATTACTTTCTATGTGATGTTAAGTTACTTTAATCAAGTATAAAGTGAATTTACTGATATTTCTACATTTTACTCTCATTTTATGCATATCTGCATTTTTTAAATAATTTTACTTCTGCATTGTTGGAAACATATGTATTTGCTTTTTAGCAATTGAGTTGGATGAGAAGATTGATACCACTCTCATTTCTGTGCAGAAAATAAGAAGCTATTGCTACCAGCTGTTTAGCTTACCTGTGTGCTATTGCCAATAGTTGCTTACCTACAGCCAGATGTCGGAAATAGGGAATATGTGTGTGATGATCTCTCCATTCTCACAGGTTGTCAATCTGTGCGATGGAGCATCAATATTTTATATGCGTTTTTATTTAGGTTATGTTTAGATGATATGTTTTCAAGGTACATTTGATTTGATTTAAATTCATTCAATAATTTATTTGCATACAAGTTACTAGCGAGATTTATTAAGGACTGGAGCTTCTTATGCATATATTGAGGTTAGTGATGGACAAAGGTTAGTAAATTACCTTAACTATGACACTATCATAGCTAAATGACCTCTGTTAGTCTGTTACATTATATAACGTAATTTAGTTTTAATGTAATTAGTTTTTGATATGGTGACCAGGCATTGGGTAGTTAGACACAGCAGATTTGTATATGTTTCACTTCAATTTATAATATTCTCATAACAATATTAATAGCTCTGCTATGGAGGCTTGAGCCTCTGGATATAAAAGGAAAAGAGAAGGCATGAAGGATAAATTTTGATATTATCTTAAACTAAACAAAAAAAATTCAAGGGAGACTTGCAACTTTTTTTATTAACAATGGGAGCATTGGGCAAGCTTTGCAGGGCTCGCCAGGTTTAGATTCAGTTTGACATTAACAAATAGACAAATGTGCACAGGAAAATCAGTCAGTATGCCTATTCTCTGAAGCGTTGTCTTTCATTTAGTAGAGGAATTTCTCGATCAAAGCTCATATGATGTAGATATTAGCCTTTATTGTTGTTTTCCATACATCTCCCTAGCACTAAATCGGGCACCAAGCAGAACATTAGAACTTTGCTATGGTGTGATGTCATTTCCTTGAGAGATACCATGAAGTTACAAAGACATAACCTGGGGCTTCCTGTCCCCCATAAAAGTAGTATCTACTTTTTAATTACAGTTTTTTTAAATGAATTACAGTATATAACCAAAAGTGATATACTGTGTTAATTAGTGAGTGCTGCTTGGTGGTTTTTGGTACTGTTGGAAAAGCCATGTTAGCTGTTTCTCACGCTTCCCTTTATGCTGAGATAGGCTACTCCAGCTGCTGGTTGTAGCTTCATATTTAGCATTTTAGCAATTTCTTGACAAAACTCAAAAGTGCATTTTCCAAATTGTTGAAGTAGGACTGCTGTGTAACTTGCAATGCTGACGCCTACAACTGTCACCAGAAAATTAAATTGGAGAATTTTGTTAATCTTGTAACAAGGTGTTACACAAGCATTTATCCAAGACAGACCATGGTATTGCATTGTTTCTCTTCATTTTCCTTTCTAGCAAAAATCAATGAAAAAAGAGGCCCCATAAATGTCCTGGTCCACGATACAAAACAACAGACTTGCCCTCTGTCAAGCGTGTCAGATGCATTTTTCACCTGCACATCTGAAGCAACAGATTCACTCCCATTTTAATCCATGCAGCTGTCTGCATGCTCATGTCTCAACGTTGTCTTTAACCATGACCTGAAGCATGCATTTACACTTAAAGTCGGTTTTTTCAACAATGCACATGTTAACTTAAGATTGACGGCCAATACAAAGCACTGAATAAATATGTTGATCTATGCTGTATATTGCAACTTGAGGCCTTTCATATGAAGCAAAATTTGAGGTTCGCAAAGTAACTCCAGGGTTATCCCTTGTAGGTTTTCAGGTTCACTTCTTATGGGCTACATCACCTTGATAACTTGTGTTGCTTACCTAGCCTGCTCCGTAACACATTATGTTCAAGGTAACAGATCAGAATGTATAAAAGCCTCCTGACCAATCAATTGTCTGGACAATGTTATTATCATGCACAGATAAGATCCCAGAGGTTGGTGTGCTATAGTGAGAGGTGTACTCCTGTGGAGGAGGGCTGCCTCCTGTCTTCTTCATTTCATATTTTTGCTGTTGGCTGCAAGCCAGTTGTGCTTTTTGCATACAGATATCATCCTATAACAGAGACTGATCAAAGCTTTGTACTTATTTTACCACCGGGGTTGGAGCTGAAAGAAGTCCAAAACTTTAATACTAAACTTGTAACACAATCCTATGTGTCTGTGTTGATGACAAATAGATCAGGAATACTCACACAAGTCAAAGGAAATCTGCACGCTACATGGAAAGTTTGGCTGCTCCTATTCTTGCTGACTCGTTAGAAACCATTCTCATCGGAACTCCTGAGAAGTCGCGTCTGAGAAATTGGCTGTGGTCTAGACACAGGGTGGGTATGCAAATCAGAACTGGAACGTTACTGTACATAACATACAAAATAAAGTTCAATTGTGTGAAAAATGTGAACCTTTCAAGCATTATTTATGCAAGTCAGCTGGGTCAGGCAATAAGCATGTATTATTGTATCAATGTAGGCTTTGGTGCGGGATGTGGAGGTGAGCTATAGACCTGTAGGGGCAGATTGAGGTAGGTGATTGCCGCAGGATGCTTTGGCAGGTGGCGCTGCACTGATGCACAGAATGTTAGAATGGTGCTCGCCGTCCACCTGGAAAGGGCCAGCAGCCATCTTTTATCTGCCGTTTTCTTCTGTGGTTTTTGATGGCAGCAACTCCTCAAAGTGACACGTTGCAGTGTTGAGAAAAGACAGAGGCATTTTAGTTGATGTACCCAGACTCAGCAGTGACATGTTGACATCATAGCCCAAGTAGACGTAGGAATAATATCCTGTGTTGGGTCTTGTTAATTACATTAGAGATGTGTGCATCCCATTTGCATCCCCCTAGGAACTTGAATGACTCCACGGTGTTCACAGTAGCGCCATGTGGACCCTGAGTTCTTGTGGATGTCTATACTTCCCTCCACCATCTGGACAGTATTAAGCTAAAGATTGCAGATTGCACACCGAGATGGCCTTCTGGCCCCTGTCATTGGCATGTAGACCTACTAATGTAGAATCATTATCAAACTAAAGGAGCTTTAGAAGATGAACGGAAAAGCCTTCTTGTTCAGTGTTCAAGTCCCTCTTTTCTGTGAATGGATCACCGGTAGAGAAATTAACAGTTTGGCCTTACATTCTGATGGCTGGCTGACACCCTTAGTGTTGTTGCGCAACAGCGCCAAAATGAATTCCCTTCTCTGTGACCCCTTCTGTGCGTTCAGACAGGACCAGCCCAAGGCATCACAACACAACGTGACGTACGATGCAACAGCGAGCATAAAAGCTGATATATTTCACTATCTCCGCAGTTTAGCGGTCATTTTCTGTGCTTGTTCTTCAATTAACAGACGTCCTGTTGCCACCGCATCGTTAAATCCCCCGGGGTAGGTCGCACACCTGAACATATCACTACAACATGACACCCGTTCCGCAACGCCGGGGCACTTCATTCAGACAGACGCCTGTTTCGGCGCTGTTACTACCTTTCGAGGCGTCACAGAGGTGGAACAAACTGACACCTCATTACGCCTTCATTGCATTCAGACAGACATCGGGGCGGAATAAAGGCACAACAGGTACAGAATGAAAAAGCTGTCTGAATAAGGCTATAGATTCAGGCTCTAACTAAAGGAAACAACTATTAATAAGTATCCCACACTGAAAAAAGCGTTGCATACAATAAAAGATGTGAAGACAAAATCAGACAGAAGGTGCTATTCTTTATTGATCTATTGTCACAATAAACTTACTATTAAACTGCTTTGAATTTGCCTGCAAGAACATTATCCCAGTCTTTCTTTAATATGCAGTCTTTCAAACACAATCCAAGCCCCAGGGACAGCTGAAATTGAACCAACCTAATTTACATGAAATGTATTGGTGAATCGTGAGGAAAACCAGAAAGAAAATGCCTGTTTTTATTTGTTCAAAAATTATACCCCCTCCTGTCTGTGAGGGAACTGTTTTTAACACTTGGAGGTCATATAGCATTTTCGGTTCAATCAAAATAGTTGGAAGTCTCTCCTCCATATGAGGATATCTGGACACTGCACGTTTAATGTTAGGAGGTTAAGAGACGCACAGGGGAACACTGATTGCACCTCTCTCCTCATCCGTCCACCTGAAACAATCTTTCATAAATATACACACAGTACATGCATACACTAACACTCCTCACGTACCTAATTAAAACAGCAGCAATATAGTATAGAGGAGAGAACAGGTCCGAAGGGAGACGTCCTGCAAAACATTCAGTTTCATCGGTTGTTGTTTATCATATTCACATCCATTGTTCCCCCAACGCTCCTTCTTCTTGTTGTCTGCACCCAGTTCCCCATCTCCTGTTCGAGATTAACTTTCCAAATCCTTTCTGTCTCTCCCTTTGGCCCTCCCCTCCTCTAATTTACCCTCCAACCCGCTGCTTTTGCCATGTACAATTACAAAGGGGGGTGGTTGTTAATGTCTACTAATAATGTTCAAGCTGAGAAGGTTTGTCAGTAATAATTACTTCCTGCAGAATGAGTTATAGTAGTCGCACGATGTGTATAAATACCTACTGTTGCTCTGCCTAATTTTCAATTTCTAATGCAATGTGATTGTCTCCTGGTGCTAAGTAAATCATTTTGTTTTGTGTGTGAAATTTGCCACAGGTGACAATGAGGAGAGAGGAAAAACATTGTAGATTTAATTTAAACTATTCATTGAATTCTTCATTTGTAATGAATTTAATTTTTTTATTGTTCTTTTAAGTTTGACAGCAATTACTGAATCGTTGAGTCTCATCACAGGTACATAAAAAATACCCTTAAAAACCTGGGAAGGGGGGCGGGGGGGTGTGACGAACATCCCTTCAAAGTGGATCAAATTCCAATCTTAGATTGCCTCCTTGGATAATGTGGAAATATTAGAGAAGCCTTGATCTAAAATGGAGCATGGAAATGAAGTGGCAGAGGGAACCCTGAGGACAGGCAGCAGAAACAGCACTGGGCCGGCCATACATACCTCTGGGATGCTGCGAGCACTGCCTGCCTCTCCTATGTAAATGTCCCATTCCACACATTAGTCATACTGCCTTCACCGAGCACTAAAGTGTGCCTCGCTCATCAAACCCTGCCTGCCTCCATGAAGATCCCTCAAATGTTCACAGATAAACCCCAGAGGCCTTTCTTACCCCTCTACCACCCCCACCTTCAGGACCACAGAGCAGCTGATTGGTTAGATACCCCAGGTAAGTGGTGGGAATTCTAATGGGACACTTGAATGCTGATGTCAGGATTTTTTTTGATGTGGATAAATTGATATATGTGAACAAGCTAGCCCTATAAAAACCCTTGTTTTTTGGCTTTCATATAAATTTACTTTTTTGCATTATACACTTCATAAGTGACAAGTATACGACAACACAGCAGACTGGATCAACTTTTTCCCTTCAGTCACTGATTATCGATCACTGTAACTATTGATGAACCGCAGCAACACGCCAGTCCCATTACCCTCCTATGAGATCTATGAGATCCACCTTATGGCTCTTGGCCCTTCCCTATGCCACACCATCAGTTCCCTCTTCTCCTTGCTCTGGTTCTATTGTTGAATGCTGGGGTCTAGACCAAACTGGCTAATTTATTCCATGATTAATTGGTCTCGGCCTGCATGGCTGATTAAAACCTGTAATCACTTACAGGGGAAAGAAAGAGATGCGGGATTGGGGTAAAGCTGCTAACCAAATTACACATTAGACATTTCACTGTCCGGCTAGATTTACAATCTCTGAGACGATGCTGTCAGTCTTTACTGTTTCATGGGCAGATCTACTGTGATTTATGTAACGTCGTTGGCTATTCAGTATGGGATATTCATTTTGAGACTTCTTCTATAAGCAAATTTGTTTTCTGCAGGGTACTATCTTACTTTACCTGAAAACAATTAGGTTCCCAAAACATTAGTAATGATTTTTGAAGCTGCAGTCATAAATATTTTTCATATTAACAGGTTTCTCAAAGCCACAGAAATTCACCAATTGTCCAGAAATACACCTAAAATGAATGCAGATGTTGTGTCATGTGTTGTGGGTGTTTAGATAGGCAACAATTTGTCAATCTCCAGCTTGAAGTTTGTACATTGACATGATCATCATCAGTTTCTGTGTATGTAACTGTATACTGACAGTGAAAGTGATGCAATAATCACTTAGGATAATAGTTATAATTTTGATTAAATAATTACTATTACAGCTAGCCCCTTTTACACAGCCTGTTTAAGAGGGACCGTTGCACCTTTATTGCTCCTCATCGTTCTGTGTAAACATTACAAAGGTATAAACGGTGGTTCTTTGTTGTTCCTGCCCTGAGGAGACGGCATAGGATTTGTTGAGGCCAGCGGCATAGAGGAAGAAACTGTTCTTGTGGCATGAGGTTTTGCTCCTGATGGACCGCAGCCTCCTGCCAGAGGGAAGAGCCTAAAAAAGTTTGTGTCCAGGGTGGGAGCTGTCGGCTACAATCTTTGCCGCCCGCTTCAGTGTCCTGGAGGAGGAGTACAGGTCCTGGAGGGATGGCAGACTGCAGCCTATCACCTTCTTAGCTGATCGGATGATACGCTGCCGTCTTCCTTTGTCCTCGGCAGAGGCAGCAGGTCACCAGATAGTGATGGAGGAGGTGAGCATTGACTCAATGGTGGAGGTGTAGAAGTGCACCATCGCAGACTTTGACAGGTTGGAAGATTTAAAAAGCTGTTGGTAGCAGAAGAAGAAGAAAAAACATTTAGCCAGAAATGTCTTCAAATCGGGGAGACGGCTTGAGGATCAGGAGCTCCATGTTGCCATGTTATTTCATTGCTCACAAAGCGCTGTTCAACGCGTATAAAATGTCCCTCTAGACGTCCGTTGCTATGTTAACGACATGCCACTTTTACACACAGAATGCCTGCATGCTATTTAAAATCATACGGTGGAGCAGTTCAGTGTGTAACCAAGCAAAGGCGGCGTAGAGAAGGGTCTTGCGGCGCTATTGCACCTTAAAAAAGCTACAGAATCCGAAAGCCTGGTTTGTTTTGCTGATTTTAGGCTCTAAGCGAGTTTGCTCTCTGACCGGCTTGACTTGTGTCGTTGTGTACAGGTGGAAAGATGATAAGTCAGAAGTTGGATATCACAGCGATTAATATGTTAACAGCATGATAGAGGTCTTTATCATTATTGAATCATGCTTTGGTGATAAATATAGCAAGTATTCAAACTCCTCAACAGAATATGATTGGCCTATCTCTCCCAGGGTCACTGACAGCAGTTTGCCTTTTACACGATCCTCTAGCATTTCCTTAATGGCCAGGTTGCTCGTTGTGTTGGGCAGACGAAGGTAAGGTGATTCAGCCTGATTGCTATTCTAATCAGGCTCTATATATGCTGGACTCTTGGCTCCAAACCACCCGACCAAGTTAATGTCGTTAAATAAATAATGAAAGATATGTATTATCTATCACTCCATCCAACATGGGATCATCGATGTATTATGCATTACCTTCTCTAATTTATTCATTAAGACAAAACGAAAGTCTTGTTAGCCTCATTTCTAAGACATGAGCCCAAGCCATGCTACACTCAACACTGATCCAGTCTATTTATACACAGCCACAAAGTAGCACTAGGCTGCTGGCAGCCTGAGCGACAAGTCCATGAGTAATTAACTGAAATGTGTTGCTCAAATAATAATAATAATAATAACAATAATACTAATAATTATTATAATAATAATAATTCATGTATTCAGTGACTCTCTTTTCATTAAAAGCATAATAGTATTTTTTTGCAGGCAGTCAGGCAGTGAGGGATACCTGCCCCATAAAATTAGCATTAGAATTGGTTTAGAAAAGAAGGGATTGAATTCAAGTTTCAAAATGTTTTCCATTGCACATTCACAGTCATGCATTTTTCTCTTTCTTTTTTGTATGTAATTAGTTAGTCAGTGGGTTATCTACTTTATTGCTTAAATGCCCAGAGCATTTAAAGCCAAGCATATACACATAAATATAATTATAAATTGTGTTTTGTCCATCATTTGAGAAACATTATGCATTTCAAAGGTAAAGTACATACGGTTGGTTTGCAGCGTAAAAGTACACTATATTTATGTGACAGCAAGATTTTATATAGAAAAGCGATAGGAATAATATTACAGTAAAAAAAAGCAGTAAAATTTGTTTCCATACTGACCAGCTACAACATTAGAATGTTGTTTACAAAATGATTGATCAGTAATGATAAATAAAGATGAATGAAAAGGGCCACGATAATTACGTATACTTACTTACCACCTTATGCTCATTTTAATTTTGATACTTGGGTACGAATGTATTTTTCTCAGTATTTTTACAGAACTTTTACTTGTAATGGACTGTAGTCTTACTACTTTTAATTCAGCAGAAGATCTATGTGTACTTGTTGGAAGCCCTGGGGATATTTAGTGAGTACATACATGTTTTCCTACCATGTAATATAACATGTATAATGTTTTTACTACTTTTTTCCACATTTTCACATATTTCTTTAACATCTGTTAAACACACACACACACACACACACACTCCTGTTCCCACACTCCAGCACCACTGTGTGCAAATGTCAATAAAATCCATAGCAGGTTAATCTCCGACCAAAGGAAACATGAACACTTTTTCCAAAGCCGCATATGTTTCAGACCCGAGGTCGATTTTCTGTATGTCAGGGGCGATATTAGCATTCGTATTAGCCGCTCTGCCCATGTATGATATTTCTCATTGCCAGCCCTTTAGCACACCAACACAGTTCAGCGATGCTTATCTCATGAGCCATAAATTAGGGGATGAATTCCCTCCGAAACATCGAAGGCGAAAGATGGAGTCATTGTGCCTGTGTGGTGTTTTGACACTGTAATGACACATGTTTTACAATCACCCCCTTCCCCTTTTCATTCTGAGGAGTGGACCTGTCCACTCCTTCTGGAGAGAAATGGGCCTCTCGGACATTACCACCTCCTCTCAGGGGACACATAAATGAGCAAGTGGCAATAGGGGGAGACTAGAGGAAGAAGAGGAAGGTAGAGCTGGAGTGTGTCCACACCGGAGGAGAGAGGGAGTTATATAAGTGTTTCTATGTGTGTGTGTGTAAATATGTTTTGGGGAGTCGAAGGGGTAATGCCGAGGAGGAAAGGAGAGAAAAAGAAAGAGTGTTTGTTTTTAATTGCAACCTGAGCTGCTGCACAAGCACAAAGGTGCATCATTACTTACCTGACAGAGCGCCACAATCACAGGCCTTCCCTAATAAATAGTCGTTACTAAAAACTAGAATATAAATAAAGTGAAGGTCACATCTGAGTGAGGTGTGATCTAGTCCAGAGATAGGTGTCTTACCCATCAACCCCACCTCCCTCTCGTCTTTCCCTCCCTCTCTGCTCCCTTTCTCAAACTCTCTTTCTTGCACGTTCTCTCCTGCGCTCATTACAGAAGAAGCCATGCAGCGCTGGTTAGGAGAACGTATGATGAGCCTTGGGAGATATATCCACTGGGAGGGAAAGAGGTAGAGAGAGACTAAAGGGGAATGGGGAATAGATAAAAAAATGCTGACTTGTCTTCAAAGGAGGCAAAAATAATTGAAATGGGTGTGTGTATGTGTGTGCAGGGGAGGTGGGGTGAGGTGGCGGCGGCGGGGGGAGATTGAGTGGCTCCATGTTCGAGTTGGTCATTAATTGAGCAGGAATGTGAAACACTGTGTGGTCCTCCGCCGACACCCTCGCTGACACACAAGGGGAGATTGATAGAGGAAACGGTGTGATAAAGATATGAAAGGGGGAACGAGAGAGGGAGAGGGAGAGGAAGTGAACAGCGAAAACATAATAAAGTGGAGGGAACATTGTTGGGCCGGCTGAAACATGGAGGAGGGAGAAAGAGAGAGAGTTCAAAGTGTGCCTAGACTGAGTCCTGTCCTCGCCGTGTCCTTCCTCGAGCCCCAAGTCACGCATCGCTCATCTTGTCACATTGAACTCCAGATGCTCCTACCCTGGAGAACGCTCCGGCCGTGGCCATTTTTCTTCATTCTCGCTAACAATTTGGTAATGAAATATTGATTTTTAGTTAGATTCATATTGATGCCATTAGCTTTGCATTGATAAATCACGTTTGGCTGCTTGTCTAGCGTGGCAGAGCAAGAGCCGGGGCGGAGAGATTACAATCAAACCCACTGATGTGTTAATTTGATGGATATTTCCCCTCCACCACCGCACACACACCCCTCCTTCTTTCCCTCTTTCTTTATGTTTCACTGCATTTCATAACATTGTGAGTTTTTTTTTTATTACAAAGCACCCTGTGAGGATATTTATGTCTATGTCCATTTCTCCTGAAATAGCCTTTCAGCCGGCCTGCCTGTGGCAACACTGCACAGTCTTGAAGTCATTTCATCTCTTATAGACAAGACGAGGATATGAGCGACTGTTTCACACCCGTCGAGTCAAATGAGGGAAAACAGGAGAGGGCAGGACTATTTCTACATTTTGACACCAACAGAAAAGCAGCAATAGAGATTCACAGTTTATGAGAGGCCTTTTTGTGTGTGATAACCATAATCTACTGAGGGGAAAGGATATGGATTTTATTCAGTTTTTCTATATTTATTGTCAAAAATATTGGCAATATATGTGAAAGCAGGGAAAGCAGCTCTCAGGGTACGTTTTTTAAGCAGACTCATTTAAATGCCTAAAAATGCAACATCTCTCTTAAGCGTTTCACATGCTAGGTTGGGAGGATATAACATTTGAGAAACATTAGAATCATTTTCCAGATTAGGGCGGTTTTTAAATGAGTCTCCTGCCGCAGCTTCGCCTTCCAACTGCAATATGTGTCTGCACACAGTCATCTTAATGAAAGGAAATGATGGCATTCACTTTAATGACGTGGAGTTCAAGGACTGCTTATTGTTCCAGAGAAAAGCCATCTTTTTCCACGGTGATATGAGTCTTTCTTTTCTTTTTTCTTTTTTCACGGCGCAATTTCATTTTGAGAAACAGACACCGAAGGTTAAATGTGCTATATAGGTTGTCAAAATATGAGAGGGAATTCTGGATGTGAAACAGATATATTGTTCCTTCATGCAGTTATCATTGTTTTGATAATGCTTCATCTCAAATTTTTTAATCTTTCTGGGCGATTATGCAAAACAGAACATAGTCTTAATTATCACAGAGACATGAGCCACTCTGTTTCACTCTAGTTATGAAGGAATCTTAACAGCAGATGATCAACACAACGTCTCCTCTAACATCCAGCGCACATATCTCTGCTGCTTTTTAAAGAAATGAACCGCTGACAATCCAATTTACAGCATGTTTACTGTGTGTGTCATAAAACAGCTCCCCGTTTACATTTGTTCTCTAATTTATAGCTCTGTGTGGAGTGAATCTCCCACATGCTACTTCTCCAAATATTTTGGTCCAAATGAGATTTTGTTTGATAGAATGACAATAACTGGTATTAAAGGGAGGCAGATGATTCCCAGACGTCTGGGGTGCTCTGACATTTACTTGAAACACAATTAAACCCCAGAGTTATGGCTTCTTTAGGGTTGCATGCTTTCCCTTTGATCCTATAGTGCCCCCCGTCTCCTATCATGGATTATAGGGCCAAACGGGCTATTTGAGGAAAGGCCAGTCAGGTCCAAATGGGGCCGGTGGAGGAGCACAGGCTCCACTGGCCTCGGGGACAGCTTCGATATGACTGCAACAAATCCAACAGTTGAACTGGCTGCCCTGCAGGTTGGCTCCAACTCAGTTGATACCCCGCGTCATTCTTTGAAATAATGTTAGAAATAACACAATAAAGCAGCCACAGTGGATGTAATGATGACCAATGAGGAGAGGGCTCTGATTTGGCCTCATCTAAGTGTCGCCCTATGACAGCTGCTGTAATTCGGCCCTTGCCTGATTCCGATCACTCCAAACTTCCATCAAGTCCAAGATGCTGTCTGTGCTCCTCATTGATTTGGCTTATTGTCCCCACCTCTCTGGAGAAATACCCCCAGCTCAGGAGGATTTACTATCGATCCCCACTTCCTGCGGGGTGAAATACCTCCATCCACACACACATTTAGTGTCAAGCTCGCCAACAAGGTGTGCGGCGCAGATATATAGAAAATATCATGACTGAATAGATTGAGTGTGAGAGAAAAGTTTTTCCCTGAGAAGCTACTTGAGGAGAGCTGACCCCTCATTCAACTGAGAGTGAAACACCTCAATTTAGATTCTCTATGTGTTGATCGATTAGTCTTTATGCGGCACTGCCCTTTACTGTAGTGTACTACCAAGCTCTTTATTACTTTAATGTCTTTCCAGTGATGTCATCCTGAGGTCATGCACAGACACGGGGGCTGTCAGTGGCATTTTGATTGGCAGAGACACCATTGTGGCTCAGCCAATGGCGGCCCACAGTGGCAGCCGGTTGTCATGAGAATGGGCAGGCAGGGGAGGGGCTTCGTTAACGCCTCAGCCATGCAATGGAATCAATATCTACCCCCGAGGCATCACTGTGTTCCCTCAGCCAGCCGGCGCAGAGGGGAAGACAGCCATGCTCACACTCACTCCACGGCTCCAAAACTACAGCTCACAGCCGCTAAATGAGTGGGAGAGAGAGGGGGAGAGGAGGGGGGGGGTGAGGTGGAGGGGTCTGAGGAGAGAAGACAGAGCAGTCAAACATTTCAGGGCCCGCCATTCCAGAGTAATGAAGCATAGCAAGAGAATATACCTCTGCAACATTTGATAAAGATGGGCTGACACACCAGTCCAAATAGGTTCCTCTGTACGCCGGCACATGTCTATCCATCACCACTTCACATTACAGACAGGAAGAAAGGAAAGGAAAGGGAGGACAGTGAAGGGGAGGCGTGCAAATACACAGCAAAAGGAGAGTAAAAATTGACTCGGAGAGAAAGAACAGGTGGGGCGTCAAGGGTGGATAGAGAGAGGCAGGGTGAGAGAGAAGGGAGAGAGAGGGAGTCGCCGTATCCTTGGCAGCTGGTGGATCCTATCAAGGCCGATTGGTTGGTGAATGAGGCTCGGGAGGCCCGTGTCCTTGTACCCATAGGTTTGTTTTCCGCTCACTCCCTCACTCCACTCCTGCAGCGAAAGGCAATAAAGAAGCAAATGAGTAAACGTTGCACATTTTACGTCCTCATCATCCCTGCACTCTGTCTCTCCATCTGTTACTCCCTCACCAGCGCAGTAAAAAAGAAGAGACGACTGGAAAGAAGGAAAATAGAGAGAAAGACAGCAGTTAAGGGTGTGTGCCTGCAGTCGCGTGTCGGTGAAAGTTTTAGTCAGGTTAACCTTTGAACCTTTGAATCCATCTCATCGCTCCTCCTTGATCTGTAGCTGATTTGTAATACTAAAAATAATAGGTGTAATAGAACAAGAAGTACTGCTTGTAAAAATGCTTTTGATTATATGATGCGTCCATAAATACACGTGAAAGCCTGACCGGCTTCAGACAACAGAACAATGTGAAACTTTAACACTCCAACTCACCAAGGCTGGCTCTAAGGCTGAGCTTAAAACAAAGGACGACCTCACTGTGGCGCTGGAGGAAAAATCAGCAAAGTCGCAAGTAGAGTTAAATTGTTAGACTGATAATAGTTCAGTCTGGACATAAGTGGTGGACCAACCAACTGTTGTTAGAGGCATTCACATCCTATTGTTTCACAGAGGCCTGTTACTAATACAAATAATAACTCCTTGTTCCCACAGTGGAAACAATCAAGCTGAGCCTAAAGATTAGCTAATTATATATAATAGCTTCCCTTCACTTCCACAGTTGAATGTTTGGGGCTGCTGAAAGTCCCATTTTCAGAGGTAAGCTTACGACCGTGTTTGGTGACATCACAAACAGTCTGGAAGCCAATCCTGGTGCAATATTGAACTTACAAACAAGTGATATGGAATCTTCGGTGCATATAAACTCTATATGAACTTTACAATGAGGAAGAAACACCTGTTGTCCAGCAATTTATTCGTTATACTTATATCTAATACATAAATTCAGTAATAGCTTACATTTCAAAAAATGTTTAAAAAAATTAAATAATTGAACTTTTTTTTTGTCAAAGGACAATCATATATAAATTATTATTGGTTAATTTGTTCAAACATGTCTGGGCGGATCTTAATAATTAGTAATATTCCCGCCCTGATATTATAGGAATGAGCCTTCGTAGAATATTTATGGTGAAATGTTAACCTGCCCAAATAATTATTTATTATTAATAAATAATAATAATTTGCCATAACAGGCCCTTGCAGACATATCATGGTTATTTTATGCAATTGAACAGTAAAAACTTTACTTTTTGCTCTTTTCAGCAAAGTCTGTATTTTTAGAGAAACTGTATTCCTTGGGCAGAAACAGAGAAGAGAGACAAATAGAACAAATAAGCCTTGCCATAACATAACACAACATGGCTGTGCGTCATCCCCAGGAGGTTGTATACGGAGGCCCGCTGCCTGCTGGCCGGCCAGGTACGCTGCTTTGCTCTCAAGTCTCGGGTTGATTAATGAAATCTTAACGGCAGGCCAGACACAAATATTCATCACCTGGCTGCCCCTATTGTAATGCATGTGGAGAAGCCGGAGCGTGACAGAGGAGAGGGGAGACGAGAGCCGGCCCAGAGACAAAACACAACATGGGGCACAGGGATTATTACCAGGCCCACGGAAACAACGCTTTTTGTTCTCCTCAACAAAATGGAGGCATGTGATTTATGGACAGCCAGCATCTGTTTGGAGCAAGGAGAGACACAGATTCATGTCTGCTATTATGGGCTGTCCATGTTACCGGGGTGAGAATTTGAAAGGGGAGGTGGTTCTTGGTTGGGTTGGTAAGGGGGGGGGTGTTTGCAGCCGTTAAGAGCAAGACCTTCTGGGGAAGAACACAGTGTCAGCTCCTTGTCTAACTGTGAATCTGCGACATTGTAGCGTGTGGGTGAGGTGTTGTATTACATTGTATATCACAAGCAGATGTAGGCCTCTGAGCTGCCTGGGGGTGGTTTTTGGAAAGAGTCAAGTGTTTTGTGGGTGGGACTGAGAGCCAGACACATGCACACGAAAAGTTTGAGGTGAAAATGTGTCACCAGGCAGAGCACAAGGGAGGATAAAATCTATTGTATCATCATTTCTCGCAATAAATACGGCTTTGTGCGCAAGACTGATATGATCATTTTGATTTATGACATGCATGCAAGACTTCCAGGAATCCCTCAGAGTGTGTGTGCACGGGGTGATCGGTGTGTACGTGGATGTTAGCGTCTCTGAGAGGAGCAGAGGCACAGGGACAAAGAGACACAGAGAGGGAACGGAATAGCCAAGCAGCGGAAGTGAGACAGAGTGCTGTAGACAGTGAGGGAGATTGTGTGTCGGTGTGTGCAGTGTAGCATTGACTCCTGCATGCTCCCGGTGATAGAGAGTGTCAGGTTAGGCAGGTCTCACACTGTCGATGCTATGGCTGTGGGGAGAGCAGCGGCCTGAAATGTTTTAACACCCATCGCTGATCCCTGTCAACATACACACTAACGCACATGACATCAGACGGCGCCGGCTCATAGGCGCCGTGCATTCGTGCACCTGAGTGTGTGTTTTCATGAGTACATGATCCAGGCATGACGTTCGTGTGCGTGTAACAGTGCAAGCTTCACGTTCTTTTGCACATATCATTTCGTCTCCTCCCTGAAAAAAACTGTTAACATCTCTGAATCACAGCCTTAGAAAACAATTAAACCAGCCCTTTTTTTCTTTTATGGTTCAGTAAGGATGTTTTGGGTTTTTTTCTTTTTTCCTGCAGGCAGCAACAGAGAGAAAAAAGGCCCTCATTGTTCCATTGTTCACATTGTGTCATTCTTTGCCTTGGAACAGCGATTGTTTGCTGCACAGTTAGGAACACAATGGTGTTCACATAAAAATGAGCCACTTAGCTCTAACACTAAATTGCAAATTGCATAGCGCTGCAGAGGAGAGTCAGGCCTTCCAAATTCGCTTATTCACATTTTCCGCTCTTTACCAACCCTATAAAACCAGCCGCTTCTGCTGAGGTGGACAGAAACGGTGACAGCCGTAGTGAACGCTCTGTATCCTGTGTTTTGATAGAGTGAGAAAAGAGATATTCAATTATATGGGGAGAACTGTATTATCATTTGCCATGATCATTTTAAATCAAAGTCAGCGATGTTGCAAATGATATCTAACAAGAAAATATAGGGATTAACTACAAATGTAGACATGCAGCACTTTTCATGACGTGTTTAGGGCAAGTATGAAAGGTTTGACACACATGCCTCCACAAGCACATCCTTCTTGTTTCTGTGAGTCCTCTGCTCACGTTTCAATCCAACACGCTAAGCGTATGTTTGTCCCCGCTTGCATAGCAAGGGTTGGCATGTTGCACCACTGCAGCTTTAAATCTGAACAGTGGTCGTGAGGCGCTCCTGGTGACGAGTGACTGGAAAGTATTGTGTCATCTGTAAAGAAGAAAAAAAGAATGGCGAACAGGAGTGGGTGATTTTTCCAGACGCTGTTAAAAAATAGTTTTGCATGGGTGCCTTTGCTCTCCTGTTAGTAAAACACGTCTCAGAGCCCTCCTGGCTGCCGTGACCAGGAATGAAGTACTCTCTTGGGCCAGACAAAATCAATTCCTCACTCGGGCAAATTTCCTCCTTCCTTGCTTTTTTTTTTCAGTCCAGCTATTTATTTTTAATGCTGGCATAGACTTATGGCTTGTAGAAGGCAGTTATGCCAAACAGTATAAACTACACCTCCTGACAAACATCCAGAAAGCCATTGAACTTTCATTCATTTCTGCTGGTGACAGCCACAACTTTCCAAGGCTTTGTTATGAAGAAGTAGTGTTGTCAATTTCACAGTTCCTCAAATGCAACACACCTTTAAAAAAAAAAAAAAAAAAAACACGCTCACATCTGTCTCTGTCTTCCCAAAGCCTGCATTTATCATTGAGATCAGTTTACTTGAGTGATCCCCTGGATGAATTACCGGAGCTGGTACATGCACAGCATTTACAGCAGATATAGGTTTTTCCTGTGGGAAATCAGAGTCACTGACTCAGTACCCAACATCCCCATTAAATCAAGCATAATCCTACATTTACCACCTCACACTCCATGTTGCTCAGTCATTCCTGATGTACATGTAGTTTGTTTTGTTTTTTTTGTTTTTTTGAGGAACTGATTCATAGTGATTTTTAAATAGAAAATAACCCATGAACTTCTGCTTTCCTCAGCCCTCTCTACACTATAATTACACTATAGGTTGATTCAGTGTCTGGCAGATGATTAGCGAATGATTCAAATGTCTTTTCATCAAGTTGTATGCAAGACATTCCTATTCTAAAAGATCTCAAGTGCCAATTTACAAGCTATAGATTTGAAATATGGACTAACACACTGGCACAAGAGGAAGGCCATTGTATGAAGCACAATCCCCTTTTTGATAACATAAAAATCCCCATTTGAGCGATCATCTCTGTATGTTTGGCCACAGTCGCTTTCACACAGTTTCCAGCTCCTCCTCCTCTCTTTCTGCATCGACCCGGAGTGATTTCCATGAGAATCAACGTGGCGATTAATCACAGTGTTCCTCCACTCCCAGATGTCATTCAGGGCCTTTTAAAGACATCAGCGCTCTGTGATGTTTATGGGAGGAAAGAGATATGAGCTTGGCAGCCCAGCCCAAAGACCCTTGTGCAATCTCCCTCTGGGACATTCATACAGTCAGTCAGCTACTACTGTCCTGGATCATCCCAAACACGGTCAAACTTCCACCTCCAGAGACAGAAGCAATCAAAGCCAGACCTGACCGGCAGCTGCACTCAATTTCTTATTGATCCTGATTATGTGTTCATGTGTATTTGGCACTTTTTTTACAAAAATCGTAGCCTGACCACTGTAAAAACAGTGACTTACTAATGGTATTTAGACAGTTTCAGCAGACAAGTATATTTTATGCTTTTTGATTATAATAAATTTAGCAATTCGACTCATTTCTGGGTGAAAAAACTCTGTATGTAATGAATTTAGAACTGTTTTCAAACACACTTCAAACACTTCAGTCCTCCTCTCTTCCATGCACTCTATCATACCCTTAACTGCAGCTGGTGCTCATAAGCCAGTTATAATCATGTGCCATCTACCGAATATTAGCCCCGAGTCAGCAGAAGGTGTTCTGACACTCACACCTCCTCCTTTATAAATTGCATGTATTTATAGATGAAGTAGGTAAAAACCTAATCATTTGATTCATCAGAAACAAAATGTTGTGTTTTTGGGTGGGAACAAGCTCTCATGCAAGGAAAATGGTCAAATGTGAAAAATTAGCTTGTTGAGATCATGATTTGAACTTGTTGGGGAAAAAGAAATGTGGATTTTAAATGCATAAAATAAAAAAGAAATAAGGAGTAGATATTCAAATTTTCTAATTTTTTGATTGATGCATTATCAGAAGACTCTTTCCTTAATAACAGTAACAAAATGAGGCTATTCTTTAATAGAAATATTTATGTGATCACAGAGTGTTTCACCATTATATATTATCTGATGCTTATAATGGGAGAAAAGTTTCTCTCTTCTCTACAATCTGCTGCTGAGCCTGTTATTTTCTCTTTCGTTAGTAAAGACATGTCAGCCCCCATGTGAAGCACCGGCAGATATGAGGACAACAAAAGCCAAGGGAAGGAAATTCCCCCACATGAACTGAGCTAAAAGGTTAAGAATCCCGAGCTCTAACAGGTCCCTGATAATGAAAGGGAGAGCACAGGCTTCAAGTGACGTCTGAGTGAAGGTGGTGGGTGGAGGAGTTCGCTCAGTTTAAAGACTCTGGTGAAGTCAAAGACGTGTTAATAAACACTTATGTAGAGCTGCAGGGGTGGGGGTGCTTGGGGGTCGTGACGATGGAAGGAAACAAGAAGGGTGAAGTGGTTGGGGAGGACATGACGGCGGGGTATGCTGGATGGGTTGGGGGGTCAGGATCATGGTAGTCAAACCGCTATTTCCTCCTGGGTAGAAGAAAGGAGTTAATGACACCCTAGAGCTTCACACCCCCACCCGCTGCTCCTCCCTCTCCTTTATGGAGGGTGAGCGACACACACAGCCCTCTTTGAGGTGAGGAGGCCAGGGAGACAGCCATGCCGTCCCACCGCCCCGCTAACGGGAGGCTCTAACAAAAAGGAAGGAGGAGGAGGAGGAGGTGCAATAACTGTGATTATTATTACTAAATATAATATAAAACAGTCAGTGCGGGGGCATGGGGAAAGGGATCCACCCATCCGCCCACATGCTCACTATTGAAAACTCTGTTGAAGATGCGAGGACAGGTTTAAAGACAGCGCCTTTTCAATGCCAGTGGAAAAGGGAGGGGTTAATGAGGGGCTTGGTGAAGGAGCTTATGGCAGGATGAGGCAGTGGGGAGAGCAGAGAGGGGAAGCAGGAAGGGATGCCTGGCTGCCATGGTGTCAGCGGAGGAGACGGCAGAAGCAGACCTGGAGACAGAGCTTAGGCAGTGAGCATGTCTTCTCTCCCACAAATGAGGGACAATCAGCAACAAACATGTCACTGTTTTTGAGCTGTAATCGCAGCTTCCATTTGGCCAGGAAGAGTAATTTGTTTTGAAAAGGTGAGATGCATCATTTCCCAAGGTTTTGTCAAAATGGGACGCGGGGGTGTCAGAGGAATCACACGTGATGGAGAGAGTAACAGAGTATCTTCGCCTTGCTGTGCCATTTTGAAAATACCAAAATGTAGTCTGTGTGTCTGTTTTTACCGCCCTCGTGTCTGTGATTCATCAATTCCCCAAAGTTTTGTGGAAAGTGGATCAGTGGTGACAAACCAGCAAATGAACTGACACATAGCTTTGCTCTGATATGAGGATAAAAAGAATGAGTTATGCCGATATCTCCATCTCCCTGTGATGAAATGACAGCAGCAGCATCCCGGCCGCTACAGGAGACGTGTTGACCAGTGGAAAGTCAAGTTGCGACAACAACGGTGCAAGTCAAGGTCACAAGAAACCAGGGGAAAGACAGCAGTTAAATGCTGATGTGCTGTGGCAGCATCCCGTAGGGGCACTAAGTATGGGACGGTCCAGGCTGGAGTCCCAGGACTATAAATCCCTCCTCTCCCTGTCCAAAATTCATTAATGGCCACACAAAGTGGCCAGTGAAATCAGATGGAGGGAGAAATGAGAGTGGAATAGATGGTATTAGGTGGGTGGGGGACACGTTGGGTCCTGGGATAGGGGATAGCTGGTTCCACTCCAGTGTAGTGTGAAATTATAAAGCGTTACCTGCTTTAATTTTCCAAATACAAATTAAATCCTCAGTAAGCTGACTTTAAATCAATAGTTTCATTTAACAGGCCGCGTGATTTAACAAAAATGAAAACTAGCTGGTCTGGTCAATGGAGCCAGGTCATAAATCACAGGGCTTTGGGAGGCAAAAAGCCGATTTGACTTGTATATGGAGCGATCTGTGGCCAGGAGGGAGTGCAGCAGGGAAATGAACTCACGCTTTATTAGGACTCATATTGACCTGCCTCTACTCTACCAGCGCCACCTCGACCCTCCCAGCGTCATGCTGTATACACCCCCTATTATAAACCAAGAGGTGATCAACTGGAAAACATTTATTCCTAAAGTCATTCGAGTGAATTTTCTGCTTTTGCTCCTCAATTCTGGCAACTTTCTGGTGCGAGAAAAAACAAAAAAAAAAGAAGAGATAAAACAATCCAAACTTTTAAAAAATGGGGAAAAGGCAAACTTGAATCAAATCTGGAAACAACAGAAACAACAAATGTATTGTCAAAATGCAAGAAGAAGAAGGAAAAAAAAACACGTCTCACCGGTGAGGTTTTTATTTGTACATCAGTTGTGCATGCCAACATCAAACATTTAATGTCAGCATTCTTCAGAGACACAGACGAAAGGAAGAGAGATGCAAGGCTCGCATTGTCATCACACAATCAAACAGTCATCCGCTTCTCCAAACAGCTTGCAGCTCAGCTCAGCTGGCACCAGACACTCACATTACAATAAACATTCTCTGCTAATGTTGTGCTTACACCGCGCCATGCTTACACAGACACAATGCACACAGACATAAAAAAATAATACTCTGCTTAATAGGTCGGCCTGACAGCTGGAAAATGAAAGTCAGAACAAGCCACACACAAAACAACACACGCGCCGACATGCAGAGATCGATTGATCTCACCGTCAATACTTTGCCAGAGGAATATGGTGGAATAAGGCCATGAACATTATGCTTGATTATGAATGAATAGTTCAGAGCGCCACAATAAATCCATTATCAAGTTGTTATGTCATACTTAAACTGTCCCCCAAAGTGTTCCCATATATCTTGTCAGCGGTTCATTAGCCATTTGGACAGGTAAAGCTTTCTGAGTTCGGCCCACAGCTGACCCCACATTCTGCCTCTGTGTTCCACTTAAAAGTAATGGACATCCCCTGTCCCACATCCATCCATCACACGGCGAGAATCCCTGGCAAAATAGTTTCCAGGGTTAGGAATTACAGTTACAGCAGCTTTCTGACTGTGGATAGATTAGCCAGGCATTAGCAGTGTTTCATTAACCTTGTGTTAAGTGACATCCTCCCATGATTAATGGACATTATTAACAAAAGGGAGATTGTGGTTCCGAAAATGAACCTTTTGTGAAATGTCTGCTGCGCTGGTAATAGGTTTGTTTATTAATCATTCATAGGAGAAGGCTTTCATTTCTGAGGTAGTGATACGTAGAACGGCTATGAGGAGACTGACAGGCGCACTGAGTGAGCGTCTGGCACACGGTTTGCATCTGAAGTGTTCCACTGTTTCATGCAAGCAAATACAGCAGTGTAAAGTAACTAAGTACATTTACTTAAATGCTGTATTTAAGCACAATTTTAAGATCGTGTAAGATAGAATTTATGTTTATGAAGGTTTGTTTTGAAGATTACCTCAGATTTATTGAGAATAATTAAATTAATAGTAACTAAATTTCATATGCTGCATATATGGATATATAGTATACGGTTCCTTAAGTTCAATCTGGGGCTACATAATGTGGTGCACTCTGCCTGGAATATTACTGACGGATACATTGGTGTAATTATATGATGTAAGGTCATTAGGTATAAATATGGATCACATATTTAGTCAGTCTTCAGTTGTCCTACGGTTGAGAAAAACATGGGGTAAACTTTTACTTTAGGTTCATCTCCGTAACAGTTAAGTTTGGAGTTATTGCTGTATTTCCAATTTATGCTACTTTATACCTCACTGAGGAAAATATGGAACTTCCTATTTCATTTGATTTATTTGTCTACTTTCCATTTACTTTTCAGGTTAACATTTTACATTAGAAAAAAAAATACATAAGCAGATAACATGTAAGGCATTATTCTAATTTAAACCAGTTGTTCCCAGCATCTTTATTAGTGATCCCTTCTAATTAACGTAATTAAGTTTTCAGATGAGTTGTCGTCAGCTTCATCTCTGGTTTCATTTAAACACATTTTTGAGGGCCTGAAAGTAAAGAAAAAAATTTTTTTTCACAAAATAATCATTTTTGAGAGAAAAATAAAATAAACATATTTTTTTATTTTAAATGATCTCTTTCATAATTACTACCCCATTAATCATTTTACACCCTCTCAGATTTATGTTTTGAACCTTTAGAAGAGGCCTAACATTTACATGAACCAGTGGACTGCGCTTAACAAATTTTACAACCCCGGTTTCAAAAAATGGTTGAAAGGGGGGGCAATTAAAAACAGAATGCATATGCATCATATGCAAACAAACTGTGTTTACCAACAACGGTTTTACAAACTGTTCCCGAGCCCACGTAGTGATAACTTTCATGCCCCGGACCTAACTTGTTCAAAACATGCTGCCTGAAAATTAAATTCATAAAAAGCATCCATCTTTTTCTATACCCGCTTATCCTTTGTAGGGTCTGCTGGAGCCTATCCCAGCTGACATTGGGCGAGAGGCGGGGTACACTGTGGACAGGTCACCAGTTCATCACATGGCCGACACATATGGAGACAAACCATTCACACTCACTTTCACACCTATGGGTAATTCTAGATTCACCAGTTCACCTGCATTGTATGTTTTTGAACGGTGGGAGGAAGCCGGCGCTCCCACAGGGAACCCACACGGACATGGAGAGAACACATAAAGGCCCCAGAATGTTGTTGCTGGTGCAGAATCACAGTGCCACCGTGAATAAGCATATATTTACACACACAAAATAATAATGAGGTTGATGAGGTAAAACATATATTTTATGTATGTATGTAAAGATTGTCTTTGTACTGTTTTCAACATTATCACATCCTATTTATGTTTAGACGATATTTTAAGCACATATTGTATATTGATATGACTTTATACTTTTACTTTACTAATGTATGGTACTTTTACATTGTTGTATTGGTATATGAATTACTTAGTACTTATTCCACTACTGAACATATGTCCATTAAATAGCTGCAATGATGCAACACAGAAGTGAATCAAATTTGAGCGACTATGACATCTTTGACATTTGCTGTTCAGAAAACCAAATATGATGGAGACATGAGGCGATTCGTGTGACATTTGCATCAAATAAATAGAGAAAAAGAAGAAGAAGAAGAGCAGGCAAAGAAAAGAGCACCACCTATAGAAACTAAGAGAGGCCCCACAGACAACCAATGATTGAGACATTAAACCAAAAAGCAGAGACATCACAGTAATGTACAGACACAAAACACCAAAACACAAACATGAGGATTACCACTTTAACTCTGCCTCCTTTCCTTTATGTCACAGCGAGCTGTCTGTCCATGCCGCTGGCCAGAGAGGGCGAGAGTTCACACCAGAGACGGCCTGTCCATCACCTGTCATCCTGCTGGGTTCTTCTGAGGGTTGCTGTCCTGCACGG
This sequence comes from Chaunax sp. Z400, assembly GCA_037577475.1. Taxonomy (NCBI): domain Eukaryota; kingdom Metazoa; phylum Chordata; class Actinopteri; order Lophiiformes; family Chaunacidae; genus Chaunax; species Chaunax sp. Z400. The sequence goes on along the minus strand of CM075190.1, from coordinate 11,096,674 downwards.
TGAGAGGCGGTGGGTGAGGCTAGAGGTGAGGCCGGGGAGGGAGTGAGGAAAGGATGAGTGAGACGAGGTGAGGGCGTGAGGTGCTGCTGTCCGGGCCTCCTGTCCTGCTGTCTGGAAACTCTCCAGGCCACATGGGAGCTCACGGCGCTGTCTGCGCTGTCGGATGACCTGACAAAGCAGGCTGCCGTCACATCTTCTGTGTGTGTGTGTGTGTGTGTGTGTGTGTGTATGGGAGGTTTATAGTGCAGCTTTGTTTGAGCCTTCACCTGTGTTTGTGTGTGCTTGACTGTGATGAGTGCTTGTCGTGGGCTGTTATCTGCGTTCCTTCTGGGGTGGCATATTGCGCCCTCCTGCAGCTTAGCCTAAAAAATACACAAAGCGGCATAAAATGAAATAAAAAATGCAAGTGTAGCCGTCAGGTCTGACAGGATAAGCAGCTCACTCACCAACTTGCCAGCTGTCAAATCCCCTAGCCAGACAAACATACTCACACACCCTCGCACGCATAATGCAAAGGGGTTAGAGAGCTGCTATAGGGTCTTTGGACAAGTTGATAAAATAGGTATCACCCCTCCTCTTCTCTTCCTCACCGCCTCCTAGTCAGTGTGTGGTGGAGGTTTTGCTCCCCCCCCATCCTCTTCCTCCTCCTCTTCTCTGTCCTACAGCCTGCTGCTGGGCTAGAGGATGACTGACGCTGTCACAACGTCTGGCAGTCAAACAGAGCCCATTCTGACGGGTGGCGGTAAACGCAATGTGACACAGCCAGCAGTATCTGGTTTCTCCTGCACCGACTACATTTCATATGGCTCAGAGGGGCTTAGAGCGGCCACAGGGAGGGCATCTCTCTCTCTCTCTCTCTCTCTCTCTCTCTCTCTCTCTCTCTCTGTGTGTGTGTGTGGCTGTAGGAGGTAATCGAGCAGATGTCAGGAGAGAGTCTGAGAGGTGATGTGTACACTAAGGGACGACTGAAACCTGTCACATTGATTTTCAGTGGTCTCCTAGCATGGCCGTGTGTTTGTGCATGGGTGTGTAGAGTGTGTCTGTGTTCAGAGCGGAGATGTGGAGTGTTTGCGTGGTGACAGATGTAATCACACTGTAGGAGCACACGGTTAAACTCACTCACACCGTTAATATATAACTGCAGGTACAAAGAAAAGAAAAGAAAACACAAAACATGACTAAATAAATGTATGTGATTGTTTAGTCATCCATATCAGCTTGTGCTCATGACACGAGTGCATTTAAAGTGTAATTTAGGCAGTTTGTGAATCATAATCCATTTTGAGAGAGTAAATTTTACGTTTCTGCACATTTTATTTTTGCAATAATGATAATGCGATGATTCCAATTAACCCACTGAAGAAAGGACATTCCAATCATTCATGTCTGGCAAATAGAAATAGTTTAGTACAGATTTCAAACTGCCTCTGCAAGCACCTGTGTGAGGAGAGAATGATTAAAAGAAATCAGCAACACCCATAAAAAGACAATTTTGGTGGGATTAATGAGCATGCTTCATGAGCAGTGTGTTTAAAAAATGATGCATGAACGGATATTTTTCATCCCCCTTTCATTTGTTTCTGGAACCAAATATATGAACCTGCACAATATGTCCTACCTGGTTAGTTAGTGCATTTATTTTCTGTAGGAGACATTTAAAAAGACAGCTCATCAGAACAATCATCATTTTTTGCTGTTGCCTCAGATTTTAACCTGTTCGATGGACAAAAATGAAGCGAGGGCTCTCAGATGGCAGGTCAACATGTAGATACTCAGGCTCATTTTAGTGGAAAAAGCAGCCACGGTAGAGCTTGTTGAGCAACATGACATCCGTTCTCCTACCTACCTCCTTCTTCTCCCTCCTCCTCCTCCTGTATGAATCCTAGAAGCAGAAGATTCCCAACAGAGGAAACACAGACTCTCTCCAGGTTCCAGGTTAAACACAGACACCACAGTCACCACAACGCTCACCACCACCTGCCTCCCGCCATACATAGTGTGCCATCTTTTGGCCGCTTGCAGAACTGCTTCCCCTGTCTCTTTTCCTTTTTTCTTTGCAGGAAAAAGATCATAAAATCAGTGAAATAAAGTGAAATGGTTGTCTGGGGATGGATATGTCCCTTGCAACGTGAAGTGGAACTTGAGGAAATCGACGGATCTCCTGCAGCTTTGCGGAGGACTATTGCTGCAGGGCTCTTTTTTCAAACCCTCACAATTTATGCAGGCTCTCCAGCCGTAAAAAACACACATTTCTGCCTTCTGATGTCTCACATGCTCTCTCCTGATGAGAGGACTGGATGAATGAAAGAGCCGAGCGCTGAAAGTAATTATGGCGCTTAAAAACAATTAGACATAAACATTACAACTTTGTGTAAAATCAGGAGGACTTGCGTGAGCACGTGTGTGTGTGTACACGTGTGTGTGTGTGTGTGTACATATGTGTGTGTGTATGTGTGTGTGTGAATGGCATGCATGCATACACACAGCAAAATACAGAGAGAGAGAGATAGAGATATTCACCTTCGAAGGGTCACTCTCCTCTTCCTGGCTCATTAAAAACAGCCCCATTAGCAGTGTTCCTTCAGAGCCTGACTGCCGACAGATATGTGAGTGTGTGAGCATGTGTGAGCATATGTGTGTGTGTGTGTGTGTGTGTGTGTGTGTGTGTGTGTGTACAGTTGATGGTGAAGACATGCAGCGTTTTGGAGGCCTCTGGGCTGCTGAAGAATACATTAAACAGCAAAGAGCCCCTCTCCTCTTCCTGACTGACTCCTGCTGGGACTACTTAGCATTTCTGGGGTGAAAACTTCTGCAGCAAGGTTGTCAAACACTATATACAAATTACAGCGGAGCTAAATTGCTCCTGTATATAGTTATTTAACTTTTGTGGTGGCTCATGTGTGTTTTTGAGTATGTGTTTGTCTTGGCCTGATGAAGGCTGTATTCCCCCGATACACTACAGGCAGTGTCGCTGGAAGGGAGAGAGCAGATTTGCAAAATTGCAAAAGAGACATTCAAAGATGCAAATCCCACAAGAGTCCCAAACAGCTTCACAATCATTTGCTCATAAAAATTCGAGCAGTTTTAATGTGTTTTTGGGTCACAGATGGTAAGAGACAGTAAAAATATCTCATTTCTTTGTGCTCATTGTTTCATGAACACGTTAGAATTAAGATGAGAAACTTAAAATTTAATTCAATGCTAATCCCAGTCAGTCCACATGCAAGTTTGTCCTTGTTGATGCATAAAGTTAATCGGTGAGGTTTGATTAGCAAACACCTGATCTCAGATGAGCACTGGAAGTCAGAAAGTGTCTGGTCTTCTTCATTTGATCTGGTGCAATAAGACCAAGTGTCTCTGCTTTAGTTTGTACATTATTGCTCTATTTGTGTAAACTAGTGTGTGTTTTAGACCTGCAACTGCAGAAACTTCAGTAGAGGAAGGAAGTTTTTACTCAAGTGTAAGTACAAATACAACAAGGTAAGGATAAGTATAAATGCATGCAAAGATAATGCATTCAAATTTAGGTCATTTAAAAGTATTATCATCATCTTAACATTTACCTTAAGTATCAAAGTAAGTCTGATAACATTCGACTGTTAACCCATGAATGTGTGAGAATCAGCTGTAGTAGCTGAAGATGAAGCTTTTCACTATTTTAGTTTGTAGTAGTTTAGTCCAGTGTTTCCCAAACTATGGGTTGAACCCCTCCAGAGGATCACAAGATAAATCTGAGGGGTTGTGAGGTGATTGATGGGTACAAGTTTTCAATTTTGGGCGGTAATCTTCTATTCTTTTTGGTGAAATATGGGGCCTCTTTGGGCCTGGAATGGTTATTTAAATTAAACTATCTGAGTTTTCTCTCTTTTGGAACTGCTGGCAACTTTTACGTATAAAGTGTCACAAATCTCTTAACAACGTTGTGTTCTGTATCGATGCGCTGCCACCGGTGGGAGATTTCTGTTTTTTTGGTTTTTAACTTTTTACCTTTGGGTTATGTTTGAGAATTATATGGTCCCTTTTGAAGGAATTTTAAAATGTCAGCAGCATATCATTTAATTGAAATTTGGTAAATTTTTTGCCTGCAAGGACATTTGATTATACATAAGATTTAAACCTGAGTGCCGGCTGTAGAGCAGGGTTAGCTTTGGGTAGATAGAGAGTGAGGCAATAAGGAATGAAATGTGTCTGGAGTCCTTAAAACGACAGTAACACCGATGTATCTATGTGTGTGTGTATGTGTGTGTGTGTGGGTGTGTGTGTGTGTGGGTGGGTGGGTGTGTGTGTGGGTGGGTGGGTGTGTGTGTGTGGGTGGGGGGGAATGTCTTGTAAGAGTGATAACATATCGCCCCGCTGCTCACCATCACCCGTCATCCATTAAAGCTGAACCAGGATTCAAATACTCGACCCATCAGAGGTGCCAATAACGAGGAGCGCCATAGAAAATTAGAGGGGAATTTAAGCATGCTGCTTAATGGCATTGGCACCGACACTTTGCCAATACACATTTAGCGGTGTGGTGGTGCTGCTGGCCCGGGGTGCCTGTGGAGACTGACACATCTCTCTTGAGTCTGTCCAGGCGGGAGATTGGCCTGTCTGTCAGCAGACAGGTCGCTGCCATTACCCATGATCACCCCCAGCTCTTCTTACCCTTTTAACCCTCAAACGCTGCACTGAAAGACCCTGTTTTCTTCCTTTGTCCTCAACAGTCCACCCTGTTTTCTGCTTTTACTGCCACCTCTGTCCTCCATCCATGTATTATAACAATGTTGTAGTGCCAAATGGAAAAAAGGTGTTTAAATTCCAGTCAATGGTCTTAATGAGAGAAACAATTAACTTAATCAAAATCAGATAAACCTGCAGAAAAGCGTTAATTAATGTCCTTTAGGCTGTTTTTAAATATACTTATAAAAATTAAATTGCTCTAACACCATTTATAACAGTTTCTTTACAGTAACATTCAAATTAATCTGAAGTGCTAAAAGACTGTCAGTAAGATTAGAAACCTGGTCAGAAACCATACTTTATATGGCAGTGTTTAGTTAGTCATTCAAAAGTTAAATAAATGTTGAAATGTTGACAAAAATGTGCAAATTCCTTCTAATTACTGTAATGAGATTAGATTTATTCAACTGGTCTGATTTGGTTCACATGCAGACTTTTTCACCATTGGCTGAATTGAATCTGTTTCTCATTTAATAAAGTCAAATACACATTAGTGAGTTTGCCCTGATTAAAAATATGCAGACGTTCTCTCAGCTCTTAAAAAAGTTTAGAAAATGGTTCCTCAATTTTTGAATTTGCACCAAGAAAGTAGCTTTTACAGTGCATATATTATAAATCCACAAATTCATTTTTAATGTAATGGTGATCTTTTGCGACATTGTGATGGTTTACTCCCATTACATCCATACTATCCAGTAGTATTTGCCATTAAACTACCATCCTATTCTAAACAGTTTGAGCTATAGGCTGATTTTACACCACCTTCATTACTACATAGGATCTGACCTCTTTGTAGAAACACATTGGGCTCACTGCCCTTGGATAAGGTTGGAAATGGTCACTAATTACCATGGAGTAGGGCAGAGGATGTAATGTGTGTGATACTGATAGAAACACAATGCTCATTCTTCGAGCAGTAATCTCCTCCATGTACAGATCTAAGCCAAGTAATGATAATAAAGTGCCAGAATTTCTTGAAGCCTGTTATCCTCTGTGATTTGGCTTTGCTGGGGGGAAACTATAGCGGCCTGAGATTCAAGCCGCTGAAGGAGAAGAAGAGATGAAGGGTATCGGACAGCATTTGTTTCAACAAGAAGGGCTGAGGGTGATAGAGCAGGCGCTGAGCCAAAGAAGAGATGACCCCCCTTTTTCTTAATCTGCTGCGATGCTCATGTCAATTGGTAAAGAGGGTGTGACCGATAGAATAGATTCTTAACTTAAAGGCTTCATACCACCCCCTCCTCCCCTCCCCCTTTTTAAATTATCCTTCCTTGTTGTCTTCTTGCAAAGGAGCAGAAAAAAGTAAAGCATGAAAAAAGGGGCGACTGAAATATTTCTGCCAAAAGTGTAACGTGAAATTTAAGCTGCAAGAAGCAGCCACCAGCATTAGCTGGTTAAGTATCAGCAGCAGTGAAGAGGTAATGAATGTGGAAGGGGAGACATATGAAATGTCATTAATGTTAATTCTAATCACTTTTTGGCTATTAAGCACAAATTAGTGAAGGAGATGTTAAATGTCATGGTCTGTCCTGGGATTCATAGAAGAGAGGGTGGAGGCCACAGAATAGGTTCTCATTTACATACTTAAGATCCAACTTAATTCTCACAAGGGGTGATGGAAAATGAAGCCGAGCCGTAAACCAATGATGATGACACACAGGCTCGGGAAAAACACAAACGTTTTCTGGCGGCTGATTCTTCATTGTTCGCGCTCAAGGTTATTTTCTTGAGCTTGTCGTCGAACGTCATTCCCTTGAATAATTCCGCTCAGGCTTTTCCTCCCTCTGGCTTTAAGGTTTGTGCTATTTAAGACCAATCATGTCAATGTGGAAAAGAATTAATCCTGCTTAAAAATATATTACATGACTAGAATGTGAGTTAACATCCCCCTGATTCTGTCTCTGGATATAGACTTTAGTTTGGTGGAGCAGGAGATAGTTGAAGTAAATAATCATGCGGGCTAGATATCAAGAGGAGTTCATTGTCAAGTTCACTTCTATACTTACTGGGGCTTGTTTTCATGTAGGTACTCTGTATCTGTCAAGCGCTCCAAATCCCGGAAAAAAATCAAGACAGTGAACAATGCAGCAATTTAACAGCAAGACGAGCTAAAGCCCCACAAAAACCATGTCGTGTAATTCATTGCGATAGATAGATTAACCTCAGTGCACCACAGAGGCCTCTGCATTCTTGTCCACATTGTTCTAATGGCAGCCCACGGTCTTTGGGAATATCCTGTTTTTTGCTTCTCTTTCTTTCTTTCCTTTGTGGCTTCAGTCGACTGTGGGAGAGTAAATAACATTTGATATGCATAAACAGCCCCTTCCTATTCATTACTGTCAGAGCGTTCGAGTGCAGGAGGCGGAGGTCAGCATGTGAAGGTCCTCCTCAGGCAGGAGAAACGCCTGTGGTAGCTGTCACTCCTCTACCACCCCCCCACCACCACAACTCAACCCTCAGCCCTCCCTCCATCACCTCCTCTTCCGCACACCCACCCTCACTCCCCTATTAGCACAGGCTCCAGGTCATAACCTTTCCGTGGCATTTTGCAATTCCACAATCCTTTGATTAGTGCAATATTTACATATTTCACAGTGGAGAGGGCGTTCTTGTGTCGCAGACACTTGAAGTGTTGTAAATGTGTTTGGCCTTTTGCCTGAGAAATGCGGAGGAGTCGGACTCTCTGTTGGTAGCTGTAGTCAAGGCTGATATACGCCATAGTGTGTTTTAAGTATATCTACACCCTCCAACGCCCACACTGCCCCAGCCGCTGCACATGTACATGTGCCATTTGGTCTGTGATGTGGCCCTTGTCCTCCTGAGGAAGGCTGTTTAGCAGCCATTAGAGAGGGATAGTGCTCCCTGGTGGCAAATATAGATCATGCCCTCTGACTCGGACAGTATGCAGCAGAGATACAGAGGAGGCTATCTGCAGGGGATGGTTCATTCAGCTCATTCTTACATGCAGGAGCAGCACAAGAGGTATGGGAAGCATGAATGAAAAGAAGGACGAGCCACACTATATTATCATGCTGCAACAGGGGTAATACATTCACTCTGTGATTCCATTTTTCCTTTTATATCATTTTAATGATTGACAACAACAACATTGTGTATTGCTGGCTACCATTCTGGATCCACACCACAGGATGGCACCAGAGGAAAAATTTATCAAATTCTGCACACAGGTTTTAAACAACTCATTAAGTGTAATGTGGCTGATTTTTAGTCTGCTAGTGATGTACCTTCAGAAATGGCAATGCATGTGGATCGGTCACTTAACCACTTTGGTCAAGACTGAAATATCTTGACAAAAGTCAATATAAGTCAACCCCATCTAATATAAGTCTGATTTGTAATGGGCAGTGGTAAACACATCCATGTACCCCTCATGTTGACTTTGGTAATCCCTTCAGTTTACATCATACGCCATCATTAGGTGTATATTTGTCCATTGCAGTAGAGTCAAGCTTGGTCCACAGCAAGGGGAAATTTGGCTTGCAGATAACAGTCAATAGAAACTGCAAAAAAATTTAAATAATGTGAACAAGTCAGTTTTTATTTCCATAGTGCCTTAAATCATCAAAACTTATCTTATAGAGCTTTCCAAAAGAGACTCTTTATTTTACAGAGACCCAATAATTTTCCAATGAGCAAGCAATTGGCAACAGAGGAAAAAATTGCCTTTAACAGGCAGAAACCTCGGAGCAGACCCGGCTCTAGGTGGGCGACCATCTGCCTTGACCGATTGGATTAAAAGAGGAGGGGGGGGGGAGAGAGAGGAGGAGACACACACAGAGATGTACAGCTACAACAATAACTATAGAAATATCATAAATAGTAGTAGGCCTGTATATAATAACTACTACTATTCAGTTATAATAAGTATAACAGTACAGTAATATGTTAGCTGACTATACTTAATAACCACATCTTAACATTCTCGTTTTAGCATGCTGATGTTTGTATGTACCTTACACCACATAATACAGACTCACAGACCTGCTTTACAACCATTTTAAAGAGTCTCTGACCTGCTTAAAAAAATGATCATGGGTAAGAGTGGAGTGTTTTAGGGACAGGATATGCTTGAATTGCAATAATCCGTACAAAATGTTGTCCAGCCACATCTGTACTCAGGTTTTTAGAGTTGCGAACGGCCACATTCAAAGGCTGGGTGAAAAGCTGTCAAAGAACGTTGGATGAGACACAATAATCTTTCAAAAGGAGATTACAGTGCATGTTTTTGTACAGACTCTCCTTGAGTTATTGTGTTGCACTAATTTGAACAAGATGAGAAGTGATGAAAGCATCTGTGTAAAGAATGAAAGGAGAGAGATGCAGAGTTGATTTGCTGCCTACTTTCTTGCCTCAGTGCTGCATGAATTGGGCTCGATTTGGTTTCGTAAACTTCCAGAACTGTCGGACAGAGCTCTGTCATTTGTAAAAACTGTTCAAACAGCATTTATTTTGATGCCTTTGTTGTTCCGTGGAGGTCGAAATGTTGTTTTAGGTTACCTCACCTTTGTAATGATTAAAATGGACAGACAATACCAGACAACACAAAAGTCAAGTTTTAATGGCCTGTGTTAACTGAAGCCAAGTTGCAACCACACATAGATGAGCAGTAACCATGCTTTTAAAAAGATAAAACCTTACACATTTATAACCTGTGGTTACACCTCTGTCAAAGCAAAGACTTCCAAAGAGAACATCTTTCTTCTGCAACGTAAAGATAACATAAAGATGTTAAATAAAAAAAAGCACATTATACTGTGTTCTCCACCACACCTATCCATCAAGTCTGAGTCACCCTGACATTTGGCGTATTTTCCACCTCAGTCAGTCATTCAGTCAGTCACTCAGCTTCTCGCTGCTGTGTGACAGAAAGAGGAGATGTCAGCGAACAGGTTTTTCAGGGAGCTCAGGGCCGTCACGTCTGCCTTCACAGTGACTGATGAGATTGGGAAGAGTGACGGGCAGCTGCAGTCTTTCCTGAGCCTGCGGGCCCGCCTGGCATTAACGGTACGTGCCATGTTCTCCGAGGGAACCTGTCATTCAGCCGTCGCTCAAACCGACAGACAGATGGTGCACATAGACGCCAAACATGAAAGAGACTGGCAAAGTAGCAACGAATCCCTAGGTGGTCGCACGTAGTTGAAGGGTGAGGGTTTCTCATCACCGTTGCTTGGCAGCTCGGCTTCAACTGCATGGCCACACATAGACATCAAGGTGCCGAAAGGCCTGGACGAATATCAAAGTCCATACCAATCAAACACGTCACATGATATGAAAGAAAACAGCCTGCAGTACGGCTGAGGTCTGATCAGTTTTCACCTCAAATTCATTAATCAGGACCACTTTCACTTTCTTCTGCACATAATGGACATGTGTGTGTGTGTGTGTGTGTGTGTGTATGTTGAGCGAAACCAGAGTCGCAAGGTTTTAGAAAATAAACAGAACTGGAAACAACACAGACAGGCAGTGGTTGGGGGGGGGGTATTTGTTTGTTTTTTAGCAAGTGCATGTGTGGATCAAATAGTTTGCAGTAATTTTGACTGGGATAGAGGATAAGTTGACAAGTAACTTTCAACTCGCCCCATTTCCACTGTGTAGTACCAGCTCGACTCAACTCGACTCTGCTCACCTTTTCTGCGTTTCCATTGGGTAAAAAGTACCTGGTGCTACTTTTTTAGTACCACCTCTGTTGTGGCGAGCAAAGCAGGTACTAAAAGGTCACATGAAACATTACAGACCACTGATTGGTCAATGCCCGGCACACACAGAATATCCTGCACAGCACAAATCAATGGCCGCCACACTCAAACAGCCAAACTACTTTAGCGACCATTACTTTTTTTTTTATTGCAGGGTGCTATATTGAGGAGGTGCAGACGTCTCTCTCTTAAACAGCTGGTGAGAGGATCACGAGAGGTGGACAAGAGGGGTCTGTCGCTGCACCAACACCCTGAGGAGGTACCAAGCCAAGTCAAGTCGAGTAGAGCCGGTACTACACAGTGGAAATGCGGCTTTTGTGTTTATTGAAGTACGATTGCAGATTCAAGTCATGTCAGTTTTATTTATATAGCACCAAATCTCAACAAAAGTTATCTCAAGGCACTTTCCAAGAAGAGCAGGTTTGGACCGTACTCTTAAAATCTACCAACAATCCCCCATGAGCAAACACTTGGCAACAGCGGCCAGAAAAAACTGCCTTTTAACAGGCAGAAACCTTGAGCAGATCTGATTTTCTTGAACATAGCGAGATATTTCTTGCCTTTTGTCGACATTCTCCCTAATTACATAAAAACTACTGAACCGATTTCCACAAGACTTTGTGGAGGGGTGGGATGGTCTTGTTTCTGTCCATACTAAACTTACAAGGACCTTATGGCAACCTAAAATCCCAAGACCAATTTGGAGGTTTTGTATGTATTGGGTACTGTACCTGTGGTCAGGATAGAGAGACCATGACAAGAGTAAGTTATATGAGACACAATAGAACAAATATGCTCGGTTTCTAATCTTGTCAATACTCAGAGACTGTGAACTCCACGCTTCTTTGTAAATTTCACACCGGCAAGAGTGAGTTGAAGGCAAAGAAAAAGAAAATCTGCAAACTGTAACTTTGTGAAGTTTTTTCATCTAAACTTGGACGTGATCAGTCGCCGAGGTAAATTTAACACAAATAAGCAAAAGCAGATGACACGGCGACAACAGGTGCCATTTTGTGTGTCTTTATTGTGGACATGACATTACATCTTTTTGAAATGATGTACAAAAGTGAAACAGAACTGAGAATGGCTCAGACGAGGTAGAGCTTTCACATCGGCTTGCTGGCATGAAAACTACAGTATAAAAACAAAAACAACCCAGACAAATCAAATTAAACAAACGCTCCTGTCTGCCTCTGTCCTCTTATCCTTTTTGAAGTGATAATAAATACAGATATCAACCAAATACATTTGGAATAATAATGTCTTCTAGGGTAAATTAATCATGAAGTTCATAACAAATAGAAAAAAGCAATACGGACACAAATAATACAACTTAAGAGGCATGATAAAACCCAACCAAAGAGAAAAGAACAACACCTGCCAGCCCCTCTGGGAGGTCAGCCATGACTAGCTACTGAACAAATCCTACAATTTAGCAAAGAGAAGGACTAAAGACACACTCTTACATCTTTATGAATAAAAAAAAGCAATGCTGCACCTAGTATTATCAAATTTTCCATGAGGAAACATAGCTAAAAAGCTGTGCCACACACAGCCATCACTGAACAAATCATTTGTCATTAAAATCTGTGGAATTATCTGAACACAAAGCCTCTAAACCAGAGATGACATAGAAGTGTGTTAGCCAACACCATTAAGAAGACATTCTCAAAGAAACCTTAGCTAGACAACAGTTAAAGCAGTGACCTAGTCTAAGTGCACTAGTAATGCCATTTGGTTTCTACTGCTGTATATAAGGGTTTGGTAAGAGTGGATTACACATATACACTTTATATTACATACACTCACTCCTGCCTCATAGTTTTTCTAAGTCACACTTTGGAGTACAAATTCATAACTGAGGAGTTAATCTTAAAGGGAATTCTGTACAACATTGGTATTAGTACTACACTACCTCGAAGGCTAGAATATCTTTTTCAAGTATTTTCACTAACCACACCTTTAATATACACGTCTGTGTATTTATAGGCATATTCAAGCACATCATATTGTATGCATAACTTAACCCACTGGTAAAGCAACAATTTCATCATCATGAAAAAAACAAGTAAGGTCTCAAAATAGATGGGAAGTACAGTATTCTGTACATTCCACAATCCTTAACTGGTTTGAATTTTGATGTCATGAGTACAAAAGTCCCTCCACAAATCCACCGTCTTACTCTTGCTCTTCTTCGAACTACCTTTCCTCTTGTTTTTTCCCACCGTGGCTTTTTCAGTCATAGAGGAGAGCGAACCAAGACCAGGAAACAAAGAAAACATCCCCTCCGAGCAAACAACGGTCTGCGCTTCATACCAGCCAATAAACTTCAAACAGGCTTTCATTGCAAAGGAGGTAGACGAGTATACAAAGCATCTGTAGAGAGGCTGGAGTACACCAAAGTTAGCCAGACTCTGCTACAGTATGGAGAGGGTTGAATGCACATACACACGCATATATGCACACTCTCACACACATCTGTGTTAAGGCTGTGACGGCTCTATAATTCGATAGGCTTCAAAACGTCTCTATCTCGTGTTCGGCCCTGAACTCACCGGAAGCCTGCTCCCTCTCTTCTTCTCTCTGACCTCCTCATTCTCTCCTCCTAGAGATCTTCACGTCACTATTCAAGAAATTAGATTGACAGCATGGGAGTTTGTCTCATTAGTGTGAATTAGGTAACAAAATCTGCATTTCTGATTGCTTTATTTGGGCTTTTTATTTTTTTGTAATATCTGTGTTTTATCTGTTTAACAAGTTTGCCAGTTTTTAAGTTTTTCCATTTTTTGCAGAGTTAGATGAGACGATCAATATCATTCTCATGTCTGATCATACAGTTTGAGGCTACAGCTAGCAGCCGGTTAGCTTAGCTTAGTGTAGCGTAAAGACGACCTTTTTAGAGGCCTGAATAGGTAAAAGTATCAACTATTCGACAAAAAAAAGGGAATGGTTGAAGAAGAAGAATTAAGACTCTCTGCTATCTGGTTAGAGCAGCTTGTGAACCCTCCGATTCGATTGGTTTTTCTGTGCTGCAAACGGGCTTTCTACCAGAGATACTGGATTGGTTTTGGTTTCATTCGCATGTTGAATTGAGGACTCCGACAAGACAAAAAGTCTTTAGCAATCTTGAATTAAGCAGCATCTTTGCTCGCTAACACAACAAATGCTAAATCCTCTTTTGAAAGTACACAAGCTGAGGTTTCCTCTGTGCAATCCACGGCCGTGTTTAGCAACTTCCAGTCATTCCGACTGGTTTGGAGTCGGTCTAATTCAAAGTCAGAGGAGTCGGAAACACTCCCTTGTATGAAGGAGTTATGGAGGAAAAATGTCTCCACTCAGTCCTTTCCTCTTAAATGGACAATAATTGAATGGCCATAAAAATGGTACGCTCGTTTATATTGGCTATTAAAAACGTGCACTCTTTTTAATGAGCACTAGAGCAGACACCTCCATTAGCGCTCTCTCTCTCTCTCTTTTTAAAAAAAATCCTAAATCTCTCTCTCTCTTTGTCTCTCTCTCTCTCTCCTTTTAATCATCAGCTACACAGCCTCAGAGTGGTCACTGCACTAAAATAAAAGTACACTCTGGAGTGGAGGGAAGTGAGTTTAACATACTTGTGCATGCAGACACACACACAAACAGACATATGCATGTCTTCATTTTCATGACTACCCAGAGGAAACAAACTTGCAACATGTCAGTTGATGAATTGCTTCTCTCTCATGTCTGATGATTTGTGTCCTGAGGAATGCAGAAACTCTTACACAATAAAGCTAAAAAGAAAATGAGAAGGGGGGGGCAACTACAGCAACCATGCAATGCCACCGTCCTTGATTAAAAAGCTAGCAGTTGCATTCAAGTTTACTTCATCCACTTCTTTTCAACAAAACTTTTCCTTTCGTGTAAAGCTGCACGAGGCCGCTTCACTTGTTGGTACCTCCAAAATGGCAGCAAGAGGTAAGTCTTTGAATGTTGAGGGCTTCCATATTCAGGAATCCTTTAAGGTGATGTAAACTACACACAATCTGCTGATTTTCTTGCAAACCCTCCGGCTAAAGACGACCAAGAGAAACAAAAATCCATCAGTCTGATGAGTCCAGTCTTCCTGCCAACAATTCCCTCTTCATTTCTTCTGCGTGGGGAAAATGTCTGGCCTGTGTGCACACCTACAATGTAAATGAATGTCTGAGCGCAGATTTTCAGCAGGACCTCTCTTCTCTGGCCCCCACGTTGTGGTTTCAAATAGTCCAGCACAGCTTTAAATTTAGCTTCTCATTTAGAAAAAAAAAAATCCCTAAACTACAAGAACCTTTATCGTCAAAAATTCTTCCAAGGGAATTCAAATATGATCAGCGGAGGAGTTTTTGGGCTTCCCTGACTAGTCTGGTCTCAAGCTCCTGGTCTATCAAACGGTCTGCTGTTGTTGTTGTGTGTGTGTTTGGCATCCAGTGCTCCTCGCTCCTCCTGGCTCAGTAACAAGCTCCTTGTGTCTGGGTACTTTTTGTTGTCAAAAGGCATATTGTGGACACTCTGGACATGCGTCTTTAGGTTCCCTTTCTGAGAGGCTCGGTATGGGCAGAGCTGGCAGCAGAATGGCCTCTCCCCTAAGAAACACACACACACAATACAAAAATTAAGTTGAGAGGTCATGTGGAGGCCAGAGAGGACATCATGCATGGGGTCTGGAGGGGACGAGATGTTTGAGAGACTTTTGAAAACATAGGAGTCGACAAGAGACAATGATGTAAACCATGATAAGACTCGCTGCAGAGGAAGCAGAAAAAGGGGAAAGAAAACAACACAGACAAACAAACCAAGACACATGATGGCATTCAACTGGAAATACAGAAACATTATGCGGGTCAAAAGCAGCATTCACGTTTATTTTTTTTTGCACCTATTTCTACATATAAAGTTAACTTTGCTACTTCATCCTGACCCAGATGTACAAACTCTTCCTTTTTGTTTCCTGCCATCTGGAGAAGAGCACCACACATCCACTGTCTGAACAGTCCTACTTTTCTGTCCATGTATTTCTCTCAATCACACACACCCCCCACACCCCAGACACACACACCCTATACTCTCTCTTCTAATTAGACTGACCTACAATGGCACAGACACCTTGGCGAAATATGAAAAAAATAATAAAAGAATATGCAACACACACCTGAACAAAACAAATGAGATTGCCATTTAATTGCACCTAATTATCATTTTGATAAATGGAAGAGTATCAAAGCAGGAAAACAAATGACTCCCCGTGCCCCTCCCGCACCCTTCTCCCTAAAGAAGAAACAAGGAAATATAGCTGTTATCATACATCATCAGAAACACAACGGAGAGAGAGGGGGGGGAGGGGGGGAGGAAGAGAAAGACAGAGATAAAAACAAGAAAAGGTATAATTAATCACACACAAAACAAAAAAAAAAGAAGGGAAAAAAAAACAGCTGGAGATGGCGAGGGTGAGACGTGAGAGGAAAGCGAGAACCTCCACGACATCGTCCTGCAGGGAAACACCGCTGATGGAACCGGTGCACTACATTATACTAAAGGTTATCGTCACCGTAAAGCAGCGTCAACAATACGTCTAATTGGACCCCTCTGCCGTGCCTGCTCCCATCACTCATCGTGTGCGGTAACTCTGAGTCCATGTGGGTGTGTGAGTGTGTGATTAATTAAGATGGAGGTGTAGCGTGCAGATCCCAGCTCTCTCCGAATGTCAAAGCAAAAGAGATTTGCTCCTCTGTTCCCGCCGCCTCGACGTTCGTCTCCTCGACTAACTTTGAAAACTTTCAACAAACTGTGGGAGAACATATTTGTGATTCCTTCAGTTTGTTACACGTTTTTTGTGAAAACCCTACACTAGTTACCAACTTCATGGATTAAATAGTTGGTGTATGAAATGTCAGAAACGCCTGTTTCCTAAACCATAAGATATTCGATGATGCCATCAAACCAACAAGTCTAATTTTCTATCACGTATCATGTAATTCTCACAATTGAGGAGTTGGAATAGATGAATTGTGTTTTGCAAGATAAGAAATTTAGATTGTTTAAATAAATGCCTATAATAATCAACTCTATTATTTCTCAGCTTTTAGCTCCAGTCTTTGTTAGTATTTATAATTCTAAGAGCTTAATGCTGGGACCTTTTCCCATGGCACTGTCTAATAATTACCTTTTGTTGATGAACTTTGGCTTCTTCTTTTTGGTGCTCTTATCTTTATTTAAGCTACGGTAGTTAATGTATTTTATAAGCCGTTTTGTTTCAATTGTTGAAATTCTCTTGACATCCTGCTTAGGTCATTGGACCAGCAGCTCCTAGTTGTGCCTACTGTAGATCAAGACTAGCATTTAGGGCAGACAGAGCTTTCTCTGTGGCAGCTCCTAAACTTTGGAATAATCTCCCCCTACAGACCCGGTCATTAACGTCTCTATCAATGTTCAAATCTCAATTAAAAACGTATTTTTTCACTAGCTTTACCGGTCTAGAACCTTTTTTTTTAGGCCCAATTCTTATCCTTCCTTTTTGTACAGTATTTATGACTATCCCTGTAGACTCTCATACAATGTTTTTTCGCTCTTATTTTGTCTAATTCTCTTTTTTTTTTCTTCATTTGTTCTTGTGGCCATTATTTGTTTTTATGCCTTACCTGTTTTTATTTGCTTTAATTTGTTTTTTTCTTGTTCTCCTGGTTTTAGCCGTATTTTGTTCAGCACTTTTGGCAGCGCTGTGTTGTATTTTAAATGTGCTTATACAAATAAATTGACTTGACTGACATCAATCAATAAATCAAACGCCCTGAGAAGAGAAGAAAAGTAAATCAGGTGGCTGCGGCTGTTATAGGGTTGTAACAAGCTCATCCAATCATTTCATTCAGACCAAATAAAATGATTGGAATGCCTACCTAGGTCTACCTATGCACCGGCCTACTGGAATACAATCAATTTAGATGTCAGGAGTCATCAGAAAGCTAAGTGGATATCCTGCTAAAGCTATTAGCAAGCTAGTCGCATGAGATAATCTGTGGCTAATATACAAACATCCATCCTTTACAGCTGTGTGTACTACCTATAGCCATATTTGTTGTTTACATTTATTAGGATAATATTAGGTTTTTGGGAGGGGATGTGAATGAGGCATGCGGTAGTTGGATTGTGTTAGTGATGACAATGATGTGCTGCCCTCACAGATCACAAAGAAACTAATGTATATGCTTCTGATTTTATCCAATAGGCTGTTGGGGGAAATTTACAACCATCAAGTTTTTCTTTTTTTCAATCAATAAAAGAACTTAACTGAAATTAAAACACGAATTTCATCAAAATGTAAGTTTTGAAGTAGAGACAACAGTGAAGTTTTTCAATGAGACAACTGTGATATGTGTACTGGATGCACATGCTGACGTCAGGCGTGATCCACCAGCAAATGTGAATGCCAGGTGTTAATACCAGGTGCAGATGGTGCCACATATGACCGTTAACACATTAAAAAAAAAAAACACTCACAAAAGGATGGAGGCATGAGATCCACACAGACACAAATACATGCAGAGGTGACACAATAATAATAATAAGACACATGCAGAAGTGATAAGGGAGCCCAGTGGTTAGCCATCGTGCCACATACTTGTTTGGGAGCTTCAGAAGCGGTGGTGTGAGCGTCAGTACCTCTGTGGAGTCCGTTAAAATCAAACCCAACTGTGGGGGGAGAAGGAGGATTGGGGGGGAGGAAAAGGAAGAGGAGGAGGAAGGGGAGGAGGCCATTCGGTTAAAAGCTCAACCAGATCCACACAAGCATTATGTTTTTTCCCCCACCCGCACAAAGTAGCCACCAGCACCCTTGCTAATAGAGGCGAGCTGGCAGTGATGATGATGGTGATGATGGTGGTGATGATGGTGATGGAACCTGGTGGAGGCAAGTCACTGATTTAATATGACGCATGTTAATAGAGGCCTCGGGGTGGCTGGCCTTTTCTGCTCGTGCACATCCATGCTGAAGACAACCGTCGGGGACAACATTAATTACAACCTCTGCGAGTGTTTACAGACCCTATGCATGGGTGTGTGTGTGTGTGTGTGTTAATGCAGAGTGTGTGTTTACAATACGGCTTGGAGGGAAGTGGAGCGCTGAATCACTTGCCATTTGGCCTCTTGTCACTTGGAATCACTGGCTGTGCCACATATCATTCACACTCTCTATAAAGAAGCTACTTATCTCACTGTCGACTGTGATCACTGCCCGCACAGCTGATGGACATGACAGGACAGGAGAGGTAAGAGACGGAGAAGGGGGGGAGGGGAGAAATGACTGGAGAGGAGAGGAGAGGAGAGGAGAGGATGAGGGAAGTCGAAAAGATGAGAGAAAACAAGAGGAAAGGAAAGAGAAACAGGTGGTAAGATGAGGGGGAAAAGAGAGGACAACAAAGAAGAGGAGTGAAGAAAAAGTCAGAGGGGATGAAAAAAATAGCCAAAATGAAAAAGGACAAGGATATGAGAAGGGGTGAGATTTGAGGAAACGAAGGAGGAAGAAGTGTCGAAAAGATAAAAGGGTGAGATGAGAGGAAACAGGAAGGAAAGGAAAGTTAAAGTAGAAGAGAAAAGGGGGAAAGTACAGTAAAAGGTGTGGTGTGTGCAGTGGATGTCATCAGACGCATGCAAATGGATTCATAATGTTGCTGTGGACAAATGCTGATCTGCCTCATTAGAATGCACAATTCCATCTCTCTAATTGACATGTGATTAATAATGTATACAATTTGTCACAGGTCAGTATCCAGAGCATATCATGTATCACTTTAAAAAATAGAGACAGCTGCCCAGCCCAGGGCGGGGAAGGACTCACAGACCGGTTGTCACAGTCAACTGAACAAAAAGATCAGTTTTGATTTATTTTGTAGAACACAGGGATGTAGCGGAACGTAAAGGGAAGCTGACGATGAAATATGGCTGAGACAGAGTATCCCCATGCATATTTTCTCTATATGTCATGTCAGTGTTTCTGGGTGAATAAATGGCTGTGAGGGAGATGATGTGTGCGCACAGGTGGCGTTGGAATGAGTGACGGTTGAAGGAGTGGCCAGAATACTGGGGACATCTTGTAATGCATGAATAACAAGCAGCTAATAATAAGGCTCTTCTACAGGTTAAAGCAGGATGCTGGGCTTTACGTACAGCATCACCGAGGTTGTTTGACTATGTCTGTCAGACCTTTCCTTTAACAGAAAATTATACTTTTTATGCTGCTCTTGCATCTCGATTAACAAAATGACTGGATATGACTTTGAATCTCAGGTTGAGGGACTTATTATCACATCTTTTTAATGTCATTTTTCAGTTTGGGGTCCTGCAGACATACCTAAAACTGAAATATCACCTTTATACGTCATGACTTCACCTACTTTTAAGAGAAAACTTGACTTCCATGAGTCTCCTATACAGAAAATGGCAATTTATTCTGTTCAAACAAAAATAACATTACTTTTTTTTTTACAAAAGGAATATATATATACAGTATATGTAATATTGTACAATTACATCATGAATATTCTTTATCGTATATCAAACATACAGTATTTCCTTATTTGAAATAATACCAAAGCTTCATATTTTGTCACCTAATTGTAATTTTTAGGCTCAGTTCGTAGTAAAAGGAACCATTACAATTAAATTTGCTTCTATATATTGGGTTTTAATAAGGTTACAGGGGAAAATCGTTACTTTTGCACATATTCTTATCTTTTTTGCACACGCAGCAGTTGAGACCGTGGGACAACAACAATAAGGAATAGGACCCAACAAATAGATACTATTCAGTTTAAAAATGAGGATGAGGTGTTTCCATTATTTTGACAGGCCAGTGGGACGACATGTACTATACAATCTGTGTTGTGTGTTCCGGTGAGTGTGTGTGTGTGTGTGTGTGTGTGTGTGTGTGTGTGTGTGTGTGTGTGTGTGTGTGTGTGTGTGTGTGTGTGTGTGTGTGTGTGTCACTGTGTTATGGCTGTATTTACCTGTATGGGATCTCATATGAGTGCGCAGGTGGCTGGGCTGACTGAAGCCCTTCCCACACTCATGACAGAAATACTGTCCCTGCCGCATGAGAGACCTCAGCATCCCTGGTCACACATGGGAAAGACAAGACACCATTAAACAGAGCAGTAAAGAACACATCTAGAAAACATCACAGGTTCATCTGAGGTTCTTTAGTGCATTGGTCAAACCTGCAGGGGTACAAAATCAAACTCATGGAATATACTGTTTAAGAGATACAGCTGGGTTTAAACGGTGCCAGAACTTATTCAGGTTATTTAGACGAGGCCCAAAAATGACAAGTGCTCTGAACTCAGTATTTAATGCCCACAAAAATCTCCACAATACAAAGTGTAGCATGGCATGCACACTACTTTCTGCAAACAATGACCCAATCCAATATGACACGTTTTAGATGATACAGTTGCTGCTGTGTGACTGTCATAGTTGTCAAAAATCTGGATTTACAGCTTACTATAAATTAAAGTCATTCTATTCTTAAGGCTCATTGAAACTCCCTCTATTTAATTCCCTTCATTTAATGTATTTAATGGCCTCACAGACCCCCGCCGAGCACATCGCTCCCTCCACTTTTGCCGCTTTTTATTTATTTACTAGGTGTATTATCACAACCTCCTAACTCAGCCACTGGGGGGTGCACAAGCAAGTGCACTCCTGGTGCCGGTCCCAAGCCAGGCGGGGAGGGAAAAAACATCCAGCGTAAAACTTCTACTGCATCTAATGTGCAGTAAAAACCATCGACATCTCATACCGGATCAGGGTGAGATGGAGACGCATAATCTGCTGTGGTGATCCCTAACAGGAGAACCCGAAAGAAGAAGATAATCACAACTTCCTTTACCGTTGCTACTTTTGCTGTTGTCAAAACTTGTGACTCTTCACTGCCCTCTTGTGGATGCATGAATGAAACGCATGGAAAGGACATATGAAAGTGTGTGGGCATTGACAGATGCGCTGTTTGAAACAGACATGTTTATATTTGGATATAGAGGGAGTATAAATGAGCCTTTAGACCACAGGTGAGTGTTAAATAACAATTCTTATTCCAAAATTCAAAGCATGACCTTCTTCCTTGAGCCATATTTATCTGAGGAGATTATGTTTGTAAAATTTTATCGCCATTCTTCTGATGAAAGGCTCCATCAAAGGAGAGTTCACAGTTTAAAATACTGTATGTATTTACTTTAAACATCTCACTTATTTAGCTATATGTTCATGTACAAAGGGCAAAGTGTCCTTAAGTAAAATGTGCCTTGAATTCTCAAATGAGATTTCACATATGCCTTTTTCTGAGAGGAGCGGTGGAAAAGGTGGACATCAGCATCAGTTTCTTCCGGGGCAGAAGACATTTTCACAGAGGAGTGTTTGCAGAGATTGAATGAAGACGTAAAGGTCAGCGCTGTGCCGAAAGTGAGTGGGAGTACATAAGCACACGGGCTGGCTGGAGCGGAGGTAGGTAGCGTCAGTAGTGGACTAGTGCAGGCATCATTAGTATGTCTAATGTGTCATTATGAGCGGCTAGCTCCAGGCGCTGGACTGCAGCTGTCACACAGGATCATCTCAGACGCTGACAGCCAGACACACACTGCACATACACACACCGCATAAATTACAGGCAATTAAAACGCCCCGGCTGTGATGTGCCCGCTCTGCGGCCCGTGTGTCACATGTCAGGTGTGTGTGTGTCTGCATGTGTGCGTGTTTCAAGACTGTTTGGTCCAAGGGAGGAAGGTGAGACATAGACTGTGGCGTTACGGTTACACACACATACCCCACACACACACACACACACACTCATTACATGCACAAGTCACTTTTTCATGCCGATGCCTTTAGATGGAAAAAAGGAGAAACTTGTTGAATTCTGAAAAAAAAATCTGAAATATTTGTTCTTGGTCACTTTATTTGTACAAGTGGAGAAAGGTTTAAACCACTGTTTCTAAGTTAACTTTCTTGCCCTGTGAGTATTTATGAAAAGCTCCTTCTTAGTGTTTATATCTGATACCACAAATGAATTTGGTTTAACTGAATGAAATAGAGGTCCAGTGTTTTTGTAACATTTCCCTGAATCATGAACCTGAGAAGAAGTGGTGGAACATTATGACGCTGATGATTTTAAACCCTCTTCAGATTTACTGGACAACACCATCTTGTATTTCTTTGTTTCATTGCTATAATACATATCCTAACATGAACATAACGGTGTGTTTTTTTTTTTACAAACGAACAAACTTGCATTTTTAACTTTTTATTATTATTATTATTTTTAATAGAGCCGTATTTTGGCCCCCATTAGCTTATTGCAGATGTATTGGTACTGATGCATGTATCTTGACTGTATGTCTTATTGACTGATAAGAAAAAAGAAATCGCTACAGAGATGCCACGCTAGGTTTGAGGCAGTTTAGAAAAATAGGCACTATTATAAAGTTTGTCCATCACAGAGCACTGACAAGTTGATTTTTAAACTGTAAAATATCCACCTCAGCAAGTATCTTGGTCACAATAAAAAATAAATAAATGGATATGGATATTGGAATTTGCCTCAAAAATCTATTTAGGTTGGTTTTGGTTTTTAATGCTGCATGGATTTTACTTAAATTTTTTTAAAAAAAAGGCAATTTCTAACAGACAATGAGGATTTCCAAATTACAGTATAATGATTCAGTATAAAGGCCCATTTATGCTCTACGTTATAGACGGAGACGGACAGAGCATTCTGTACGTCTTCTCCGGATGAGACGGACAAAATGGAGCAGGACCACCAGAAATAGATGAGGGAAGTGTAGCTACAATTCAAGCAAGGCACGACACATATGTTCGGAAACAACAAAGAAGAGAAGAGTGAAGTGATAAAGAGTAAACACTCTCCATCCTCACGTCTCGATGTACTTAAAGGCATCACAGACCGCCACCGACCTACTACGACCGTCACCATATCTGTTTTGAACCTTTGAAACGTCACTGCCCCACTGCGGTTGTATCGATGTTGACGTAAAGGACGTACCGAAGTATGTACGGGTCGAAGGATAAGACTGTTTGTTGACAGATGAATCCGTTTTCGTATGTAGAGGGAGCTTAAATGGGCCTTAAGAAACATCCATCTGTCCATTCATGCATCCATCCATTTTCTATATAATAATATTGGAGCCTTTCCCAGGTGACACTGGACGAGAGGTGGGCTACACCCTGGACAAGTCTCCAGTTTATCACAGCGCCACAATACTAAATATTACACCAGAAAATTAATTGTTGAGGACATGAAACGCAACTCTGGCAGTAAATGAAACGCATACTGTGTGTCTAAAAGAGACAATGACGTGGAAAACTGGAGTGACTGTATTAAAGACGTTATATTTGTATAATATGCATTAGTGTTGAATGTCGACCTGTTCGCCATGTTATAATTATGTGGGGGTTTTTTGTGTTCTGGTGTGCATGTGAACAGGATCAGAGCAGCTGGAGCCACAGGAACAGCTGCAAAATGTAAAAGCATTTAAGGATGGGTGGATCTGTTCGATGACAGTGTGACCACAACACACACACACACACACACACACACACACACACACACACACACACACACACACACACACACACACACACAGACTCCTGTGACCTCTCTGGTTGACAGATAACAGGCCTGGGGGTTTGGGGCTACTACCATTATGGCGACACTTGCTGCGCAAACCCCCAGTAGACACATCAACATCCAGCGCTGAGGCTGGTACATACCTGGGCAGTGCCCAATAGTCGTGTGTATGTTTGTGTAGGCCTATGTGTGTGTGTGCGACTGGCAAATGAGGGGGGGATGTTAGAGGGACATGGCAGGACAAGGAGGACATGGAGGCGGAGGAGGTGACAGAGAGTGTCTCTGGCAGCCCAACGGCCGGCCTCCGGATACTCTACCTCTACTCTGGGCTGCCAGCCCTTCTCACTGATGCACTGATGAAAGACAAGACAGAGCTGAATGTAAAACACAAGCAGACATACACTCATACACACATTACAGAGGGAAATGGGAGAAAGACTCAGTTGCTCAAAAAAGGTCACTTTATAGCATGTGACTCAAAGGGCTAAGGCAGATCGTGACGATATGCGCCTGGACGGGTGACAGCGATGTCATGCGTCTTCTCTGGGGCTGTTGTCTTTGACCCCTGGCTCCATACAGCCCCACTTGACCTTAGAGACACAACTGAAAATGGGCAAATAATGCAGATGTTGGGTAATGACCATTCCCAAAGCAGCTGGTGGGGTAATTATTCTGTCTCATCTCTCTCTTTGCCTCTTATTTTCCCTCCCTTTCGGTTTTGCCTACCTCCATTCGCATCTGTGCGAGTCTCTCGTCAGGCAGAGCTGTGACCTAAACAGTTTGTGACAGCTTTCTGGGAGAGTGGAGCTAGAGACTAGGCATGCCTCGCAGACCTGAGAGTAGCAAAGGTTCTCTCACGTCTTTCATGGTAAAAAATAAAAACATGCACACACACACACACACGCACACACACACACACACACACACACACACACACACAGACACACACACTCTTGCATCTAAAAACCCAAGCACATGCACAGACACACTCTGCCCCAGATATAGCCTTTTGTCATATCTCACAAACATGCAAGCATACATGCGTGCGTCCGTTTAATGGATCTCCTCTTCATTATTCAAGACCTTGTCAGAATTGTGCCGCCTGTGTGTCTGTCAGTCACTTTCTGCCAGATGGCAAGTTAGTGTGAGAGAGTCAGTGTGTGTTAGACAGGGTAAATATGTTCACCTGATTGAATATGGTTCAGACTACGTTAAGAGTGGATCTGTGTGACTGCGGCTGTCTTCTCCTGGTTCATCTAGTCCTAAGGCTCAGTCACCTGAAAACATTTCTCTTCAACTCCTGACATTTGGTATTTTCTCCAAAGATCCTCGGGGCATTTCTGTATCTGAGCTAATGAAGGATTTCACAAGCCTCTTCCAAAAGACTTTAACTAACGAAAAACAAGATAACACGTCAACCAGCAAAATATGGATCAAGAATTGTTCCCTACCAGTTGGATCCAGCAGTGCGTTGGTGGCACCCCAGCGGTGGTAGAGGGCGGCCAGTTCATGGGGGCTGTAGTTTTTGAGGAAGCCGAGGGTGTCCATTGGAATCTCCGGAGTCTCTGCGATATGCTCCTGCTTTACATCTTCACGAGACTCAGACGGCAAAGAGGAAGAAGAGGGGGAGGAATTCAGCAGAGTGCCTCTGTGCGCCTGAGAGGCTCTGTAGTTGTGTCCAGCTGTTGAGCTGTGGGTGATGGTGCTGGGCCTTATAGAGTTAGCCCGGCCCTGGCTGTGGGTGTTGGGAAGCGGCTGATGAGGGGAACCCCTAGCTCTGCTATGTTCTGCTAGGCCATGTTTGCTGGACAGCATGAAGCCAAGACCCTCTTGAGGCATCAAGTAGCGGTCAGCGACCCGGGATGCTGGGGCAGGGTTGGAGCTTGGGACTGAGGAATGTGAGAGGGCACCTTTGCTCTTCTCCAAGGAATTGGAGGACGACAAAGAGCCTCCCCGAGGGTAGATATCCACTTTGGGTCTGGAGCGAGACTGATGACTCTGGTCCTCATGTCTGACGATGCTGCTGTTGCTGCTGCTCGGCCGGACGGGGACTCTTCCACCTTGGGAACTTGAAGTGGATGAGGAGCCCCTGGAGAATGAGGAGGAGGGAGTAGAGGAGGAGGATGATGGTACGGCTGCATGACTAGCTGGCTTGCTCTTCTTTAGAACCTCGCTGGAGTGGGTCGGGGGCCGTGTACGTTGAGAACGCATAAGTGGAGGCAGCGGCGGGCATTCTTTTCCCTCCAGGATTGGTGGGGGACCAGTGCGTCTCCTGGAAGATAATAAGTTGTCTCTGGAGCTCTTGGAGCTTTTTTTCAGGGCCCATTTAGGAGCTAGATTGGAGGTACTGCTGTTGATGCGGTGAGCCACAGCCTGGTGCATCCAGAGCACCTCAGGGTAGCGGGTCGAGTGGGAGCAGAAGGAGCACTTGTGACTAGGGAGGCTTTTCTTGTCCAGGTTTAGGGAGGCTACGCCTCTGGAGCCCTCAGCCCTCACACACAGATCCACAGGGGCCATGCTAGGATCAAATGGGGAGGATCGAGAGAGGTAAGCAGGAGGGGACACAGAGTTGTTCAACCCCTGAAGAAGAGTTTTCTTCAGCTTGGGAAAGCCACTGGGGGTGCCTCTGTCCAAGCTCGAGTTGGGGCTGGGAATGGGGTTTGGTCTATCTGCAGGGCCAGCTGGATGTTGGACACGAACATGAGTCGAATAGGACTTCAAGTCTGTGGTGACAAAGTCACAAAGCCTGCAGATGTAAGGTTTCTCATCTGTAGAGAAAAGAAATGACAACACAAAGGTCAATGACAGCAAAGAAATCATCCAGATTACTATCAGAATATCCAAGCTTATTACATCTGTGCCACATTCATATTGTCCATCCAGATGTAGTTTTAGAGAAAGGCCATCAGGCTGCAGTATTGGCCCGGATTCTTTTCGTTTCATTTCCTGAACAAGAACTTCTTCTATTAGAATAATAATAAATAAAAAAACTGAATAAAAATATGTTAATAATGAATCATGAAATCATATCATAACATTGTCATGTGTCCAACTACTTGATATTTATTTATAGAATCAAAGTAGCTCTGTAATAGATATCAGTTCTATGAAGATTATGGTGCTCAGGTGTTAAAATATTGTCGAGGCAGGTGTTGATTAATCTCTATGATGAATGTTGGGATGTGTTAAGGACCATTTGGTGTGAATCAATCACACCATAATATCAAAAATGACCATGTAGTTGAAAGAACACCTTTTTACAGCATTGGAAAATGTAAATTAACAAACAGAATATTATAAAGCTTCCTAAAGTTGGTTTATTTCTTTAAAGGCTCTTTCATTGTATTTTAAATGTGTTTACTGTATTAAGACATGAATGCTGGTTCCTGAGGGTGCAGTTCTATGTATTCCCCACAAGATGGCGTTTGTGACCTGCCTTTTTTTTTTTTAAGTGACTCCATTGTCTGGAAAACTTTATAGGTCAGCGTTGAATGAAATCAGCAAAGAATCAAAATAAAATATGAATAAAAATAAAAACTGCTGTAGTAGAAGTCGCTGTATTCACGGGGTTATTAAATGTAAAGGAATCTAAATGATGAGTCATAGAGCATTATATCATCTCACACTTCCATACAAACGTTTCAGTTTCCTATTATGCAGCATCTTCAAATATGTAAGTAGCATATTATGGTGCTCTCCACTACCCCTCCTTTTTTTCACAGTAGCACCAGTAACTTGCCATCTGTTTTTCATTTGGCCTCCTGTTGCCAACACTTGCCAACAAACACAGTTCAGACTCTGCCAAGGTGAAGCTTCCGGGCTCTGTCCTATTTATCGGTATTTTATTTATCAATTAATGACCAGTCAGAGGCATATGAATTAAAATAAGAATGCAAAATAATCTTATTGCCCTTACAGCGTATCACTTCTTGCACACAAACATAAAGGTACACACTACCTAAACAAACCCTGCCCAGACGGAGTGAAAGAGTTAGGCAGTAACAAACAGTATGCCATAGTGCTGATGGTCCGTCGCTGAAGTAACTCTGAAGTGCGTAATCATGCACTGTGTATCCTTGCCACAAACACAACAACTTTTCACTGAAACCTGTGAAGGTAATTCCAATTTCACAGTTGCATAGAGCTCTTCAAAACAGGGTACAGCATCAATTCTCACCAGGAGTGAAACTACATTGGGAAAAGAAAGGGAGATGTACAAAGTTCAAAACAATAACAGCAATTCTGAGAATGTTTTTATCTGATACCGTGCTGGCACAAAAAAAAAAACTATAAGGAAAACCTCTTACTATAAAAAAAAAAAATATTCTACATATATATGCCTATCGTGTGGGTTTGATCATGTCCTGTATCACTTTTCATGTGCATCCCCAAAAAGTAGCTAAATGGCTGTAAGGGATGTCAGAGCGTTTGCGTTTTAGAGTGTCCGCTGAGTGTCTTTCCCCCCCATCGCCTGCATCCCTCTCCATCAGGAGGTGACTCTATAAATATCCCTCAGACATCAGGCAGCCTCTCCTGCTCAGTGGTGAAAAGCGTGGATTAGAGACAGTGTCATAGGAGGTAACCTTTGAAATTCGGAAAGAGTCAGAGGGGACAGGGAGAAAAAGTATGGAGGGAAAAAAAGATGGATGCGTGGACTGAAGCCTTCCTGTCTTGAATTTTCTTTTGAAAAAACACTGAATTGGTTTCATTTTTAATGTGTCACATTTTACAATGTCTCCTCATGTTACAGGTTTTCTACGGCATCTGATGATGTAACATTTGCATACAAAGTACGCATAACTAAAAAGATCTTGTATCCCAAAGGCAATTCTTGAAAGCAGACACCACGATACATATGGCTTTGGAGAGAGTGAATACTTTAGTGAATACTTTAAGTTAGCCACTTCTTTAACTGCTAGACTACATAACTATTATGTTTCACAACTAATAATTACTTGCTATTCAGCAAACCTCAGTGAAGAGCGAAAGGAAACATGAAGACATATTTCAGTGGCAAAGACACAAAAAGGAGTGCAAAGAGCATTTTTTACACACAGATAAAGGGGGTGAGGGGAGTTTCCTGAGACAGGAAGACCTGAAATAGCACACAGCTCGATCAGGCCTGAAGAAATGTTACTGCTATTTTTGAATGTCTGCACTAACAGGGAGTAGAGGAAGCAATCACTACAATTCTTAGCTATCTGCTATCCCAGCCTGTACAAACAGTGTTTTCAGCGAGCTCAAAACTTAAAAGACAAAGGCCAGAGAGCTTTTAACACTGCATTAACAGGAATCCTTCCTTTATCACATTTCAGCCATGATTATGGGTGTTTTGCCCTTGCATGGGGAGGGTTTTTTTCCCCTCTCTCTCTGCAGTGTTTATAGGTTGTGGAGGTGAAAAAAATGATAGGTATTCCAAAAATGCCCTCCTCTACTGACATACTGCGGAAAGAAACAAAAGTTTCACTTGACCATTAGCTTTATTGCTCTGTAATACAGAATAATTGTAGTTGTAAACAGATGTTGCAATAGCAGTTAAAGTTTATTGACCATAGATGATAGCATTTTTGTGCGACACTCTATAAAAGCTGGGGTCAGATGCTGTTGTGACACTGTGCCACATGGTGGCTCCAGCTCCTTCCCTACAGAGACTGCTGAGCTTATGAGCTGCAGCTACACAAAGCACATTTCATCAACAGATGTTTACTACAGAGTGACAGAGTCAGAGGCCTCGAGTGGGAGGCTCGAAAAAGGAATACAGCCATATCTGCCACTAAATCTTTCAGAGCCTTTTTTTTTATTGGTGAACTCACGTATAAAGTATTCATTTACTTGTATAGCCATTATATAGCCTTGTGGTTTTATTCTAAAAAGTTGAGTCAGTATCTTAAAAAGGCAAATAGAACACTGACTTGGTAATAGTCATCATAAGGAATGACTGAAACAGCAATAAAAGAATCATCAGCACTATGGCATCCATATTTTGTTATCGTCTCAATTTATACAGGACTGAAAGATTGAAACAGTAAACAAAGCTGCAATTCCATTGTGATTAATATTTATCATCATTAAAACAGAAGGAAATTTCTCTAGATCCCTTTGATTTTTTCTTGGATTTTAGATGATGATTTAAAATTAAAGTACAAGAAGACTTTTTGACTAACCTCCAAGTCCAGAGTTTGCAGTACCCATCTCTGACGCCTGATCTCCAAGGGTAGAAGCTGGTGGAGAGTCTCCATACCCTGGGGTGTTAGGCCGGCTAGGGGAGCCTGACTCTGGATCACTGGTGGAGCCCCATCGGTCATCTCTTCCAGTCCTTTCCTTGTCTTCCACAGATGCCCTATTTCCATCCTTTCTATGGACCCGCTGGTGGACTATCATCTGGTGACGACTTCGAAAGACCTTTCCGCACTCAAAGCACTCACTTGACTTGGAGGAAGACTGCGACTGAGATGACCGACGTCTGTCCTGTCGAGACGAAGGCCGGTACTCAGAGTCGCTGAGGCTCTCTGGTGTCCGATCCCCTGAGGAAGCCTGGTTTCCCAATCCAGAGCTGCTGCGTCGACCTGAGCTGCGTTTTTCTTGACCTTGCAGGACATAACGGCTGCTCTCCTTCTCAAAAACCACAGTGGCTCCGACAAGGGCCTCCTCTCCCATACGAACTCCCCCATAGGTGGCTTTGTAACTCAGCTCCACTGGCTCCACAACCCTTCCTTTAGTAGCTAATTGCCAGGCCTGGTAGCTGCAAACTGGATCTAGCTCTGGGATTCTCTGGCCTAGAATCTTCTTCTCATCCTCCTCTTCTTCATCCTGGGTCTTTTCCTCAACAGGCTGGAGCTGTAAGTAGTCGATGTAACGTCTCTTAGCAGCTGGTGAATCCTCATCATCACTGATTCTGCACTGGCTTTGGGATTTCCTGCCATAGCTGAGACTGTGGACTTTTTCATGGGCCCTCAAGCTCTCTCTAGTGTGAAAAAGGTTCCCACATTTGGAACACGTTTGATAGATCGATGTAACAGAGTTATTGACATTATCAGGATCCTGGGCTACATCATTGATGGTGGCTGGATGCTCAGCTGAATCTACTTTCGACCGTGACCTGGATTTGGTGTTGTGTGTTTTCATGTGTGATTTGAGAAACCAAGCTTCGCGGAACCGTCGTCCACAAATACGGCAGCAGTGGTCCAGGATCCCTGCATGTTTCTTCATATGCGACTTCAGAAACCAGGCTTGGGTAAAGACCTGCCCACAGGTCTCACAGGGGAAGGTCCCATCACTCTGGGGTTGGAGGACATCAGGTTCAGCCACGACCTCTTCTTTAACAGTGGTCTCCTCCTCTGCATCTGCCGTTATGTGGACCTTTTCAATATGGCTGAGGAGCTGGTCCTCTCGCAGGGCCTCGTAGCCACACAGACGACAACAGTATGGCCTCTGGTCTGTGAAAGATTTCTCTCTCTTCATGCTCCTCCCAGGCCCTTTCCTCCTACTCTCGTCACCAACATCCCCATTGATTACCCGGTTACAGGCTGAGCTGCTCTTAGTTGGACTCGTACCTCCATCAAGACCCTCTGAAACACTCAACTCCTCCTCAGCCCCTCCCTCTTCATCCTCATTGGAGTGGTGGCTAGAGAGCGTGCCCATTTTGTGGCTGCGAATATGAACTTTGAGATTGCCTTTCTGAGAAGCCCTGTGGTCACAGTAGGGGCATTTGTATGGGCGAGCTCCTGTGTGGCGTCTCATGTGCTGCGACAAAGAGCTGAGGAATGGGAAGCTGCGTCCACAGATGTTGCAGTCATAAGCCCCGGGGATTTTGTCATCCTCACCCTCAACCTCATTTCCAGTTTTGACCTTGTCTCCAACCAGCATTTCCTTTTGACCTCCCGCCTGGGTCTCCATCATCTCCACACTGTCTCTAGGATTCATTGTACAAACTAAACTACCCTGTCTATCTGGCCTTTCCCAAGCTCTATATAACTTGAAACTCCTGCTATCTGCAGTTGCACATCTAGCGTTGACTAGTGTGGCTTTGTCGGTCAGTTAAAATGCCTTCAATCATCCAGAGATCAAGCTGCTTACACAGCAGTTCATTTAGCACTCTCCAGTTACTGGATGCAGTACCATCTATCCATCTTCATCCAACACTGTCACCGCCTCACTGCGTGTCAGCGGAGGGTTTTTTTCATCAGGGTAGCTAATTCCACCACACTTCCTTGTTTCATTTTATTGGCTTCTCTTCATTCTCTTCAGTTTTTAAGCACATTAGCAGCATTCAGGTTCCTCTCTGGCCTCCATGTGCTGAATAGCATTCACCTGAGACTGAGAGAGAAAGAGAGTCTGGGGAAGACAAAGTAGGGGAGGGAGAAAAGAGACAAAGAGCACGTAAGTACAGCAAAAGTATTACACAGTCACTTTCAATTTTCAGACATATTCAGTTGCAATTTTCATACAAAGCTAGGCAAGATAGTTAGTGGACATATCATAAGATAGATCTGCATAATGCTGGAGCCGTAGCTATGAATAAAAAACAAGGTAAAGTAAGAAGAAACCAAACAAAACCCATGACTTTAGAAATACGTATATTTGTGTTGTTTGGGCAAGACCGCAAACACTAAAACAAAAGTTACTAATGATTAAAAGTGTGAATTTAAAAAGTGAAACTGAAATTGATCATTATGTTAAATCAAATATAACATCAATAGCTATATTTAAACTCTCCTTTTTATTGACAGCTTGTTTACGCATTCTTAAATCGCAAATCCTTTTCAAGTAATATGAGTTACCGGAGTAGGAGGTTTATTATCATAAATAAAGTTCATTATGTATCTGTGGCACCACCATGTTTGCACGTGTGTGTGTGTGTGTAAGTGTGTATGTGTGTTGACCATGTGCATGAGGCGTGTAGGGCTGTGGGGCTCTGATGCCACACTGGCTGAGTCGACACTTTACACAATTAGGATGGGATGTAGTGGTGGGGGCTGTGTTCGCATCAGCAAGATCAGCAATGCCATCATATTCCCTCCCGAAACTGGCCTCACGCACCCGCCTCAACTGACACTGTCACATGACAGGGATCTTAAGTACACAACAGGAAGTGGCTCTTCAGACAGTTTGCTTTGCTGTGTCTCACACTGGAGTTGAATGGGGTCAGGAAGAGAGTCAAACAGAGAGAGAAAAAGAGAAGGATGATAAGAAGAGAAAGACAAAGACTTTCACACAGTGCTGACTAAGTTCATGCTTCATGTATTTCCTTCAACCAGTGGAATACTTTCATAATTTACGTGTTTTCATTTGTTCCGTTTGCTTCACCACAGATGTTTGGAAACCTTAAAATTCTGCTATAAATTATATGCATACATTAAATTGTATTATATCATAAATATGTCAAACGTGTTTTGAACCATTTATTTATTAGGACCTGGTGAAATTTCTTGGTGCGAGGTCCAATTCTTCTCACAAGAATGAGCCATGGTTAATCACACCTTTATTATTTTCTCCCTTTGAGCTCGTTGATAACATCATTCGACAAGAACCCTTTCTGTTGTTAGTGTTATTGACCAAACTGACACCATTTTACTACAGTACTACTAGAAATGTTCTGTAATTTGAGCAGAAGCAATAGCCTGAAAAGCATAGACTACAATGAAATGTGACTGACAGCATTATTACAGGCTATTATATGCAGTCCCAGGGCCCATGAGCTGAGTTACTGTCAGGCTTTAATTATAAGTGGATAATTGATCGTAATCATAAGAGCATAACGTGGTTGGAGGAGGGAAGTTATAACAAGAACAATCATATGTCTTAAACTCTAGTGCTGAAAATGACTACCTTGTACCAGAGCCACCGATCTTATTATATTTATGCTTTTGAAATCAATGCGACCTCACCGTGCTTCATTCTGTAGTGCTTAGTGAGCAAATGCTTCTAGCTTTTTAGCACTGCAGCCAAACGTGGATTAACTGTTTTAATGTGAACTGTTTCACAAATTTGAGAAGGTTTTATAACATTTCTTCTAAATCAACGACCCACAAAACACTGAGAATTTTAAAAGCAGTCTCTTGATAAAGCATAATGTGGGTCGTGTTTAAATTGTGTCCCTGCTTACTTTTCAGTGTGGATATGTTTTATATTCTATATTAAATATTATGTAATGCATATACTACGTTCATTCATTGCACACACACACATATATATATATATATAAATATATATGTATATATATATATATATATTTATATATATATATATAAATATATATAGTGTGTGTATATATATATATATATATATATATATATATATATATATATGATTTCCCCAGAGGATAAATCCTGCCGACTTTGTCAACTTTGGAGTCAATATTACATCACAGTTTTTACTTCTGTGAAATATACCAACATCTGATTGGTGGATTGGCACAAATTGTGACTCAGAGACTCTGATGAAAGAGTTCTTTCACAAATGAAAGAATAATGATACAGGAACATAGTCATAAACTTGACGCACCGCCTAAAGATGGAACAACGAAGCTTGAGGGAATTTACATGTAACACATAACATGACAGACAACCAGGTGATGATGGACATTAAGCAGCAAAATAAAGAAAACAAATCTGTCAAACCCTATCAATACCATCCCCTCCATCTGTTCCATCTGCTCTCTGTCTCCGAATCTAATGTTACTCATTAATACTTAGGAGTTTCTTCCAGTTCTGGTGATAAAAACAAAGGACAATAATCTTATTTCCTATGAAACGGCCCTGATAATTGGGGTTCAGGGGGGATGAAGGGGGGAGGGGGGGTGAGAATATTCAACAGTAAGCCTGTCAGCAACCAGACAGTCACATGTGCAAATTGAAATGTAATGAGATTAGCCCCCAGAAAGGAAACAATGCAGGCTCCTCACCATACAGGCAAAGTGGGGAGGAAAAAAAAATACAAATTGGCTTAAGGAGAGAGAAACTGTCCAGGAGGGATGGACAAGATTATCATAGGAATCATCAAAGTACAAAAGAGGCTGCAAAGTTCTGTTACAGGCCAACATGAAACAATGAAAGGATAAGATCCTAGAGCGAGCAAACACAGTCCACTTTGTAGATCCGGACTGTAATTGCCATTGTTCAGCTAATTAACCTCTCTCTGTCACAAACACACACACACACACACATAAGGAATATTATGACAGTGGGTTGTATTTTGCTTAAACCGGAGCAGAAGTCTGTGTTTTATGCTCTGTGCTAGATTCTGAAGTCGTCATTATTTCCTTGTAAGACAACGATCACCTTGAAAGACCAACCCAGTTAAGAAGTCTAACCCTAGCTGAGAGTCTATTATTAGACATGCCATTATTGGACACTTTAGCTTCCTTCCCATGGTCCACTGAGAGTGAGTGGAGGCCTACACACTCAGCTGATAATGACTACTATGTCAAACAAAAACAAACGTCCTTCTTTCCTCCTTCCTTGCATGCTCCACCTTCTGCTTTCTCAATGCCGAACCACGGTGGCAGAGGTCCAGCAAGAGGAGGAAATCCACTCTTATTTTCCCATCCACTCGCAACCTTTTCAGAACAGGCAGGCTATTTCAGTTGCAGAGACCCCTGAGGTTCACATCTGGAGTGAATCTTGGAAAAGAAGTGTCAAACTGTGCAAACAGTGCAGCGGAGAACCTGCTTACAGCTGTTTGTATTTGTTTTTACACATTAGTGCTTTCGCAAAGCCAGACATCTAACCTAAAAACTAATATCACGCAACACGCAGACACTTACCAAACGGTGTAATTACTAGACTTGTTCCATAGAAACCTTAGATTTTAAAACTTCTTATTTAGATTTTACTGACTCTCTTAGTGAAGCTGAACTCCTGTTAACAGGATTTCAAAACCTCTGTACTAATAGATCTGAGTTTTTCCGTGTCAGTAATCGTCTCAGCTGCTCCCTCCTCAGGCCACAAACTTGGCATGCAGACCACACGTCAATACTTGAATAATATTTTTTTTTTTTTTAAAACACAAAAAAAAGAATAACTTCTGCCATTTAGAGAGTTTTGCATTGGAACAAAGAGTTTGCAGTAATACAAGGACTTCACAGATGGTGCTAAGCCTCGGTGCTCTGCTCCTCTGTGAAAGAAAACTCTGTCTCCCAGCCAGGAGGCACCTTCATCATAGCAATCATCTCAGAGGCAGCCATGACACAAATCTCCTGCACCCAAGGGTGTGAAGATTGGCTTTCATAACACACTGAGTCACTTGCACTATCACCTTATCACTGATAATGACTGTAGGTCATTCTCGTGCGGGACATCGTTCAGCCGCGACGGGATCTGTTTCCCTCCCGCACGGCAGCACACAGACGAGCATTTGAGGTTAGGGAAAAAAATACACAGGGGGGGGGGATAAAGAGTGGACTTCTTGTTTAAATGCACACACACTCATGCATACATGCAGAGGAACTGAGGAATCAAGAAGCAAAACAGAGGGAGCTTTTACTGTTGTCCACACACATCTATTCAAAGTCTATATGTGCACACTGTGGGCTTTTAACACTGTTTCATACAGGCAGCATTGAAAGCTTAACAACCCATACAGAGAGCTGCTCTCTCTTTCTCTTTCTCTCTCACACACACACACACACACACACACACACACACACACACACACACACACACACACACACACACACACACAGCTTCACAGAGCATATCATACAGAGAACACTTTACAAAAAACCTTCCTATCTTCTGTACAGTTGCTTATAAAATGGAGACATTCAGTGATTCATTGTGGGACAGAGGGGATGGTATGGAGTCCTACACACCCGCACAAATATGTACACACACAGTGCACAGCCAGTGTATTCTCAGACCAATCAATAATCCATTATGAACAAACTGCTCCTTACCTCTCACCCTGCTCTAAACTGGCAGACAAAGAGGTCTGCTGCAAGCTCTCTGATGAAGGGGGGGGTTACAACACAGCTGGATGCACACACACAAAGACAAACACACACACACACACACACACACACACACACACACACACACACACACACACACACACACACACAGACTGTTTGCTTCAACGGATTTTTTTTAAAAACTGATAAATTCAGTTATATGCATATGCCAAATATAAAATATGATATGCAGATGAAAATATATACACATATAATAAATCATCCTATTTTTTTTACAAGATACTGGTAGATGTGTAAAAACACACACACACACAAAAGGGACACTTTACAAGTATTTATATAAATGTGTATAAATGTTTTGTGTACATTAAACTTGCATGTTTATTTCTACATTGTCAGAATGCATTATTTACTTGCACATATATAACCACATCATCCACGTGTGTGTAATTTTGTGAGTGTGTGTGTGTGTGTGTGTGTGTGTGTGCGTGTACAAGCTAGACGGGACAATCCTTTAGAGACTAAATGCTGATGGGTGTGGTGCAGCTGAGTGTAAACTTTGGTCCATTTTTTGACAGCATTTAGTCCTTTTTTTCAACTGTAGTTTGAGTCCAGAAGTGACTCAAATGTGATCAGACTGGCAAGCTCATAAGCTGGACTTCAGTTTTATTACTCTATCTCTCTGTTTTAACTCTAGTTTTGTCTTATAGGTATGACTCATTTTGATCTAGTTTGGCTCATTGGTTCTTATTTGAGTCTTTTTTTTTTTTTACTCTACAGAAAAAAAACACAAGTATCCACATGGTCCACAGGTATCTCAATCATTATTAAATTTTCCAGTTTGACTCAGGCTTGATGATCGGGACACCTGTCTGACTCCAAATCATTTCCTATTTAGGCGCAGTCTGGGACCAGTTTATGTTTGATCTACAACCGGTTTGAGCTGAGTTGCGTTCTAGTTTTTGCTTTCCTCTAGTTGGGGTCTGTCTCTGTCAGAGCAGGTCATGCTCATAAGCAGGAAGAACAGTGGGGGGTTTTGCGGCATTGTTGGGGTCTCCAATTCCCATCCTATCCCTAGTTCCATCCCAGCCCCCCCATCTCTTAAACCCAGCCAGTACAATAGAGGGGGTCCATGCTGTCTGTCCCTTCTCAAACCCCCCCCCTTCTGATAAATAGACTGAGGGGGGATCCTGCCTGCCTACTCTATTTGCGTGAGAAGGGTTTTTGGATAGAAAAGAGTCCAATGGTTATGTGTGCGTGTGTGTGTGTGTGTGTGTGTGCATGTGTGTGTGCACGTAGGAAGTGGCAGGTGTTTGGGTCAATACTGTCATGTCACATTTTTGTGACCGGTCCATGCTAGTGGGATTACTGGACGGGTCAGGAGGAGACGGGGAAGGTTCCCAGCCTATAGAACACACCAACAAAACACTAAGGAGTGCATGATGGAAATACTACAGAAACAGATCCCTGATCAGATTTATTAGTACGCACCTGTAAGTTGATCTTTGCCTGTTGTGCATTTCTTGACATTTATTTAAACAATGAGCATAACAAAAAAAAATGTCTGTATTTTCCAGAACTAAATTTCTGTTGGTTAAAAAAAAAAAAATTTTTTTTTAATTGCACACTTCCTTTACACTTCCTTTTTGTTTACTCTTTAAAATAGTGCTTAACTGCTACCTACTGCTATAATTTAGCTCTGTTAAAAGCCAACAAGATCTGCCTACTCTCATGGGGCCGACTATCTTCTCCAGCTTCCTCTGGGACTGTGTGTGTGTGTGTGTGTGTGTGTGTGTGTGTGTGTGTGTGTGTGTGTGTGTGTGTGTGTGTGTGTGTGTGTGTGTGTGTGTGTCTGCGTGTGTGTGTCTGCGTGTGTGTGTGTGTGTCTGCGTGTGCTCGCATGCGTGCACATGCCTCCCTCCCCCCTCCTTCTCAAACTCTGACTGTTTTTCTCATGCCGCTCGTTAACCCCTGGGTGCTCCTGCCCATAGAGACTCCCCACCACCTCCTCCTGCTCCACAGCAGCAGTCCTCACACACACACACACACACACACACACACACACAGACACACACATTGAGCTGTAGTGTCACTGTCCCGACCAAACTATCATTACATGATCTAAACTCCTTTAGAGCTCACAAACAATAGACATGCTTACTGCATAAATTCATCTGAAGACACTAAACCCAACATTAACCATGACCTAGACCTTAATCTAACTAGAAACCAAAATTCCTGAGATAGTAGAGTAGATGTAATCTCATCAGAATATGTTTCCTGGTATGCATCAGACAAGAATAAACGAGTAGACATTTAATAACACTCAAACATCAAAAAGTCATTTAGACATTTACTGCTTTATCAAATGTGAGATATTTCATCAGTTTGTGTTCAGATCCATGCAAATGGATGTAGAAGATATGGAGATGCATCACGGGCTGCAGAAAGATGGAGCAAAAACAGATCAGGAGCAGAGGCAAAACCAGTGCTACTGCAACCTGTTGGTGTAACGGGGGAGAAAGCAGAAGAGGCACTTGCGGCAACAGTGCTGGATTTAAATCTTCCATCCTTTTTCACTCCGTTTCCAGCCGTCCACTCCTCTTTCAACCCTACCCTCCTCTTCCATCCGTGCTCCTTCATCCGTCTGCAGCTCCGAACAACCTCAGCTACTGACCCCGAATCAGTCTCTCTGAAGTGTAATTAGACCACTGACCTCAAAGCGGGCAACCAGCGGTTCACACTGTACTTTCTGATATAACTGTTTCATTTTGCTGCTTGCTGCATCCAGACGGTGGTTAGTGAGTTTACACATCAGCCACGCTTCGTAAACAGCGTGATTGAACGGATCCGGTATTACCTGCCAACGTGTTCTTAGACAAGTCGGAGCGCACATTTCAATCTTGCTGTTTTCTCTTGACGTGCGTCTTTGGGCTGATTTAAATGGTCAGGATACTAGCATGAAAGAAATGCCAGGAGTTTCATTATGTGATCTGGCTGAGAGGTGAGAAAATGTGCTGCAGACAGTTGTCATTTCACACAGCCAAACTGATATGAGAAGCCTGCAGACCTGCACTCACTGCACCAGATGGCTCCCAGAAAGAAAAAAGACTATTTCAACCATTGCGGCTTATTAAAGGGCATCTGTTTACAGGAAACTCATTCACCCCAGCCCAGGTGTACCAACCAAAATCACCTACATCACATTTTCAATATCTGTAATTCAGCCTCAGAGTCTCAAATACAAATATAGCAGGCTGTTAGCCAATGTCCTACAGAGGAACAAAAAAGAGTTTGGTGTCTGTCATCTCAGTCCTTATTAACTAGACTGACTATCACTACATGTCCACACTGAGGTGTTGCATTGGCAGTTTATTGGCTTATTTCTGTGCATGCATGCATGCATACAGGATGTCTGTTTCAATTTTCTTAGACTACTCATTTAGTGGGTTTCTGGCTCTGCTACTTGCTGCATGCCTCCTTCTTTTCAACATATCTTTACCTTGAGGCAAACTCTGAACAACACATCCTGTAAGTCTTGTCAGGAGGAGATATGAGAACATGAGAGGGCAACAGATCTGCTTTTGACTCTTCCTTACCGCACGCACACACACACACACACACACACACACACACACACACACACACACAAAGTAGAAGGCAGGATGGTAGGTTTTCCACAGAAATCTCCTGATGGCTCTACTACAGAGAGAGTGTGTGGGCTACAACAGGCGGTTGTTGTTGCGATGTGGTTCACACACTGCTCTAAAGTACTAAACACACATGCCAACAAAAAAAGGAAAGGAAAACATACACATTATACAAAAGAAGCACAACTCCAAACTAAACAACCTGAGGGCAAAACCAGATTTCATCCCCTGGAAAAAAGTGTG
Source organism: Chaunax sp. Z400 (assembly GCA_037577475.1). Classification (NCBI taxonomy): domain Eukaryota; kingdom Metazoa; phylum Chordata; class Actinopteri; order Lophiiformes; family Chaunacidae; genus Chaunax; species Chaunax sp. Z400. Next base: position 11,055,781 of record CM075190.1, on the reverse strand, counting down.
GCTGTGGACAACATACAGTAGTGAGTATTGAAATCTGTGTGTCTGTGCTGATGTGTCATTGTGTGATAGCATGAAAAAAAAACATGCATTCACTCTAAATGACCTTTGGGTCCCACATAAACATCATACGTCTCTGTAGGATTGTCATACAAACACTATGAAGAATAATAACAATAATTCTAGAAATATTTTAGTGATAATAGTGCTGGGCAATGAGGTGGAAATCAATATCACAATATTCTAAAGCCATATCAATATTTCTTGCAAATAGTGATATAAGATATGGTGTAAATACGGCATACAAATTCGGGCAAAATTCCATTTAAATTTATAGCTATCCTAACCTCACTGCTGAGCAGCACAAGCCCAAAGATAACACAATAGGCCAAGGAGCACCTCTGATGTTCACTATCTAAAACACCATATCTTGTTTGTTTAATCTGTAAAAAAAAAAAAAAAAGAAGAAGAAAAAAAAGTCTAACAACCAGCCTTGGTCTCATTCCCTGGGAGTCATATACTATATACATTTTGTCAAGTCCCGGTGTGTCTCATCCAGATCTAGGACACCCTTAAGCGTCTGGGTGAGACACATGAGGCTTTAAACTACCTCTAAAGTAAACACATCCGAGTCAATATGAAAAGATCGGAGCATGTGCGCGACGCTATCAAGAGGGGTGGGGGTTGCGGTTGAGTGTTGGGTCACACACGACTTTAACTTGGACTAGCAGTCCGAAGTTTGTGTCCAATGTAAAATCAAATGTCGCTGGTCTTTTCCTTAACTTAACGTAGTTTTTGTGCTTTAAAAAGCCGTTTTTATGTCTAGACGTAGTCAAAGTGTTATTTTATGTTCACATGGCCTTGTGGTCGGGAGGCCTTGGACTGGTGGGTCATACACAGACACTAAAGCCCCATTTCCACTGTGTAGTACCGGCTCTACTCTACTCGCCTTTTTTTTTTTTAGTTTTCCTTTAGGGAAAAAGTACCTGGTACCTTTTTAGGACCACATCTGTTGCGTTTCCAAGCGAGCTAAAAGGTCACGTGAAACGTTACAGACCACTTATTGGTCAACACCCGGCACAAATCAATGGCCGCCACAGCAGCCAAGCTACTTTAGCCATAACTTCTTTTTTTTTCATCGCAGTCACAATATTGAGGAGGTACAGGTGCTCCTTTAGATAGCTGATGAGAGGATCGTGAGGACCCTACCCTGGTAACATAGAAATGGAAATGGAATGCGGCTTAAAGGGTAGCTTATGGGTCTGGATAAGAGGCCGAGAGGCGAGTGGCAAAGCGGCGGTAGGCTACCAGACAACCTGGGCTGAGAACATGTTGGTTAAAAAAAAAAAAACAGGCTAACCAGAAATACATAGTCTCCTGCAAATCATGGGTTGTTTTTAACACTTTTGTATTTATATAGGAAACAAATGAGATATAATGTATCAATTAGTGACATTTAAAATAAGTATTTAGTCGAAATTTGTTACCTTTGGATGGAGTCAGGCTGTCTGTTTCCAGCCTGTTGGCTCAGCTAAGCTAACAGGCTGCTGTGCAGACATTACAGTGGCATCAGTCTTTTTATATAACTGTCCCAAAAAGTCGAACTTTCCCGTTAAATTAGACACAACAAAAACAATTTTTAACTTCACTATTATGTCCTGCCGACATACTTTCCCTGCCGTCCTTGCGAGTTGATTATAAGAAAATGAAAGGGACACAACTGGGGAAAAAAATACCAAAATGTTCAAGAGGGTCATCATAAACTCTTTACGGACTACCATACGTCCCTAGAGGAATATTCTAGGAGTGTTTTTGTTGCGTGTGTCTGAGCCAGTGTGTGTGTGTGTGTGTGTGTGTGTGTGTGTGCGTGTGTGTGTGTGCGTGTGTGTGTGTGTGTGTGTGTGTGTGTGTGCTGAAACATCTGCCCAGGATTTCAAATCCAAAAATAATAAGAAGAAAGGAGCACCACACAGGAACTGGGGCTGCTAGATGAGAATAACAAACATTGTTGGTCTCTTAAAGTCAGGACACAGAGGTTTTCTAGACAGTGCGTTGCACTGAGGCTGCATGACACATTTCTGTCATACGCCGGCTGACAGGCATTACTGTGAGTGAGAGCTTATGTGGCTACGTGGTCATGATGGATGGCTGTATAAAAAGAGCTGGAGATCCCATCTGGGTCACGTCTTATCAGGCTGACTGATTCACATTGATGAAATCATGTCGGCTTGTTAACCCACCCAGTGGAAAAACTCTAAACTAATACTGAGGGAAAACAAGGCAGCATCTGAGGAGAGAGGGAGAGAGATGCATGTCAAGGAGAGCAGAAAAGCCAGGGAAAATAATGACAGGGAGGACAGCGGGGGGACAATAAGTGGTAAATAGTGATGTAAAGTCACGGCAGGAGATAGATTGGGATAATAAGAGCTGACTGAGAGGGGGAGAGAGAGAGAGAGAGAGAGCTGTGAGAGATTGAGGCAGACAGGGAGCAGGAAAGAGAGATGCAGGCCAAAAGCTCAAGGAAGAAAATGTCCGTCGTGCAGGAGTACCTCCTGGTAATTTGGACTATTGATCACTTCTGTCTGATGAGAAAACTGGCACAAAAAAAAACAAGCCTGTCTGTCTGGTCATTAGCTCCTTCAGGTGTTTTTTTTCCCTTTAAGCTTTTTAAAGGAAGAATGACACACTGACAGATCTTTTTTGCAGAGTAACCACAGCCAGGATTATCTCTCTCAACCTTTATCCAATCGTCATACACAGACGATCTGCTAGTTTAGCCCTCTTAAGGCCCATTTATGCTCTACGTTAAAGACGGTTGGGGATACGGATGGAGCCTTTTGACGGATATTTGGGTTTAGAGACATTGAAAGTCAAAGAAACCTCTGCCTTAAGAGTTGACAGTTTTCAATATGTGTGCTCAAGCAAAAGGGGGGGGGAATTCAACCTAACTCTGAAAACAACTGTCTCCAGAGGTTTGACTGGAAAACCCATTTTTATGAAAGCAGCTACCAGTATTGACATCAGCTACTGTGTTAAATGTTGCCTACAATATGACAAAAGATGAACACACCTACATGGATGGCATAAGTTCAAAACAGGAAATTATTAGTTGGCGGACTAAGCGATTTACAGCTATGACATGATTGAATATCATCTGTTCAAGGATTTTAAAGGCAATCATACTATGTAGTCAATCAGCCATATTCCTCTCCTTCATTATGTCCTCTGGTGAAGGTGGGCTTAAGAAACCCCGATCACAGCATCCTGTCAGCAAATAGCATTCCTAAACCTGCCTGTTTGCATTAAACCCACTGGCCCAACCTGATCTGCACCAGTTGCTGTGTTTAGACAGTTGTGGTTTTACAAGACCGACATCTGCAGGCGTGTATCACCGACGCCGCCATGAATGCAAGGCTGACAACCTGCCAGGCAGTGGGCTCCATAATGTCAGCGTAATAGTCATGGCAGTATTTCTGTTGACTGAAAACTTTGATGTTTTCAAAATGTCTAAGTTTTTGTTTTAAAAGGACGGAAGAGGCTTGGAAAAAGTGTGGACAGTGTTTGTAATACATTAATGCTCAATGTAAGGTAGATTAGTGTTTACTTCCTGAAAACACTTAATGAGGAAATACAGAAGAATTCAGATTTACTTTCTGTATTACAGTTATGGAGTAACATCTAATATTGTATTAACTTTTAAATCTTTTGTTTAATATAATCAAATAATTTGTTATTTTGTTACAGTATGACAGTTGAAGCAATACTGAAAGGAGGCATAAACTCCTTAACTTTTAATTCATGGTCTTTTGGGAATAATTCTTCGTGGTATTTGGCGATTTACTAATATTTCCTCTAGCTCCACTGTAAAGAGCTAGAGGAAACGGCAGTATGGCTTTATGGCTTTGAGTGAACAGCTGACCCTTAGAACTTACAGTTGTCCCCATTACAGACAAACATTTTAATTACCTCTCCCAAGGGGATGATGTTTTTGATGCCGGTGTTGGTTTGGTTGTTTAACCGTTATCAGGATTATTCAAAAAAGTTACAAACAGATTTTGCTGAAAATTTTGATCATCGTCTGGATGCAGAAGGAAATTACAAAATTTTGAAAAAACTTATGGAGGAACTATAGTATTTGAATACTTCAGAGCTAATTAGCAATGGGCACAATTAATTAATAGTAACATTAATTAATATAATAATCAATATTAATATTATTTACATTATTATTATTATTATATTAACATTAATAATAAATAAATAATAAATTAATATAATAATTAATATAAATTAATGTGTAATAAATAAATATAATAATTAATAATAATAATAAAACTAAAAAACATGAATTTAGTTCATCAACACACCTTGCATGGAGAGTGTGACCATCATTTAGCCGGGGATAACGTCCCGACAATAATATACAGTAGTAGCAAGTCTCTGTAGCTTCTCTGTTAGTGATACCAATAATCAATTGCTAATGGTCATACTGGGACTGACCCTGATATGAAGCACAAAGAGTAAAATGCTGACTTACAGCTGCCTTGTCTCACTGTTCAGAAATAACAACTGGCAGGAGATACAAGCCTGAATCTGAATAAGACATTTATACTCTTTAAAAGAAAAACACTTTTAATGCAGGAAATAGTGTTATATGTCAATATTAATAAGTAGGCCTTCATAAATGTATTAGTAACAGCTCAGTGACAGCACTGACGGTAATACTAAAGCTGTCCCATATCAGTCTTTTTAACAAGAATGAAAGTGAGGAGAAATCTAATTAGTTGTAAATTTAACAGCATCAGCTCCACGCTGCGCTCCACTTAATGCTGAACTTGGGCTTTTAATTCAGAGGTGCAACTAAGGGCAATGCAGGAGCAAGCAAATGTTGCATCAAGCAGTCATGTTTGCACAACTCTCCCCGGAGAGATGAGACACCTCCAACGGGAATTGGCTTTACCAGCTAGGCAGGAAAACAGCCATCAAACTAGGCAACTGGCCAATTGGCCGAACAAAACCGACAGGCCAGTTACACAAGAAATAAGTGACAGAGGATTACACACACTGTCATTCTCTCCACATTGGACCAGTGGATAGCTTTACACAACACACAAGCCAAGACTAGGAGCTAAAAATGGAGACAACTCCCTCCTAGAGACACACACACACACAAAGAGAGAGAGAGAGTATTCTGGTTCACTTGAATGTATTTGTATGAATCTAAGATAAGCAAATCAAATAGTGTCATGAGTGTGAGCTGAGGACAACACACAGCTTGAGCTTACCAAGACAGAACGGAGACACGGTGACTGTATGTACAAACAATGTTATGAAAGGATCAGGAGGAGCACAAATAGTAGCAGCAGCAGACATGAAATGATGAATTTATACAGTATACACAAGAGATGGACTGTTACAACTAGGTAACAAAGGCCCTTCATCACAGATCGGGCAAAGCCTGATTACTGTTGATCATGCAGCACAATTGATTTACTGTGGAATTATTCTAATGATTCTTCTACTACAGTATTAGTAAAAAAAAAAAAAAGCTTGTTTTCATATAGAAGCGTCATATGAAATGCTTTTGAATGGACTCTCTCTCTCACCATGTCTTTGGAAACCCTCAGAAGGTTTTAGATGAAAAACTGTAGTTTTCAAAGTGCTGCAATTTGGCCCCAAATTCTCTGCTGACAGTACAGGCCTTCAAAAAACCCTAATATGTACGAGTACGATTCAGATCTATCTGGGACAATGATGCCTGTGGAGCCAGCTGTCCAAGTGCTTAAACCTCAGCATTGCACCTGCTTGTGGGACTCCAGACTCAAACCTAACTGTGAAAATAAATATGTAGAAGTCGCATCAGAAGACGCACAGCAGTCGGCTGCAGCCTTAAATAGCCACGTTAGAAGATGATGTGCCCGTGGGATCTGCAGTTTGGGTGCAAAGTGCATGTCAGATTTAGATAATCTAGTGCAAAGAAACACGTTTACCGGCACAAGATGCAGATATGTTGTGAAACTGTCCGCCTCCCTGTGTCAGTATATTAGATTTTGACTCCATATGTTATTTGTTGGGATTTGTATTTTTTTTTTTTTTTTTTTTTAGGGAAGACTGGCTTTTGTAGCCCTTCTTAAGACTATTAATTGGGTGATTTTGTCGGGTTGGTCAGGTATAATCTGATGGGATTAGCAGCTCTTTAAATAGAGGTCTATGGCCAAGGATTAAATGACCACAGGCCGCCTCCAGAGCGACATATTTTAATCTCTACAGTATGGTTTCAGTTTGAGGGGGAAAACAAAGGCAGTAGGCCTACAGTAGGGCCTGCAGTAGGTCATGATGATGTGTATATTGGTTTGATATCTACTATGTGGGTCATTTCTAGTTTTGAGGATTTGGATGCGTTTAGCTGGGATGGTACGTTTGAGGCTGGGGGTTGAGGAGGGTCCTACCAGGGGCCCCTACGTTCCTCCCCTCAACTATCCTCCTCACATCTGGATACAATGTGGGAACAGGGCACTGAGGCCAGTGGGCTAGCTGAAGGGAGGGTGTGAGCATGCTGGGGGATTCTTTACTTGAACATCAAGAGCCGATGGAAAGAGATGGTGGTGCTGGTAGATGTAAAGCTGGGATTGTGTGTGTTGTGCTGGTGGGGATGGTGGGGAGGGGGAGGCTACTAAAAAGCTCTCTGTCTTTGGTCTCTTCCTCCCTGTGTAGTTGACTGCAAAGCCCCGAGCAAACAGACAGATAGAGGCAGCTGGGAAGTGAGGTATAGCAAGCTGCAATGTGGGAGCAAAAAAAACAAAAAACGATGAAGTAAGAATGTGGAGTTTCTGCTCTTAACGGGGTAAATACACTGGAACACCGCTCCAGGTTTAGACTGGAGTGCACACTCTTAAATACAGTGATAGGAGTCCAGTCTGGAGGCAACACACAGGAGTCAGAGGGACGTAAATACTGGTTACTGTGCACCAAAAGAAAAGATTTACAAGTGAATATGTAACATTGTTGAAAACAAAAGAGTCAGTGGAATTAGAGAGATAATCTTTTTTTTTATCACTGGAAATCCTTCTCGCCTATATTAGCCACAATCAGGGTTTCTGCAGGAAAGATCAATTTTAAGACCTTATAAGGTCTTTTAAATACCACATCAAATCCAACGTAACACCTGGTTCACCATCACACAGGCTAAAGTATGAAAGTATGATGGAGAATAAGCAGGGACGATATGGCTACGAACGATTTATTTACATCAGTGTATAACAATAATCAGAGTGATATAAGTAACTAAATTAAGGGTAAGAACCATAAAATGGAAAGATGGATTAAAGAGCTTTTGCTGAAATCAACACTTGTCTTCCCATCTACTCCTATAGAAACCCGTAAAACAGAGTACCTTCTCTTTAATACTGTGAATACATTCGTCTTGTCAAACGGAAAGTCACTTATGTGAAAAGCAATAATAATCTACTATCTGATTTTCCAACACGGACAAAGCACAGGCCACGACGAGGGTCTCGCTTGAGAGAGTATAATGTCATGTATATCCCTCACAGTCATAAAGACTGAGGCTTAGGTGATTGAGAGCTGCTATTTTTGTCCGTACAAGGTTCTCTTTTGACATATTTTACATGCATTTGATATAAAAAGATAGAGGCATGAAAAACGAAGAAGAGTGGACTTTAAATGATTCGCCCTCGTTCCTTTTTGGCTGAATAGAAACCCTCTGAGTAGATGATGCCTGCAGTCTGCTTGCATCCAGCTTCCATTCATCTGGCACGCATGCTTGGAGTTGAACTGTACCTCTGATGCATGTGGATTTGGGGTGAGCTCATTAGCCCGCGGGCGAGCCTCCTCCCCCTTCACCTCTGTCCGCAGTGACCCTAAAGCCTGCTTGACCCTGGCAGAGCTCCTTGACTACTCGCTCTAATCTTCACTCCTGTTGAATTCCTTCACTACAAAGTCATACATTAAGAATAGAAACAGCAATATTGTCATAGAGTCGCTACCACAAGTATGTCACAAATTTGGATTTGGCTGCTTTTACAATCCACAAATACACTGCAAATTGTTCTGTTCTCGCCAAGATTTAGAATCTTAGATCTGGAAACATAGAATAATGATCTCCTTTTAAAAGTTATTTACTAGTTTTTCTCTTTGCCTTCTCATTTGTAGACAGAACCGACTTATTTTAGGATTTCTTAACAAGTAAAGTTATCTTGGTGCATGGACAGATAATGTCACTGGTATTAAGCTGTTTTCTCTTCAAACCCAGCGTATATTTCTTGTATTTTAGCTGCTCTTTTTTGCATCGCATGATCGCTCGTTCATATTATTCATTCTTTAGATTCTTTTCGAAATGGAGGAGAAGGAGTCAGACTGCCCTCTTGATTTCCATGTGAGTTGCTCTGCCCCGCCAGAGCAGGATGTCTTTTCTTTTCCCAAAGCAAGAGGGCAAAACAATAATACTGACATGAAGGCAACGTCAATAACAGCATTTACAACGAATGTTTTCATGTTTATTGATTGTTCTTTGGAAGTGTGAATTTGTAATTGGAAGTGTTGTGTTTGTAAATTGGCATCTGACAATTGAGATTGTAAAGGGTTTGTGTTGGCAAACATCACTGACAAAGTCCAAACTTCATCTGACTGTACTCCCCTCTCCCACACAGACACACACACACACACACACACACACACACACACACACACACACACTACAACACATCATGGCAAGGTTAGGCTGACATCAGCGGCTAACGATCAGTTCCTTTGTGGGCTGAATGATTAGCAGCAGTAGCCCGGAGACATTTCCAGCTTGTTTCCCCCCGAGTTGGTCAGACATGCAACATCACTGGCCTTCACTACCGCTAACTACATCCAGTCTGGACCACTGTCACTGCAAAGAAGAGTACAGACTAATAGATGATGCTAACAATGTAAGGAACGTGGGACATCTGAGATGGAGACGGTCTAAAGGGCAATAAGAGAACAAGCATAGAAGTTGTATTTAAAGTATATTTTAGTTTTATTTAAAGTATATTTTAGTTTATTTAAAGTATATTTTAGTTTATTTAAAGTATATTTTAGTTTATTTAAAGTATATTTTAGTTGTATTTAAAGTATATTTTAGTTTTATTTAAAGTATATTTTAGTTGTATTTAAAGTATATTTTAGTTTTATTTAAAGTATATTTTAGTTTTATTTAAAGTATATTTTAGTTGTATTTAAAGTATATTTTAGTTTTATTTAAAGTATATTTTAGTTGTATTTAAAGTATATTTTAGTTTTATTTAAAGTATATTTTAGTTGTATTTAAAGTATATTTTAGTTTTATTCAAAGTATATTTTAGTTGTATTTAAAGTATATTTTAGTTGTATTTAAAGTTGTTTAAACTCAGATGGGAGATTCAGTGCAATTAGACAAAGTGACTTATGAAGCCGCTACCATTGTTCAGTTGACTGCCTTTTGTTCTTTATTTAGTTTCCAACTCAAGTCTTTAATTACTTTCATATTTCTGCTCCCAACCTCTTAGAAATCCTTCAGAGAAAAAGAAAATCTTGGGTCAGTCTTTTTGTGAAGTTTAAGATCTTAAATGATCATTTATTTTATTTGTTTTCTTAAAGCTTAGGGATACAGACAAACGGAGCAGTACCACCTGAAATCACTGGGGGCAGTGTAGCCATAATTTTAAAAAAAGACGAGGCAAACACATACGGACACGACAAAGAGGAAAAAAGTGGAGTAAAGTAAAAGAAAGTCTTCCGTCCACATGTCACAATGTATTTAATGGCGTCACAGACCACCGCTGGGCTCATCGCTGCCTCGGCTTTTACTGCTTTTTATTTAGTAGATAACCTCCTCTATCGTTTGTGTTGCTGTCGAAACGTTTGACTCTTCGCTGCCGTCTTGCAGATGTACCAAAGCCACCATAAAGGATGAATGGAAATATGTGAGTGTTGATGAATACGTGTTATTGTGTGTAGAGGAGGTATAAATGTGCCTTAAAGGGTGACAAGATGTTAACAACTTGTCTTTATTCTAAAACCCCTGCGAACAGAGCACGACTTCCTGGACATCAGATGAGTGTTTCTTAAATAAAGACAGCCCAAAACTTGTATAATCTAATGTCAACTTTTTCACTCCCATTTAGAGTGTGTTTATCAACTGGAACAAAATGGTGAACGCTAAAAAAAAGGAGCCTCTCTGCTTGGGAAACAGTTCACCCAACCCCCACCCACCACCCATAATGCCCTCTGGGCTGCTGTGAGTTTGGATTAAGTTTGGGTGCCTTTTCCCCTGCCTACAACCGTTCAAAACACACACGTGTGGTTTGTGTGACCCATCAAACATTAAGGAGAGAGACAACAGACGAGGTGACGAGGTAGGAGGCAGAAGCAGAAGCAAGAAAATCTGGTTTTTACAAAACAATAAGGGAAATAAAAGATGTGATGACTGATATATCTTCTTATTAGACACCCTACGAATACACCATCCTTCTAAACTGTGAGAGCTCTTGATCTGATTGGTTAAAAGCATCAAACCTTTTCGAGGAGTAAAGGGGGAATCGAACTAAAAGGTGTTTATGTAACAACGCTGACAGTGTCCTTTTTGAATTCCAGTTCTAACATTATCTAAGGGGTGTGTGTGTGTGTGTGTAGCAGCAGATCAATAATGGTAGTCTACAGTGACATCTGGGCTGGACAAAGAATGCTGTTCCTCCCCCAGCGGCTCTCCCCTTCTCTCTCTCTCTCTCTCTCTCTCTCTCTCTCTCTCTCTCTCTCCCCCAATCCCCGATCACAGCCACGTGGTTCTCTGGGCTATTTCTCCCAGCTAAGCTTATTTCTCTTCTTTAATCCTGCAGCAATCACAGCAACAATGCCAAGCATCGGCATGGGCGCAGGCAGAAATCTATTAACTATGATCACTATGTCAGCTCAACCTGATAAGCACTGCTAATGAATCCGGCACATTCGTACGTGCTCACGAGTGTTATTTCATCGGATCATCAATAATGTGTCAGATGGAAAATCAACATGAGTGATGGTGATGGATAGCACAGCTTGTGATGTCGTAAACAGGCGTAATTGAGATTTTACTTTCTGTTTAAAAAAAAGAAAAAAAAAGAAACCATCTTATTGTATAGATTTCATTCAGCTGGTGAAATCTATGCACTGGCAATGAGTTGTGAAGATGATTGCTTCACTGTGAAGGTCCTCAGTTCATACATACAGAGGTGCACTGATAAATCGGGTCGATATCCAACCCTGATTATCAGATTACCATCCACTCAGTGAGGCTGGTAAGTGAAGGGTTTTTTTTGCCTTTGAACAGCTGAGGAAATTATTTATTAGGATGTTTGGAGAAAGGGAAACTTCTCAAACAGAAAATATTGAAGACACAGATGACAAAAGAAAACGATGCAGAATAGCATCTAAACGTTTTCCATCATTTACAAATAAAACGTTTAATTGGTTGTTGAAGTATTTTTTTTACTAGTTAGGTTACAGTAAGTAAAGAACATGTTTTTTTGTTAAAGTACTTGCACAAACTTCAACCGACACTGAATCAAAATACGTTGTTCCAACTTGGGGGCCGTTTAAACAGAAACCTTTTGTTGCGTTCAGGCCGTCTGTTTACACGAGAACGGCCTGAACCACCGCTGTGATATTATTCTGTAATGTTGGTTTTGAAAAGTTGCACCAACTACTGCCTTGGCATACAGCCTACAGCGTTCTCAATCGTGTTTTTGCGGATCCGTGTGTTTAAAAAACGATGCCATGTGAACGCAGAAGGCTTTGAAAACGCAAAGAAAAAACTTCAGCAAAAACATCCTGTAAATGGGGCTTTGAACTGGCTCACGTTTCCATCAAATTTAACCTCAAATACTTCGCATATATTTAACTGTGCTCATCATTATCAGCACAGAATGACATGAACCGTTTCCTGGAATCTGTCGTGTCATTATTGTCTCTGAAAAAGCAGGTGTACTCTGTTTCTACTCCAACTATGGAAAATAGCTCCAGCTAATTACTGTGGTTGTTTCCACACAAACATTCAGCTGTTTTCACTTTGGGTAAAGGACTTAAATAACACTAGCATCTTTTTATTAGTAACCCTGATAAAGGCGTTGAAATGTGACTATGAAGTCATATTGGATAATTAAGAGTAAACAAGATGTGTTACTTCCTTTTGTGTCTGAATATCCTTGTTTATGCAAATTAATTCTTTAATTGTTTGTGTTTTAGTATTTCTCAATAGTTTCTAAAGCATTTTGTACTTTGAACACAGTTTGGTGAAAACAACCTCGTCATATGGCTCTTTTGGGGGGGAGTGCTGGAGTCTCAGAGGGATTTTCCACGTCAGTAATTAACTTTATCTGCATCTTTATCACGACCATAAAGTTTCATGATTACTATTTCAGTAAAACGCATCAAGTATCAGCAGCTTTTATGAAAAAAATATCAGTTAGCGCAACAGTTGAGCCCAACTCAACACCACTGCCACATTCCTCCCTCCTCTCAGAGCCGCCATGGTCAAAGGCTAAATGGCCCTGTGCCTAAATCCTCCTGCCTGCACCCCCCCTACCCCCCACCGCCTCTAACCCCCCCTTCCTATCTTAATCCTCCGATTACTACATTATTTTCTTCGGCTCTAATTTAAACATCTTTCAGGCTTCGCACTTTACTACCTGGACAGTACCATTTATGGCACAGGAGAGACTCTATTGATCCATATGGGTGGAAGGATGCAGGTGTGACCCAAATAAATTGATTGCCAACCCACCTGTTACCAAAGCTTCAAGAAAATGAGAAACCAAAAAAATGCTTTTAGACATATCTATATACCGGAAATGTGTAGTATTTCGCAGCCACAGGAAATGTAAATTCTTCCTAAGTAAACAGTGTGTTTCCCATGGAGGGCTCATTTATAATTTAACCCAGGAGCTCGGTGTTTCTAGGCTAACACAGAGAGATTGCCCTTTCAGAATGGAAACCCCCACCATGCAGCAGGGAATCGATGCCCTCACCACAAAACAGACTCTAGACCTCATATTAAAATGATGCAAGTGGCTGGACCACCAGCAAAGAGAGGAGCACTTCCTGCTTTTTTTTTTTCATTTTCATTTCTGGTTTCGCACTCCACAATCCACACCAATCAAGATAGGCACAGCTGCTACAGCGGGTTTGTATTTGTTGTTTGCGCTCCATCATCCAACCTCAGTATGCTACAGAAAGGATTGATTTAATATATAGCATAACAATAAGAGGAACGCAGAAGACTTTCAGCTTAAATGAAAAAGTGTGATGTCTTGACTTTTTCACATTCATTCTAGTTCAAAGCCCGGCAACATTAACATTAACACAGGGTAGCAATTACACCCTAAAAAGGGCTGAATGGATTCAATCCATAACACAAGTATGCACATGGAGAACCCAAATGGAACTCTTCCAGACGTGAATTCCACAAGGTGCTGGGAACCACCATTAAAGCCCCTGGTCTATACTCATCAGTATTACAAAAGCAGCTTTCGTCGCTCCTGACGACTCTATTAGGAGATCTAGACCATGAAGCCACCACCATTGTTCAGAGCAGGGCAGGCATATGAGCAGGGTGTTGCAGATGATATAATAAAGAGAAACCTGGTTGTAAAAATGTCTTGCATTAAGGCAAGCAGAAAGATGATTTGGCCAAGTGTGATCATATATCCAGTATATTCTTCTTTAACCCGCATTAAGATATTTTTGGCCACTTAGTGGCAACAGAAATGAAGGTACAACATTAACACGTCACCTTTTAAGGTGATATGGTAAACGTGTTGGGGACTGTTCCTTATTTATCAGAAGACAGAGCTGCAAATACTTGCCTTCAGCCTCCCTCAGTGACTTGGGTGAAAACGCCTGACCCCCGATCCACCATAAATAACCATATATTTTTATATTCACACTAAATGTTGCTGCTATTAGAGCCACTTCAGTGAGCAAACAGCACACAGGGAGTGGGTTAGTTACTTATGACCAAAACAAACAGCTAAAATTTTAAAAAGAAAGAAAGAAAAAGCAAAGCATTTGTGACATGTAAACCATAATAGAAACAGCCAGAAAAAAATCTTCCCCTCTGATGATGGAATGTTACTTGAAAACAAAATCCTGGAGTTGAAAAAAAAAAAGCCTTTGTTTTCTGCAACAAATTAGCTCCAGAGTAAATCTTCATTTGACGATTTACTCCAACGTTTCATTTAAGGAGCAGCGTGTCGGGCCAAAGTGAAACCTTCAGTCAAACATTAGGAGGACCGACTGGGTATGGGACGGCAGCACTATCTTGGATTTTTTTTTTTAGCCACTCGAAGTTAAACTATCCTGATAGGTCTGCAGGGTTCATCCCCGAAAGGCTGCTTTATGAGAAACCATTCCAGCGTATAAACCTGGAATCTGTGTGTCTGACGCACAGCTGACTGTGTTCCAGAATAATGATGCTCTGACAACAAACTGAGCAGCAGTACTCATGTCTCTGAGACATTTCGTGACGACATCACTGTAAGACTCAGACGTTCTAACACATTTCACACCTGTCTGCGTCCCACTGATGGCTGTGTTCTGATGAACATTTCAGTGTGTAAAAAAAAAAAAAGCAAAAGAAGCACAATACCTGACAGTTGGTTTGTGATGCTGCAGCTGTGTGTGCACCTCTGCTGACTGAAGCCATGCAAACTGAGCCTTTACTGCTCTCTGCGATTTTTGGTAGAAAAGCACTGGAGACAACTCCACTCACTGTTAAAATAACTTTACTGATCTTATAATAGCTACATCCCTGGCCTGTGCTATGCATTTTGTTGTGTGCAGCAACATATTCTCCCCCACTCTCTCTGATGCTCCACATTAAGTTTGTCTCTGTTAAAATTAAAATATGAGTTCTATGGACCAGACATATGCGGGGCTTGGCTCTAAACATTCAAAGCTGAAAGCTTTGCATTGCACTCAGAGCTGCTGTGTTCACTGTTGCTCTTAGCCTGAACTCAAATGAGAGGCAGGAGGTTTTCTGTGAAAGATGTGCCTTTTGGGATCAGTTAAACTCTCATTTTTGAGGGGGGTAAAAAAATCAGATTTTGGGCAGAGTCTAATGTGTTAATTACTATTGGGGAAGACAAATTTCCACGTTTCACCCATTGGAATGGATGTGACCCCCATCCCCCATAATGATCACTCGCACTGGGAGATTGTCACCATACAATAGTGAAATGAAAGATATGATTTGAGAAGAAAAGGGTTCGTCCGTCCCCTGAGACAAAATAAAACACAAAAGTCCTTCTCAAGTGCTTCAAAGTATTTGACACGACTCCCCCTG
Source organism: Chaunax sp. Z400 (assembly GCA_037577475.1). NCBI lineage: Eukaryota > Metazoa > Chordata > Actinopteri > Lophiiformes > Chaunacidae > Chaunax > Chaunax sp. Z400. Next base: position 11,040,441 of record CM075190.1, on the reverse strand, counting down.
TTTTGCACCACCCCCTCTCATAAATAACGAACAGAAGCTTAGCAAACAGAGGCTCATTACATATCCACCAGTTACGGGCACAATATTAGCATTCATTTTCTTTTCTTTTCTTTTTTTCTTGTTTCTGTCCATCTGATGAATTTAAATCCAATATTTACTCTCCCCTTTTAACTGCAACTCCTGGGGCAAAAATCCTGTTCTTCCCCTACTGCATGCTCCACTAAGTTAGTCCCTAACATTGTCTTGATCTATTTGCTGAAAACCGATGTCTTTCTGATACTTATTCTGAGCAGGTAGCATTTTAAACCCTAAAAAAAAACTCCTCTATGAGAGCATTGAGAGTAGATCCAGGCGGGCCAGAAACCCGAAACAAGCTAAAAGATGCTCTAAATCTCCATTGAGCTGAAGAGGACAACAATGTTGGGTGATTATTCATTGTGGGTTCAACACCTTTTACATTACATTCATTGTTTACATACATGTTTTAATTAAAGAAGCTTTTCTATTAACTGCTGACTTAAGACAAAATTCATGAGGACCAGTGACTTTAATCAATAAAACAAGAAGGCTGGCCCCAAACCCAACAAACAAAATCTGCTAAGACAGTCTTCACTGTGCTGAACCCCCCCCCTTAAGTTGATGAAGGTAAATGACTATGTCCATGGTGAAAAGGCACAAGGCAGTAATGAGCAATGAAAACAGCCGTGTTAGTGCTGCCATTCAGTAAGGGCCTGCTGCTGTGGAATGTGAGGCGCCATTCATTCACATGGGTTAAAAATGCATTTCTGCCACCACAAAGCCCTGCCTTGTCCTCATTGTTTTTCACCACACCAATAAAACACTTCCACATTCTGAGGGGAGAAGACAAAAAAAGAAATATTAAATTTTACTCCCACAGATGGGGGGTGGGGGGGGGGTGGGGTGGACGTAGAGGTTGAACTTTGGAAAACAGTGAAGTCAGAGTTGAAAGTTTGATCATGATAAGCACAGGAATGAAAAGTAAGCACACAAGCTGCTTACAAAAGACAAACAGTCCTATTGACAAGCGCTGAATGTATGACGTATTTATTTAGTGTATTAAGAGAGGCACAATGGTGGAAGGCAGAAAGACACAAAAAGCTTCACTTGAGTCATGTTTGAGCTCTTGAGGGATCGGTTTGTGAATAGGAGGCATCTGTGACAGGCTCTCCAAAAAAAACAACAACAAAAAAAAAGATCTCCTACTCCTGCGGTAAACGCTTAATTAACATGAATCTCATGTGTAATAGTCATCTGTTAGGATAGCCACAACATGTCATCCTTAAACATAGCTCATAATCCTGTTTTGCCTCTCCAACGAGTGACAACAGGTCAGACATGACAGGGTTTTTTAACACCTGCATGACATAACCATCCAAGAAAAACAGGCTCACATTGAAAAGTAGATTCAAGCCTTCGTGTTTGTGGCTTTTCCCTGAACAAACGTGTACCAAAAAACAAAACAAGTGTGATCTAAAGTCTGTCTTTACTGTCACAGCACAGAATGTGCATTAGAGTATTTCTTTACATTTTTCATGAAGCCTAATGTGTTCCTTCAAACCTGTTCCAGCGACTGTTCATGGGTTGGAGAACAGGGGGTGCCCTTAAGGACTATTTATTGTCTTACAGGCAATTTGGCAAAGTTAGATCATTTATTGTTGTTGTGTTGTGTTGATGGGCGTCGTGTTCACTGGTATGACTACAGAGGGAGAGTCACAGGCTGTGGAAGAAATGTTTAACATAATGTCTGAAATCTGACATGGGGCAGACAATGTAATCCTGTCTGCAAAACAACGCTCTGCCTCTCTTCCTCCCTCCCTCCCTTCCTCTATCTCTTTCTCTCTGGCTGTGTGACCTGACACAGGGGGGGGGGAGATACTGTATCTAAAACAACGTGAGAGGAAAAACAAAGTCAATCTCTACAGAAAGTCAGTATGAAAGGAGAGGAGTGATGTTAAGTACCGAAAAACTCGGTAATACATTTTCCTCATTGCACTGGTTCCTCTTTAAAGCGGTGCTTCTTAGTGATGCCTGCTGCTATCTTTTAGCTCTGTTTAAAGCTGAGAGCTGCCTGTTCTCCTGGTCCCGACCTCCTCCTGCTCCCTCTGGGACTCACTGAGTGTGCGTGTGCACGCGCCCCCCCCCTGCACTGGCAACAATTTAAAGTCACAATTAAAACAACACCAGATAAGATGATGCCTACACTTCTTTTACTCTTTATGATTTGTATTTCTTAAACCAGAATCAACTTGGAAGTGAGCCCTTTTTGACACGCGTGTGCGCTCACACGCACGCGCACACAGTGTATTGTCTATTTCTCTCTCTCTCTCTCGCTCTCGCTTGCTGCAAACTGTTTTTACATAACTATCTCCTCTGATACTCCAGCCTGCCCCTGAGGGAGGATCACTATGACAATCCCTCAACGTTTAATTGCTTTTATTGGGGCCTTATATTAAATTCAAGTGTTTTTTTTTCCTCCTTTTGTCACCTATGGTGTAACAACAATTCTAAATTCGGAACTCCTGCTGCTGTTTAGTAGGTTTTATAGCTCTCTTATGCTACTTTATAACACTGTAATATCAATGTAAATTCCCTAACAACTTCATTTTGCCTATTATTTGCATAGCACCCTCCCTCAATGGTTCATAGGTTTAGTGTTTTTCATAAAGTTACACTCTTTTATATGTCTGGCATTCCTTAAAATCCCCCTTATCTCCGTTGTTACACATGTACTCTTGTTGCCCGTGACTTAATCAATCCGCTGTGCAGTTTTTAGACTCTAGGTTAAAACCAAAGAGTCTGTAAATAGTCAAATATTGCCCCTCTCTTCTGGCAGCAGCAACGGCAGCGGCTGCCCGAGGAACGCTCACTCAAGATAACAAACAACAATAATGACATACAGTCACTTCCTTACCAGTTAGAACAGCGCTGGGCTCGAACACTCACACTCACGCCAAAAAGCACAGAAGACCGGCGCAGCTCAAATACAAGAATCCAGATCCTGCAGAGGGAAGCGGAGACGCACCGGAGGCTGTCTTCAACCGCGGCCGCTGACAATCGCGACCCGACGTTCAACTCTCCAACCCCGCCAACAATTACTATTATCTCTGGCGAATTCCTGTCGGCTTGTGTGGAGGAGCAACACAGGTTACTCTCTACCTCTCTCACGCTCTCTCTGTCTCTCTCACTCTTGTCTCTTGCCGTTTCACCGGTGCTGCCTTCAGGTGTATCGTAAATGTCGCTGCTCAAGAGACACAACTCGAAAACGCTGTAATCCCGTAGTAAATTTGCATAAGCGGTTAACACTTCGCTCACCAGTGTAGTTTCCTTAGAAAATTGGGAGAGAAAAAAATCATATCAAGCGACGTGTCTTTAATTATGGGTCGAAATGGGGGAAACGTGAGATAGCAATAAATTAAGCAATCATAAGAAATCAATCATCCGATTGATTAGTCCATGGAAAGAAAAGTAAGGAGCAACTTTTGGGAAATGTTCAATATTGACAATTTAGAGACTAAACAATTCATAAAGTTATTAGTACATGTCCTAGTTGTTAATGTTTTAATCATATAAAAAAAGTTTACAATATGCTTCACACGATAAAACGATATAATGTATGCTTAGTTAGTGAGATCCGACTTTTTAAAAACGACACTGATTGGAACCAATCTCCGCCCCATTTCCCTTAATTCACTCATCTAAAAGAAAAACCACTGGGCATGTTTCGGTTTCGTCCTGAAACACGTCATCGGACAATCCCCGTAACAAAAGAATGAGTACATCTGCCTTTCCAGATCTGAAATAATAAGGGTATTTCTGACCAATCTCTAGAAATCGGAAATCCCGAAGCCCGTAGGGTCACCTTAACGCAACGTGCGTGGAAAAAAAGGCCTGTGTGTGAAAGACCGAGGGCAAAAAAACTGGAGAAGCAGAAAAGTTTGTCCCTGCGGTTCTGACCCCTTCAGACGTCACCACACACACACACACACACACACACACACACACACACACACACACACACACACACACACACACTTGTTTCATTTATGTCTCCATCGCTTCCTATCACCTGGTGTGTGTTGTGTGCGCATGACTGTGTGTGTGCGTGCAGTCTAAAGTGTCCAGAAAAAAGAAGGAACGACTGTCCCCACTATACATGCGCAATCATCTTCATGCGTAAAAAGACACGTGGGTGCCACAGGCAGATAGCGCTATCTGTGATCGGGCTGCGTATTTACTATACTGTCAGTATCACCTGTACTTACACGTCGGGAGAAACCAGAAAACGTCATCAACTCGGATTGTCTCGCGCTGAGTCCTCTTGTGCCATTGTGCCTATTTACCTTAACAGTAGGCTCATATGCATAACAGGTTACAGGCACAGACCCTCCATCACACACATACGAAACACCAGACCCCTCCTCCCTTCAACTACACCCCCCCAACACACACACACACCGCATGCAGATGAGTTGTGAGATCTTGGATTGGCGCAGAGAATGAGAGAAGAAGACTTGCAGATCTCCCAGCGGTTTCAGATCCTCATATTAGTAAATAGAGTGAACCTGTGCCTTGCTCAGTGGCAGTTGTGCTATGTCTAATATATAGGACACGACTTCCTAATATGGATATACCCCTACCCCTCCCTGCCGTCCACCCTGTTTGTCTCTCTCCATGTATAACAGCCTTTCAAAACAAAAAAAAAAGAGAGGGGAAAGTGTTCCTCCATCTCCAGGATGTTTTCTACTGAGAGCTGTCCATCTTTCTTTTTTATTCTACTCGCACCCTAATTGTCTGATTGTTTGATGCTGCGGCGCCAGAGTATGTTGTCTAAAAAAAAAAATGCCAAAGAAGAAGAGGTGAGAGTGTGTGGAGAGCTGGTGGAAAGTTTGCTTAACCTCAGGGATGTTGGGGGAGGATATTAGTCCGGCCAGGCTCAGTTTAGTCCTTCATGTTCTTCATTATAAAAACTGACTTTAGACAGCTTTTAAAACCTTGGAAGTGTGATGATTCGCACTCATCACAAGTACCATGAATCAGTTGTGATGAAGTGTGTAAGAAAAGTGAATACTCTAAATTACTGTTTACGCAATTCCGCTGCCTTGAGATGATCACCGACAGGATTATTTAATCAACCACTACACCCTTGCCTGTAATAATGTATCTATAAATTAAGGTCAGACAATCGCCCTCCACCTACAGCCCATTCAAAGCACGCAAGGTGTCCCTGCAAACTATTTATGCGCACAAAAGAGATGAAATAGAGATCTGCGTACCTGCTTTATCCAAAAGAATAATCCAGCATGACTTCAAGAAGGATAGACAATCCGTGCGGTGAAAGCATGCTGTTAGCTGTGTATACTGAAGTGCATGATTGAGTAGGTAGAGTGCATTCTATCCCGCGGGGGTGGACAGAGGTTCCTGTCCTTGCTTTGGTATCGTATCACCTAATCATTTCGTTTTGGAATTAATGACATAAAGTCATATGAGAGATTTTGACCACAATAGAAACCTCTATAGAAATGTTACCTCGGTCCATTTATGTGTCTTATGAAAATTTCCCAACACCCCTTTCGCGCGGATGAATGGTTCGTCCCGCATTAAATGGAACTATCTGCTATTGTCTCATCAGCGAAAAGTTGTTGATACCGCAAAGTACTTCCAAAAGTGCGTAAATAGTTTGAGAATGTCAGTCATACTGACTTATTCATAATCATTTTTTAATTACTTTTTTAAAGATTTAAATGATGTCATGGTAAAGCAAAGGAACGCAGTGCTATATGGGAATGTTTTTTTTCTCTGGTTTTACCATTATATCAGATGGCCAGAGTTATCCTGCTTGATCCACCCTGTTGGAAGTCCCACACAGCTGTTTGTAAGGGGAAAACGTATGTGAGGAAACAGAACTAATCTTATCTGGAGAACTGCAAGAAAAATATACTCAGTGACTTTGGACTAACTTGAGGGATGTAGAAAAGTTCAGAAAGATTTTAAAATCATTAGAATATGAATGTATATCTGTCCTATACGTTTACTTATGGTATTTCCCTTATATATTTTTTAATAATATTAAAATAGATATCTTCCACATGTAAAATATGTTATCCTTTTTTGTCTTCTTTCAATTTTGATGCTGTTGCAACACAGTCTAATTACTTTGATTTCAGCCAAGCAAGTTCCTCCACACACACTACTGGTGAAGGCAAATGAAATAACAAAAGAGTTTAAGGTCAATCTATGCTCAAAAATGTGTTACATAATAATTATAACCACAAAGCAGACTCAACAAACAGCTCCTCTATGCTAGAGATAAAAAAAAAAGGTGATTAATTAGACTGTTTTTCACAAGTCAAGTAAATGACAGATTTACAAGATTTCTAATTAACTTCCTTGCAGAACTGGAAAATCTAGATTAACCAATGGTCTTAAACTGTCAAGTGTTTTTAGTTGGTGCCAGTGTGACTACACATTGAATGTGGATTAATGTCTTTCGAACAGACACTTGTGATGGATGTCTCACAGCCAAACTTCCCAGCCATATTTCCATGCATGTAATTATACAGATCACTGTTAAAACGTACTCCAGCTCTGTTATAAACATGTGTAATAACTGTCACTTTGTTGTTGTGGGTGTTGTGCAGAGGTTAGGCCTGCAGTGAGAGGGAGCCATGTTGATGCTGCTGATGCACCCATGAGTCAAGACACAGACATCTTATCAGCGACCAGCCCTTGAATTGTAACGATTGATATATTGTTTTATGTATGCAGCCCTGAAGCTCCACCGGGGCTCACTGAACATTTGCACACTTTCACTAAAATGCACACACACACACACACATACACCCACTGTCGTTTCTCCCTTAAATGTAAGGTCAGCTGATATCCAAACACACCCATACAGATGAACATACAAGACTTCATGGAAAAGAAAATACAGACTCACACTCATGAAGATAATGACAAGCACACGCACACATTAGTGATACATAGTTATAACACAATGAACAGAGCCTCCCTGTTCCTACTGTCTCCCTGTAGTGTGTGAGTCACTATTCAGATACTTCCTGTTATAAGAGAGAGTCTTTAAAACAGCCTCCCTCTCTCTCAATTTCTGCTTTCCAAGTCAGAGGGAATGTCAGGCCAAACACACACCAAGGTGTCCTCTCCCTCTCCCTCTCTCCCTTCTCCCTCTCTCTCTCTTCTCTGTGAACCAGAGGCAGGGAAGCTTCCCCGTCGAACGTCCTTCACTCTGCAGGTCACACACTCGGCATTTTAAAACACACCTCTGTGACCTTCATCTTTAAAAACGATTTGAAACCCTTCTGCTGCCTATACTGTACCAGCTGCACATGCAGACAATAATGCAAGCATGCATTTGCACACTATTGCATGGATGGCTACTTGTGCATGCGTGGCAGACACAAACGCACACCTCGAGGCAGCTCTTATTATAGCTACAGTCCATGATATCCAACACAATGATGTGCACTGGTAAAAGCAGCATTGTTAAGTTTTATGTTGTTGTTATTTCCCCCTTTTTTTAACAATAACTTAATTTTGTCATGCTGTGACCCACTTTTCTCAATCAGTTCAATGAAGTTTATCCTCTCATCTTAAAATGACTTGTGCTCACAACCAGGCTATGCACCTATCAAAAGCCTTCTCCAGTGACTGACACCTTCAGCCCCCTTGTGCTCAATTAGCTTGTAGTGCATTAGCGACCGCATGCTAATTGTCAGCTGGCAAAGAACTGCAATGAGAACCCTCAAGGAGATACCTCAGGGAGTATGTGTGTGTGTGTGTGTGTGTGGTGGGGGTGGGGGGTGGGGAAATCGGGTTGGGACGGTTATGTGCTTTGTTGCCTAACCAGCCCATGAGCAAGTACCTTCGAGCAGCAGGAGGAGGCCTATGTCTTGTTATACAATGTGAAATATTTATGTTGTATCACATTACCTCTTTTGAATAAGCCAAATAAAAGCATTTTTGTCTGCTGTGCCACTCCTCTCAGCTGAACAAAACCAATTCAGCTCAAGTCAAATGTGCTTGAAACAATTATTATTATTGTCATTATTATTTGAACAAATGTATACAAAATTTGTACAAATGTGTGCCAAATCCACATTTTGTTCTTATCTATTGTTAATTGTTTGACATGGTTTGTTGTGTTACATCTTCCTTTCCCTCCTCCTATGTTTTTGAATTTAGCAGAACGGTATTCTTAAACTACCTTATCATTACAGGAAGAAGTGCTCCCTCCCTCTCTCTCTATCTTGTTGACTCAATCTGAAACAGTTTATGGATCTCATCTACTTCCTGGTTACCCTCCTCCCCCCTTTTGTGTCATCTTTAAAAATTTCACATCTCTCACCTCCCCACTCCTCTTCTTTTCTTCTGACCACCTTTTCTTTCCATCTCATCAAATTCCATAGGGCTGGTATGGGTAAGTCGTGAGGGTGGACCCACCCACATGAGTAATCATTCATGCTATTTTAGTGCCGTTGCTCTCAGCTGGGCTCAAAACATCCACCTGCAAAAGGCTCCCAATACAGCACAACACTGGATTGACAAAATCAGAGACATACAAATGGCGATACATCGCAGCACAAATATTGTTAAATCACATTTATTACAGCTTATCCACAAGCAGCAGGGAGGATATAGGTTAAGGCAAATGGCTGTGTCCTGCTGTTGTCACTTTTGGGTGTGTACAGTGTGTATTTTTGTTCGAGGCAGGGAGGGGTTGTTGAAAAGTCATCTCAGTATAAAGGGAAGGTGACTGATTGAGAAGTCCCAGGTTGTGTTCTGTTGCTAATATAGTTATGCGGTGTAATCGTACAATAATAACATCATAATCCCATCTAGAATGAGAAACTGTGGACTGTGCGCTACAGTGATTGAGGCCATTTCCTGTGTGTGTCTGAGAGAAACAGAGAGGGAGAGAGAGTGTGTGTCTGTGGCAGTGCATTTTAAGCAGCGGTGACTGCAGGAGGCAGCCTGATGGATACAGGATCATACTGCAGCGCTCACATTGTCTTCAGTCCTCCTCCTCCTCCTTCACCCTCCCCTCCTGTCTGCCTACCTCTCAGCAGAATTATCACTCTAAACACACACATGCACACACACACACACACACACACACACACACACACACACACACACACACACACACACACACACATATACATGTACACACCCACAGTCCTGACCACACACACAGATGCAAGAGTAGTGCAACATGCAGAGAGATGCACATTCTCTTCATGAAAAACACGCCACACGGTGAAAGTGCCCAATGCCCCTAATGTCCCAAAGTGCACACATGCAAACACACACTCAAAGAGTAGCTACATATTCCATACAAACTACTCTGCTGCCCCCTCCTATCACCCGCGTACAGTACACACACGCTCCCCAGCTCATTCAAAAGCAGCCATGCATGATGAGAGACAAGATGCTGCGAGGGCAAACAATAAGACAAAAACAGCCAACAGGGATACACAGAGAATATCACAGCATGGGATTGGGATTTCATAATTTAATCATTTTGCAAGTGTGTCACAAAGCGCACATAAGCATCCCACGTATGACTTACACAAGGCAAACAGGAAGTCAGGCAGGGAGCTGGTGGTTTATTTTACCAGTGACAGCGACCCTGTTACTTGCAACGTGAAACAGAGGGAAGGGAAGTATCTGCTCCTGCTGCAGCCCTTTAATTCAAACACAGAGCCGCCTCTGTCTGTCCTCAGGTTCAAAAGAGATAGAGGGGAGGGAGAGGGTGTTGGCCATGTGTGTGTGTGTGTGTGTGTGTGTGTGTGTGTGTGTGTGTGTGTGTGTGTGTGTGTGTAGTCGAGGGAGCAGGAAAAGGTGTTCAAATCCTGTGCATGTTGCATATGGTATATGCCAGTGTGTATGTTTGCTTGTTCTATTCATAGTGGCACATACCCTTATTTAAAGCCACCACCATTGTGCTCAACACTCACTGCCTTTGTAAGTGGTGTGTTTTGCAAGTGCTGCTTGCTTACATGATGTCCAATGGCGTCATAAAAAAAAAAACCAACCTTTGTATCACATCCTTTTTACTAAGATCACTTCCTCTTTTCTGATCAGGTAAAACGAGCCTGGCGTCATTTCTATATATTTAGACCGACTGCATGTTCTATTCCCTTTTTTTCAATTCTTGTTAATTGTAGTATGAGTTGGGATCACATGTGATCAAATGTAATCTAATCAATGCTCTTTAAAATTAGCTGCAGTATTCATGTAGCCTAATCTCTTCTTATTTGATCAGCCACTTTGCTCATTTTACATCACTGGAGTCGTATTGCATTTCAGCCTCAGTCACACCACGCATTGAAAGCTGTCATATTACCACCATATTTATTTGTGTGATGATGTTGTAATTTACACGTTGCCCTGGACGTGTTGCCTGTTTGACATTGTGTCTGACATTGAATCTGGCGGTATAGACAAACGCTCAGAGGCATGTGATGGGTAAGCTGGCGAGAGGCTGGTCTAGACTCCAGGCGACACACCATATGATATTGATTATCTTTTGTTTGGCTATCTCTGCAGCTCCTTGCCCTAAAGGACTTAACTCACATTATTGTCTGGCATGAGGCTCTATTACTCCAATTTAGTGAGCTCTCCAACCAGCAGTGATTGTGCTGCTGTTGAAATGTGTCCAAGAGATCCCACAACAGGACAGCTAAGCATTTCACTTTGTTCAATCAAAGGTTTTAGGTACACAAACTTTTTAGGAGATAATTTAAATTGATTGAGTTTAAGTTTAAATGTGCCCGAGGTCCACTTGATATCAAAACAAAAGGAAGTTTGAGCAGGAGATCTAGTGTCAGTAATCATTTATATTGCACATACAAAGAAAAATTACCTCTTGCGTAAAAAGCGTTTATTTCCTTGCTATACTTGAGTCCATATTCAGTTAATTAAGTTAAAGAGCTGTTTAATTTGACACCTGCTATAAAGTGCAACATTTAAAAAAGATGTCAGGGCAGTGCATAAAAATCAGCACATTTTTCTTCCAGGCAGGTTTTTATCAAATCAAATGATGCAAAAGTTCAACCAAGCCCTTGCACAAATTTGTTGGTTCAAGACAACGGCCCATTCATGAGCGACATATATATGTGTGTGTGTGTGTGTGTGTGTGTGTGTGTGTGTGTGTGTGTGCTTTTTGTGTGAGTCTGAAGAGATGAGAGCCAGATCAAAGTGCTTCTTACACCAGAGGTCTGTCTCACCCATTTCTGTGAGATCCTCTTCACTGATAACCAAGGTCACAAAAAACATATTTTCAGTGTCTCAGGAAGTTTTCTCTGCATAAACATAGTTTATCAACATTCATTTAAAAATTCGATTCAAGAATATTTCCATAGCTTGAAAATGGAGACGACAACAGGTTATTAATCTTCCCTCAAAGTAAAGATTTTGGATTGTGACCCACACTTTGAAAAGCAAAAAACATTTACTACTGTATATACAGCTACAGTTACAGTAAAGATACAGCTATAAGAGTTTGTAGTCAATGTCACACATTGCTGAGTTTCACAAAATGCTAATAGGAACAATATTCTTTACTAACAATGCACTGAAATGCACTTTACACAGGGCAAATTAAGATCCCTTTCTGTTGTCATAATTGGGTTCCAGAATTTTAGTTAATAAATCTAGCATGAACTTGTGTAAACTCCAGGACACAAAAGTCAAAGTCAGTTTAATTACACATATGGTACACAATATGGTGATACAAAATTCTTTTTGTATAACGCTATAAAAAAAAAGAAGAAAAAAAAAAAGGACTGGCAGCAGAGTTTCCAGACGGATGCCGTCACATTACAGTAAGCCTACTGCACATTGCTGTGTCTTCAATTAAGCTCGAGTGAAAGTTCAGTCAGGAAGACTATTTATATGTACACTTAGGCCATTGTTTATTTCTCGTACCATCCGGTCATTCACACCTCTCACGCATGCTCAGTTTTCATTTCCGGTTGTCTTTGTCTGGGATGTCATTTGAGAGATCAGCTGACACCTTGATTATTAACCTATCAACCTATTGAAAGTGACAGTAGTCACACTGTCTGGACTAACATCCCATTTAAAACACTGTCTAAGCCCAAACTAAGATAGTCCTGGTTACATCACTGTGACGTCATCAGTAATTTTCTCAGGCTTGGCAAAGCTTAACAAATGACATTACAACACTGTTTTAACATAGGTGTAGGATTTGTTTGGTTTGGTTTAGCAATTGTAGGTGTACATTGCTAAAGAAAATAATTAGATGACCAAAGATTTTCAATATTAAGATCTTAAGTAAAAACTGCCTTAGTGTAATGTCTTACAGACACATCATGATTTGCTTGATAAGGATTGAACTGAATCAAAAGAAAGACAAATATGATTCCTTATCATCAGTCCTGTGCGGGGTCGTGTGGGGCTGGAGCCTTTCCCAGCTAACATTCAGCAAGAAGCGGAGGACACCTTGGACAAGTCACCACTTCATCACAAGGCCAACACACACACAAAGACAAAAAAGCCATTGACATTGTCACGTATGTTGCATATACTATACTGTGGACTGAGGGAGGAAGCTGGAGTACCCGGACAGAAACCCACGCACACACGGGGGGAGAACATGCAAACTCCACATAGAAAAGTCCCAGGTCCTCAGGTGGATCTGAACCCATGCAGGACCTTCTTGCTGTGAGGCAGCAATGCTAACCACGATGCTGCAATGCCGCCTCAATTTCTAATCACTGTTTTTGTAAACCCATATGACTAAGTGAGAAATGACATGTCTCAGACTGTTGATCGGTTGTTATTCCTCACAGATTGGTCATATCAGTAACACTATAGCTGTTGGTTTCAAAAACCAGCATACACGGCTGGGCTGCCTCCATTTTCAGCACCGTATTGTGTATTTATCCCTCAGGTGTGATGAAGTAAACAGTGTGAACTCCATGTGATCAGAAGGGGCAATTTTGACTTAAGGTGTACATTCACCTCAAAGTGGGAGCACAATTATCTACAATTGTGAATGTGAACAAACAGTTATTTTGCACAAAACACACACAGACATCTTGAGTTGCCCTCCACTTATCTTGATCTTGCTAATTATATCCAAGGTGTGTGTGTATTGGTGTGTGCCTGTGTATGTAAGTGTGTGTTTGACTTTCCTACTTACGCCACAGACAGCTGTTGTTTGCCCCAAGTGCTCAAACCCACTTTTTAATTAGCCCTATCTATCTAGGCGTCCCAATCCACAACAACCCACCCACCCCCGATCCTTTCTGCAAAATGGAGCCTTAGCTGAATTATACACACTCACGCACACACTCACATACGCACACAGTTCAGGCAGTAACAATAGCCCAAACACAGAAGCCATGTCCAAAACAGCTGACGTTGAAAAGTGGACGACCTCATGTCAAACGAACTGAGGGCACATGCAGTGTTTGCATGGGTGTGTACTGATGTTTCAAAGTCAACTAGCAAACCAACGACCTGTTGAATCAAACAGCAATAAACTTGCCAATAAATGTTCTTAAATCATTGCTAGAGTCAATATGGCCACGTGAATCAGGACATATTTGAGTGTTTTCCATTATGTTGCAGACTTGAAGAGGAAAGTTGTAAAACAAAGGTCTCGTATAGGAAGGTGAGGGAGGAAATCATGGCAAGCCATGCTCTTTTTTTTTTTTTTTTTTTTTTTAGCTAGAGGGGGAAGGGTGGCTTTTTAGATTGTCCCTCCTCCCTCTTCCTCTATCTTTTTTTTTTCTTCCCTCTCATCTTTGTTCAAGGGCTGCCTGGCTAAAACCAGCCGCCCCTGCACAACTAAATTCAGAATAAATGAGTCAAAAGTGGTTGGTGGGGGAAAAAGTTGGTGTGTGTGTGTTCATATTTGCGATATTGTGTGTTATTATTGTGGGGTGGTAAAGGCGTCGTGTGAGAGAGAGTGAAAGATTACGTGTGTGTGTGTGTGTGTGTGTATGGGAATGAGTGGGTGTGGTGTCAGGGGAGTTGCAGTAAAGTGGAAATAAATGAATGAATTATACTTATTTCACTTGTATTTCACACATCATCAGAATATTCATACATTTAAATAAATATCGCAACTTTTACTGCTTTAGTATAAACTTCATTCGTCAGGTTGTATTCCTTTCTGCTACAAATAATAAATAAAAAAGTCTCAGGAAGACATTAATCATCACCATCATCTGCCTCTTTCCGTCTCCACTCCATCACCGTACGACTAGCGGCTCTGGTGTATCTCCCGGTTTAATGACCACTGATGCTTCACAAACACAATTTCCAACTCCATCTATATGCTGCTGCTACACAGGGACACACAAAGCTCCTTCACTGAGAGACTCCCCCCCCTCTCTCTCTCTGTCTCCCTCACAAAGCCCTGCATGCCTCTCATTTGTAAATCACTTAAAAGCATGACAAATGTGCATTGGAAGTTTCAGAGCGTCCCTCTGCAACTCTCATTCACACCCCTTCTCCGATACACATCCGTATTGTACTAACTAGACATTTCGCTTGGCGTTAGAAGGATGCTTGTTGTTGCTTCGCTGCTGTCAGCCTGAATATGTAGCAGAAATAATGAGTGTAATGAAAGTGTAATTCTACAGTGTATATTAGTCTCATCTTTGCTTCCTTGGTGTTTTAAAGGATTGCGGCCAGTGTGACGTGGCTGATTACATTCAGTAGTTCTAAAAGCTGCTCATAGTTGTGAAATGATTTGAGAGCAGAGAGAATGTCAGACTGAAATACAAAACAAAGGGGTCTTGTCCACAACATTAATCCAACAGGAGCATTTCTGGCGTAGACTGATTACTGAGTATTTCGATCATGTGATGGGCAATCAAGCAGAGGGTTACAGCGTTTCCTTGTGTGTTTGGGTCTGAATGTAGTCCAAGCTGATGGGCAATGGAGAGGAATCACCACAACATTTTATAATGTAGGTTCTGAATGAAACATATATTTCAGCATGTCAGATCGTCTCATTTACACCATCATGTGGGGAAAGGAGGGGAGGGGTAGCATATTTATAGCCCCGTTTTCAAAAAGTACAGGTCACGACACACAAGTGGGAAGATTTTGAATGGGTCACAAAGGGGTGATTATTTTTTTTTAAATGGCATGATTGGAATATCTCCGTCTCCTGGGGCAAATGCAAGTGTTTTTTAAAGATACTTACATTTTTAATTGTCAATCTACAGTGAAAAAAACCCCAGCAAAACAAATCAAGGTCATAACATCTCAGAAGGCTCTTTGCATCACTGTAGTACAGTCAAATATCAAGTATCCAGTGGTGGAAATGTTTTAGGGGTGCTTTAAATAGTAATACCAGGATTTAAATTAAGAGGTTCAGCAGCTAAGTTAAATTCTCTCTTGCCAGTATTCATGCTAACATTATCTGTATAACACACTATCTGTATTTAGCATTCAGCAGTTGTAACAATAATGCAACATTGTATCAAGACAAACCATCAGATCTAATAGTGATTGACAGTTGGTGCTGGCTTTTTAAGTCTCATCTGTAGGTTTGGGAACTCTTAGAGATACATTGGAGCAGGACATAGTATCAACAATGTAAAATATTAAAGTACCAGGTTCATTTTTCATTTCCTATCTCAGTGGTGGAAAGAAACTAAATACATTTACTTAAGGACTGTACTTGAGTACAATTTTGAGCTTCTTGTCTCTTATTATTATTTCTCCGTTTAATGTTACATTTACTTCTACTTCACTACATTTCAGAGGTAAATGTTTAGCTTTTAAATATGTATCTGTCAGATATAATGGCCAGTGTCTCTCCAAAACAAGATTTTGAATAGGCATTCAATAAATATTAAAGCTGAAAGATAAAAATCAGTGGTTTATAACTTTTCAGGTATAAGTGACTGAAGTTTCAGATGTGTGTGAGCTGCGGAGATAGATTTCACCTCCAAACCTCTCAGATAATGTCAAAAGTTTAAATTTAAGAGGAACAATGATCTAATATTTTACAAAATGAGAGGATTCTCCAAACATAATATTAATTTGACGAGTAAATTTTTTTCTTATTACCCCATAAGTTACCTCACTATAAGGAAAGCCCAACCCTGAATTGGGGAAACTCTGAACCTAACTACCAACAGGATATAAGTTAATTAAAGCTGCAAGCAGCATTGAACGGGCCCTCGCACCTCGGTGCCCGTTGGGGCGTGTGCCATCATCGGCCTCACTCCTGCATCCATCCATCCATCCATTCCCTCTCCCCAGCCACCTCTTCCAGCTCTTCAGAGAGTACACCAAGGTGTTCTCAAGCCAGCTGAGAAATATAAATCCCTCCAGCGTATCCTGGGTTTTACCCCGGGGTCTCCTCCCAGTGGGACATGGCTGAAATACCTCCCCAAATGCCCGAACCACTTCTCCTCTCAATGTGGAGGAGCAGCGGCTCTATCTCTAAGTGTGAACCCATGCACCCTGTGGTGGAAGCTCATTTCGGCCGCTTGTATCCGCGATCTTGTTCTTTCGGTCATTACCCAAAGCTCATGACCATAGGTGAGGGTAGGAACGTAGATTGACCGGTAAATCGAGAGCTTTACCTTGCAGTTTAGCTCCCTTTTCACCACTACAGACCGATACAGAGTCTGCATCACTGCAGAGCTGGGGCTGCAGAGCTTCATTATGCTCAACGGCCTAGTAGTAGTGTATCAAAATGTAAAATATGTCATTTCCTGTTGCCACTAGGTGGCGCTATGACTATTGCTAAATGTCATGTGGATATCTTTAGGGCGGGACTCTTAACCAGCATGTGAAGTTGTTTACAGATTGGACCTTAGACAATGGAGTTATGACAACTTTCTGTTTCATGGCGAAACATAAAAAAATTTACGAAATGTGACAGCTGGCTATCAGGATTTTACCAACTTTTTATCCTCGTGGGGTTTAGATAGTACTGACCAAATTTGAAGTTGATCGGGTTAAATCTCTAGGAGGAATTCGTTAAAATACAAAGTGTATGATTTTCCATAGATGGCAAAAAAAGGCCACAAAAATCAAAATGACCGACTTCCTGTTTGTTTGAAGGCATTGCTCCAAGAGACTCTTTGTCGGTCTCGGTCAGTTACATATGTGTACCGAGTTTCGTACATGTACGTTAAACTGGAGGCAGGGGCTGCACTCTAGGGGGTGCTAGCGAGCCATTTTGCCACGCCCATTTCCAATCACCATATCACACATAAATTTCCCACCGAACAAATTTTTCTGTGAACTTTCATGAGTTTTTGAGTATGGGGAAAGACCCCAAAAAGACCACAGTTTTATTGCAGAACCTCTAGTTTAAAGTTTTAAACGATACATTTTGCTGATAATACTTTCGCTCACGTAGGATTTTAAATGCAGGAGTTTTGTAGTGAAGTATTTTTTTACACTGATGTATTTGTACTTTGAGCACTTCTTCCACCACTGTTCTAACCAAACAAATGATACTAAACCAGCTACCCTCCAGACAATGCCAGCTGTCGACAGGGACTGTATGTGTGACGGTCTGCCAACAGAATAGACAGTTATTAAAGACACGTGATAGGATTTCATGTGAGTCCCTGCATTAGAGACAGAATGCTGAGTGAGTCGACCAAAGGGACAAACTCCTAAAACTTTGGATTTACCCCTTAGTGTTTTTTTTTACAACTGGTTCTTCATCTCTACTGTGTTTTTAATTGCTACTTGGTTCAGAAGTCATCCTCAAGCCTTCAGTGTCCCTCTAAATATATTGTCAGAGGTCTTAAAGGAAGTTATGGTTCAAAACTGCTGTTGTAAATAAATACTTATTTTTACTTCCTTCCACATTTTAATGTTTCTTTATGGGGTCACCAGTCTATGACCATGCTGACACCGTGAATTATGGCTCCTGTAGTTTGTTTTATGTAAAGGCATTCACAGCCATGTGAGATCATAACAAAAAGTACTGATTACCTAACAAGCAATCATTGCCTTCCTACCATAAATATCCTGAAAAAAGCAGAACACATTGACGTGTTCTTTCACTTCATTTATTAGAGTTATATCTGTCGTGATGAGATATTTAAGCACCCACTGTTAATGGTTTTTGTATAAGACAATAAACTTTAAAAACTTTGAAGAGAGGCAGTACCTCTTATGCTGACACTTTAGACTGATGAAGCTATCCAATCTTCATGATTCACACATAAATATGCTCCAATGAAAAATTAATGAGGTATGCTTTGTCAAAGGATCAATTATTTATGCCTGCACAAGATTTCAACACCTCCATTAAGTGTCTGGTCACTCCCTGCAGGACTGTTATCCGTTCTACCTCAGCACAGCTCACACAGTGAAAGCTCTTGTCCTGAGCCCCCTTCATTTCTGCACTTTGGCGTCTTTGTACCCCAAATGCACACACATAATTCACATATGCACACCTCTCCTCCCACACCCCCACCATTACCAACACCACCACCCTTGTGTCTTTGTATGAGACCCCTGCCTCATCCCCATTGTCATGTTAATTACCTGTTTGCTCTGTTTTGCAGGAGCCCACCATCCATCAAAGCGTCTCCTAGCTTTTCATCTCACACAGTGCATCTCCACCTGTAATTAGGTTTGGAGCTAGGGAGAAGATGGATTTTGTTAGCACCCTGCAGAGGGAAGAGAAGACATTAGGAAGTCTCCATGGCTGTTCTGGGACCAGTCTTTAATGGTGTCTAATTGATCTGAGCTGTCATGGGGCCATGGCTTCATGTGGTTGGAAGCTGATTATCATTATGTGTCATACTCAATACACAAGCATTAGCTCAGCGCTCTGGCTTTTACAGTCTGATAAGGTGTTTGCATGTGTGCATAAAGGTGTGTATGTATGTGTAGACAAATATAACTGCGACTTTTATTTGCTCTTCATCTGTGTGATTAAAAGGAGGGGTGAGATCTGTTCGTTCTTATGATTATATGTGCACTGCATTTGGACAGACTCAGATTAGTGTGTGTGTGTGTGTGGTGTTTTCACAAGTGTGTATGCTTGTATTTATATTGGCTGAGGAGAGGCTGTGCTGCGGTCAGAATAATTTAACGGCCAGATGTGCTGAAGCTTGGGGGAAATCGATACAGACGATGACTCCATAGAAGGATGAGCATACTGTCATAATGCAGTAAGGATGGTGAGGGATTAATATTTAACAGTAATCTGGACTGAGCAGATGGCCACTGATAAAAACGTGGAGCATGAATTTACTGTACATCAAGGCCAAGCAACCACAGTAAACAGTAATAAAATAAGTTGAAATAGTAATTAGGAATAATTAGGAGGTGATAATAACATTATTTGGTAACAATTTAAGGAAGAGAAGAAGATGTACTTTGGGGGTATGAGGGGAAACAAGTGGGGAGGATGATTTTTTATATAGAATAGCTTGCTATCCCACAAGAACACATACCATTACCAATTATAGATTCTATACTGTAGCCTACAAATGTAAATATATGGTTTAAAAAAGCTGCTTCTAGGTGCTGGACTTCTTCTGCTGGGAATGCACTTCATGCTGTTGCTGACCTTCAGCCAGTCCAGGCAAAAAATCAGATGCCAATGTTTTGTGCATCCCGGTGGATCATCTTTTGAAGTGAGTATAAAATGAACAACCCCTTCTAAGCAAACCGTGTACATTTGGTAAAATGTGTATTGTTATGAGCTTGCAAAATATGAATATCTATTCATGTGTGTATCTGTAAAACTGTTTCACATGTGTCCTGCTTGTTATTTGTGTGTGGAATGGAACTTGTATTATAGGCATTGCTAAGATGGTCCTTTATTAGTCCCACAAGGTGAAAATACACATTTGTGACAATTTTAAACATTTTCTCTCCATAAATACAATATGATCTGTAACCTGTTGTACCTTATAATTATTCAATATGTGATAGGTATTTAGGAAACGCACCTACTTTAGTTCTAAGTCCCGCCTACATGTCTGGTTTCCCTATTTCACTTATTCCAACAGGTAAGTACGTTTTTACTTGGTCCCCCATATTACACTGCAATTTGCAGACTGTACTGTAAAGCCTTTTATTTAAAAGAATCGACTGCATTAGTGACTCAATCAGAAAGCTCTCATCTATTAAAAGCATCTGTTAATGTATGGAAGGAGCCACTGTAAAAATGGTGTGTTTACATCCACGTGTTATGCACTGTAGGGACGCTCAGTCTGCTCTGCTGACCTTCAGCATGAAATGAAAAGTGCCTGATGCCTCTGGTGTGTTTGGAGGGGCTTTCTTTTTTCCTGAAGATGGACAGCCATGCATTATTGATTACAAAACAGTCCTGCAATGCTATTTCATCTCTCAGGCACAGCTGACTGCGAGTTAGGGCTTCTTTTAAAAAACAAAAATCAGATTTACTTTGTATTTATGTGTGCACCTTGTTAACTGGCTGCATGTCTTTTTGTGTGAAATGCTTTCCTCCTCTTTGTGCCCCCTCTCTCCCTCTCTCACCCTCCAATCCCTTTAACGCCCAGTGGGAGGCTAAACGGTAGATATGCAGAAACCATTCCCTTATCTCCACATCCCTCTGCACAGATAACTGACGGAGAATTGCACAAGACAAAAGGCAAAGGAGGGCAGAGACAAAACACGGTGGAAAAATGGGATGAAATACAATTTAATGGTTAGAACACTAACTCCGCTACATTTAACAGCCTATATTTGGCTTAATTTATAACTACATATTGCAGCTATTATTAAAACACACATCTGCACATATGTTTTACGCTCACACATTATTTTATATGCTTTCATATCCTTATTCTTCGCTTATTTTTACCTGATTTCTCTTTCTCACTGTGCTCTACTTGTTTTTTCCCACAACCTGTATGCTGTTAAGAACAGCTGACTGTACGAATTCTATTTTAACATGTCAGTTACCGACTATTAGATGTACATAATTAATTTAATCACTCCCTTTTGTAGCTAAACTTTACATAGTCAACAATCATTAAAGATTTGTTTTATGGCTTAAATTTTCACAAAATAAAACTTATATAAAACCTTTTTATGTTCAAACGCTTCTTTACTAGAGCAGAGAGCCAGCAAACCAGAGCGTGTTGCTGAGCATAGCCTTACCTCCCCAGTTCCCCTTTGATGGTGGTCACAGGGGAGGATGCCCATGGTGACCATGGCTGTCAGATGCGGTTTCCACGATGCTGAAGAATGATTGGTTTCATGGATCAGGATGGTGCTTTCTGACAGCGCAGGGAGACACTCTGCCACACCTGGGAGAAGAGACACTGGCAGGATGTGAAATGTTACTGAACAAGGTCATTCTAAGGGTCACTGTAAGACCTGTCACCCATCTCCCCCGTCATTGAGGAATTTACAGCCTGGGCCTCGTGCTACATAGAGAATATAGTGTCTGAATTTATCCTTTGTCTGGAGTCTGACTTGGGCTTTGTCTGCCTCTGCATGGAGTGGTTGTGAATCTGCAGCCAACAAGGAAACACATGCAATCCTAAACAACAAGGACACTTTTCAGTCAATGCATGTTTCTGTTCTGTGATGTCATTAAATCACAGCTGCAGCTTCGGATTGCTAAGAAACCAAGGAATACATTTTTGATTGCACAGGAATTTTTTTTACTACATACCTCATCTGCAAAAACGAGCACCGCATTTCCAAGTCTGACTCATGTCTAACCTTGTCTGTGGAGAGGCCAGTATCATTGATGTCAGCATTGTTGGTGAGGCTTGTTAGCAGGAATGACAAGGCTATAGAGATATGGCTCACACTAACACTCTCAGCATGTTTTTCACCACACGAGTTAGCATGTCTCCTACAGAGGTGGGCTTCCTGACAATCCTACTCCCAGAGCCCATTACAGTTTTAAAGATTGATCGCTCTCCTCTTGACTGCAGTGAGAGGAGAGACAGCAGACCACAGCGACAAAAAAAAGGAGAGGGAGGAAAGAAGGGCGTGGACAATCCCACAAGGCCAGAGTGATGTCCACTCTTTTGTTTTCAGTGGTGAGATCAGTGGCCTGCACAGCGGCGAGGGGACAGGCAGAGTAACTGGAGGCCTGGCAGGAACAGATGTTCTTACACAATGAACATGCACTGGGTGGGTTGCTTGTTCGCTACAAGTCAAGGGGCTACCTTCCCCTTTTAGAAACAAAGAAAAACCCAGCAAAGACACATGGCTTCCCACCTGTAGGGCCTGTATCAGGGATAAATGTTGCTGAGGCAATCAGGCTCAGGTACAGTATGATTTACGTCCTGCTAAAGATACAAGCATACAACAGATGGAAATCTATTTCTGGGCATGATAAATTGTTAAAGTTAGACATATCCCTGCGGTATGTTTGGGTGTAAGTGGGATTTTTCAAGATTTTTAACCAATCAAACACTCATTTTTCTTTCTTTTTAAGAATGTCAGGTCTGGATTGCCCTATTAATCCCAGTTCTTTTTTTGATATCATTGCAAAAGTGTGCACTCTCACTTTGCACATCACAGTACACTACATACAGTATACGTGATATGCAAATGCATGTGCTATCTTAAGCATGCATGCATATACTATTTATTTACGACTATTTATTATACTATTTATTATTATACTTTTGAATGTTGCCCTGAAATGTCTTTTATTCTGCCAGGTGTTTTTATGTGAAACACTATTTCGTTTTTATGTACTACATAAGAATGACCATGAAAGGAAATCTGAAATCTGAATCTATGTGTTCTGAATAGAACACATATCTATTAGCTCATCAATACTGCCCAGCAGCTTAAGTTGTACAAGGTGAAATGGGAAATTGTTTTGTGATGACAGTAAACTGCAGTCCATGACATGGAACTCACAGGTTTCAAACATTGACACGTATATGAATCACCATCATTTCTGGCTCATTAGAAAGGACTGAATGATAACACACTCCATTGCATATGCAGATACTGCAGCTCATGCAAGGAGTAGGTGACAGTAAACAGTTTTAATAATAGATCTGGGGCCAGGATGACTTCCACCTTTAAATATAATTCCATGACCCTCTGAAATTTCCTTTTCAGGCTTTTCAGACACAAATATTTGTAAACATTTCTGTTTGTAAAAATGTCTCGACCAGATAGAACCTGTGGGATTTATGCATAACTGTTCCCCAAGATAGTAAAATCAGTGAACCTACACAAATTCATTCACACACAGTTTGGACATCCATACTCTCTTGTTCTTCCTTATATAGCTCTTCTCCCTAATGGTCTCTATACCATATCCTTTTTGTGTTGACTTGACATCTTCTTGACTTCCTGTCATTGTGCATGCATGAAACAGATGTCATTAGTACCAGCAACAGATTTTAAACAGGGATATGTATCTAAAATGAGTCATGGATCTAGTCTTCAACATCACCCTTCATCATCCTGTGTGCATTTGTGGCTGTGAGCAGCCTGTGCGTCTGTCAGTTGCGATGTAAGCTATTCACCACATGGTTGAGAGCTGCAGATCCAAACAGATCTGGCTGAAAGTCTTTCAGGCAGTTGAGGTCAATGGGACAGTCCTAAACAGGATCATCAGCACAGTCTGTTTGGGAGCATCTCCAGGAGTATAGGCCCATAAATGACCAAAGCCATTCATAACTCATTGCTTCCCTCTGCTGGTGTTAATGGACAATAAAGTCATTTTTACAACAGGCCTCTTACCCTTTGAGCATATCAATATGATATGGTCTTTGGCACTCAATTGTGATTGCAATACATATAACGCTTCATGATATTTTTATGTCTGATAGTCCAGAAGGTCAAAAAGTATGTTATGGTTGAGTTTATAGTTATCATACAGTAATTTATAGTGTTTTATTTCCTATTGGTATCATAAAGAATCCATCAACATCTCTACTTGTGTTTTATGTGTTGGTTGCAATCTATACTGAAGTTCGTTACTTTGTGGAGTTCCCTCTCCTATAATACCACTGCAACTTTCCAATCATTTTCCTCTTGGAAATTACAGTATGGTGTATTTATAGTAGTCAGGATCATTTACTTTCTCTCTAGATTAATTAAAACATTAGAGTGACTAGCATCAGTCTAATTTCTTTGTTTGTTTGCTGCTGGAAAATAAATATTTTTATGACACATACAACATCTCTTTATAGTTCTTTTTCATTTGGGTTATCAGTTACTCAATCACGCTAATCTACTTTATTAAATTGATTAACCATATATGAACTGTTTGTGCTTATTAATTCACTGGTAAAACAAAAAAATAATCAGTAACTTATAACAGTGCTAATATACTTATATTACAAACAAACAATGGGCCCTTTGGGACCCTTGAGGGTCTACCATACAGTACAGTCAGCTACAGCTACAGTTCTAGATTATTTCCCTTAAAATTATTTTTAAAGTATATTCAAACATATTCTTTAACTTTAAGGTAAGGTATTTACAATGAATGCAGAAACATTATGAAAGAATAACAATGAAGGATGCTATGGTGAATTGGCACTGATGGTATACATTAATTTAATTAATTAGTTATATATAATCATAGGAAGATAAACCATAGTCGGTCCCTTCATCATCAGTCAACTGTTTATATCTGAAGGTGTATGTACAATGACCCAGACGGTAGATGTCTCCCTACTCCATGCAGCTGTGTCTTCATCAGTACGATGCTGGCTACCGACCACCGAATCGCCATTTTGAAAAGCAAATCGTTCACAGCACACCCACCCTGAGTACTGGAACTATGCCGCGGGGCCGGCCTCGCAAACTGAGAGTTAAAAGCAACGACGACACAGGTAACAAGTACCAAAATGCAAAGAATAAAAAATACGGGTTATCAGCTATCCAAATAACCTAGTATTATTTGGACAAACAGCTCTGCATCTTTTATAATAACATTTCAATGTAGTGTATATAGTCCCCGGATATAGTATTGCGGGTGGGCTTTGCTTTGTGCGGCGAAGGAGTGATTGAGGCGGAATGATATTAATAACATCACGGTGCCTCTTCTTATTGGCTTCCAGTCTAAATTGGCGTCCGTGAGGGAAAGATCCACGGCTGTGTACAGTGTTGGTCAATTTACGTTTTTTAAACTTTATCCTTGTTTAATAGTACCTTGTTGTTAGCTTGTTGCTAACTAGCACACTTTGCTACTGTTAGCTTCGAGGCTAACACGCCTAAATGTTGGCTATGGTTATTTTGGACATTATCTTGTGAGGCACTGTTACAAGGATGTCAGCGACTGATGGGTCACTTATGTGGTCAGAATAAGTAACGTTAGTCACATTTACGGATTGACATGGACGAAAGAAGTGTTGACGTGTTGTCTGAATGGATTCAGTTTGCTAGCATGGTTGGTGTTATTAACGGATTACAATTTTATGTCGGTTAGCTTAGCTATTATGACACGTTAGGTGGTCATTTGAATGGTACACAGAATTCCGCTGTTGGATTTAAATTGGCTGACAGCAAACACAAAGCACCAACACCAGCGTTACTTTGACATGGTAATTTGGTCATTATATTTTATTTGGATTAGCTACATAATTGCCTTCGCAATGCTGGTGAATGTGACCGCTAAAGTCATTCAGTGGAACCCAAGTTTTGTATCAAGATCTTAAGTTGTATCAAAAACATATCAAAAACACTCCAACAGATTTACAGTGAAACAAAACTCTTCTTTGCGGACTGCATAACCAATTTAAAAGTATTTAACTTGCAAACCACCAATATGAACACATATCTCACTTTTGGATGTGCTGAATCTACACAAACATGTTAGTACAATTTAGTTTAGACTGTTCTTTCAGTGGTTATATCATAGTCAGAAGTTAAAAGTTTCCATCCTCAGGTAAAGCATTTGATGAATACGATTATATTTATGTGTCAAATGAAAAAAACCTGAATATTTGAATTAGAAAAAAACCAAGTGGTTTAATTCAGAACTATTGTTGTCACTGTTATCCTTAGTTGTCAGCCATAAATAACCCTTTAAGACCTTACTTTCAGTATGACGTGCAAAATTATCAATGCATTATACACTCCTGGGCAAAAAAAGTAACCTCATTCCATCATATTTGTGCAATAATTGTTTGCATGCATGTTTGTTTTCTTTTGTGGGAGAAATAAAAAATAAGACAATTCCATCTTGAATTTTACTATTCTTCATCAGGCATATCTAACTGCTCTAAAGTTAAGCAATTTATTTGCCCTTACAACTTAGTTTTATATTAGACCTATTCATTAATCTAGGTCATGGTAAGCCTTGAAGGGCGTTGTTTTCTGCATTTGGTTTTGCCTCGCTGGTGCAATGCTAATTGTTCATGAATGCAAAGGACCACCAAAAGATATTACAAAAAGGGTTGCTTCCATGCCTGAACAATTTGTGTCGTGGAAATAATAGACATGAGGCCATTTTTTCACAAGATAATGCTCCGGCACAAACGGCAAAAACAACAAAGTCCTAGTTGGAGCGTTTTTCTCTGCTTGGCCCGGTCGCTCACCAGATCTTACCCCTGTAGAGAATATATGGGAGCATTTCAAGGCAAACTACTTGGCAGAAAATGTAAGGACACTGACCAGTTGTGGGAAGCAGTCAGAGATAAATGGAACAGCATGGATGCAACAAACTTTAAAAGGCTTTCAGACAGCTCAGAAAATGTATGTTTTCTGAAGAAAAATAAGGAAAAATACATACCAAAATGTACCATGCACAAAGACAATGCATACAATGTTGTGTAACATTGTTGCTTATTTCACTTGTATTTGTTAAAAATAAAAGAGTAATTATCAAAACATATCATAAATTGTGTGTTTGTCTTTTTTGCCCAGGAATGCATGGAGCAAGATCATAATTAAGGATTGGAATGGACAAACGAGTAAAACACTAAAACTCAACTTGAAAGTGTTGACATCAAAAACCTGTCAGAACAGGCATTCTCATGCATTTTTGCATTTTTATTTCTTGTAATTGGTATTGAAGCAATTTTTATCCCTCTCCACAAAGTGGGTAGGGGATATAGGAATGGGTTCTGACCGTATGATGTAAGGGTGCGTAACACTTCAAACTCAACAGTTTTCCTCAAAAACTGCTTAGGATAAGTGAATTAAATTTTATGGAAAGCTTTTTATTGTAGTAGATTGAGTTTAAAAATTGCTACTAAAAAGTGGAGGGCCGTTTCTCAATACAAAGTACGCCTAATTCGTACTTGCGAACTTGCTAAATGTGGACTAGCAAGTTCGACTTGGAAGTACAAACTCATGAGTTTGGGAGGATGCAGTACGGTCTTTCTGCAATTGGACCAGCTCTGTGCTTAATGATGTCACAGCTCAGTTCGCCTCTTGAGTCTTATTTGTATTGTAATTGATATTTACAATAAAATAACATCATTGACAAAATTGCCTGCATTAGTTTTTATTTTATAAGAAAGTATATTAGTCGAAATAAAATTGATATTGTCTGTGCACCTGAAGAGGATGGTAGAAAAAACCCTATATACTGTCTACTTCAGATGTTCTTGTTAGGAGTAGGCCTCTTAAACCAAATTGTAGTATTGAAGTTTTCTCTCTTGTGCTTGATCAGATGTGGATCCCAGTGATGGTAAAGTGGAAGGTTTCAGTGATGGAGAAGTCAAAGATAAGAAGTGCACAATATGCTCCCAGATCTTTACCACTGAGAGCCAGCTGCAGAAGCATCTCCGTGAACATGAGTCCAACGATAAGGTAGGTACAGCACCCAAGAGTTGACTTCATAGCCATGATAAGACTGAACACACTGTTTATCCAGACAAAGTCAGAAGAATGTGCTTGCTCTCTATAAATCAGCACATATACTGTATATATTTTTTATTCTTTCAATTCCACATTTTCAATCATTTATTACTAATTAATTTTAAGACGATATGTCATCTGTAATTTTTACTGATTGCTTAGTGGAACTGTCAGATCCATAAAAAGAAATTTTCAGGATTTCAGCTTACCTACCATTGTCAGTCATCTTGTGGTTTATTAATAATGAAATTTAAAAAACACTCTTGGTTGAGTTGATTGAATAAAATGAATATAGCCCCAATTCAAAAAAAGTTGGGAGGCTGTAAACATTGCAAATAAAAACAGAAAGCCATAACTTGCTGGCTTTTTGACCCAGCTATACTCAATTTTAAACATGTTTATTATTTTATTGATTTTTGGAAATTATTATTCTGAATTAATGTCAGCAACACATAATATGTTTTGACAGGGCCAACAAAAGACCAGGAAATCTGTGGTATGCTCAGAAAACACTTGAACTCAGGAACACTTCAGAATGTACTTGTCAGTAAACAGTTCATCGCTGCATCAACAAATTCAAGTTAAGACTCTACTATGACAATTTAAGGCTATATTTCAACAACATCCAAAAACTGCTGTCTTCTCTGGGCCCAAGCACATCTGAGATGGACTGATTGAATGTGGAAAAGTGTGCTGTGTGATGGTATAGAGGTGCATTAGCAGCCGCGGCATGCGTAACTTATACATCTTTGAAGGCACCATTAATGCGGATAAATACATACATACAGGTTTTTCGGGCAACATATGCTGCAATCCACTCAACATTTTTGTCTGGAACGCCCCTCCTTATTCCAATAAGACAAATGCAAAGCCACATTCTCAGAATCAGAATCTCTTTATTGTCGTTGTACCAGTACAAAGAAATTGGAATAGCAGCTCTTCAGTTTCAGTGCAATTTAAAAAGTGAAACAAGTGACTAAAGTGAATAAATATAAAATGTACACATATTTACAGATTTGCCCAGAAGCTGTTTTTCAGCCTATTTGTTGTTGCTTTGATGGCCCTAAAGCGCCTCCCTGAGGGCAACAGTTCAACAAGGTGGTGACAGGGGTGGGATGAGTCTCTGAGGTTGCTGTGGGCTCTCCTGAGGCAGCGTGTAATGTAGATGTCCTTCAGAGATGGAAGAGGGCAGCCAATGAGTTTTTGGGCAGTGTTTATGACCTTCTGGAGCATCTTTCTTTCTGCTGCAGTGCAGCTGGCAAACCACAGCGAGATGCCATAGCTCAGCACTGACTTAACAGAGCAGCGGTAAAAGGACACTAACAGTTTCTCTGTTAAGTTGTGTTTCCTGAGTATCCTCAGGAAAAACAGTCTCTGTTGTGGCTTTTTCAGCAGTGCAGTGATGTTTGTAGTCCAAGATAGGTCCTGCTCGATGTGAGTGCCCAAGAACCTGAAGTCCGATACCCTCTCCACTCTGTCCCCATTGATGGTGATAGGCTGCAAGTCCGGTTTGTTCCTTCTGAAGTCGACTATCAGCTCTTTCATCTTGGCGGTGTTGAGGATCAGATTATTCGTTGTACACCATGCCGACAGTCTTTGCACCTCCTCCCTGTATGCAGTACAGGACAACACTGGTTTGTCTGAGGTCCAGATCTGTCACTGTGAAGCACAAAGTACAACAATGGAGAACCTTGACTGTTGACCAAATGAAGTCTTATATCCAGAAAGAATGGGAAAGAATTTCACATTAAGGGCAATAAAAAAAAAAAAAGGTGATGTAACAATAGTGGAACGTGGTACAAATTCAGAGTTAGCGTATTCTTATAAAAACAGTTTGAACAGTAAATAAATTGTCTTTGTACTGTCTTCAAATGAATATGGTTGACAAGAAATTGTATTGTGTTTTTATTTTACTCTGGGTCCCAAATATTCTGCTCTTGAACTTTGAACATTGAGAACTGTCCTCTATCATATCAAGATTATGTCTCCACACAGTTACATATTTCATATGTGCTGGAGAATCATCCCCAGCTGACAGATTGCATGGATAATTTTGAATTTTTTAGAGACACACCAGCCGTGCTGGCATGCACACACCGTTCATATAAGGCACCAGTGTGCATCATCACACTGATTGTCAGATCTCCATGCTGAACAGTCGAGATGCGGTGAAGAGTGCATTGGAAGCATATCACTGTTTCAGTTCATGTGCTTCTGGTGTAGATCTGCGGCGATAACAGTGTGTTGGGAACGCTGGGAAGGCTCAATTTCATGTTGGTTGTGTCCAGCATGCTAGCGCGAAACAGTAAAGAAAAACACAGAAAAAAAAGAACCAATGTCCTCGCCACGGTCAGTGGCAGAACAAGCAGTACACAGCACTCATGAAACCAGTAAGATGCAAAATGCCATAAGGCCGGCAGTCTAGTTTAGTTGGTAGAGAAGTCGCCCATGAGCGGAGACTGAGTGGCGACTATGAATCGACCCCGCCTCTGCCCCTTCGCTTCCCCCTAACAGTGAAAAGTTCCTAATATATTTTTGGATAATTGTAGCAGTGGCCTCTGCCACCTCTCTGTGTTGTAAAGTTCTGTATAGGTACTTTGCCATCTAATTAGTAACCTACAGTCTTCAGCCCTATAACATCCTTATGTGGAAATGGACACACACTTTCAGCCACCATCTCCCAGCGGCTGTGCATGTGACTCAAGGGCTGGTGGTAGCGATGATCGACATAGTCCCATTGGCCCTCCTTTACATGTAGCCAGTTGAGGTGCCTCCTCAGCCTGGCAAGGGCAGAGGAAACAGGGCCTCTGGTGCAGCAAAACCGCTTGACTGACCCTATGGGAATCCCTGCCACACTGCTCAGGAAGCCATGTGCTGCAGAGAGCAGACAGTGGAGTGGTGTAGGCATACATTGGCAGAAAGGGGGTCCTGGGCCCCTCGCACTCTTTGCAGACTTGCACTCAAGCCGTGAATGTGGGCCTCTTCATACAGTCTCTCCACCAGATTGGTACAGGTCCCTGGGCTAGAAAATCAGGCGTCAGGCTGCTGGTCCAGAAGAGGTTCAGGCCGAAGACAATGGAGGGTCCACCCAGTGATGGTTGCAGAGATTGGTGTCGCTTCAGGACAGTGGTCTTGGACCCTTTTGCCTCCAGTGAGTCAACCAAAAGCACCGCTCCTTGGTCTTCACCTTGGGAAGGGACATCCATCCCTTTGGTGGAGACACCTCTGCCCCTCAGTGGCCCCAAGGCCTTCTGTAGGCATTCCCTCCTCTTCTTTTGGCCCGCTCCCATCCCTCCCCCAGAGGACTCCAATGAAGGAATAAAACAAAAAGGCTGGTTCTGTGAGCCCCTCCGACCTCCCACCAATAGGTGAGGCACCGTGGGAGCTCCCAGCCCACAGAGTCCTGCTTTCACAAGCCCAAGGGGTTCTGTTTCAGCACTCTCTGCAAGGAATTTGAATCTGGGCTTGGCCCCTGAAAGGACTGGCCTCCCGTATACAATGGAACAGACCCTTCAGGACACACAGGCTCTATGTACGAGACCAGCATACGTATGCCATGGGAGCCTGTTTGAGTCATGGTGCAGAGCAACCCAAGCTGACCTACTCATGTATGGGACCCAGGAGATCTTGCTGTTCCTGCAGGCTAATTTGTATTGGGGGAAGGCTTCATTGACTATCAGAGACATGGTGGCTGCCATTAATGCAGCCCTGGTGGGGCAGTGCAGGTTTTCAGAGGACTCATGTTAGAGACCCTGCTGTAACACCTTGGGAACAAGTATCCCCCTACCCCCCGTATGTTGTAGAATGCAACCTACAGTTCTCAAACTGCAATTCTGAATCTGAATCCCTTGAGGATGAAATGGAATGGTTTTTAAGTTGTAAAATATTTATTGTGTTGTGGTGCTGCAGTGCAGTTATAGCAGAAATGTAATTGAAATTGTGCCAAGAAGACGGAAGTTGCTTATGTTGCTTAATCCAAACCCCCCCACCCCTGCTGCCTGTGTTGCTCAATAGCAGTCTTAAATTGCATAGCAAATATTACAACCCCTCCACATAGATGTTGAATCACTTCCTCCGTTGCAGTATTCACTGGCCAGTAATAGTAAAGCGGTTTTATTATCATAATACCATCTCCTCTGGCGCAAACAGACAATGATAGGATTTCATTTGCACCTGTACCTGCAGTTGTTGGCCATTTCACTTTCAAGGCCTCCATCTTCACTTACAGAAATCTCCTCTCCATGCTGAAGAGCAGTAGCCTCTGGGTCATCCACTCTCAGTAAGAGTGAGTGAGAATCAGTGAGTGTTGCTGTGGCCTTCACTGCATTCACAAAGTACTCTGAAATTAAGTCAGTCAGCTCCTCTAATAGAAACAGAATTTTATATTTGGGACGTTTCTGCCTCTTGAGAAATCTTTTTTTTTAATCTAATGTGGTAATATTCTGTAATTGTATATCTCTATGTTCTTTCTCTCTCTTTGTCTGTTTCTCCCTGTCTCTCAAGCTAAGGCACCTAAAAACACATATTACTGTACCTGCACGTAAAACCTTGTTTATGATGCGAGGATAAAGTGAGATATCTATATATGTGTTTTTTGTAACCCACCTGTTACTTAACAGAAGCCCATCAATGATTCTGAGGGACACTTGTTATTCAGTAGAGGATGGGGAGGATAAGGAAATGACTTTCCAGGTTCACAGCAAATGTAGTTTTTAGGTCAGTTAAAGTTGCACCTGCCTCCATCATTCTGTTTCCACTGAGAGTGAGAGGTAATAGCAACAACAACTGAATTGTAGAAGGAGACGTCTGACCTCGTTCACCCGTAGAATGCTCTCTACATTTTTTTAACTTGTCCTCTCTGCCATGCAGCCTCATCGATGTGACCATTGTGCACAGACTTTTAATGTGGAGTTCAACCTCACACTCCACAAGTCCACTCACGCGACCTCTGACTTCATCTGCCCGGTTTGTAACAAAAAGTTCTCCCGCATCGCCAGCCTCAAATCTCATATTATGCTGCATGAGAAGGAGGAGGTTAGTAGGCCGACCAAACAAGAAACCATCAATTTGCTTTTATTATGTCTCAGGATGTACTTCATTGGTCTCTTTTGTGTCCTCTACCACCTTTGCTGCCCTGCAGAATTTAATCTGTGCAGAGTGTGGAGATGAGTTCATTCTACAGAGCCAGCTCTCTCTGCACTTAGAGGAGCACCGTAAAGAGCTGTCTGGCATCAAGGTCTACACCTGCAAGACCTGCGACAAGGAGTTCAAAACGTCCGCACACCTCAAGGAGCACATGAAGAGCCATATCAAGATGAGGTGGGGCAGGGTCGTAGACGTTGATTTATTTAATTGAACCAAGTCAGGAGGGAGACAAAAGGGAATCCAAGAGCTATTAAAATCAACCTTTAGGATCTTGTTCTAGGCCATTTATAGTCTAAATGATACACTGCATGTGAGTCATGGAGACTGAAGGGCATTTGAAACAGTAATTAGACTATCCAGATACATTATTACGTCCAATAAAAGCTATTCCTGTGAGAGCAGGATTTGTTGGAGATTTTATAGAATGATGCTGAAGGTTTTTTTGCGAAATATTTCATTACAGATCAAGTATCTGGTCATTTTCAAATATTCTCGAGCTGTTGTCAGGAATAAAGATGTTGTATCTTTAAAAAGCATCTGTTGACTGCATGAGGACATATACAGCCTGCAGTGGCATGCAACGAACAGAAAGTTCTAATTCATCTCATGAACAGAATGCACATGGCAGGCACTTTTTCATTAGTACATGTGAAGGCCAAAGTAAAGCTTGTAGTATGGTCACAGTCCTTTTAGTTGTGTGCAGACTGTATAGTGTAATAGGAGTGGATATTGAACAGAACCAAGGTTAAAAAAAGAGCCTTGCAACAAAAACAGTATCGACAGAATCTCAGAAGGCTTTCACTAGTGCATTTAATGCTTTGTCAACTCAAAACTACACGTGTGGATATTGAAGATGAAACCAAAAAATATGAATACGCAAACAACTGAAATCATCAAATGCCGTAGATCCTTAGTATGCATATGCTGTAGCATGAAATTCAGCACTACAAAAATAATCCAATCCACTTTAATTATAGAGCACATTTATAAACAACGAAGGTTGCCCCAAATGCTGTACAGTCAATAAAATAAATAAAACACAATTTGACTAATTCAGTAAAAACAACAATCTAACAATCTTAAAAACTACAACTTGGAAAATAAATAAAAGACAAAGGGACAGCAACCACATAACTCTCAAACTGAGTTAAAAGCTAAGGAGTACAAATGAGTTTTAAGACGTGATTTAAAAACAGGCAAAGTTGGGGCCGTCCTAACATGGTGGGGTAGTTCATTCCACAATGTAGAGGCTGCAGCTGAGAATGTTCGGTCGGATTGTATGTACATTTTTAAATTTCTATTAATCTACCTCTAATTAATACCATTGGGGGAAATGTTGCTTCACCATATAAAAAGGGGTTGTACATTATTTAAGCGGTTTCCAGTCGAGTGAACAGTTTACCTACAGCTCAAATATAATTATAATGGTTCCTTCAAAAGTTAAATACAGCAAAACAAAAGCATGTAAATCCAATTACATATGGTAATGTGTCCTTTTATATTGTTTTTTTTCTCATTGCCTTTAATGTCTTACGTACAGCACTTTGAATTGCCTTGTTATTGAAAGGTGCTATACAAATAAACGTGTCCTCCCTCCACAGGCTGCTCACCTCCTCCAGAAACTACAAGAAAAACATTGACCGCAGTGGCTTCACAAACAGTTGCCATCACTGTGGAAAGGCTTTCAAAAAGCCCAGCCAGCTTGTTAGGCACGTACGAATACACACAGGTGAGTGTCAGGATTTCTCCATCTGATGTAAAGATGTTGACAGTGTTGCTCCGCAGGTTCCACAAAATCACAAGTGGATGTTTTCTGTGTGTGGGCATGTGTTACCGGGTGGGGGCTTGGGAGCCTGCTGTTCCTCTGCTGTAAGTCATGGATGCAACTGGAGACTCAGTAGTAGTGGCACAAACAGGAGAGATTTTTTTTTTTAAATTTGATGTCCCCTGCATTTAATTCTAGGCGGAATTACATAAGTGAAGTCTTTCTTAACTGGATTTAGATTTTCTCGATTAACTCCACAACTCAGCACCACCAAATCCTGAGCAGTTTGCAGCATTTACCCTCCAGCTCTGAGGGACCGTACACACTCACTTCATCTCTCAGCTGTCACGCAGAGACTTTTTGTAGGTAGAATTTCCAATATGCTGTTCCAATATTAATGTGCGGATGTGTGCTTGTTTCACTGGTCTGTGTTGAAGCAATGTAGCCATCAGCTTCCACTCAATTTTTGTTTACTCATCATCCACCTGTTCATTTGTTTGGTTGGCTGGCTTCTAGACTAATGGTGGATGGAGTTGATTGGAGTTGATTCCTCTGTGCCTCCAATCTCAAACAGCTCTTGAGCTGATGTTGAAGAGTCACATTGGGAGACCACATATACAAACACAAAAGCACACACTCATTATTATACATTACTGTCTAGCTCTCTGTGCTGCACAGAGAGCTAGAGATTTAGGGGGCAAGGGATTGTATTTAAAGCATCTTTATTTAGGAAATAAATGGAAATACTGGTGCCATGGGGACAAAACTGCTCAGCAACACTGGTAAAATGTGATCTATTTTCATAGGATATTGCAGGATGAGTTGCGAACAGTGAGTTGATTCTAACAGTGCTATTAACGTTCTGTTTTGAAGTTAAGGATTTAGATTGTGTCTCCAGCATCCTAATGGCGGCAGTCTGACCTAAATTTGGCCTGATCCTGCCCCTCTCTTTAGGTGAGAGACCCTACAAGTGCACACACTGTGGCAAGGCTTTCAACCAGAAGGTGGTGCTGCAGACTCACATGGCGAGACACACTGGAGAGAAACCTCACCTCTGCATGTTCTGCCCGGCTTCTTTCTCTCAGAAGGGAAATCTGCACTCCCATGTTCAACGGGTTCATTCTGAGGTAAGAGCACAGCACTACAGGTTTGAACATAAATACTTTAACCACGTCTGACCCACCAAAAGCTTTCCATCCAGCCTGCAGAACACTATCAACTAACAAAACAATCTTTATTATTTCATTAATATTAATGAATTTAAAGAGATACAGATACTCTAGCCTGACATCTAGTGGAAGAGAATATCATTAATAGACATTTTGACGGATAATGAAGATCAGCTACTGTATATACAAAAGTGTTGCTGAGATGAGAACAAGCATTGTAGCACTTAATTCACTCTCATACTGTATAAAAACAGAATGTTATAGAAAACAAATTTCTTAAAATTATGTATAAAATATCTGAGTACAGTATATGAATGTAAAGTAATTTTACTGAAGGCATTATGCTCCCAATCTTCATTAACAAGACTAGAGCAGGACAGAAAAAACTGACGCACCTTTAGACAACCAAGACTGGTTAATGATGTCAAGGTACAGACTAACATGAGATCATTTGAAGTATAGCTACACACCCAAATTCAGCTAAACCCCTTTCCTCCAAGCAGACCTGCACAGGATTCACTGAGGGCTCATGGTAATGTAATGTGTGACAGACGGACTGCTGCTCAGTGTGGCAGGAACAGACAGCTGGCATTCATAGTTAACCAGTCATGAGCAGCTGCTGTCAGACTCTTATGTTCGAGCTGGAACAACAGAGAGTCTGCTTTGTAGCTGTGACTGTCAGAAGCACATTTATTGTCTGTGTTGTAGCAGAGCTAGCAGCTCAGAGGTTGAGAGGCTGCCTCCAGTGTGTGTGTGTTGAATATGTGTCATTTTTGATAGCAAAGTCACATGATTATTGTTGCTTGAGTAGATTTGTACAATGATGGAATGATGATGATGTAATGATGTAATCTTAGGCCCTGTTGTGTTCATTGGTCTACAGGATGATATCTTTTGCTTTGTATTTGCACAAATTCATCTATAATTGTTTCCTGTGATATTTGGAAATCTAGGTTACGATTTTGACTTCTGGCTCTTTTACTATTTGATTGTTGGTGCTTGTTATTACTGTATATATTCTTGTAATGTGTTTATGCTTGGGACTTGATGACTCTTTTTAGCTCCTTAGCTCCATTGCAACATATGTAAGTGCTTTTTTTCTTTACATTTGTGCGTCTTATTCCAAAGGGTGTGCTGAAAAAAAGATACCAAACATGAGCATGTTAAACATTATTTAATTTGGTATATAAGGACTGCGTTAGGTTTAGGGTTCATGTCGCTGTGACCTCAGACCCCAAAAGTCTGAACCATTGGACCAAATATTAAGTCAAGTATTAGCATAATATAGCATAAACTATTGTGAATGATGTGTCTGAATCATCCATCCATCCATTTCCTTCTGCTTATCCGGGGTCGGGTTGTGGTGGCAGCAGACAAAGAAGGGTATTTTCAAACTGACAACATTTTCCAGTTTGTTCTGGGACATCCCGAGGCGTTCCTAGGCCACATGAGATATGTTAACCCCGCAGCGAGTTAATGATACCTTTATTAGTCCCACATGGGGAAATTATGGGTCTACCCCAGGGTCTCGTCCCATTTGGACATGCCCTGAAAACCTCCAAAGGGAGGTGCCCTGGAGGCATCCTGGTCAGATGCCCGAACCACCTCAAATTATTCCATTCGACGTAAAGGAGCCCCTCGGCTCTACTCTGTGCTCCAGCCAGATGTCCGAGCTCCTCACCCTATCTCTAAGGCTGAGCCCAGCCACCCTATGGAGGAAACTCATTTCAGCCACTTGTATCCGCGATCTTATTCTTTCGATCACTACCCAGAGCTCATGACCATAGGTGAGGGTTGGATCACAGATCGACTGGTAAATCGAGAACTTTGCCTTGTCCCTTCATCTGTGACTCCTGACTTGTCTCTCCTGTCAAAGCATATTAACAGTAATTAAGTGAAATAGTACACACCTTATTTATTTCATCTTTGTGTTTGAGTTTGCATCATTTTGGATTTGAATTATAGAAATGTGTCTCAAACAGTGCAAGAGTGTCAATTCTTTTCCCAAAGCTGACCAATGACTGCTGCTTCTTTCATTTTAGTCTGTGTCAGTGCAGAAAGTAAACACTTGGTCAGTTGATATTTATATGCCAAAAAACGGAGCAGCCGTCTTCATTAAGGAGGAACGTAAACAGCGCGACGAGTCGGCACATTCTATGTAAATCGACGCATTTAGTTAGTCGATGTAATCGATGACGTCGATGCGTCGTCGTAGCCCTATTCTAAATGTGCACATAAAGAAGAGGCTGGGGGTGGTGGGCCACACTCCTAGTATAAGAGGGAATTAGCATTCTTGCAAGGTTCAGGATGGTTTCAAACAATACGTGTTGAGCCGTTCTCAAACCAAAAAATGCTATTTTTAATAAATTTGTGGAGCAATATTAATATACCTCTAGCATTGACATGTTTTACTAAAGTAGTCATATATTTAACTTTACATGTCCAAAAAATGTGTTTTTTTACCTCTTTAAATTGTTTTCTTGCTCTTTACCAGGTTTTGGTAATTGTTGTTTTTTTGTTTTTTTTTAATTTATTTAGTTTATTTGACAGGGACAGTGCTCAATAAATATATTGTGCCAGATATAGCTCTCAGCTAATTTTCATCTGTAGTCCCTGGGTGGTAGGCAACAGTAAACAACGTAGCAGCTGGGTGGGCGTCAGTAAAACTTCAGAGACAATTACAAAAATACATACATACACAGTGCAGTTACAATCTAAAATGCAACATTACATGTGAGAGAATGAGAATTAATAGGATAAGACATTACACACATTTCCATCACATACATTGTCACATTCATTCTCACAAGTTAATTTTGTTTCGTGGATATATTATATATGGTAATTAATGGCTGCAGGAATGTTTTCCTTTCAGCCACTTTTTGATACAGACTTTAAAATTGCTTAATGTACTGCACTCTCTGATACCGTCTGGCAAGGTGCTCCTCTGCTCTGATGTTCTAACTGAGAAAGCTGTCCTACCAAATTTTGTGGATCGAAATTTTACATAACAGTCTCCTCTTATGGAGGATCTTGTTGATATTGTACCAGCTCTAGAATAAATTACAAATTCTTTAAGTGATGGTGGGGCGAGGCAGTGGAAGACCTTGTAGAAGACCTTCTTTTATTTAAGTTGTCGAACATTTTTCTTTTTCCTCACCTCTTCCATTTGCACACATCTCACTCACAGCTTGTTGCAATCATTGCACCCTGCAATACTGTTAATGTGTTGGCAATGGAATGAGGTGAAATTTGTTCCAAATCTCGCCCTTCTCTTTTTGAAAGCACTTCACATCGGCCAATTTAAAAGAGCGCTACTGACCCATCGTCCGCATCCATCCTTTATTATTATGGACGTGGGTCTCGTCATAGTGGCAAACGTTCAGAAGAGTTGCACACATCAATGTTCTTTCCAGGTACCCAAATGTCCATGTTCACAGATGATGAGTTATCCTGTGTGTGATTGTCCTTTTTGCAGTGTTCGTTAATAAAGCCCCTTAATGGGTGTAGTGATAGTGGTGAAAGTAGCTTCTAGTTGATGACTGCTTCCAATAATGTGGCTACAGTCTGGACTGGGTGAGCTTTCAGGCCGCCTGATTGTAAAGCAACACAATGGTGTCATTCCCAAGAGGTGCAATGAGTCGCCTGTAAGTGGATATGCCACAATTCTCAATGCTAGTGCATTTTATCAAAAAGGTGTCCTTACTCTGGATTCGGCCCTCCTTCAAAAAACATCACCTGAATGACTGAGAATCACCACAGACACATTTCAAGCTAAAGACTTCATTACATCTCTTAAAAGGAAACACCCACAGGAAATGATCTTTTTCTTTCAGAGGTTAAATTGGTCCGATGACACTTTTTAAGTTGTCTTTAAACAAAATATGTATGAACAAATTCAATTTGGCATAACACTTACATTATTGTGTATTCCATGCTAAATGCCTGTTGGGCCAGTGGATTGAATTACTTCTGGAAACCCAAACAGCTGGAGCATTTGAATAATGCATCTAATTTTCACAAGTGTTCTTCAGCCCTCCTCTTCCACATAGACGTAGTCCTTATGATTGAGTGTCTTTATGAATATATTATGGAGTAAAGCTTAATGGTTAAACAATAAAGTGTTGGGGCATATAGAGTGTCGACATGCTCAGACAATAACATTATTTACACATAAAACCTTTGCTCATCACAGATTGAGATGCTACAGCTCAGAAAATATCTTGACATCTTTGAATATCATAAAAGTACCTAAGCCTCACAGAAACTCACACACAAAGTTAGAGTGTGCAGTATGAATGTACATGTAATGTACCACCAAAACAGCCTCACAGCTGTGCTGCCATTAGAAGGAAACTAACTTCTGTTATTTATTGTTTCATGGCTTTTTGTAGGCAAGAATCTGGCGATGCAATCTGAATCACAATACAGAGGTTAAGATTCAAAACATGGCAATATATTGCGATATTGTAAAGAAGTCGATATATTGTTGCATACATCTGTGCTCTTTGGGTTTGCGCTAGCGATATGTGTGCACCTGCTCCCTGTCTCGGTTAATTTATTTACATTGAACTTTGAACACTGTCTCAAATCAATGCATGTTCCCCATTAATTCAAAATCACTACAGTGTTTGGAGGATTCAAACAGCATCACAAATAAATAACTGCAATATTCAAGTGCATCAATGTTCTTACACCCCTAGTTAACAAAGCAATGCAAAGACTTTGGGTTTGGATTTTTAATCTGAGTCTCTTAAATTTCCTAAAAAAAAAGTTTCCTTTCAGCAATCACACTTGAATTGATTTCAACAGCTTTCACTTGTTACACTTCAACACTTCAAAACTCAATCAATGCTACAAATTCAGCCAACATCTCAACTTATTTCATATGCTTTCAATAATTAAATAATAATAATAATTAAAACAAAGACTTTGAACCCTTTCTGTGTTTCATATTTAACTGATTGTTCAACTGCTTTTAGTTGTTAAACTTAAACTACAACCCTTATTCAAAAAAAAGTTGTGTCCTTGTGTGAAATGTAAATTCAAAACAAAGTGCAGTCATTTGCAAATAAACTACTGTTTTAAGTGTTCCTGAGCCCACACTTTATACAATCAAAGGGTTGAACCTCGCCCCATCCTTGCTTGTGAATGACTGAGGCATTGAAGATGTCCCTTTCATACCCAATCATGCTAATATCACCGGTTACCAATGAACCTCTTTACCAGTGGAACGATCCAATCAGGTGTGTTTTGAACATTCCACAACTTTCCCAGTTGTTAGTTGCCCCCGTCCAACTTGTTTGAAAAGTGTTGCTAACATCAAATACAGAATAAGCATATATTTAAAAATATCAGTGAAGCTGATGAGATAAAATATGATCAATTTATGACTTTCTTTTCAGTTGAATATACAGTATGTCAAAAAAGGTTCAAATTCTGCTATGTTTGTTTTGTACAGTAATTAATTAATACAGTAATTATGTTGGAATTAAGCTTGCAAAGCTCCCATGCAACTAATTAAATAATTGACATTTTATGACATTTAATCCTGCACCCGCAATTTTCAGCACACTTACATTTAGATTTTTTTTATCATCTGTGCTGATAAAGTCAAAAGTTAAAAAGTGTAGGCACTCATAATACCTATGAATGAATGTGCACACTTGACCAGTTCTTGAGAAATTTGCATTTGACAGGACAATTACAAAATACAACGACAAAAAGGCAAATATGTCAATGTAACCTTTGCTTCTTAAAAAACTGTGTATATAACAAGCTTCATGCCAAGGCCACTAACAAGACCCAACAGTGAAGTTTATATGTGGCATTTATTATTTTCAACTCCAACACGGTGTTTTCTGTTCATGTGGTGTGACCAGTTTCTGATGATCCTCATTCATTTCTTTCTGAAATACACCATTTTCAAGATGTTTTAGTGCCTGAAGGGAAACGTTAACATCCAAACATACAAATAGCAGCCGTGGATAATGATGTTTTATGTTCTATTACAGACTAAAGGCATACCACTGTTCCCGTGTATGGACTGCAGCTGTGCATTCAAGAAGCTGGGCAGCCTGAATGCACACATTAGCAAGATGCACATCTCTGTGATTGAGGTGCCCTCCAGCGCTACGGTAAGAGAGCAGTATGCAGAGAACACAAGCCAAAACATTGCCAAACATTGCTGTCATGAATCAAGCAGTTTTGACCTGGCAACAGTTTAAAATGCAGTTTTGAGCAGTGCAATATTTTCAATGATAGCCTCCCATATTACAAACGATAGTAATAAGGTGTCACCCTTATTCGGTCATTAGTAGGTTATTAATCACTTATTATTATTTACAGTTTAGTGATGTTAAAATACTACATGCCACATATCCACAGACAAACCAACCATATGGTTTTGTTTTTGTGACAATTTTAATATTATATCAATATTTCCTCTATGTTGCGACACCCCTAATATCAATGATTCACCCAGATGTAGATGGTAATCAACACTTTGTTCAAAAATACTCTGCTAATTCTATGCCCCAGAGAGTTCCTGACAAAAACTGGTGCGCTTTCAAACTAGTGCTTGAGTTTGTGAATGGCACTGTGTCACGTTGATCATCATCTTCTTTCTTCCCTCCTCCTTTGGTCCATTCACCCTGTTCTCCTTCCTTAGGAGACAGAGACAACGGGTCAGGTTCCTGGAGGGTCGGAGGGTGGCGAGGGGGTCACAGACGTCATCCAGCAACTTTTAGAGCTGTCTGAACAGGTCAGTGGTGAGACAGCCCAGCCCCAACCTCCAGAACCAGCTATTGCAATGGAAACTGTCATCAACCAAGACATCCTTCAGGTCAGTGCAGAACATTTACCTCGCTAAAAGATCGAAGCACAACACACAGCAACTTCTTTGCTTCAAAAAGAAATCAAATATCACAACTCACATTCATATGTTCATTCACATGTTTTGTTCTTGCTAAATTTAGTGGGGAATAATCCACACCACTCTCTCAATATCACATTTGCTAGCAGATCAATAAGTTCCATCTGTAGAGATCCATATTTGTCCAATTCTAGAGCTGTTTAGCCTCCTATGAAAACATGGTTACATTTCTGACCAGACATGGATTCTGAAAGAAAAGAAGGAGCTGCTCTCCAAGGCTCCAAGTCAACCAGGACGGCCATAATATCCATTTTCCTCTCATCCTCCAAAAACTAAGCAAACTCTCTTTTTTTCTGAGTGTCCATGTTTAGCCTCGTAATGGGGTTTTGTATATCCACTTTTGATGCACACCTGCATCGTAGAGCTTGTTGCATGAAGAATAAATGCGCAGTTTTCTCCTCCAGACATATCAGAAGACTAATCAACTTTTCTCATTTTTGATAATTCCATCCGTCATGCATGTTGTGGCCTCTGTACCTCACTTTGCTGAGCATACTGTACGGACATATTTAACAGCATATGTTAGCAGCATTTAAGTCGTATTTCCAATACATGGTGCCATAGCTGGACTCGACTCTACTCACCTTTTTTGGTTTTGTATTAGATAAGAGTATCTGCGACCTGGTACCTACATTTTTGGTATCACCTGCGTCAAGGTTCCATAAAAGTTGAGTCGGTACAAAAAGGTGACGTGAAAACACTGCAGACCACTGATTGGTCAGAGAGAATCGTCACTGTGTCATTTTGTCGTCAATGCACGGCATGTAGGGAATATTCTGCACAGCACTAACCCACGTTTTAAACAACCAATTTACTTTGCAGCCGTCATTTTTTTATTCAGTGGACACAATTATGGAAAATGGCAACCTGAAAAACAACTCTGTACTCGATTGAGGAAGTCCAGACATTCCTGTCTTGGATAGCCCACTAGAGGAGGACGAGAGGTGTGTGTCATGTTGAAGATGATGTGATGGCAGTTCTGTGCGGCGTCGCTGTGACATCCAGCTACACTGAGGCACTACTATCCTCTAATGAAAAACAGCCTCCTTAAAAGTACCTGATCTTAAAGCTGAGTTGAGTCGAGTAGAGCCGGTACCACATAGTGGAAACAGCTTTAGCCCAGTAGTCGTAGCATAAGCATTTTTAAGCTGTGGTGTTTTTTCGGTCTGTTGTTGTAGCAAGCTCTGGAGAACAGTGGACTGAGTGTGGTCCAGCCACAGGGGGATGCCACTTCCAGAGAGTCACAGAACCAGACCACTGAGGCCGCTGCTGTAGAAAGCAGGAAAGTACAAGGTCCTGATAAACCAGCCAGAGAGAAGAAAAGGAGCATTTTCAAGAAACCTATACAAATGCCAGGTAGGGGGAATATCACAGAATGTAAACCATTTTGCAGAAAAGATTATGCAGTAAATGAAAAAGACTAGATAATATTATAAAATAGATTATAATAAGTTAAATTAATTAGAAAGTAAGTAAATATACCAAATATTTGCAGCTTGAAAAATACATCCTTGTTCTCTATGTGTCTATATAATTGTAAAGTGATCTGTTGACTGGCTGCTGTACAAAGTGAATAAGAAAATCTGTCATTTTTTCAAACTTTATAAACTGGAGAGTTAATGATTTTTAGCTGTGCGTTGATGTGTAAAAAAAAACAGCTTTCAGTTGTACCACAAAGCCATCGACTGCCAAACACGTTGGACAGCTGCTTCACTCTCCTTTCCTTTACAGGCTCCATCAGGGAGGAGAATGGTGTGCGCTGGCACGGCTGCCCATACTGCTCCAAGGAGTTCAAGAAGCCCAGCGATCTCGTTCGCCACATCCGCATCCACACCCATGAGAAGCCATTCAAGTGCAAACAGTGCTTCAGAGCTTTTGCTGTCAAGAGTACCCTTACAGCACACATGAAAACGCACACGGGTATCAAGGCCTTTGAGTGTCAGTGCTGCCTGAAGTGCTTCTCCACTTCAGGCAGCATGAAAGTACACATGCGTCTGCATACAGGTGAGAAGCAGGTCCACTTCATGAAAGGTTACATTAAAGGCAAACTAAATTTCAACACACTTATTCCACTTTATTGGCTCATTGCTCACGTCAC
Organism: Chaunax sp. Z400; assembly: GCA_037577475.1. Taxonomy (NCBI): domain Eukaryota; kingdom Metazoa; phylum Chordata; class Actinopteri; order Lophiiformes; family Chaunacidae; genus Chaunax; species Chaunax sp. Z400. The sequence goes on along the minus strand of CM075190.1, from coordinate 10,995,541 downwards.
ATCATACACCAGTTAAAAAAAGTGCGCTGTTGGTATAAGTTAAAGGAGACATGTATGAAATCTCACCATAATTTTAAGACGATTTTGCTGGTAGTGTCTATCATTTAATGATCAGCTGTATGTTGCTGCTGCTAGAATCAGAGCCTTGCTTTGTGTTCATGTGTTTTCAGTCATTCTGTTTTTGCTTATTTTTGAGATTACCTTAAAGAATCATCCCCTGGACATGAAATGTCACCATTAGTGTGTCAAAACAAAACTGTGTAGCAGTAATTAATATGTGGAACTGTACATTAGTTTCTTTCTCTATATTTGCCTCATGGCACTGTCTCTGTTAGGTCTTACTTTAGGTCTGATTATGTGTTAGCTCTAAGCTAAGGTTTTTGATAAATATGATCTCAGCTGTATTTTCCACAGGAGTTGTGATTATACAGTTTCATATCTTGGTCACTTTTTCTTTTGCTGTAACTTGGTTTCATAGAAATATAGTGTCTGCTGCTCACTTGAAAGGCTTTGTAACATTTTGTAGACAAAAATTATATAAAACGATGTGAGCCTGATAACATTTTTGGTTTATGAGTGAGTTTCATATAATTTAATTAAACTGGCTAAGGGACAGTAAATTGTGACATGTCAGAATCAGCCTGATTCTCTAAATACTAATTCTCTAAAAGTGCTATTTTTCCCCTCTTTTCCTAGGGGTCCGTCCTTTCCCATGCCCTCACTGTGACAAGATCTTTCGTACATCAGGCCACAGGAAAACACACATTGCTTCTCACTTCAAAAGCTTACAGCAAAAGAAGCACAAGTTTCCCCGAAAAACCAACAAGGCCAAAGTGTCCAAGAGTAACCTACCTCTGCCTGATATTCCCCTGCAGGAGCCCATTCTCATCACTGACTTTGGTAAGACCACATATTGACAGTCATTTGTGTATACACATGGTGTAATGTTGCAACTCTGCTTATGATTGTAAGCATACACACAGTCCTTGAGATATAGTGGAATACGTTGTTCACTTGATTTCTTGTCGATGTTTGTTGTGTGTTTCTGTACAAAACTAAATGCCTTTTTTACACTGAAGTCCAAATTTTCCCTTTCACATGTTGCATAACAGGCCTCATCCCATCCCAGAACTCTCGTTTGGCTTTCCAACAATACCTGGAGGTGGTGGGCAGTGACCGGCCATACAAGTGCCAGTTCTGTAATAAGGCCTACAAGAAATCAAGTCATCTAAAACAGCATGTCAGGTAACGCTTCTTTATAATATTGCATGTCTAATAAGGTATGTAAACAAGTTTCAGAAATTATTTTTTGAGGGCCAGCAAAAGTATTTCTTGATATACTGCAGATAATATATACATATAGATTGAAATTAGATTATAATGACTTGCATGCTCACCAGCGGGTGGATGTTTTTCTGTTTTTAAGGCTTCATAACTTATCATACTCATTAGATATGTACTTTGAGATTGGCGTGGCACATGAAACAATTCTAAGAATAAATTAAATTCATACAGCAAAAGCACTTTTTTGAAATTCCTTTCATGATAAAGATGAAATGAAAGCAGTACATAACTACAATGTGGTCAAATCAGGCAAATAAAACTATAGATAAATGGTAAAATAAGATGAAAATAGTACAATAAACATGTAGCACATAAACATATAGAAAATGTATAGTATTTTAGCAATGTACCTATGTTCCTGTTCATCAAGTGCTTTAAAAGTTATCATTAGCATCTTAAAATCAATGCTAAGATTGACTGGAAACCAGTGTAGAGAGATCAGAACAGGTATATTTAACTGATTGTTTATTGGCTTAACTCTGAAAACAGCGAATAAAAGTAATCAATATATGACAACAGAAAAAACATGTATGACCCTCTTAAGATGAACACAAGAGAGGAAGGACATGGTTTTTTTTGAAGGAAGGGGACTTTGGAGGGCCAAATACAGTTATTTTTTTATTTTTTTTTCCAGCTCTAAAACATCCAACACTTGTTTTCTCACAGACAATCTAGTAGGGCATGGAAGATGATGTCCTTTCTGCATGGCAGTGGTATTAAAAGTTGTATTTGTCAATGATGAGACATACTGGAGGAATTTATACCGAAAACAGAAGGGGGCTAGGATGGAGCCGTGGGGAACACCCATAGATCAGCGGGGCTGGCTAAGACTATGTCACCAATAATCAGTGCCTCTGTCTGACAAGTTGTTCTTAAACCAGTCTAAGCCAATATGTCGTCTGTTAACCGTTATTTCTAGTAAAGAAGATGAAACTTACTTAATACGGTGACTCCTTACTGCCACTCTCAAACAAACAAAAGTTTTACTTGAATGTTTGGCAAAGAAATTCAAAGTTCATCCCAAGTGTGCAGAGTGAAAGGATTCAGTGGTGCCATTAGTGAATTAATCTAGTGTTTAAGAAGGCAGAGCAGTAAAACTCTTTGAATCTGTTCTTGTGACCTCTGGCTAGATAATTATCATTACGAAGTGTAGTTTTCTGCTTGGCAAGTTTACTATAGCTTAAGACTTAAGCTCTTTGACAGATAATCAGCAGTTAAAGGGGAGGAGAGAGCAGAGTAAGAGAAGATATGTTGACAGAGTGAATGAATACGATGTGTTAAAGTGCCAGTGGAGGGGATGGGGAGAAAGAGTATTGCCAAGTGGATGGAGGAGCGACAACTGGGTGGTGTTCAGCATTTGTTAGGGAAAAACACCCCAATTTCCAACCCACTGATATACTTTAATCCCCATCATTGCACTAATAAAACTGTATGTAAAGGTAATTTAGACATACTTTGTTTTAATACCCAGCATAAATAACCAGTGCAAGGATTTACTTTAACTAACTTTCAAATGACCCTGCCAGTCATGCATACAATAAAATATTAAAATAGCACTTAGGATGATAAGTAGCCTAAGCACCCAGCTGCCCCCACCTCTGTACCTCTGTTCAACCTTCTAACCTTTGCATTATGCCAGATTCCCAACATTTGACTTCATTTCAATATTGAGGGGATTATTTAAAAACTGCTGCTGTCATTCTTTGAGTGCCTTAAGTTGCGCCAATCTATTTGTCTGCTTTGTTGGCAGGTCAGATTAATGGTTCATAGCTCAGAGGCTCTATATCTGTCACAACTGACAGATATTGATATCCCCATGATTCACTGATGAATGTCAAATGGAGACGCTTCAAAACACCAGGGAATTTGATTAAAATCGGACAAGTGATGAATATAGTATATATGCTGTATATAGTATAACAAATTTAAATCATCCTTATATGATTTCAGGTCTCACACAGGAGAAAGGCCCTTCAAGTGTTCGCAGTGCAGTAGGGGGTTTGCCTCCTCAGGAGTCCTCAAGGCTCACATCAGGACCCACTCTGGCCTAAAGGCGTACAAGTGCCTGATGTGCGACACCACATTCACCACCAGCGGCAGCCTGCGACGCCACATGACCACACACAGTGACCTGCGACCTTACATGTGTCCCTACTGCCAGAAGACCTTCAAGTCATCACCCAACTGCAGGAAGCATATGAAGACACACAGGTTTGGGCTTTGTCAGGGTGTTTGGTCATGGTTGCATTTGTTTCTTAAGTTGTAATTTTTTTCTGTGTACTTAGAAGCATCAGATATGTCATAGGAAGAAAATTATATATGAACCAGGAAGTCCAAATAAAGATATGGTGACACGCTTAAATATAAAAACACAAGCATCGATCACCACTTTAAATGTAAGGTTCTGTCTGTCTTCTCAAACAAGGTATGAACTGGCCCAGCAGCTGCAGCCCCAGTCAACAGACGACCCCTTAGCAGGAGGCACTGTGGCTCATGACATGCAGGTGGAAATAGAGGGAGATTCCCTCCAGCAACCTCCTGCTACCTCAGCAGAGCAGCAAAGCATGCTGGGACTGGACCAGACAGAGGTAGTGAATGGAAGTCAACAAGTGACACTGGAGGCACCCCTGACAGACCAACCCCTTGTACAAGGAGAGGGTAAGTAACAGTGGGGTTAGATGGGTGGTACATCATGGATGGCCTACTGGACACAGGCCAAGGGCCCCCAGACCAGAACATCTGTATGAGGTGAAAGGAATATTTTATTTATCATATCAAGTGTCTAGAAAATAACCAAAGTGCCCACAAAACACTATTAATTACATAATCCTTCTAATCACTAAGTTGTCGTTTTTTAAAGAATTTATAAAATTGCAACTTAAGAGCTAATTTTCATCAAAAATTTTAAAAAAGAAATTGAAAATTGGAATGATACTCAATAGAGTGCATACCTCTCCACCATTGGCAAACAATCTTACATGTGTAGCTTGCCTGGCCTATGCCCCACCCCTCCACAAAGTTTCCTGGAAATTGGTAAAGTAATTTCTGCGCAATTTGGGGAAAAATCCAGTGGATTTTCAACACTTCAAGGAGAGTAATATCACAGCATGACTAATTTTGAAGTCCATCCGCAAAGACCAAGCTATCCATCTCTGAAAGACCATCTCTGAAAACCCTTTTTTTTCAAATTTGCATTTTGTTGTGTGCATGACTTCTAGTCATATCTCTTGACCTTAGCTATGTATATTTAATGACATTTTAATAGTGTATAGCCTGGATTTTACCCTTCTTGCAAAGGTCATACAGTGTTACATTTTAATGTGAATGTTAAATGGACAGCATTTATACAGCACTCTTCTACTCTTCCTTTACAATACTTGCCAACATTTACCCATTCACACACACATTCATACACTTAAAGCAGAAGCTACCGTGCAAAGCGCCACTTGCTCATCAAGAGCATTAATCAGTAACCACAATCGCTAACTACTTACACAAACACTGTCAAGGTTAGACCCAAAGGAGGAAACAACTTTATATTGTGTATTAATTTCTTTTATTTTTTGCAATCATACCATTATTGTTATTATGAAGCTATTGTCAGTGTGCATAACAATGCATGATGAACTGTGAAGTTAATATAATTATTTCCTCTCTCATGTAAGAGCAGTGGCTGATTATCATCAAAGATGGACACAAATATATCCGCAATACTAGAACTATTAAAGTAATGTGTCGTTACGTACATTTTAAGTCCATAGTACGTCTTTAACTTTAACTAGATTCTGAATGGTAAAAAATCATTTCATTAATATTTGTCTGTGAGTGTCACGCTAACCTGTTGTATTGCTGTGCTTCTCTCTCTAATGACAGACTCATATGTGACTACCCAACATACTTTGCCTCAAAATATCAGCCAGTTTGAGACGCCAGCACTCGCCCAGCCAGCCTTTGACCAGCAAGCACTAACGCAAGGTATGCACACCAGTACACACACATTTTATGTCTCTCCAATGTCACTCATTAAAGCTTTATTGTTATGAATTATTTTTCCCACTAAAGCAGTTTTAAAACTACCATGCCAGCGATGCGTTTGAAAAAGCACTACCGAGTGTGTGCTTGTGTCCAACAGATTACTAGACAATGTGGCTATACTGCATCTCTTATTGTGCAAAACATATGTTTTCTCATTGAAAAGCAAATAAATAATGAGCATGGAGCAAGTCACCTATCATTCTTGTAATTACTCTGCTGTGTTTTCTGCTACAGCAGATAATTGTGCAAATGTTGGCCTGAAGACACCATGTTAGTCATAAAATGTTTCAGTTTAGATTGTCATTAAGATGAAATCAATCACATAAAAACAGCAATGATAGAATAAACCACTTCATTAGTCTGTTAAAGGAGACAGCAGATTTGAATGTGGAAAAAAGCCAGACTCGCTACAATTCCCACAACAAACAGACCAGTTAATTTGATCATATTACATGTACCCCACTAAGAGCCTCTTCTATCTGTTTGTCTCCATTCTTATCCTCCATTGAATAACTCTAAATCCTCTCAGAGAGTAGTGCTCTCAAACATAATGTTGCTACTCTACCCACAACAAATTAATCATCGATTTCTCACCGTGCCAACTGACTGTTGTTGGCAGCCCGGATCCTGTGGAATCAGAATAGAGTACCCCTGAGCAGCGACTGCAGGCAGCATCACAAAGTGACAGCAAACATCTGTCACACCTACCTTTACCGTTCCCTTAGGCAGCACTATAACCTTTTTATCTGTCCAGAACAGACCTGGAATCACATCATTTTTGGGCCATATGGCCCAGAGTGTTATCAAAGACTAACACACCAACCAAGACATATTCCAAGACTACATTATGCAGTCCATGCAGTCCATTAATTTAAAAAAGACCACAAATGATCCACCAACAAAACATGGAAAAGAGGTAGGACGTTTTTCAGTATTAGTTTATCACAAACAAAGACAAATTGAAGACATGCTAAAACAAATTGAAAAGACAACTAATGCCTCAGGAAACCATTGGTCAATGCGTTTCAGAGCTAAATGCTTTCTGAAGTGTTCCGTGGAGCATTTTGGTATCCTGAACCGGAACGTGAAGTATGGCCTGATGTCCAAAACCATCTATAATATATCAGGAGTCATTTGTAGAACCAAACGTGTAATCCTGTTCCTACGTATCATTAGTACTGATCCTGTTACCTCAACACACAACAGCAAAAACAAACAAGACACCAGTGTTAATTTCATTAACGAAAACTTAAACCGTGACTCTGACGTGACAACACCATGCCATTAAACACTAACTGTGACCAAATCAACATGCAGTATGGTTGACGACTAAGACTAAGACTAAGAAGTACTTTACAAAATAAAAACGTTATCAAAATATGTCTTCATTCTCGTCAACAGAAGAGAGGAGACAAAATATTACAGACTGTTTTTTCTAAATTAAAACATACTGAGCAACTGCAGAAATGCCTAATTTTAAAAACCCAATATTTTCCTTTCACCAGCCCTAATCTGCTGAAACAAACTAGCATGTGATTCACTGAAATGACTTTTTTAAGTACTCACAACCAAAACATGTTAAATCATGAATAACCATCATTTAGTCATAACATAGAAATAACAGTCATTATTAGTAGCCATAGTTTGCCTTTGATATTTAATATGAAGAGGATGGCATGACATTTAAAAAAAAGTTTCTACTGTTGCTCAGTATATATATTACACTAAATATTATATTAGAATATTCTTTTCACTGTATCTCATGTGCAGCAGTGTCTCTTCCTCTGCTGCACCAGCCCGCCTCATCAGCTCCGTTGGGGAGGTGCAGTGTGAGCGAGTGTGACAGACCTGAAAGATTTTGAACTATGCCTAGGCAGGGGGGGAGAAACTCTGGAGGAGGCACACAGCAATCCTGACATGCAAATCAGTTGTGGGTATAGGGAGGAAGACTAATGGGACCATCTAGTAGCCTGTTCCCTCTGAGGTTTCCCTCAGGACAGCTAGAACCCAGAGTCTTTTGGAGGTCTTGGTGCCGAAATCCGCCTGTTACCCAAACTTTAAATGGGTAAGAAGACTGGCTCGCTGGCTTGGTTCAAAATAAGTATTCATATTAGAACATGTTCCATGCCTGGATGTATTCCTGAAATTAAACTCATGTAACTAAAATACTTTACGATTTCTTTGACTAAAATAAGACAAAAATGCACAGACAGGATAATGTTGACTAAATATGATAAAAACTAATAAGGAATTTTGACACAGAACTAAGACTAAATGTAAAAAAAAAAATGCTGACAAAATTAACACTATTTACTGACTTCATTTCTTGAGATTAAATAATCTGGACTGTGCCTTTTTAGTAACATGATGTATCTATACACTGCTGGCTACAAATGAACACACTGATAGGTCACAGTAACCTATAAGTAGCAGTGAGATGCTGTCTTCACTGTTTTCTTATTAATGACATATCAGCACTTCAGCAGTTATTGTGGTAAAAATAATTTCCCTGTGTAGGGTGTTTTTTTGTTTGTTTGTTTGTTTGTTGGGGGGGGGGGTATAGAGTTATTGCTTAGAATAAGGCTGTACATCATCCAGCATATCTCTCTTGCAGGCTGCAATCCCCGTGCTGTTCAGTAATTGGTGTCTGCTGCAGTTTCAGTGACTCAGCGTGTTTTGCTCCAAGTTCAATAACTTAAAAATCAATTAAAGGCCTCCTCGATTGTTGTTAGTTATTGTGCTGTGTTGTGCAGCAATTGGACAATCCCAATGTCAAACTAGAGTTCATAGCTTCTAATTATTATTTTTTCTCAAACAAAGGTTTGTGCTTTATTGCCAACTGAATATCTGCTGACTTGCAGATATACTTTTGCTGTGGCATCAGGGAATCTACTTCTCTAGGTTTAGCTTGAATTAGCATTTTTTTTTCCTTAACACTTTCACTGCTTATAAAACTTTATTATGATGTATATAGGTGTAAATGAAAGCATTATAAGTAAAAAAGCTGTTGAGTGATTATTCAGCTGAAAATTGAATAAATAATTATAATTGTTTACAGAGCCAGTATTGTAGTCTGCCAGTACTACTACCTTTATATCTGATAATTCAAGAGACTGTATATTCTCTGTTTATGCTCTTCAGGCTTCACCATCACTGAGTCAAGTTACAGTCAGCCCCAGTTCTCCACCGTCCAGCAGCTGCAGGATTCCAGCACCCTGGAGTCTCAGGCCCTGTCTTCCAGCTATCACCCCCCAAATCTGCTTCACGTTTCCAGTGCTGAGGTGGTGAGTTATGGGCCTCCAGGTTTAGCCTGGCATTCAGATGTCTTCTTGAAATTATTCTCAAAGGGCATTACAGTACAGATTGCAATAATTTGTTAAATGATTAAAAGATTTTCTTGATTAATTGCCTGGTTTAATCATTGATTATGTAAGACAATGAGTATCCTATATTGTTTATATTTGTTTTAATTGTCCTTATCTTTGATTTTTAATTTCAGTCTTACTTATAAAAACTCAAATAACACAATAGAAATAGTTCATTTGTAGAGCAGGGATGAAACATTACACAACAATTGACTTTCAAACATTTTGGAAAATATTCTTATTTATTTTCTTGCTTGGAGAAAACAAGCTTTTCCATCTTTATATACAGTTGATGATGTATGCCTATCAGTATAATGCAGAGCAATTCAACAATATTATAGCTTCTAAAATAAACAGTCAAAGATTTCTGTTGAAATCTCTCAGAGGTCAGGTTTAAATCAAAACCCAAAAACTATTTGTTTGAAGAGAGACGAAATTTGATAAGACAGGAAGAAAGGTGTGATTTTTTAATACCGATTGAACAGTAAACAGTTACAGGACTTTAAACCACAAACTATCCTTTTGGCATTTCTGAGTGTGAATTGAAAACAAAAGGATAAGCAGCACATGAACTGGTGAGCTTTAATGTTACTAGTTAGTGTATTTCCCAGAATATTAAACAATTAATTTGATATGTTTTGGCATATTTGAATCAAACATGAGACACGTGATACTAATAAAGTCATTTATCTTTTTCCGTCTCAGTCAGGTGAGAGTGTTTTATTGATTTGTCTTTTTTTAATCTAGACAAATGGGCTTCTTCAGCAGACCAGTCAGAGTGAGCTTCAGCTGGCTACTGAGACACAGGACTACCAGGATGATAGTGAGGACAACAGCAAGAGAGCCTACAGGTGTGTGTGTGTGTGTGTGTGTGTGTGTGTGTGTGTGTGTGTGTGTGTGTGTGTGTGTGTGTGTGTGTGTGTGTGTGTGTGTGTGTGTGTGTGTGTGTGTGTGTGTGTGTGTGTGTGTGTGTGTGTGTGTGTGTGTGTGTGTGTGTGTGTGTGTGAAAAGCCAGGGGAAAGCCAGTTCCGATATTGTTTATGCTCTGTTAATCGTCCTCTCTTCATGCAGCTTTATCCCAGTTTCACAGCAGACACGGTTTTAATCATGCAATCAGACCAAGAGTTCAATTTTTGTCTCATCTGACCAGAAATCTTTTCCTATGTGCTCTCAGAGTGCTTGTAGAGTAGTTTAACAAACTCCATGTCACTCACGACTGTCTTCTGTCCATTCATTTCACCATTTGGGGTTGATGGCACTGCAGCACTCAGGCACAATGAGCCACGGTGCCGCTGCAATTTATTTAGTGTCCGACAGGTTGTCCATCTCTATCTCTTCTGGTCAAATAATATCTCAAAGACTAGTGAGAGTTTAGAAAATAGATGAAGAGTGGGTGCTCTGTTGGATCCATTAAAAATGTGCTGGATACTCTCAGAAACCTCAAAAATAAGAAAGCGATCCAAGCTCTCCAAGTACATTATGTATATAGAAAAAAGACAAACAATGAAGGAGATATTTTAAAACCTCAGCAAACTGTAAACTGCTAAACAGTTTGCTCGTGGAGCTAGGGAGTTGAGATTAACAATAAATTGCAAAAAGGTAGACAGCATGCACAGAATGCTGCTTTGCCATTAACAGATAAACCATACCCACAATCAACATAATCACAACTATATAGACTGCTCACTGGTGCTAGTCTCTCAGTTTATCATCAAAGTAGGCATTTTCTGAGTGGTACTGCAAATAGCAGCAATTATTACGCGCTTTCTTTCCTTTCCAGGTGCGATTGGTGTAATAAGGGCTTCAAAAAGTCGAGCCATCTGAAGCAGCATGTGCGCTCCCACACTGGGGAGAAACCATACAGATGTCATCTCTGTGGACGAGCCTTTGTGTCCGCTGGCGTCCTGAAGTCCCACCTCAATACACATACAGGTGAGCTCACTTTATACCAGGTGCTGAGGAATCTCCAATTCAATCTCCCTCAATTAATTATATTTCCAAACCTCAAAGCCCTTAAGCGTCATGTACACATTCATTAATAAGTCATGTTCCATTGTATTTAAATTGGGATATTGAATTACCTTATCTCCTAGTCGCTGGGCGTGCATTTCTTTCATACCAAAATTTGCTAAATCAATCATCATGGTCGGCTGTGTTGTTCAAGAAATAAATGTGAAAAAGTAGAAGAACAAAATGCTAATAATTATTATGTACCCAAATCCATAATGAAAAAAACTTGTTTAGTTTTTACAAAGCATCTAAATGTCTGTGATAAAAGTTGTGTAAAGTTATTCAGTTTTTAAATTTAAGTTGTGTTATTTTTTTTTATTAACTTGTGTGTGTTTTGAATTTAGCTTAGAATGTGAAACCCTGCCTATATTCTTGTGCTGGCAGGAGTGAAGCCCTTCAAGTGTAATGTTTGTGAAGCCTCATTCACTACTAATGGCAGCCTGAACCGTCACATGATAATCCACATGAAGTCTTTCAAGTGCTGCATGTGTGATGAGAGCTTCAGGACCAGCCTGCTGTGTAAGAAGCATATGAAGAAGGAGCATGCGGTGGAGGAGCAAAGTAAGGACACCAAGATAATATGCAGATTGGAAAGGGGAATGCTTATATACACTGTCTTTTTTTGAAATATTAGACAAAGGGTTGAGGTTGTTTCTACACTATTGTTGAGACAACCTGGGGTTTTTGAGCAAATTTCAGTTCACTAATCTCAAAGTCATAGGTCTGGACAGTCAAGATGTCCCAGAAGAAGAGGAGGAAGAGGATGATGAAGGCGGACAAAAGACATCCAAGAGGAGGGGCTTGGAAATCATCACGTTCACCGAGGAGCAGGCGGCCGAGCTGGCAAAGGATCCCGGTGAGGAGGCCTCTGTGTCGGAGCGGATCCTTGCCCAGTCAGCAGCCGAAAGGGATCGAATCAGCGAGATAAAAGATAAGGCAGTGGAGCTGGAAACAGAGCCCAAGTTTGCCAACTGCTGCAGTTTCTGCCCCAAGAGCTTCAAGAAGCCCAGTGACCTCGTCAGGTAAACATCATCTGTTTTATAGTCTTTCAGGAGAAACATGTCAGCTTTGCAACAGTATTTATGAGGCCAAGATGGGCCCCAAAGATTAAACTACGTATTTAAAACACCTGATAAATGGGAAATATCTTCAATATATGTTAAAGATATAGATATTTTCAACCTTTTTTCATAATTTTGCTATTCGGTATATTAGTAATGATAACTTCTAATACCAACACATTGTGACCAGTCACCATAACTACCGTAATTACCAGTAGAAACCATGGTTACCTGTATCACGACCAGCGGCGTCAGTGCTGTGCAGGAGAACTGATCTAATTGTCACTGCTTTGTGAATAAGGGTCAAGGTTTGTCAGACTTCTCTACAGGAAAGTCAAATTTTCCTCCAGCTTCTTCACACCATTCAGTATGTTGTTAATCTGCTCACATATTAGATTAAATGCAGCTGAAGGTAATCAGAAGGAGATTGTGTTGATTTGAATTTTATTTTAATGCTGTACCCTCTAAATAAAAGTTACACTGAAAACAAATCAACGGCCGGTAGGTCATCCCCTGCAATTCATAGAGGTAATTATGTGCCAGACTTCTAATTAAAGATGAAGGGTGCGGAAATGACACTTTAAGCCAGTAGAAAATGCACAAGGGCATATTCCCCAATTAACTGTTTCTAACATTCAGAAAAACGTGTTGAAAGACTGTGAAAACAGTTTATTTGGGGAAAAGAATCATTTTAGTGGTAGAAATAAATGTTTTGAATGTCGCTATGCTGGTCAGTGTTTTTGGGCCTGTTCCAACTTCTTCTTTTTTTGAACAGAGCTCTGACTTTTCTGCTCCTGAACTGCTCAGATACTCATCAGTGAGCAACGTTAATTATTCTGTTGTCATATTCAGAGGCAGAGTGCAATTTCATGAAAGCTCATTTAACGACAGCATTTGGAACTAAAGGCATGACATGGAAGAGTGCTCATGAATAATGACAAGTAAACAGTGTTTCCATTATTTCACACTGGCTGGACTCACTTGCTGTCTTTTTTTCACCTCTGTTAATCTCTCATCTGTCTTTGTGCTCTTTCACCGTCCATCTGTTTCAATTTCTAGGCACGTTCGGATCCATACAGGAGAGAGACCTTATAAGTGTGATGAATGTGGGAAGAGCTTTACTGTGAAATCTACCCTAGACTGCCATGTGAAGACGCATACAGGTTAGAGATTTATCACTAGGATTCTAAATTGAGGTTGAAGTTGATTAACTTTCTAACAACGTTCATGTAGTTTGTGGAATATTTGGAACATTGTTGTATTTGTAGAAGTGTATTTGAATCAAGACTGGATCAAGACCGCTCTACCTCGTGGCTCAGGAGGTAGAGCGTTCTCTGCATTTGACCCATTCCTCAGGAATGGGTCAAATGCAGAGAAAGAATTTCCCCTTGTGGGATTAATACAGTATCTTAAAAAAAAAGAAGGAGAAAGAGAGTGAAAGAGAGTGGTCGTCTAATCATCGTAAGGTCAGTGACTCAATCTCCAGCCCCTGCAGTCTACATGTCAAAGTGTCCTTGAGCAAGATACTGCAACCCAGTGCTCATCCCAGCCCTTGATGCTGGTCCCAAGCCTGGACAAATGTGTCAGACTCCAGGGGAATAGGAAAGCCTTGCCCAGAAATAATCCGGAGACACGGAAAATTATGTTAAGATTAGATGGAAAAAAAAAAAGATTCACATTACAACCCTGTTCAATCCTGATTTTTTTTTGTGTGGTTATCTTAACGGTTCACATTGGTAATTACAAGTGACCTGTAGCCGGCTCTAATGTGAACGTACAGTATCTGTTCTCTGAATCGACAGGCATCTGCACATTTGTACATTTCTTCACGAGTCATCTGTGTCAACAACAACAAAAACGTCATGAGACAACAAACCAAAATGGACACGCTAGTAGCGAATGTATGCATCACCTTTTGCTCTGGAGCATGGCAAACAGTTTGTCAGCTGTTCAGCAGCAGATTGTGAACGGCAGACGATCTGCTTTGTTGCTGTTATCTCTCCTCTCTGATCTCCTCTCTCCTCTCTGGCCGTTTTATTTTACCGGTCTGCCGGTGTTGACTGATGATGACAGCGCCCAGGAAGTGCGTATATGGCAAAGGCCACATAAGTTCCGACCCGACCGTTCTCATTCATGTCACATGGCAGATATGTCAGATATGTATCCAATCAAGTGCCACATATGAAAGTGGCTCAAATCTGATTTGAGAAGATTGGATTTTTGTGTTCACACAGTTCTAAAAAAAATTAATCTGTGCCACATTAAGGCAAAAACTTGTAATTGATTCACTTCAGCCTGGTAATGTGAAAACAGTCTTAGAGTGCTTTAGAGGTGTTGGTAGGGGTTTTTATTTTAGCTTTTCCAGAGTTCATGCTAAGCTAAGCTAACTGGCTCCTGGTGGTGACTCCATGTTTAGCATAAACATCGATATGAGAATGGTAACAATTTTTGCCATTAAGCTCTTCGCAAGAAAGCAAACAAAATGTTAAACTAGTTATTGAACAGGAAATAATAAGAATGTATATTGCATTTTCTAATGGTTCCTAGCCTAAATGCATTGAACTCCTGTTACGTTGTTGAAGAAAAAGAAGAAAAGCGAAGCTGAATAAAAGTTCAAGGCTATCTCACCTGACTGCAGGCTCTTTGGGGCTCTCCTATTTATTTAAAAGTTATGTGGCATTTGTGTAGCTAAATATGACTTTAGGTTTAACACTCTCCTCATCGTTGCAGGTCAGAAACTGTTCAGCTGTCACATGTGCAACACCTCCTTCTCTACAAAGGGAAGCTTAAAGGTACACATGCGCCTCCACACTGGCTCCAAACCCTTCAAATGTCCCTTCTGTGAACTCCGCTTCAGAACTTCAGGCCACCGCAAAACCCACATCCAGTGTCACTTCCGGCCAAGCAGCGATAGAAACAAATCCAAGCGGTCTGCCTCGTCCGCTGGTCATTCCAGTCAGGTTCAAGATCCCGGGACTGGGCAGGTTGTTACAGTGGGCCATGGGCAGCAGCCGACATCTTCAGAGGCTCTTCAATCCGTGGGTCTGCTGCAAACGTCCAACTCTGACCCCAACATTTACCTCCCAGCCAACCAAGTCCTGACAGGGCAGTTTGACCAGAATCTACTGCAACCAGGACTTGTGGGACAGGCCATCCTGCCTGCCTCCATGTCAGGTAGGGCTTGTGGATGCACGGGTTG
Organism: Chaunax sp. Z400; assembly: GCA_037577475.1. Classification (NCBI taxonomy): domain Eukaryota; kingdom Metazoa; phylum Chordata; class Actinopteri; order Lophiiformes; family Chaunacidae; genus Chaunax; species Chaunax sp. Z400. The sequence continues at coordinate 10,980,527 of CM075190.1, read as the reverse complement.
GCACTCGTACACCCAAAGACACACATAACCACAGAGAACAAAATAGTTAGGAATGAATCGTTCAGAGCAATGAAAAATAAAATGAGTGTATTTTGCTTTTAGTAGTGTAGAGCAGTGTAGTGAGAAGACAATCAGGACCCGATACAGTAAAATCAATGCTATAAATTTTATTATCCCACTAAGTGGTCTTGTAAATGACCCGCGAACACTTGGCACTGATGATGAATGCAGCAAAGGTTGTGGGTGTAACTGAAATGTTGCAGGAGTCATTTCCAGTTTTAGGTCTGGCTGTAATGAGCTGGCAGTAACAGCATTGTTGCTCAGCGCGAGATGAATTTCATCACAATGCATGATTATGGCCTTGCTGGGAGGAGGAACGTGCCTTATCACCACAACCTACCTCTTGTTTACTCCCGTCCCTCCAATCTGCTTTTTTATTGCTACCAAAAGTCCTCTCAAGGGCCTCCAAATATTGCTGTATGACGTTTGTACACAGCTAAGCTGCATTTTTGGAAGCAGATAAAACATCCTGGTGTCAAAGATGAGATGTCTCTTTTGGGCCTCTGTAACAGGCTTTTCCACTTCAGCTGCTGAGCACTGACAGTTCTGCTGTGTGCACCTTGTTAGATGTTGATTAAAGGCTTCATGGTAAAGGGAATGTTGCTAAGCCTTGACATAGAAAGACAGATTTTGAAAAGATAGACTGTGGTTCCTGTTAACCCGTCTTTGAAAGGTTTGTGTAGCATTTCCTTTAAGTTAAATGTGTGAAGGTAGTTTTCTGTTCAGTCTATGGAGGATGACAAGAATTATGGAAATAGTAATGATTCAATTTAATTTGATATTATTATTATTATTATTATATAAGCAGTAGTAGTATTATTATAGTACTAATATTAAAAATGATTTTCAGTAAATTCCACTATTGACTAATTTTATAACTCTTGCACAATAAAGTAGTAATTCATACATTTGTTTGCAAATCTATTTCTTAATAAATGAACAGACTAAATTTTAAAGTAATTTATTATTTCCATATTTTAATGGGAAATAGAAAGGAATTTTCAAAAACAATGTAAGCAAACTAAAGCGAAATAAACATGATTGACTTGACTTGATTTGTCTTGGCCACAGAGCTACAATTGCATCACATATAATAAGGTTGCTCTAGCAGCTTCCACAAACATACACACACATTTCTAAGCACATATATCAGCAATAAAAGCACACATGGCAAAAAAGAATGTAGTAATAATGATTGGTCTTTGAGTTCGGTAGCTTGATAGAAGCTGGAACAAACGATAACTTCAGGTAATTGGATCTGCACTTTGGCAGCCTGAGACTTCTCCACAGTATTGTTGTCTGATTGAACAGCATGATCGGGCTGCTCCCTCCATACAGCCTCCATCACTTGAGAAAATATAGCCTCTGCTGTAGTCTTTTACATAAGTCCTCAATGTGTGTTTTCCAGCACACATACTTGTCTTAGTGGACACCCACGTATTTATAAGAGGATGCCTGATGGATTGTCTCTCCTGTCTTGAATCAAAGATCATTTCCTGAGTCTTAGTGACCGTTAGTGTGAGCACGAGCCCGCAGTAAAAAAAGTACATCACTAAGAAATGCAGTGAAACATTCATATATATAAATGAATTTAAATATATATATGTGTTTGAAAAAAAGAGAAAATCAATAACTGGATTCAAGAACTGAGTTTAGAATTTATAAAGGGCGATTTCCTTTCCCATTTGCATTGTCATTGTCCCTCAGCTTTTCCTTTTCCTGTTGGCTATAAGATTTCAATCAGGAGGTTGAAGTAAATATGATGGCTTATTACATCAGATGATATGTGATAATTAGTCTGTCAGAAAGTCTTTGGCGCTTAGACTCTTCAAGGAGATTGATTGATATATATATATATATATATATATATATGTATGTATGTATGTGTGTGTGTGTGTGTATATATATATATATATATATATATATATATATATATATATACACACACACACATACATACATACATACATATATATACACACACACACACACACATACATACACACACCCCCTTGGAGTCCAGAGACTGGTGGTGGTGGCTGATGACTCTGGTGAAGCTGATGAATGATGACGTTGGTGAATCTTTGAAGACTGAGTGGTGGTGAGGAGGTGGAGGGTGCACAAAACAGCAGCATGAAAGACCTAGAGGAACAGAGAGAGTCATATTTACAAGAACAGCAGCAACATGATAGGCTGACAATGAGGGTGTGTCGCTGTGCTATTGGATAGATGTGACGGCCTGATGGGAACAGCTTATAACTCAATAGACAGCCCCAGATCCTGATAACAGGAAATGAAGACTGACCATGTGTGATAGATGTGAATAACAGAATGACATGAGAAATAATGATGGCCCAAATGTCTGAACTTTAGCTAAAGCTTCATTTGATTAGTCATTTATCTTCTCCTTTAAGCTTCTCCATTTAGCCTCAGTGGGACCATTTGGACCAAGACAAAGAACTGGCCTTTGTATTTACAGATCAATACATGAATTGGTGACCCTCCATATAGATCAGCTCTGCTGCCTCGTGTTTAGGTTCAAGAATTGCTTTGTTTTCCCCAAAATCCAAATAACAGTGCATTTTCTAATCTAACACAAACAGATTAATACAAAACAAGTTGTATTAGATTAGATTTATGGTGCTAAATAAATGTGTTATGTAGCAGAAGTGATTTCTGAATACAAGGATGGCAATTTATTAAAGTTAAATATATTGACTGAAGTCCAGCTACCGTCTGCCGCCATTAAATTACTGTTCCCACAGGGCTCCTGCAGCATGAGAGCATGAGTCCTTTGTTTGTTGCAGGGACACCTCTCCCATACTCCTCTACCTTTTCAAGATTAACTTCATTGCCAGGTTCCGTTAGCTCTCAGTCTTTTGGTGGTACTAATTCATGAAATATTCACTATGTTTTCCTATAAGGATTTTCCTGCACCAGCAGAAAACTTTTTGGTAGCTCAGAAGCTCGAAATCAGTGCGTATATTAAACCGGTTGTGTGGTAGTATGATAGTCAAACTAGTTTTTCTCCTCTTCTCTGCCAGGGCCCCTTCTCACACACACACACACACACACACACTCGCGCTTTTGGTTAACTAATTATATTAGAAGTTAAGTGGTACAATTTTAACATTTAAACAGGACCTTTTCACTTATCATTCTGGAAAAGCTTTCCTTTCTGTCCCTCTGCAGTTTGTTGCACAGAATTAGTTGTATATTAACCTGTTCTATATCTATATAGATCTATATCTATCTATCTATCTATATAAATATCTAAATATTTCTTTTTGTGTGTGTGTGTGTGTGTACGCTGCAGCTGCAGGAGACCTGACTGTCTCTCTCCCAGATAGCCTGACCACCCTGGATGGCATCCACCTGCAGTTGACACCTGCCAACCTGGTGTGCCCCAACGTCCAGATCTCTGGCATCGATACCAGCAACATCAACAACATCACGCTGCAGGTTGCACACACCTCCTATTGGATATCTGTGTTATTATCTGCTTGTGTTGTCGTCTTGCTTTTTTCTTTTTTTTTTTGATGGTCATGAATCGAATTGTTAATGAAGGATGTTGCCTTTTATTGACAAAATTGGGCCTGTGCTCCACAGATAATTTTTCATTGAGTGGAATCAAATTATTTTGATGCATTATTTGGAGGGACAGTTAGGAGATGACTTTGCAGAGCCATTGCAGGTTGGTGCAATGCTGTTAACGTGTGTGTCCGTGTAATGCTTTTCATGGCCATCGTATTAGTATTTTATAGCATTAACATGAAAAATGCATGATAATGTTCAGCTAATTCAGTAAAACATTTTAACCAGGCTGATCATTTGGTAATAGCCCAACATTTCCAAAATATGTGAACTACAAAAAATGTTGTAAAATAATTTCTTTTAATGTTTGATTTAGTTTTTAGTCACAAAGGGTTGAGTGCATTAATATTATGTGAATTCATCTTGCCAAATTATTGTTACTATGGTCTTAAATTAATCAAATATCTGGTTACAGTTCTTTTGTCTCCTTTTAAGGGCTCTGCAGTGTTACGTCTGGCTGTAATGAGCTGGCAGTATCAACACTGTTGCTCGGGGCGATATGAATCCTTTTTGAAAAGCTTCCTTTTCATCAAAAAGTTTTAGTCTTCTTTAGTTCTCCATATTCATCATTTGATTTAACAGAAGACGAATGATTGCCTCGACTTTATGATTATTCTTGGTGTTTATATCATTTCATCTCAAATGTGTCACTCAATTGCAGATTATTTAGTGCAACATGGTTTATGCATTAATTGTTGTAACATAACCTTTTTTCTTTTTGATTTCTTATTGAAGGGCATTTTCCATGCATATTTCATGTACACAACTATAAATACAAAATCGCTCTGTCAATATTGTCTCGTTAATTAGGAGATTGATCAGTAACCAAGAGATAAGAGCTAATCATAATGTATTTACTAAATATACAGTAATTCTGCAGTTAGGAGAATTTCAAGAATTATTAATGAGTAATATTTTTTTTAATGCAACTGCATTGGCATAGTGGCACTGCTAATGATGGTGCGTACAAGGCATCTTACAGCCTTTGCTCTACAATGGTAGATAATGTTTTTTACAAAGTGAGCATATTAAACCTAATAGGTACTCTAGCAGAGGAGAAATCCTATAATCCTACAAGAGCACCAGGACAAGATTTAACAGAGCTGTTTTATGAGGAGCCCATTATTTGCCCATTACTCAGTCAGCTGTAACATAATAAACTATAATTCTGTTTTTGACACCGCAGGTCTCCACACGGGGTTTCAAATCCATTTGTTTATGAATAACTATAATTTGAATATTGTAATTTCTACAGACTGTGTTACTCATATCCTCTGTCAGATCTCATGAGAAGTAATAACCAAAGGATGTTTATCATGTCTTCACAAACTTCATATACCTGCAGGAATAGATAAGAAGCAGCTTGTATGATATTTATAAATATATATTTTAATCTTCTGTAAAATACAGGTATATAGTTTATAATGATGGCTTCCATATATATGATGAGTGTGATTTGTTGCTCAATGCATAGGTCCAAATTTACAGAAAAGAAAAACAGACTTTGTTTTTAATACACAAATTATTTCGGACATCAAGTCCAAATTAATTTGTGCAAAAAAAATGTTGATTTCTATTCCTATCCTCAATGTTATAATGCAGTATCTGAGATTTTAAGCAGTTTAACAGAGCTTAAATCTGAATGTTCTTAAGCTACTACCATGTATAAACCACAAATGATACAAGTAGTTAAGGCAAATTTCATGTTCATCACAAAAACTAAAGAATATGCAATTTAAAGATCTTTATGTAAGCCAGACATTCAGTCACAAATTGCCATCTAAATTCTTAATATGTATCTTACATCATACATTTAATTTGTTGAAAAGTAAAAGTATCCTTAATCATCATGAAACTTTTCTTTTTTTCAAAGAGCAGAAATCTTGCCTCAGGCTGTTGTCAGTTCTCGGTACATTTGTACAAGTGCCCCTCTCCTTTTCCTCTTCATCATCACTCTTCCTCTTTCATCTGAAGTGGTGGTTTGTCTTCCAGATCGACCCCGCCCTCCTCCAGCAGACTTTACAACAAGGCGGTCTCCTCTCTCAACCGCTGAGCGTCGACACTGGCCTCGTCTCCCACTCCAGCAGCCAGCTCATGTCCACCACTGACCCCTCAGTGACCGCCAACGTAGTCATCCACCACCCACTGACCAGCCTGGCCCTGCAGCCCTCCACCATCACACCTGCTCAGGTCACAATGGCTGGCCTCTCTGAGCAGGATGCGACAGGTATCTGTGACTGCCTTCTTGGAGAATGACTAACTGGACTCCCTCTGCTATGAGCTGAATAAATGATCTATGTTCTTGTGAATTCTGCAGGTTCTCAGGATCTAAGCCACGTCATGGGCAGCTCTGGGTTGATAGCCGGAAGCACCAGCAGTCAGGAGATAACACTGACCATCAACAACCCCAGTCTGAGTCAAGCACTTGCCTCAGCTTCCTGTTCCAGTACCGGGGCGGGAAACCCTCAGGAGATCACCCTCACTATATCAGGTACGGACCAGTTTATATAAACCAGGTCCATAAAAAACATACAAATTCATTTATATTCCTTACTTTATCTTTTCTTTATCAAGCATCTTTGACACATTATGGGTTTCTTCTCTCCGGTGAACATTTTTGCAGGCAGAGAAAATAAAAACAGAGGCAATAATAACTGTCAGCCCTTTCTTTCATTTTGAAGCTGCTTCTCTAAATAAAGGTTAATAACCTCAATAAGTTAGTGATTATGTGTAATACACCTTCTTCACAAACCATTTATTTACATACATCATCACCTCAAAGCTCCCATACCCCAGATCATAGTATATAAGCTGGGATGTGTGTTGTATCCACACTGTAGAGGTGTCACTTTTTATGAGCCCCCTTCATTCAAGATAGATTATTCCCTGCCTGCATGCCTGAAGCAGTCATTGTGTTTCCTCTTCACATGATTTTTTTATTCAGTATTTTGATGGATTCACTGTGCTGTCTTTCAAATCCTTCAAAAGAAGGCAATAGCAAATGATTGTTATATATAGCCACATTTCACTCTCTGAAGCTGCACCAAGTGGTTTTTTTCTCCTCTTAAATAGATTTTTTTCTTTGACTTGAGGCAGTGGAACAGAAGTGATGATAGATCACAGTGCATAGATGCCAAACAAAATGTACGAAGTCATTTTCTATGTCTCTGTTTATCCTAATTTATGTACATTTTACCACCCTGAGTACAGAATGACACTTTTCTTCCTCAAATGGGCCAGAGTATTCTACATTTTATCCTACCCTGATATAAGAAACACGCACAAAAGTGACAAATGAAGCAATTTTGTTGGACCCTAAACTAAAAATTGCTTTCCTCCATACTATTGTAGGCCAGGATCTGCTCGCTCAGCATACCAGTGCTAATGGTGCAGACCTGAACAGCAGCATCAACAGCCAGCCCACCAGCACAACCCTGACTATCACCAGTGATCACCTCCTACCTCAGAGCCCTGCTAACACTGGAATGACAGGTCAGTACTGGTATAGATAGGTGTATTTTATCTCTAGAAGGGTATCTTCTCTCTGAAATGTGACACAGAACATTCAAAACATGTTCAGCCCCTGAAGCTACTACAGTATATCATGCAGAGGTCTGCTTGAGTAAGACAGCTGAGAGGTCATTTTGTACCCTTGGATGCTTAATGAAAATTTCATAACATTGCTGACGCTGTGAGGATCCTATCCTTGATGCTTAAAGTCGTGGACAAGATTCAAATTGGCAGAGCAAAGTTTCTTATACAGTTTGTCAAAAACAAAGTTATACAAGGCGCTAGAGCTAGTATGAGTAACACCGGCCAAGCTGAAAATGGACTCACTATTTTATTTAAACCAAAAAACAAATGCTTTCTTTCTCCTTTTTTGCACTGAGGACCAGTCATGTAATTAATCTGTGCCTGTAATGCAATACATCTCACTTCTAGATGTTCAAACTCATTCAAAACTAGACAGCACTCAGAGAGGGCAAACCTCCGCCAAGGCAGCTCAGTTTCCCCGTTGTGACATTACACTTAAAAGCAAAGGTCCTGTGATAGTTTGCCCCTCCTAATATGACTCATTGGAAAAAAACCCACCCCTAGAATTTGGAATCACATTGGCATCATTCTTAGTTTGATAGGTAATCAAGAAAAACAAAATTTCACTAATGGTGGTTTTCTTCAGGATCTAGCTCAGGAACCTTTTCACAACAAACAAATAAACCAACACCGGCAATAACATCACCTCCTTGGCAGAGGTAAATTAACACCTTTGTTCACATCCTATCATACATGGAGGCGCGTAGAGGTGACAACAAAGTGATAGAGCAGAGACTGGCATTGGCATGTTTCCCGCTGTTCACAGCACTCACTGACGTCTACAAGAAGAGGGACAAAATTGAAGTGCATGCATTAATGTTGTTCCAAAGCAGCCTGCCAGAACTGACAAGGCGGCCTGCTCATGTGCCTGCAGGCATTTTTAGTTTACCGGCCTCATGAGTGCAGGCATTGGTAGATTTCAGTTAACTCAAAATGACAGATATCAGCCAGAGTAATTGGCCCCACTGATTAATCATCTATCACAACTCATCTCATCATTCTTGTGAATCTTATAAAGCCATCATTCGCGACGCTGCTCCACTCACTCATAACACCACTTGACGTAATTCTGACTGAGCACAAGGCCTTTTCTCTCCTGTCAGATATGACAGGTGAAGGACAGACCAAACAACTGCAGTATTCTGTTCTCTCTTCAAATAGAAAAGGATGCATGAGAGGTGAACGTTCATAGCAGGTGTGTGTGTGAGCATGAATGGGACCACATGAGAATAACTTCAGCTTCACTTCCTTTAATATTCTAAGAGGAGCTTCGCTCGCCCTCCAGCAGCAGTGATAGATCCCAGCATAAAAGAGGTATAGAGAGGCTCAAACAATCTCTCAATCGATGCCCTTTTCACAAAAGGCCACGATAAAGCGAGAACCTCGACCATGGAGTCATCAAAGTGAATGTGTGAAGCTGAAATAGCTGTCAGGTAGACTTTCATGCCTGAATTAGACTTGTCTTGCTCCATAGATCCCAGAGAATTGTAAAAAAAAAATTTTTTAAAATGCTGCAATGGAAACTTTATGCCAAATGTCAGATCATATCTGGTGAAGGCTGCTTTTGCACTCATCATGGACTATTCACTAAGCCCTGTTTACTTTAGCGCACATGTCAAGGTTTACATTCTTGCAGGCCACACGTGGTTTTTGCTGTAATTTTTTGTAACAGTGTGTCTTCTGCTTCATGATTTAAATCAAACTTATGCAGGTTTCTCATTTCTAGCTTGTGCATTTCCGGCATATTTGATCAGTTTTAGCTAGCTAGCATCGCTTTTAGCTAGCTGCTTAAGTAACAGTAGTTGTCAGTAAGTTGAAATCTGCATCTCTATCTGACGGTTTTATGGTTTGTGCTGTTTTAATGAAGAACCCCGTCATAGGGTCTTAAATATGAATAAACTGGCTATGTGGTATAAATACTAAAAGCATTTATTTAAGAGGTGAAAGCTACATGTCACAAGGAGAAAGTAAGAATATGTTCTATGGAAGAAATGCCAGGGTTCTCCTGGATTGTAGGCAGTACACCAGCCATGTCAACATTAGAAGTTTATGTTAGAAGACAAACAAATTTCTCTGTTGAAATTTTAACATTCGATATGTTAAAAAGTACACAGTTGTGTGCTGTGAAGTGAGCAAACATGGTTTGTTGTTGTCGGTCTCCTGATTGTTCTGTTCGCTGTTTTGCTCCTCACCTAGAAGCTTAATCAAATTCCCAGTCTCATCTCTCTCTCTCTCTCTCTCTCTCTCTCTCTCTCTCTCTCTCTCTCTCTCCCTTCATCATCCTCCTCTCTCAACTCAAGTGGAAAACATTCCTACTGCTTCACAGAGACAATGAGAGCATCTCTGCTTATATTGAATCGTGGCATTCTTGTCACGCTGTATGTAAATACGGTTCAACCTGTGCTTTCCTTCTTAAACTGTATGACCCACATATTGGCATTTAAAACTAATTTATTATGATGTCTTGGAATTAACTGCTAATATCATGGAGGTTCCCCTCTGACCATAATTAATGAATATGTCATTATTATTTATAATCAGAGATTAAAGCACCAGGTACACTTTTTTTGAGTCATTACAGCGACCAGTACAGCAACCACTGGTCCAAATTCACTCACATTTATCTGTAAATACTTTCAGAAAGGCATTTTGAGAAGGATTTCATTAGTTTTATTGTGTTTGAATGGAAAGTTTTAATGTCAAATGATGGTCGTAAGTGTTTAAGAGGCAAGAAAAAAAGTATAATTACATTGAATTGTAATTCTTAGGTCAGATTTGTAGATGTTTAATAGTACAAATACATTACTTACTGGCATTTAAATGCATAAATCCCAAAGATGTAATTACTGGTTGATTTGGGCAACGTCTGTGGCAGCGACAAGTACGATTTAATTCTGCAGATCCTAAAGTCCTGAGGGAAACAAACACCACTAGACCAGCTACTTTATCTGTTTACAGTGCAGCCAAACATTCTTACATAGTTTTAACAAATCAGTCAATGTCCTTTTTCCACCATGCGATGTTGGAGTAGTTTTCCACACAGTGAAAAGAGTAGGTCACTTTGTGCAGCCTATTCCATGCAACTTTTCTTCTAACCTTGAACACTCCTTCTTGTTCCATGACCCTGCAATAGATTCACAATAAAAGCCCCCCCCCCTTTTTTTTCAGCCTTTACATGCATTTAATGTGAACAGAACATGATCTCTAGACATTGGTAAGAACTTCTTACAGCTCTAATATGGCTGTAATAGGGTGACTAACAGACATTAGACCACTTACACTAGACAGTGAGGCTGATGTCATGGTGATGAAGTGATAATAACTCAACAACAGTGTATATGAATTACATGCTGCATCATTTCCTCTGAACCTCTTATGCATAGGTGTGCTATTTGTATTTCCACTGGCCATGAAAACTACTATAGAGAATATAAATAGATCGAATGTCTGTTGAAGAGAGAAAAAAAAAGTCCTTGTCTTGGTCTTAAAGGTGTCCAGTGCCGTTTCCACTAACACTCTCACTTCTCATGGCCTGTATTCCAGTTGTGACAAAGAAAATAACAGCCCCCATTCAAATACAGTTTGTATTCATTGTACTGCATTTACCACAGGAGGAATGTGGCTTTAACTGTTGATGAAGATGGTGTCATAAGGAATCGGGTGGTAAATACTCCCTCCACCACTCTAACCTTGTGGTCTATTTTCTCACCTGTCAGTCTCCAGCCTAACCCCTAGCACCACCCTGTCACATACTGCTGCCTCCCAGAGCCTCGTGATGTCACCAGGAGGCGTGGCCAGTGATAGCAGCGTTACGCTGACACTGGCAGATGCTCAGGGTATGCTGGATGGTGTCACTCTAAACCTTAATACACAGGTAAAAAAAAACGCACACATCTGCAAAACACACATTTGAATAAGCAAAAAGTGCTCACACAGTTTGTGACATCATGTACTTTGTCAGCTGCCTGACCAGAATGTCTTTTGATATTTAGGGTCAGACATTTCCTGCTGTGTTAAATGACTCTGGTCTATCAGGACAACCAGCCAGCTCAAACCAGCAGGTCATACTGGTCAGCCACCATTCCCAGTCCACAAACGGAGCATCTGACAATGGGTACAATGTGAGTATGTTTGTGCTGTTTAAGATAAGCAGCGGATGAACTGTCAAACAGAGGTGGAAGTAAGTTGAGTTAATTCATGAGATGAATATAAATTCAAACATTGAAAAATTAACTCCTAGATTTTTACGATACGTTTGTTCACTTCTACATTTATTTATTATTTAGTGAGTTGGACGTTCAGTTCCACATTTATTTATTTTTGACTCTCAGTGATGCAGATTTTTATAATAATAAGAATTTTTATTTATTTTTTATTTTTATTTATCAGTCATCCAGTTTCAAGATTGAGGTCAAACATTGTTCATTTCAGACAGTGTAGAATTGTTTTTGTTTGCAAAGCTGGATCTTGACTGCACCAAACTAGACTATATAATATTGCCCTTTGAAAATCCAGTGTCTATCAACTGCTAGAAACTACTATCATTTATCACCAGCATAAGTAACCTACTGTAAAAAGAAAAGTGAAACTATTATTAGACCTGACAGTGCCAGTGTAGGTGTGAGCTTTTGTGAGTAATTATCAATATATTTTCTTTGTGTGACCCAGATTACTGATGAGGGGCAAAAAGGTGGGAAGGATGGCCAGATGGAGGCAGAAAATCGGAACCAGTGTTACTACTGTAATCAGGTGTGCCAGAATGCCAACACACTGCGACGCCACTGTAGACAAGCTCACGGCAAGGACCGCTGTCACGTCTGCAGTCTCTGTAACAAGGCCTTTAAGAGAGCGACACACCTGAAGGTAAACACTCGGGTAAAAAGAACGGACTCAGACAACCTCACATTTCATTATCTACGACTCAGTTGGCACTTATTTAATGAAGCATTCACCTTTATATATATTTACAATAATATATATTTATATTATGTGTTTAAGAAAACATTAAATCTATGAAAATCTCTATATATTGTGTGATCTGTTGTAAACATTTTTGTAATCGGGTCATTCATTAAGTGGCATTTCAGATAGACTCTTACACACTGTCACTCTACGCAACACTTAACATAAGGATGTTTTGCAGCTGACTTAGGAAGAGGAGCATGGATGCTTCTCCTCCCTGACACTTCTTCATGTGATCGAGACGCCCGAGCTTGTAAATGCCGGAACTCTCTTCTCAGAAAGAAAGAGGAGGATATGACTTTACACACAAACTCTTTCCCCCATTCTTTAGAGTAAAAGCCATTGTGCCATAGGCGTTCACTTTTTCTCACTTAAAAGTAACGTCAGAGATTAGGTCGGTGTCATGGTCAGAGTGGCCGAGCTTCATTTTCTTCAGGTCCCCGGGGTGCTCATTAGTCTGCAGTGAGAACTTGTTTTTACATTTTGAAAAGGCCCAGTGGTGAATGTTCTGGTCCCCTTTTTACTTGGTTGGCCTGTGAATAATAAACCTGCCCTTTGATTAAAGGGAATACAGGAGAAAAATGTAAAAGTAAAGCTTAAAGAATTAATTGTTGACTTCTGCTTGAATTATCATTTCTAGATGGGTAGAGAAATTCAGCAGCCTCTCATAGGGAGAGGAACTAAGTATTTCCCAGACAGATACATGAATCCCATCATCTTTACCTTTGACTCAATTTCACAATTACCTGGTCCTTTATAATTACAGAGCTGACTTTATTTGTCCATAACACACATCCTGAGACATGAATAAGATAAGTTAGGGGTGAAACTTTTTAACATGTATTAAAAGATTGTTAACACAATGCACATTAGCTGTCTTGCAAAGAGTAACAGGAGAAGATTGATACCGCTCTTGTGTCCACATGTTAAATATGAAGCCAGTGCCAGCAGCCAGCTAGCTTAGCATAGAAACATAAGGACCTACCAGCACCTCTGCAGCGCACCAAGCTGCACAAAAACCAAAGGGAAAAAACAGTTGAGGTTTTGTGCTAAGCTAAGCTAACATCTTTTTCTGTAGCTTAATATTCAGCAGACAGACATAAGAGTGATGTAAACTTTTGTAGCTTTTGTAAACAAATAATTGTTATGTGTGTCCAGATCCTCCAGATTCAAACAATACATCATCTTCTCACAGTTGACAGACGTCTCTGTTGTAGCTATGCTTTAATAGAGGGATTTTGTGTGCTTAACTGTAAACAGAATATGTTTTTGTCTACAGGAACATGAACGGGTCCACCAGCCGGGCCCATCGCCCAGCTCCCAGAAACCCAGAGTCTTCAACTGCTCCTCCTGCGTGAAAGCCTTCGCCAAGCGCAGCCAGCTGGAGAGACACAACCGAACTCACACAGGTAAGAGGATTACAGAGGATTTCTGCACAGTGCATCTAATCAAAACCCACCATTTATAATCTTCTCAAACTATGATGCCCCAAAGTAGTATATTATATATATATATATACAATATATATATATATATATATACAGTATATTATAAGAATCTGGGTGAGTTAATAATTTCCTATATTATGAACAACTGATTTCCTTTTTTCATTCATAGCCATTTATGTATTCAAATCAAAAATTTTTTTGATTTATTTAATATGAAACACTTTGGCCTAAAACGACAGTGAGCGCTGTGTTATTTAAGGGACAGCATTTCACTGTAATAACATGCTTGTGTGTAGTTTAAGAGGAACTTGTGAGCTCCATATAAACACTTATGTCAAATACAGCATGTTTAAAATGCATATGTTGTATAATGAGTGTGTGTTAGTGGTCCATATAATTTATACTGTATGTTTCAAATTCTAGAGTGAATACTTCATTAACATGGTTATGATAATGTGATAATAGTTTTTATCTCTCCTGAGATCTCATATCTAGTTTCTATTGAGCTTTTGTTCTGTTTCAACAAGTTGAGGTATAATTGAAGAGTAAAAACAAGACAAACGTGTCCAAATGAACAGACTCCTGATTACGGCCCTGAAGAACATGATGTCAAAACAACCGAGTGTTAAAACTGGATGCTACACAGACAATGTAATGTCAAGCAGCTACCAGTGTTGTCTGTCAGATTCACTGTTTCACACATTCAAACAGACACATCGAATAAGCAGCTGAATGCCAGATATGATTATCAATGTTCACAGGGAATCTGGTGACCCATCACCATTCATACTGTAGACACACCTTTGAATGCTGGGAAGGAAGAGCCTGATGTTAACTTTCCATTCTCATTCGTCTCGCGTCCTCGTGGTGTCAGTTTCTTCATCTGTAAGCATGACCCAAAATGGTCACGAGGGGAAAAAAATAAATCTTCCATCTCCCTTCTGTCCTTGATGGAGGTACTTGTTCTATAGTGGTTGTTCTCTCACCCTTACATCCATAGCTGTAAGAACGTGTGTGGAATGATGGTCCTTGACAAGAAGTGTCTCTCGTGGTGTAGCCACAGATGCTTCCTGTCCTTAATTTTTCATTTATATGTCAGAAAATATCAACATGTCCTGACTTAAAGAAATAATAAAATCAAGAATAAACTTAAATAAAATGATATGAATAATTCTGTTACATTAGGTCCCAACCTGGCCCAGGACAAAGATCTGGACCCTCACCAACATTTAGTCAAAAATCCTTCACAGAAAACACTTCTGAGTCTTTCAGAGTCTGAGTTGATAGATTTTTATTGTGCTCTTCATTACAAAGCATGCAGTAAAAACGAGCTGCTCCCAGGACACAGTTAAATAACACATGCTTCCACATTTTCGATTTAACTCCTCACATATCTCCCTTTCCTAAATTATTTCCACATCCACAAGACTGGTATAACAGTGTATGTTGGCAGCTCATAGGGGCTTTCTGCATGGACAAACTAGCTGAGGGCTGCTCTGCCACAGGTGTCCATCTGAAAGCTTGGCTATGTGCAGCCACTCATCCTACAGCAGATAGTTAGCAGGCTGCCACGTATGTCCATCCATCCTAACTCCGTTGGTTAGAAGGAGAGATATATTTTAGCCTGATAGACATTGTTATCCCTGCTTCTCTCCAAGATGTGAAAATAAAAAAAAATAAAAAAAGTTTTATTCCTCACAATGTCAACATGGAAGACATAATTGTTGACATGATGCCAACAGAATTACTCCTATTACTCCATATGTGACAGATATGGTCTAACATCTGAAAAACGACTGGACAGAATTCAGTGAGATTTCACACATGCTTTGTAGGAACCCTAAAACTAGTCATGTTTTGAGTGTCATCCTGTTTATTTATATTCACGCATCTGGAAAAGTTCTCAAGAAAGACAAAGTATTTTGTTCTTGACTAGGGATCTATCATCTAGTGGATATAGTCTTTTAATTATTCAGTTAAACACAAAGTACACAGGATTCTGCGTTTACACAAACTCGAAAAGCGAGCTTTTAATGAGGCTTAAACAACGGGTTGGTTTATTTGTGAGTAATTCTTACAAAAGCATGAAAAAGCAGAATATATTCACGAAGCCATTTCCTGAGAGTCATGTAAATGTATTGTAATTGTTTTCCTCTCTCTGTCAATCACACATCATCACAGTCTTATAACCTCAACCATGATGTCATTCATTAGCACGAATTAAACCAGATATAATAAACCATAATAAATCTGACAGCATCATCATAATGAAAATGCAGCGACACTGATTTATAAACTATCTGCTGGCTCTTGTGTGTCCTCCTGCAGGCGAGCGGCCCTTCAAGTGCAGTCAGTGCGACAAGGCCTTCAACCAGAAGAGTGCTCTGCAGGTCCACATGGTCAAACACACTGGGAAGAAGCCCTTCAAGTGTGAGGTGTGCAGCATCAGGTTCACCCAGAAGAGCAACATGAAACACCACATGAAGAGATCCCACGGCTACGGTGAGCAGCTCGCTGGTGTGACACCAGTGTGTAGGGGTGTGCAGTGAAACCTTGTCATTCGTCATCAACTGAGAGTGAAATCACATGAGAAGGGTCAATTGTCAATTGATTGTTATTTTAATCATAAATTATAGTAAAGATATTCTAAATAGTAAATTCACGATGCATTTCCTCCATTCTCTCTGCATGTAATGTCAAAACAGGGATTTCGCAATATATTACAACACATATCACAATACACCACAAAGTATCATCATATAGTAGTTTATTAGTGGTAAACTTGATCACAGCCAGTCGTGTTTTTTTGCAGCTGGGTAACCGAAGACAGTCATCGTCTCTATTTTTTCTCTGTCAGAGTATCAGGGTAGGTTAGTGTTTTATAATGAACTCACCTCCTCTGGCTGTTTCTGTGTGTCCCTCAAGGCCATCTCAGAGTCCCCGTGTCCTATAGAACATTGTGTTTTCGAGACACCGCCAACTGTGTCCCTGAACACTTCAGACCACTGAGAGCCAGTGTTGACCTTCCCCTGTGGAACATCTCATCTGTGTCTCATTCTCAAGTTTTCTGTCTGTTTCGGTGTCTTTCTGTGATGATCCCTGCCATTATCTGTTGAGAAAGAGCCTTATGGAAACACTCAGTCCATCCACCCACACACTCGCCGCTAAAGTGAATGCACACACACATGCCTGTCATCTTGCAGACTGTGATATTGTAGAGGATGACAGGCCCATCGACTTTGCTCACTTGAAGCCGTCAGCACAGCGTCCTCTTCGATATCACCAGATGCGCGTCTTGAATGTTAAGTCATCGCTTCCTGACGGCCTTGGTTAAGGTTTAGTCTACTGCTTGGTGAACCTCATCCTTCAAAAATGAAGTTCACCCATGGAGAATAAGAACGCTGATAGATCTGCTCTACTTATTTTACAATGTTTTACTTTAATGACATAAAGGTTCCTCTGAGATTCCTCCGCTGGGTGGGGGAAGATTTCAAAAGTCATGTCTGAAACACAGGGTTCCCAGGTTAAAGCACAGTGAGTTCTCTTTTTATGGGTTTTCTATTATCATCAAATCCTGGTAGACCTTGTAGAAACACGCTGGATAATGTTTTAAGACGTGTGTAAAATATCAGTTAACCGCTGGATAGGATTCATTTAATAATACCTCCTTTATGTATCCACAAACCAGCACAGAGTAAATCTGTATAATGGATCTGAGAGCAGAAGCATGGAGAGTACAGACCTAGCAGTAAACGCTCCCTGATGTGACTGCATAAGAGTCTGGGATTGAAAAGACACCCACCTGCCTACGTTTGCTATGGAAGTCTGGATTCTTGCCGATGCAATCATGGAAAGATTCCCATCAACATTTTTTCCCCTAGAAAAGCATGAAACAGTCTGAAAACTCTGCAGGAACAAGTAGCCAAACTGTAAATGTTAGAAGAAAGCAGTGTCAGGCTATAAAATGTCTGTTGGATGGTCCGTCCGTCGCTCTGTCCACCTGCTCTCTCCATCCACCACCATCACTGTAGTCCAGACTGAAGTACCTGTTCGATGGGTTGTCCAGAGGTGATCCCACTAGTGACTACTTTTCATTTATCAAATGTCATTGTACACACAGTCATGGTTCCCAGAGGATTCACATTTGTTTTTAGAGACCCGTCGAAACAAAGATGGATTCTCATGACATTATGAATAATGACAAATAGTAAAGTGCACTGTGGGGGGTGTGGGGGCGCACAGCGCTGGCAGGAATTTAAAATCAACACAAGAACAACTCCAGCACTCCTGGGTAAATAGTCTCTTTGTTTGGTCAGAAAATGCACACACCTAACATGACTTTCCAGTGGAAGAGGCCCAGTGTCCAGAGATTATCGCTAATTAGCTAGCCAACACCAGTCAATGAGTCAAATGGTCTGTAAGTCATAGTTCACCTGTTCTAAACACTCATTCTCCAACTCCATCCTCTCCTCTCCTCTCCTCTCCGTGGACCCACCTTCCCACCACCCAGCTCCCAGACTGACTGATTTAACTGGAGTTGTTGTTGTCTATTAGACTCAAATGAGTGTTTCTGTTTGCTTCCTGACATCCTTAAGTGGAGTTTATATGATAAGGAATCATTCATTAGATGAACGGTGGGGTTTTTAGTGAGCAGCTGCCTCCCTGGTAAACGTCTGAGAGTATTTTCTCTCTAGTCATCATTGTGGATTTCTCATGTTTGTTCTCACTCAGTAAAGTGTTGTTAGTTTTAAAAAGAAAGTATAATATTTAACAATGATGGGCTAACTAAGCCTGAATAAATTCAACATTTTTTATCTGAAGATCTGGCCGCCACACTGCCGGTTTAGAAAGACTGTCCCTCGGACAAATGTATTTGCTGACCCTTGGAATAATTATTTTAATAATGCTCATCTTTGCATGTCTAACTCAAACAGTCATCGTGGCAAGTAGTTTTATTGGTTTGAGAAACAGCAACTTGTTTTATGTGTGCATAAAGTTTACTGCATCATATAATTAAAAAAAAGAATTCTTCCACCCACCTGAACTGTAAAGTGACATTTTAGCATGAAACAGACGTGAAAGAAACACCGCTAGAAGAGTTGCTCCAGTTATTTGAATATAATTATAATAATTAAGGGAATTAAATGCATACAAGCCCACACATGTTCCATAGCATGCCTCCTATGTCCAGGAAAACTGAACCTATGATGAAAGGAATACCAGGATCTCAATGCCCAGTGTTCCCTCTGTGACTGCACATGAATTGAAGGCATGCTCATGAAGCTTAACTGGTTTGAGACGTTCACATTAATCCTCGATATTTGTTTATCGATATCCTCGATACACTTCAAACACATAATATGTGTTTGAAGTGTTTCAGATATAGAAAGCAAAAATAGAGGGCGATAATTCAAAGTATCCCGCTGTAGAACTTATTCAGCACATGGCCTGCGGCATAGAACCTGTCTGAACCTCTCTGCCTGTGACTTACTGTTGATTTGTGCTCCAGTTATTTTAGGCTGAATGCACTGCGTATGACACGTGACTCGTATTTTCAACGCATAACGAGCATAACCCACATCTGTGTTTCATAGTTAGTGCAACAGGCATTGAGTTTTTAGGAGAGCAAACAGAGAGAATGTCGAGGAGTGGGTAGGAGAAAATTGCCTTTTGACTAATGGTCTCATTTCCTTGACAGCCACTTGCAAATTGAATACGGAATCAGAGCGGCTGCTCTGTAAATGCTTGTTAATGAGCTTTTCAAAGCGCCGTTATCACGAATGTCAAAGAGTATTTTACTGAATTGCGCAAACCCCTCGTCATTTATTTGTCCCCCTTTCTCCCTCCAGGTCAGATCCAAGAAGTGTCCCTGAGCCAGGAAGACCACCAGGTGGAGGTAACGCCTGAACTTGACCTGGAAGTGGTCCCTGAACCATCAGGAGACTGGCACAACGTCTTCCCCTGACCACCAACGACACCAGTCTCACAGTCAGAAAGCACCACACTGTGTACTGAGCAGTAACTGAACAGCAGATGTTCTCCTCTTCTCAAAAGGGTTGTTTGGTTAGGAAAGACTGAAGAAAATCAAGATTTATAGATCCACTGTTTGTCGAGGGCTTTTCCCCCAGTAGCAGCCCCCTGCTGTTTATCCAAATTAGCAGTGAAGTAAGGGAGTCTGGTTCCCTGTGATTGGCTTAATGACTTTTTTCTGTTTTGCTGCTGTCTGATAGTCATCAATATGATGACCTCCGGAGAGGTTCGGTTCAATAAACACAGGCATCCCAGAGAGTCAGCCCGGCCCCTCTCATGGTGATCCTGTCGCACAGAGAGGAAGCCGTGTTCTGGGAAAGCGTTTCATTTCTTCATCATCGGTCAGCTCAGAGGGACGTCCGCAGAGCAGCTTTTACATATTTATACTGTACATATTTCACCTCCAGGCTAAATGTTACGTGTAGTTTTGTATTAGAAAAAAAAATGTCTCTGTGCTGATGAAGAACGACACCGAGTCAGTTCTGGATTTAATGCTGTATGAATTTATTGACAACATGTCGGCATCATGTTTCCTTTTGTTTTCATATCATTTAGACGCAGCACCGTCATTTCCTTTACTGTAGATCATTCTGTAAATAGTACAGTTAGATTGCATATATTTTCTGATGAACTCCCACAGTATAGATTGGTTGGAAATATGTAATTTGAAAATACTGTTGCATTTGTTATGAAGCAAAATTAAATGTACAGATTGTTTTTTTTTCTCCCCTTTTTTTGCACTTGTATTTTCTATTGTCCATATAAATTAAGAAGATTAAACTAATTTTTATACTAATTCAAATGTACATTTCTTATTTCCCACTACATTATTGTGTCTTACAGGTGAAATAAAGGAATAGTTTTACATTATGAAAATATGCCTCACTTTGTTGTAGAGAGGTAGACAAAGAGTCAGGAGGTGATTAGCTTAGCTTTGCATAAGGAAATCATCTAGCCTGTCCCCATTAAACCAGTTTGTCATTTTTAGGCCTTGTTCAGCCCACATGTAAAAATGCAGCCTCCATATTTAATCGAATGGAACCAGTCTGGCTTTAGAGGGAAAACAAGACTGAACCTGGATCAACTTTTGAACAGTGGTTGCCGAAGAATTACATACAAGCTCACTCTTTTTCTTTCTTTTTTTTTGTCCACTGTTTACTTTATGATCGTTCCACACTTATAAAATGATTAACCCACATACTGTTATCAGTCTTCATGTTTCACTGAAGCAACACTTCTCCACAATTAGCACCTGCTTTATTTTAACACATGCTTTTAGCCTGAACACCTGCAACCATTTAAACAGATAGAAGGTGTTCATCAGAGACGTTTGGACTGTTTGGCAGGAGGATGTTTTTCTCTTTGGAGCGAGCCACGCTAGTTTTCTCCACTGCTTGTAGTTTTTATGTTAATCCTCCTGTAGCTAATTGCCTGATTCCTCTCCTGGCTGTAGAGCCACACTTAGAGTAGGATCAGTATCATCTAACACTCTGTAGGAAAGTGAATAAAGATATTTCCAAAAATTCTAAACTGTTTCTCTAAGGGGGCCTAAGCAGCCAGGTTGTGGAGCTGTTTTTTGTTTGTTTGTTTGTTTTATGTGTGTGCATATTTTCCACGCACATCCTCCATTTTTATTCCAGTACATTCAGCTTTAAATACCAAAAAGATTTGGGAATACAATAAATCTACCATCTGCTTATTACAGTCATATTAATGTGATCATTTGTCCCTTATTTAGCAAAGACATGTCATTTTACTTTTGCCCAGGGTCAAAATAGAATTCATTCAGTGTCTGCATGACAATATTTAAAGGGAATGAAAAATGTTTTGTAAGGAAACAGTCAAAAATTGTTGGTTAAACTGAAAGCTAGACTTGAGCCTGAATGATGCTCCATCCACTCCAGTCAGGAGCAGCTCAGAAAGCTCGACATGAATAGTGATTTTTAATTGAATCGTAAAATCTGGCTTAATGAAAGAAACTGCCGCGCCTTTCCCTGCAGCGTCATGCTGGGACGTGACCCAATAACATCACTCCTCAGGAAGCAGAGAGCAGAGGTGGTTTACAATGATTTATTATTTTATTCTCAGTTAAGTGGCTGGTCATGTTTTATTACACATACAATACTGAAGAGGAGCTTTACATTCATCCACATGATGCATTCAGAAAAAAAAAACACCACACAGAGCACTCACAAAGGTTCTAACACACACAGGGAGAGAGATGAGCGCTGCAGATCACACACGTCTGCTTCTTTTCTTTTTGTTTAAACACATTTGTAAGATGGACGTTCTGAGCACACATTCTTCACAGAGTTAGTCACAGAGCACCTTTTTGAAATTGTGTTTGTGTCTCTAAATTATGCACAAGTAGGAAACAGTGCATTGCTTTGGTAGTCAAGAGGAAAGGGGAGGCTTTTGTATAATATATAGTATGTGTGTAGCGAAATAAGAAAGAAAAGAGCCAGAAATACACCGAGCTATGAGGAAACGTCTGAATCTGGCTCCACGCTTCACATTCAGAATCAAAATAACGATGGAAAACAGTGTATTATGAAGAAATTTAGTTCTATATAAGGAGAAGAAAATGAGTGTATGCAATTATCTAACAGATGATACGTTACATGACTACTTTATGTTTTTTTCCTGTAACTTTTGGTTGATTAAGGCAGTTTAGAAGTTATTCTTTTTTTGCTACAATATCCACATCTAGCCTTAGGCCCTAAAGGCAAACATAGACAGCAACATCCATGACAGGACAGTTAAGACAGCTGAGACACAAGGGCTGGATGAAAACACACTAGAACCAAACGACTCTCATAATAATGTTAAATCTCTCACAAAACAACTCATTCACAGGTTTGTGTTCGAGTTCACAGAAAAGGTTTGAGGGGATGACAAAGACAGCGAGACAAGACAGAAAACAGCTCTTTTCTAAAACGCAAACAGCCCGGTCCTTTTTCATCCAATCACCAAGCGGCAATGACGGTCAAGTAAGTCGGTCCTGCACCGGCCGTGAAACTTCGGCTGCTCCGGGTCTGCTTTGGTTTAGCCGCAACGTTTTGTTAGAGACACCATCGAAGACGTCCAGAGAAACTCAACAGGAGCGCAGAGAGCCACGGCGAGGGGTCAGGGGTCATTCAGGCTGCACATGTGAGTGGCTTCAGGATCAAATTCACTTCACACCAATCATGACGACTGCAGAGACTCACAACGAAACATGCAAGGGAGGGGCAGGGGCAACAGATTGTATCTACCAGCCAGAGGGGTGGGGGCAGTAATAGGGGACATGAGTGATTTAGTGTACATTAGAGTGTTATCATAGATGGAGGGGTTTAGAGTTTAAAGGGTGATGAGATTTGCTTCCTTTTTTCTCTCCTCTTTTCTCCCCGTTTCAGTCCCGTGGTGTTGAACATCGGCCCTCGTGCTGTTGGAAGGGGGTTGTAGAGAGGGACCTCAGCGTTTAGCTGGAGAAGAACTCCTGCGTCCCTGTAGACAGATAACATATCTGATGAATATGTGGAGGTGGCCTTCGTCAGCACCAAAGGAAGACTGATGTTTACGACTGGCCCATTAGTCATTTTATTCTGTGTGTGATGACAGTAGACGGCTTTTTAAGGAGGCCTCAGCAGCACTTAAGCAAAGAGCGTTAAGTATTACGTTATTGTTGGCGCTAACGTCTCCCAGCTACAGGCCCTATGAATCATCGACGATTTAAAAATCAGCTCATTGTCCTATGTTTTAAAAAAATGACTGAATAATGAGACCAGGGCTTAACAGTGTAAAGTCAGAGTGTCCTTTAATGTGAGACAGGAGCAGGTTAGTGTATCTGTGGGTAATATTCAGGCCTGCAATGATGCCTTGTAATTGAAGATG
This sequence comes from Chaunax sp. Z400, assembly GCA_037577475.1. Classification (NCBI taxonomy): domain Eukaryota; kingdom Metazoa; phylum Chordata; class Actinopteri; order Lophiiformes; family Chaunacidae; genus Chaunax; species Chaunax sp. Z400. The sequence goes on along the minus strand of CM075190.1, from coordinate 10,956,966 downwards.
ATGAAAAAACAATAAATAAATGAAATGTCCAGAATGATGATCACAATAAACACTCAGAATAAGTCCAACTTTGAAAACAGGGAGTCAAAATTATGAGACACTGACTCAAAGTCATGAGATAGTAAAAATGAGGAGATGTTTAATGAAAAAGGTTTTAAAAAGGAGCTGAAAAGTATCATATATAGAATGAAGTATTGAAATATTGTGATTTTCTATTGTCATTTTCGTCGTGCGATACTTAAGAAAAATGACGAGAAATTAAGTCAAAGCTAATAGATGCTTTTTCAAAATAAAAATAAGTTAGTATTTAATTATTCTGAGTTAAGTGACTTTTAATCTAAGCGCAAAATATCAATATCATGTCAGAATTCTTACAATTTCTATGCTTTTATTATTATTTTTTGTGATAGACATTGTCTTCCATACATTGCTGATATTGCACAGAAGAGATCATTATTTTGCAAGCAGGTCTTAAGTCTTAAACCTATTTTTAACCTACAGAATCATGTTTATCTAAGAAGAAGTTCCTGCAGTATTTGTCCTTGAGGTAAAGAGGGGGAGAAAAAACAGTTGGGTAGGAATGAGGTTGCACTTTCTTCTCTGACCTCAGGTAATTGCATATTGCTTCTCAGATCCTCTAAATGTGTTTTCTTTGTGGTTTTTCCACGTATTTCGTCCTTTCAGAGGTAAAAACTGCTCCGTTTTCTATGTTTTTTGTCCCCAGTCTCCAATAAGATATCCCGTGTTTATCTCAGAGCTGTCTATGAGACTGTATTGTACATTTTCCATCCCACTCTCATTCAGATCAAAAAGTAGGAAGAGGATTCTGAAAGGCAGAAAATGAATTGCTCAAGAAGATTATCCATATTAAGAGAAGCTTTTTATTCCTCGTGAAATGATGGCTGCAGACTTTTGGTTCTAATCTGTTCTTACAGCCATTTCAGATTAAATTCATTATCTGTTCTGAAAGAGAGAGAAAAGAGAGAAACGTGGCATTGAAATTTAAATCCGACAATGAGGGCGGAAACGAATAAAAAAAACAACTGTGTGAAACATTAATTAAAAGTTAACATGTCTTTATTCTCATTCCCATTGGGCCTGTTTATGTGTGGAAGAAACAGACGGGACAGTGTGACAGCACTTAATCAGCACTGATGAATCATTTCAGAAAGATGTGAAACATCCCAGATGTCCATCATCTAGCGCTATTTACGAGCATAGCTTAGAGACAACAGCTCAGTCACTACAGATGAGGATGCAGCCCTGGGGAAATTTTCTCTCCACCCTCACCGATTTCCAAACTGACTACTCTGAGGCTGGCTAATTAAAACCTGACAGGGGAAAACTGGAGGAGCATGAAAGCTGCCGCTCCTTTTCATGACATATGAGAACAAATCAACTAAAAAGAATCTTCTCTGTGAATTAAAAGGTCAAGCAGTCTGAAGTGGGTGCCAATGAATATGCTAAAGCTGACAAGTAGCTGTAGCATGCTATCAGAATGAATGCTACGCTCAGTTAGCAGCGTCGTAACTTCCATCTGTGCGCCGACTACTTTTGACATTTCATTTCTTACTGACCAAAACGGCCGATCAATTAGAATTCAGCTTCAACCTGTACTTGAGTGCATTAAAAATGGTATAATAATACTTTATATAATATATATATAATACTTTATATAATATGTATATAATACTTTATATAATATATATATAATAATACTTTATATGATATATATATATAATAATACTTTTGAAGTTAGTGTCTCTCATGAATATTTTATTATTACTTGTTGACACACTGTCAGTATTATGATTGTGTAGTGATCTTTTTGACGTTTCAAGCAGGTTCATAAACAGTGTTAAATCTGCCTGTGTGTTAACATTTGGAAAAAAAATGTCTTAAGATGTCTGTGAAACTTTAAATGAATATATTTAAACTTTCATTCATTCACATTTTTACCATTTTAAACACATGCCTGACATATTAGCAACATTTTACACCCTCAACAGACAGAAGAACTGACACCTGGTGAACATTAGCACAATAATCATTCTACTTTTCACTCTGTTTTTGTCTCCACTAACTTAGGAAATATAGTGTTTGCTATTAAATGCGTCACTATGCCACTAACTACCTAATTCACTAAGTTTGCCTTTCTGTTTTTGACGCTAGGCAGGTAGCGGGTGGGTTTATCAGAGCTTTTTTTGGATGAAGCTGTCAATCACTGCTGCAAACAACACAGATCTGAGGCGTGACACTGAACCTAGACAGTAAAGTTATGATCCACAAAACCAAAACAATGAGCCAGAAAGATGCTAAAACGCTCTAAAGGGTTGAGAGGAACTTCTTGGGTAATCGTTCTCTGTGCTTTTGTCACTATTAGTGACACTATTAGATTGGAAATGGAAAAAAAAACTGCTTGCAAATTATTTTTATTTAACCACTTAGTTTTTTACACACTAATACTTGTAGGAAGAAACTATAATGAATCTGTTTTATTTAGATATTACATATTCATCTTACAAAACCACTAATAAAGCATGCATTTTCATTCTCTTGCTGCAACCATGAAAAAACAAATTTAAAAAAGCTGAGCTGCACTTTTTATACTGTATTTGTTGCTTTACAGTCACCATCACTGATATATCTGTTATGATGGAGATTCAAGTTGAGTGTTAACATTACTGGGCACTGCAGGAGGAATTCAGGGACTGTAGATTTTGCGCTTAATGATCCCTTTTATATTGCGGCAACAATTTTGCACAGTGACTCCTCCAAAGGCCCTGAAGGAGTCAGTTGTGCTTGACATGTGAGTTATATGGTATTATTGTGGATGAGCAACCACTCCCTTCCTGTAAAGCAGGTACTGTATGTTAGCTATAGCCCCGCTGGACCATTCAGAAGTGGATCTGTGATGCTCAGCATGATTATATCAGCGCTGGAATAAAGCTTGTAGCATGCACAATGCTCAGGCTTGTCTTTAAAAGCCTCATTATTCTGCTGCTGCTGCTGCTGTGATGAGATTAGGATGACTTCTAAGCATATGAAACAAATATGGAGTGAGTTAAGCTCAAGAGTCCCTCCATCACGGATCCATCACTCACTCTGCTGCTGATATCATCACTGAGGCAGGGAGAAAAAAACAGGGCTGATTAGGGACATATTCCATTTTCTGTGAGATTTCAATTGCAGGAAAGAGAAAGCAGAGAGAAGCCACAAGGAAAAAAAACTGGGACTTATTTCTTTTTTTTCTTTTTTTTACCATTTTGAAGATCCTAGTCAGGGTGCCTTTGCCGTCCCCTGCACTGGCCTTCTTGGCTTTAGCAGACTGTGACTTCTGGTCACCCTGGCAGGAGGAGAAAAGGAGTCAGTGTGTTAAGAGAGGAGATCATTGTCTGGGGACATGGCTGACCTTTCTACAGAGAGCCCCCGATTCATTTTCAATTCAGTGGAGTGGATGAAAATTTCATAATGTAAGGAGAGGAGAGAATAAATAATGTGTAGAGAGATGGATCAGCATAAAACCCAAATATTGAAGAAAACTACATATAGATTGTGGTGCAATCCAGTTTTCCTCTACTTGTTTTATACTGTTGTATCATTGTTTTCCTTTTTGTGTATTTCAAATAACATCATGGAAACGCTTATCACATCTTGCTTTCTACTGTGTCTCAGTGGCATTCATTTATTTTGGGTTCAATAAAGCAAACGTATTTTGTTTTGGATTCATTTCAAGACGTTTCGATGAAAGAGACCATAAGGTTAATAAACGTAATGTTTTCAGTGGAGGCGAGAGGTGATGAGGATGAGACCTTATGTTTCACTTTAGAAAAATACCAAAGAAAAACTGCATCACAACCAAACAAGATGTCAGAAGGATATAGATTGGTTTAATTTCTCCTCTATTCTCCAAGATCTTGTTTTGTGTAACAGACCATGAACAATGACACAAGAGAAAGTTATTTATTGTGTTTGTAACCAATATCTATATTTTAAAGGAAGGAGAAAGAAAAAAAGTAAATGATCCTCCATTCTCCTAAAAAAGAGAGGATGTCCTGAGGACAAACTACACACTCCCCTTTTTTAATCCCCTGTTCTACACAAATAATTTTCATACAGTTGCATTCTATAGATCACATCATCGATACATCCTCAATTCTCTTTTGTTTGAGTCATTTTGCCTTTTGCCCCTACAGCCCTTCTGCTATTTAGATCAAACACACACACACACACACACACACACACACACACACACACACACACACTCGATGCATGAGGACCTTAAATTAAGCGCTGATAATAAATGAAGCAGGAGGCAGCCTCAATAACGTCTGTCACAGAACCATTTCTGAAATGAAACGAGGATAATGAGGTGCAGAATAACGCCTGTGTTATCAAGAAAATTCAACGTATGCAGATATGGAAGTCAAAATGGGAATGATGTATTTGAAAATGGATTGAAGTTGTAAGGAAATGAGGGCGTTATCACTGATGTGTGGACAGATTACAGCTGCTAAAGTGTTTGATGGAGTATAAATGGAAACAGAGCCACACTCAAAGGCTGATTTAGATGATGACCTCACAGGCCCCCTTGGTTTAATTAGGCATTATACCCGTTTTGCTGCAGTTTTTTTTTGAACCACCTACCAGGCCTATCTTGGCTGCTAGTCCTCTCCACTGGATGAATAGAGAGTCAAAGACAAAAGGGACAAATAGAGATGTGTTTCTTACTCAGTGCAAAGGCAGGATGGGAAGGAGAGGAGGCAGATAGGAGGGTCCGTCCAGAGGGGAAAGTCACAGGGTCACAGGTGAGGAAAAGAGGGCAGGGGAGCAGATATAAGAGGAGGGGGGAGAGGAGAGACTCACATTGAAAAGAGCACACACACACATTTAGTGACAGTCAGCAGCAACAAATTAAAATAAATCAGAGAAAACAACGCAGAAAATACATTTATTTATGTTTCTGTGCATTTGTCACACTTTGTCCAATTTTTGATAGATTTGTGCTAATTTTACTAAATGTTTAATATGCTAATTTTGCAATGCCAAGGAAAGTTATGAAACAATTTCCTGGATCTGGCTCTCTATGTGCATCTACACCAAATTTAGCGAGGTCTTGTCTGATACAAGCCCCATCCTTCCACCAAGTTTGGTGGAAATTGGTTCAGTATTTTTCTTTTTTTTTTTAGTAATTAGGGAAAACTACAGTATCTCAGAATGTTGAAGAACATGAAACAAATCCTGGATCTGGACCCTGATCTACACCAAAATTTAATGAAATTTGGTTGTTACTTTAAGAGTACTCTTACTGACAACCAACCGACAAACCAACCAACCAACCAATTAACCAACCAATCGATCAACCAACCAACCAACCAATCAATCAATCAACCAACCAACCAACCAACCAACCATCCAACCAACCAACCAACCAATCAATCAACCAACCAACCAACCAACCAACCAACCATCCGACCAACCAATCAACCAACCAATCAACCAACCAACCAACCAATCAACCAACCAACTAACCAACCAATCAACCAATCAATTAACCATCCATACAGAGGAAAACATATCTTCTTTGCTGGAGGTAAAAAAAAGACGACTGACTTTAGTGGTTCACAGATTACAGGTAAAACCTCTGTCTCTCTTTTGGTTTAATATCTACTCTCAGTAAAGGAAAAAAAAAGACACGGAATACAATATTGAAGTTCTTAAAAATCTGTTCAATACTAATTTTTAGGACAAGATTTTATTTCAAGATTCTATTTTATTTTTTGTATGTGTGTGATTTTAACTTCAACCTGAAAAGCAGCAGCATAAAGCAGACTCACCCTAGACTTGGGAGGGGCGGGGGACACCTGAAGAGGAGTTAATCACAACAGAGATTTGACAGAGTTTGTGAGAGACAACACAAACTAATAGAAGAGCAAAGAGACAAACATGGAAGGAACACTGGAAGAAATGGATGGTGGTAACACTGATGCAGACTCCTACTCCTAAACACTGAGAGTGCTGCAGAGACAGTGGGCTGTACTCACAATGGTGCGGAAGAAATGGACCACAGCGTTTTCTGCTCCACGCTTACGTTGGGAAGTACCAGAAGCTTTCTGAGGGCCTGGAGAGAGAGCACCTCGGAAAGATCCCTGGCAGGGGAGATAGGAAAGGAAAGGGAAGGGATGGGGAGGAAAGAAGACGAATGGAAAGGAGACAAAAGGAAAGGAAAAGGGAAAGGAAAGGAAGGAAAAGGGAAGGGAAGGAAAGAAGACGAAAGGAAAGGAGACAAAAGGAAAGAAGAAGAAAGGAAAGGAAAGGAATGGGGAGGAAAGAAGACGAATGGAAAGGAGACAAAAGGAAAGTAAAGAAAAGGAAAGAAAAAAGGAAAGGAAAGGAGATGAAAGGAAAGAAAAGGACAGAAAAAAAGGAAAGGAAAGGGAAGGGAAGGTAAGAAGACGAAAGGAAAGGAAAGGAATGAGTACATGCAGAAATACTGTTTCACAATTTTCTCAAATGTTTTAATAATAATTATAAGATTAATAGTTTATCTACTGAAGTAAGGCAACCAGGAAGATAGCACATCCAGTTAACTCTTTAGAAAAAAACACTCCTGTAGGATCCCATGAATGAATACTTAACCTAAATTTAAAAAAGGCTGGGACATAAGCATAAATAAAAACAGACAAATGAACTGCTTACCAGCCCATGCAGTACTGCTCTTTATACAATCGGCTCCATGCTGGTTTGTGAACCACTGAGTCTGTGGAGGATGCCCCTTTGACAACCTGGTACCAGCTAACCTGTCAACCTGTGGACTGTTCCAACATGTTTGGAACATTCAATAACCTTCTGACTTTTTTCTCCCCTTCCCGACTTGTTTGAAGCACGTTTCTGCCATCAGATTCAGAATAATACAATAATATAATACAAAGGGCAATGAAATTGATGAGGTGAAACATTAAATGTATTGGCTTTGTGCTGCTTTCAATTGATCAAATATAAAAAAGGATTAAGACTCTCATTAGTGAAAACTTTCCTGTTATAATAAATATTCCTCATATATATATATATAGTGCCGTTTATCCATCTAGGTTGTTTTGATGTCATAGGGCAGACAAGTCCCAACTCCTTTACCCTCATCTTGAGCCAAAATCAAGATGCCACAATTTTCTCGTCAATGATTTGATCTGAACAAATAAGATTGATTATGAATAATAATTAACAATTATTCATTATCAATGCAGCCAAGTTCTTTAGAGTCAGACATCACATACGTCAGCTCAACAAGGGTGCCATGCTCTGGTTTTTGAATAAAAACACTACAACATGAAAAAAAACCCATCTTAACTTTTGTAAAAAAGATCATTAAAGGTGAAAAGTATAATTATTTTTATAGAGCAGCATCAACAACCTGCAAAAATGATCCACCCACACACTAATGTTACCCCATTCATCCCTACCTCTGACCCCATTAATGTGTGAGGACATCGTATGTGAGATTTTATGTCGTTGTGTGGGATGGCAGACTGTCTGTGATTCACATCCATTACCTCACATCAAACAACCGCGAGGCAACAGAAGAGGAGGAGGAGGAGGAGGAGGAGGAGGAGTGGGGGGGTGTAAATGGAGGAACAAACAATGATATCAATACGGTGTCAGAAACACACAAGAAAAAGAAAATAGAAAGGTTCCCGCCTGGATATCAAAGGGATGTAGATGGACAATCATGACTTATATAAAAGGAAGTTTGTTTCCATGAAAAAAAAGAAAAGACTATTGGGAGTAAATTTATCCTCCTGTTGTTGGAATCAGTGTATTCCATCTCTGTAGCTGCTCCAGTGCCCCAACAGTGATCCTTAATGATGCCCTCTTGCATAAGTGTGTGTCTTTGTGCACATCTGTTTCAGTCATCAGGTGAATGATGGGACTATAGAGCAACCTTGGAGGCGGCTTTCGTGTCTTTGTTTGGGGTAAGGAGAAGATAAAGGAAACAGGAGATCATTTATTGCTGTATGAATTGTGCAGGTACATTTATTTGATGCGACTCCTCTTATTTTTCTCCTCTTATCATCTCCTCTCTGCCTATAAATGCATTTTCTGTCTTTCTTTTTTTCCATTTTAAAAAGCTAGAATGCAAGTTGACATCAATTCACCTCCACTGCATTAAAATGTCAAATGAATATTACACCCACTGAGAGAGGATGTAAAACAGGTTTCCATTAGCTCCTGGCATGCTGTTCGTGATGATGGAGACTTTTCAAATGTGAAGCAGCGATCCTGAGGCATTCAGTGGCTGCTGTTAAAATGAATGCTGTTTTTTGGTAAATAATGAGAATGTTTTTCCTTAGTCTCCTCCAGCAAAGTTAACAATCACTATTCTCAACACTACCCAGTTCTTCTTTTAAGGATTGGAAGAAGAAATAAAGAATGCAGAGAACAGAATTTGTGACCTCGTATATTAAACCGTGGTTATAGTTTGACTTATAGTTGGTTTATTTTGGATGCAAACTAGACAAAATGGTTTTAAAGTGTCTTTAAAGCAGTATCACCTATTTTGTAGGGTTGAATGAGAAAATTAATGCTATTCTCATATGTACCCATAAAATATGAAGCTACAGAACCAGAAAAGGTCAGTTTAGCTGTGAATAAACACTGGAAACAGGAGGAAACAGCTTCTAAAAGGGAAACAAGGCTTAGCCAAGCTGACATCTCTGTCACACTCTACATAGACTGGTTTGAATAAAGTCTATCTATCTATAGGCACAGATGACAGTGACATGCTTATGTTTAGCAGTGAGGCCTATAATTATAATTAGCACGTAACAAAAAGATGACGCTGATGGGGATGTCGTAGCTTTTGCAGATATCTGATCATGACCATCCATGCAACAGTTTTTGAGACGTTCAACTTAAAACTACAAATGATGGTGTCGCCTCATAAAAAGATGTGGATGCATCATGTGGTGAAATATACATGTCTATACAAAATTCCAAGTCACCCTGCAGTAGTGATTGAGATTTATTGACCAATATTACCAAACAGTCATCAGAAAGTCAGGCCAGCAGCACTAAAGCTCTTGCATTTAGTTAATTAAAATCTAAAACGTGTTGATTAGTGAGCCTGGCTGCTAAGCTAAGCTAACCATCTGGCTCCAGTTTCATAATTAACAGACTGGCAAGAGTTTGGTTTAACGGTTTGGCAAGAGACACAAATAGCTCTTTCTTTTATTTTGAAAGAGCGGCGTCACACCAACAAGATTCTTGGTTTGAATTCTGAGCAGTTCTCATTTCTGGTGTCTCACAGACACAGAATATTCACACATAATATGGACCAGATGATATAAAAAGAAATCAGGGTTCAGGACACAGACTGAGCTACAAAATATTTGTGGCCTGTAGTTTAACACTCAGAGCAGATTCGTGATCACATCTGCCTCCTCTGAGGTTAGAGGTCACAGCGTAGCCATGATTGATGATGTTTAAGTAATCCTGTGAAGCAGAGTAATATTTAATATTACTGCACTGAGATATCTGCAGCTCATTTTCTCGACATCAGGTACCCTGCAGCACTGAATGGGTGGAGACAGCACCGCTTCACATATCCATTCATTGCCTCACAATCTGCCCCTCTTTGCATCCCTCCTCAAATGGAAGAAAGGAGGACTATTTCTTTCAGAGTTGCAGTCTTTCAGTTTCGTGAACAGAGCAGAAGCAGGGGCCGACAAACACAGCAGCTAGTCTGGCTGTTAAGATAAGCGAACATGGCAGCTGCAGCTCACTGCTCCCCTCTGAAGGCAATCAGGTCTTCTGCCTCACAAGAGTAAATAACAAACAAAAAGGAGGCGAATTAAACAATTATCTGTGCTGTCAGACAGAACTGATGGAGAAAAGGCCACTTTTCTTAGGGACCGTGTGTTGACTGCCATTATTGGAGGGGGGAGAATTTTTTTTCTTTTTCCTTATGGCAAGGTATTATAACATTTTTCCCATAATGTTGCCTAATTCCACATATTGTCACAATTAACAAAATGAAGTTGCCATTTTTAATTTTTTAAATAATGGGGAGACAATTTTATTTTTAAAGTAAAGGCCAAAAATATATATAATAAAGCAGTACAAGGCCTGGCTCAAAAATAATAATAATATAATAATAATATAAATAAATAATAAATAAATAAAAAATAATGTTCAGCCATCATCCCCATATATAATTTCCATACAGTCCCTTGACTTTAATTGGATTAAATGCATTTGCATAGTAGGACATAACCCAATCCTGAAAATGGAACATTTTGAGCAACATGTTCGACTGCATGCTGCATAAACAGACGTCTTCTTTTCTGTATGAATCATAAAGCAGGCCTACTTAACTTAAAAGTACCATCATTGGCAGTTTGTATTTAAATTCAACTAAAAGGCATGACTGTCTTTTTCATAATCCAGTGGTTTCCTGAGTGTTTGGCTGTTCATGTGTCTTGATCCATCTCACAAAAGGGTGAATAAAAAGGCACATTCTAACATCTTAAAAAGAAACTTCAATGAGCCTGAAATGACTGGAAATATGAGCTGAAATGAGTCATTTTCACGGAGAAGTAATCCTCATTAACATGCTGCTATTCATGCAAATGCAAACCCTTTACACCGGCTTTACTCTGCGATCTGCGTCTTAATGAATGAATTTTAGTTCACGCCTGTCTCTGGGAGACAAGAACAATCTACCTGTGCTCCTCGCCAATCAGCCTAATCGGTAGACAAACTGTGAAACAAAGAATGAGAGGTGTGTCCTTTTCTAATCTTCTAATCTAATCTATAGGCTCACAGTCGAGCCAGTCATCCATTACTCAGGACTATCAGAGTGGAGATAAAAAGTAGCTCTGCTTTCCATTAAACCTTTTCTGATAACTTCTGTATGTTTGTGTGATTGATTGACTGAACTCTAGAATATATTAAATTGTCTAAATCTAATATTAAAGGCTGAGACCGCAGACAAACCCAATGAACAAAGCACAATGAACAAATGCTGAAAGTGATGTTTTGGTTTGTGGCTTGCGGGGGGGGGGGGGGGGGGCACGGTGGCACAGTGAGTTGCACTGTTGCCTCACAGCAAGACGGTCCTGGGCTCAAATCCCACTGTGGGCCTAGGACTTTTCTGAGTGCATAAACATACAGTATAGGTGAACTGGTGACTTTGACCAGTGTCTTTCTATGTGGCCCTGCGATGAACTGACGACTTGTCCAGAGTGAACCCCACCTCCCACCAAAGACAGCTGGGATAGGCTCCATCCCCGCCGCGACTCTATACAGGATAAGCGGTTACAGAAAATGAATGAATAAATGAATGTTCCTTGGGGCTAAACTAAGGGGCCATTTAAGGCCCATTTATTCTCTATGTTAAAGACGGATATGGAGCCTTTTGTTTGTCTTCTGCATTCATTCCATACGTAATCTGACATCGGAGAGCTTATGGATACGGACGAGACGGACAAAACGGATCAATATCACTGGAAATGGTTGAGGGCAGTGTAGCTACAATTCAAGCAAGGCATGACAAATGTACAGAAACAATAAAGAAGAAAAAAGTGAAGCTAAACAGTGTAAAAACTCCCCGTCATCAAATCTCAATGTATTTAATGACCTCACAGATCACACAGACCGAGTACATCGTTATCTCCGCTTTTGCCGATTTGTATTTACTAGGTACATTATCACAATATGTCTGTCGCCATATCTTTTGTTATCAAAACTTTTGAAACTTCACTGCCCCACTGCGGTTGTATCGATGTCGACGTAGAGGAGGTACCAGAGTATGTACGGGTCGATGGATAGACCATTGATGGATGGACACATCCATTTATGTAGCATAAATTGGCCGTTACATGACAACTGTCTGACCCAAAAACGGTAAATTATTGTTGCATTTTGGCAAAACGCCCTAAAAAACCCTAAAAACAATGACTTATCAGCAAAAAAAACAACGTTGGACTGTCCAGTTATGTTTGCGCTGAAGACTCTGTTAAAGTTTATTAACGCTCCTCCAATGTAGATTTGCAGAACCACCACTGTGATCTTATTCTGTGGTGTTGGTTTTGAAAGGTTACAACACCAATCACTGCCCTGGCATGCATACTACAGTGATTTCAGCCATCTTTGTGGATCCGTGTGTACGGGGATCGTTTTAAAAACATTGTCATGTAAACACAGAACTTTTTCAAAATGGAAAGAAAAAAACTTCTGTTTTCAGTAAAAATGTTGTCGCGTAAACTGGACCTATGTAAAATCAAAAACTGGAGCCATGACAGATCAGAATTGGCTGGTTGTCACCAGCTGTTGGCACAGAAGTGGGAACAATTCATCATACTTTTTACAACACAAGAAGAGCTAAAAGGGAGAAATGAAGCCAAACAGTTAAAAACAAAACAGAGACAGAGCTGCGGGTGTTGTTAAAGAGTTTTAATCAAGCAAGAATCCAAAAAGCTTAGAACAGGATCAGGTTAGGAACAGGTCAACGGTCACAGCACTTCACAAGAGATACAAACGCTTACAAGTATCCGCTGCAAAGTTGAAGGCGTTTCAGGGATCAGCACTGATCCACTGCTGGTTTCAACACAACTCTCCAACTGGGTCAAAGACACGTGAACCTGAGGTGAGCAAACTGATGTGATGGGGCTGCAGGGACCCCTCTTCACCCAAGACTAGGGGTTAGAGTACAGTATCACATCAGCTTGGGTTTTGACTGTGAGCTGTTCCGCTTAAGCCTGATTCATAAATAGCGATCACTCCTGCATTGCATTATAGGACTGATTCAGGCTGCTATCCAACAAATTCTTATGCAGATTAAGACTTGAAAGTATTCTCTTGAATAGCTAATTTTCATGCAAACTTAATTTCCCCTCCAGTTTAGATATCATTAATCATATCAAAAACCTGTTAGCATTCAAATGCAGATTTCCTGCAGTTGTTTCATGTCCTGAGTACTGGAGGAAGTCATTTTTGGCTTCATCTCACATCTTATGAGACATCTTTTGTGTACTGTTTTAGTATTTTCTAAAAGCTCCGACTCGAGCTTGGAATGACAATAATTCAAATATGACACACAAATAACATAAAAAGCACAAGAGATCTGTTTTAATGGCTCTACACTTGTCAAATATTAAAACAATTCTGCATTATTCAAATAAACATGCACACCCACTTGCTGGGTTTACATGGACACATCATTCTGATTGAAGGTTTTGTCTCAACTGTTTATGCGAGTTGTGATCTAATACGATCTAGTGTTTACATGCACCACCACATTTAATCAGAACAGCTGGGTGACGTGCGGAAGCGATGGAAGTGTTTTTCGCGTTTTACCGGAAGATGGACGTCGATCATGTGATCTGTGCAATCTTTGCCGTTCAATAAAGCTGCAGCATGATAATAACGTAGGTTTACTCACAACGGAAGCAATGAAAGAGAGACGGCGAGCACAAGAAAAGAAACTCTGCTGTTGTCTACTTCTGCTTTAAGGCCGTCATCTTGCAAATATGTCACGACTCTTGAGCAGCGGAGACAGAACTCTACCAGTAGATATTCTGTTCCACTGTTTACATGGAACGGTTGCTCTTCTGATCGGTTTAAGAAAAGGTTTATACTGCCCCTCTGCAACCAAATGAAATTTCATTCAGTTTTTATTCCAAATGAGGTGTTTATATGGAGCATTCTCATTCTGATTGAGCTTTTAAACCGATTTCCATCGGAATAAAGAGGTCCATGTAAACCCAGCTACTGATACTGCTGCCTAAAAGTCAAAGTATGTGTAAAGAATGCCTGTGGAGAATCTGTGCACACAGACAGGCAAAGTGAATGAGAAATTAAGTTTTAGAAAAATCTGTCTTCATGAGTAATTCTTGCTGGTAAAAACAAGCGTTTGCAGCAGAAAGTTAGTGCAGGTTTATTTTTCGCTGGAGGCAACGGAGGTGGGGTGTAAAAATCTGTCATTCGCTCGGCATGTGAGCACTCATCGTTTGAAGGCAAACCCTTGGTGAATAGATAAATATATATTTCTACAACTTTGCTTTAGGAAACTTGGACAATATGAATAATCATGTACAACTTTTATGGCATAAAGAATCAAAAATAAGAACAGAAATCATAAGAATTGAAATACTGCAGGAAATTTGTCACTAGCCTAATGCTGAATGAAAAGCATCACAGTTTGTTCTGTCGACATTTTCCATCCACATTTAAACAATTTACAAAGGCAAAACAACAACTGATAAAGAGAACAGGCCAAAGCAAAGATTTGTAGCATACAGTACATATAAAATCATTCTCATCCTGAATCTCACACCCAACATCTCTTAGCTGACTTAAGGCGCAGGGGAAATGAACTATTACCTTACCAAAGCAGTCAGATTGGCGCTCTGCAGGGTTAGCTGGATAAACCATCTTCATGATGGAACAAACGGAGCAACAGTTCCTCCTTCTGAAAGCTCTTACAAGAAGCTTTGGGATGTAGCTTCACTGCGTTACTTTAGATTTTACTTTACTTAGATTTTTAAAGCATGTTCAACGCTGCGGTGAACTCAAGACTTTTACCATACTCCTATTTCACACCACCACCATCACTGAGTGGTGCAGCCCCTGGACTGGAAAGGAACTAACAAGGCTTCGGTCTGGTTCTTACAAGCCGTGGCAGCAGTGCCAAGAAGCCAATTATACGGAAGTGGAGCCATTCTGTCTGAGCTAATGTCCAAAACTGGTGCCAGGAGCACACATGGAACTCTGCCTGCCACAGAGAAAGACGGCCACTTCACCAGCATATGAACATGTGTCTTTTGTTAAGTTTTCCAGATCGGTAAGGTTTTTATTCTTACATAATGGTCAGAATGGTATGGCAACAACACTGGAATACAAAGCAATGAAAAGCAATGCAGGCTCAAATACTTTATAATCACCTGTCTGCAGGGTGACATAAGCCTGGGATTACTTTAGAGAATGCAGACATATATTCCAAAACAGGGGGTGATAATATGCTCCTACTCTAATATATGCCATTATATGTTAATATACATCTTATATCTTTCATCATTTATAGCATAATGTCATCATTAACCCTGAAAGTGACCTATCAGACTGCTGTGGTGTTCATATTAGGACATCGTCAACGGTCAGTTAGGTGTCAGCCATCAAAGAAAAGGCATCAGGTCTCAGTAAAACCTGTCAGGAACTGAACCATCGAACATCAGGCAGAAAAACATGAAACGTCACCAAGATGCAACCACAAACGCATTGAACGGAGGCACAACTGAACGATGGCGAGTTAAAGTTTGCTATAGATATTCTATTTTTTCATACTTCTGCTAGTGCCACAGTTTGGATTTGCAAATGCACAAATCCAATTCATCCAATTCCATTAATCCCTCCGCACCAAAGATTCCACCGGTGTGGAAACTGTCTGTGCATTTGTAAATTTTTGTGGTCGCATCTTGAGTGACACTTCCTGTTCTTCCTTCTAAGCCCAATTCGTCTGAAGCCGTTTCGTCTGAAGCGTCTCATCTTGGGCTGTTTTGTCAGATGATTGACGCAATTCCTGACAGATTTCCTGAGACCTGATGACTGAGACGTGACTCTGACAGCTGAGGATGTCCTAATACGAACACCATAGACTGCTGCACTACGCAAACAGTAGTGAAGTACCTCCCTGTGGTTGACTCATCACAGATGTTCTACAAAGGATCTGTATGAACTCTCTGCAGAGTACCTAATGCCTCTACAAAATCCTAAATTAATTTAAACATCTCCCATATCCCCGTTATTATCACAGCTGTTTAAACTCCAGTTTGACAATAGAGCCGATAAATAAACTGCATGATGCAGCAGCAAGTGAACAATGCCAACAAATCCCATCTACAATGGATATGTTAAATTTAGCTGAAGAGAGAAATGCTACTATTGTCAGTACCATTCAAACAAAAGAAAAATATAGAAATACAGAATATAGAAATACATCATTAAATGATTCTAAATCACAGCCTCTTTACAATAAAAAATAAAATAAACCCTAACCAAAGACATCATCCAGTGACTAGTCAGAACCTACTGGCTAGTTAACTGTGAAACATGGAACAATGTCAGACTTTGGTTCACCATAAAAAACAACTGCAAAATCAACACAAATCTATATGACAAATATAATCCAACAAATTCTTAAAAGGCCTGTTAAAGTGGTTCTAGGGATGAATCGGCAGAAAGAACTGAGATACAAGAGAAGGGTCAAGTTTTCCCCACAACTCCTTCCTCACCTTGCTCTTCCTCTTCTTGTCCCCTCCAAAGAAGTTTCCAATCTGGTCCAGGAGGCCGGGGCTCTTCTTCCTTCGGCCCAATCCGAAGGCGGCCTGTGCAGAGCTGCTTGCAGATGCCATGGTTGTACTAGTGGTTGGTAGTATGTCTGTATTTGTCAAATGTGGGGTTCTTGTCGCTCTCTTAAATGAGAGACCAAAAAACAGAGGAGGGATAAGAGAAAAAAGAGGGAGGGAGGGGAAAAAGCTAGCCTATTCTAGGTCCTGTTCGGGGCTCTCCGACCCGCACTCTGAAGCTGCTCCGCTGTGCTCCTGAATGGTCTGCAGCTCGTCCGATTCGGAGGGTCGGTCTTTGAAGGTGTTGTCCTCTCGGCCCGGGGCATCTCGGGAGAAGAGGCGGACCAGGTGGGGGCGTGGTATGGCGGCGTCAGGGTCAGCTGTGCTGGCAAGGGGCCACGGCTGGCGGGGGCCCTCAGCGCCTGTGGAGTCAGTCACCGCCAGCTTCTGCGAGATGCAGCCATTGTTCTGGTTCGCATCTGCCTCACCCAGGCCTGTGTAGAAACAACAAGGGTCATCTATGGGCTTGGGCCTGCATAGCACACAACTAACCACAGCAACACAATGGGGCCTTTTGACGAGACTGCGCCCCTTCTGCAGAGCTAACATTTCACATTTGAATAGTAAACCTCACCTAGTGAACAGGAAAACGCTAAAATAATGCATAATAAGCAGCTGTGCTCACAAATGATAGTGCTTGTACAAAACCCTAAGATTTGTTACAATAATATTGCTACTAGTGGGTTCACACAAGAGAACCCTCTTAAAAATGATAAGTAGAAATCTATGTGATATTTTAGGGCAGCATCACCTTTAACTGTAACTGTAACTGAGGCAACCCTTGTGCAACAGTGTAAAAACAATGAGTCCTTCATTTTATTAGTTCCTCCACTTTGACAGCTACCCATTAAAGTTAGCCATCGCCCACAGCAGAGGACATCCAGTGCATTCCTGCCTCCAAAACAATATCCACACTGTACTGGAAGAAATGGTGTAGCACTACACCAGAGAATCTGCATGCAAATATTGGCTGAAACAGTAGCCTGTTGTCACAGCTGCATGGTTATTACAGAGAAACAAAGGACCCAGTGTCACTAAAATAACTCCTATAAGTATGGATTTTCAACCCAATGCATGGTGACACTTATCCGATTTGGGGCCACAGCTATGAAGCCTCTCTCTCTGGGTGCAGAGCAAACGCTGGTTCTATGCCGTTATGCTACAGTATATAGAAGTTCTATCTGAATTATTCCTTAAGTAACACATCTGTAACAACCGTCTCACATTATTTGGTCCAGTGGTTTTTTTTTATAGCTGAATTCCTTCAGGCAGATTTGGAAGCCATGTATTAAATGTGTAGATAAAGAGTATGTTAATTCAATGTCATTTTCTGGTAGAAACGGCGTCATTTGCTTCACTATAAAACGAGTGCTCTTTTCTCTGTGGAGTAGCTCTCCAAAGAAGCCTTGAAGCCTGTCTTTTAAACACCTTCTACAATAATAGATGAAAAGGCTTTAATAAAAATGATCTAATAATACCATGTTCATAATCCCAAGACTGAGAAGACGGCATCAGACACACGCACACGCACACGCACACGCACACACGCACACGCACGCACACGCACACACACACACGCACACACACACACACACAGCTGTAAAATGTACTTAGTGAAAGTTGTTTCTCATTTCCTCCTAATTACATTCTTGAGAACAAGTCATTTTAGATTCTGAGACACTAAAAGCCATCGCAAAGAAAATTCTTGCCTGGTTAACAGCTGCGTGCATTACTGCAGAAGACAGATCACCTCCTTTCTATAAAGGTTTGATTTCTAAAAAGCATAAGAATGATGTGACAGCAAAAAAAAAAAAGAAGAAGAGATGTCAAGCAGGGTTTGCAAAGAGGAAGAAGCCACTGTGTGTAAAAAATGTGGTAATAGTGCTGTCTAAATTGTTCTGGAGGCCAATTTTAACCATTTTGAGAAAGTTAGTGCCATCAGCATGTTGCTCTCACACCCTTCAGACAGGCTAGTTAGTATTAGACATCTACACAACCTAAGATGATAATCCATACATTCACGTCTGCAGGAGAAGGTCTGCATCCTGTGCTTTGTCTATTCTTTTGCACAGTTTGTGTCAACTCTCAGCAGGTTGCAATATTTTTTTTTCTTTTACCACAGTAAACTGAAAATGTTTTACAGGGCTTTGAACAAATTCAAAGAGCTCCGGGGAGTTTGTTAGCAGACAACATGACTTCCCGGTCGCTGGGGGAAAAGCTTCCTTTTGATCTCGGCTGCCGACAGGGAGGCTCAATGGAGGCGCTCTGCATGTTCAGGGTGTTTTTATTGATCTGTGAGATTTCAAGAGGGACTCCCTCAGAATGAGAGGGAATCAATAAAGATCAAATGTTAAAGTTGTAGATGTTTATATGGAGCTATATCCTCAGCTACGTCAGCACAGCCTCATAGAATCAGGACAATGTATTCTAACTTCTGTGGCTGTTACTTTAGAATAAATAAGAGAGCTGCTGTTGTTCTGCCCTTTATTGGCCTGCCCATGAGTCCTCTCAAATCATTTCCACCATCCATCACCTGCTGATCCCTTTTCTAATCGACGCAGAGAGAAAAACTTCCTACAAAGGTTGAACTTACCGATAAAGCTGACTTTCTAAGCTCTGCTATTAGGTGGTTTTAGCATCCCTATACACAAACTGGCATTATACACCTGTGGTGGATTGATAGGATCGTTGATCGATGCCAATGACTTGATGATTATTACACTTCTGCCTAATCAGAACTCTGTGTTGTGCAAAAACAAAAATCCTCCCACACACATTAGACTTATCACGGAGTGATTTCATTGGATCTCTGAGCTCTCTCTGCTCAGATTAGATAGCTTACTCATCTGAATGGTGAAGATAAGACTGTTTTTATACTTCATCCTCCTCCGTGGCATTACCACCCACCTTACATGGCATCGGATAGTGATCGGTGTTGATGATATTCTCTGGATGCTCACAGAGATCCATTAAAAACTGTGTAATGATCCTTTAATAGCTGCTCGTGATCATCGGCTGTTTTCAGCGTCTGCAAAACCAAACCCCCCATTATGGTGATATACAGCTATTAAACTGAATAGAACAGCATGGAGTCTGCAAAAACAAGGGTTTGTGAAAGATGATTAGGCTGCTTTAGTTTTAGCTACATGAGTAAAAATGTGACGGAAACAACTGGACTACAGTTGTTCAAGTAAATGTATTTCCAGTTCAAGTTCTTCAAATATAAATGCATATCTTATGCGGAGAGGCAGGAAACTGGGACTGTATCCTGGTATATGACTTCCTGCGAGACTCAAGCCTGTGAAACTACAAATAATGTAATACAACAAGCCCAACAAGCTGGATAAGGAGGCTGGGAGGACAAGATGTTCAAGCTAGTTTGTTCATGTGAGTTCTTTTGGCTTCCACTGTTATAGTGACTGTGACTAAGATGAACCTGACAAACCTGAGATTCAGGTAGACCCTTTGAAGCCACTTATTTTCACTGGCTGGTTTAAATGACATCCTGCATTCCTCTGTAACCTGACTTTTCAATTAGGGTCGATGCTGAATGTTTAAATGTTCTAAAGCGACCCGACAACCATCACACACTGAGTTTTTCACTTACTCTTTATTATGATTCATTATGACTTAATTCCTTTATTTTAAAACCAACTGCCATGAGTCAAGCAGTCAGTCGGCACCAAGCAGAGCTTAAGAATACCATCAAAACAAAATCAGTTTTTCATAAACTGCACTTTTCTGTGCTGCTCAGCCTGACGACTAATCTAGTGAATGTTTTCTGTGTGATAACAAGTCACTGTCCAGCTATAAAGTCTTAATCTCTGCTTACAGGAGCTTCAGTGTGTTTCAACCCAAAAACTGACTAATATTTAAAAGAGAGAGGAGGGAGCAAACTTTCATAGTTTGTTAAGATGCTGCCAAAAATGATGTTTCTTCTTCCCCACTGTTATGCAAAAGAAGCACAGCCTGTAAACAACACTGAGGGCCAATTATCCAGCAGTTTGACACATAACACTGACAGAAACATGTTCCATTGACTGTGTTGTCTTCCTTCATAAATACTGGATTTATTCAAGCATTTAAATTCTGAGATAATTTCTCCGACCTGCCAATCAGTGATCTAGCAGATGGGTCCTTAAGCCACCAGAGGACAAGACTGTAAGGTTAGTAGGGGTTGCTCTACACAAATTAAGTATGAAGGCACGATGTCTGAGGTGAAAATGGAGCATTCTCAGGCTACAAACATGAGGGGTGAAATTATTGTTTCTTCTCAATTGATCGTTCGATGGTCCTGATCTCGCTTTCAGAACCATCTTTATCAGCTTTGTGACAGGAGAAAAACTTAATCCTCCTCCGTCTTGGACAATCCTTGGCTTGCTTCCATGGCGTACTGCGGTTCAAAGGTCACAAGTACACTAGAATCTTGTTCTAAGTCAGCCGACCCTGTATATATATATGAAATCTAACCAGAACATGTAGCTCTTAAACAAAGATGGCACCGTGGACCGATGAACAACAACGGGATGTCAGAGCTACGTGAAAAGCAAGTTGTTTGGGGCCGTCTGATGATCTATTTGGCACGATTTTGACAATTTGGGGGTAATTATACCATTTTTAATGCATTGATATATTGTTTGTTGGCATTACTTTGACATTTTTACAGTAAAAAAAGTTTTAAGAAAGACTACATGTTGTGTAAATAGCATAATGAATGGCATTTAAGTCTAAATTGGCATTTTGGTGATCAGATTATGAAGTCACATATCTCTGTCTGCCTGCTTAGGCAATAAGTGATGTGATCCGACACCTCAGATTTTCAGATTGTACCCAAAACATTTACCATCACCACCTTTACCTCCTGCACCGTCTATCCAAGTTAAGTAAGTAGGCAAACATGTCAAAAACAGGCTGTCTGATCTGTTCAGTGGAGAGGTTCAGTGTCATGCAAGGAGAAAAGATTAGAATCTCAAAGGGAAGCGGTATGCAGGGAGTGGGCCTCAATCTCTTCATTTTTCCTCCTCTTCCTCATTGTGAAGAGGATGTGTAGCTGAGTTTCTGGGACAACAACAAGGGCTGTAGTGGGACAGAGGCACGGGAAGCATTCCTTTGAAAAAACACCCATCGCTATGTGGAGCTGGACCAAACCTCCCACCCAGGGGTGAGAATCCTTCTGTCGCAGCATTCATGGTGGAGCTGAAGCACCCACAAGCCCCAAGAAAAAAGCATCTCTCTGTCTCCGAAACCTCACGAGGAATTCAGGACGTTAATCCTCCAGAGATTTTTCTGGAAGAGATAAGAGCAACAGCAGAACCACACCCTTCTAAGAACCCGAGCCTTGACCTTTGAACTCTTTGAGCAATGACTTTAAATGGCAATAATGTGATTTTAAAGAATGAATGCACACCTCTATACCAGACAAGACACCTTTTTTCTTTTTTTTTAGCATTTCAAATCAAAACTTTGAATTTTCCAAACTGCAATATCCCACTTTGGCCTGCTATGAGTGTTGCAAGCTCCATTCCGCACACAGCAGCGTCAGGGTTAATGTATGTATCCAAGCTGCTGTGAGGCCATCTCTGCAGCGCTACCAAACAAAATGAAAGCTCTGATTACCACCAGGTCCTCACATTGATTTGTTTTCTGTCAAACAGCAGCAATTACAAATCAGCTATTTTATTTTTTTTTCTATTTTTACACCTGATTGTATGTCTCTAGTTTTATTGACACAAGTTGATCAATAGCGTAATTTGATGTGCCATATCGGCTTGTTGTAAGTTCTCCACAATGTTAAGAAAATACCCTCAATAATTGCTTTTAAGGTAATATGAGTTAGTCACACCACAGGGCAATGCTGTTTTCTTCTGTTTTGGGGCTGCAACGTATTATTTCATTATCAGTCAACCTGCAAATCATTTTTAATTTATACATTCAGAAAACAGTGAAAAATGTCCATCACATATTCCCATAGACTAAGTTGACATCTTCAAATGGCTTGCTATATTCAACAAATGGTGCAAAATACATTGATATCTAATTATAATACACATCACGCTAAGATAATCTCACATTTAGAGTGTGGAGCAATTAAATGTTTCATTATTCAGCTAGACCAATTACCTGAACAATCAATTGATTTTCAAAATTGTAGTCCATTATTTTTTGTTGCCTGTTCAATGAAATAAACAACATCTAGATATGAAACCTCTGGATTAATTATATTAATACTTTATGCTGTGATTTGAAGTCAATTCTATTTTTAATTATCTCCACCAGGAAGGTTATGTTTTCGCCTGTGTCCGTTGGTTGGTTGGTTGGTTGTCAGCAGGATTACTCGAAACGTTATGGACTGATTTTCATGAAATTTTGTGAAGGGGTGGGGAGGACCAGGGAGAAAAAAACAGGCAAGTTTGGTGAAGGAAGTTTTCTATTATTTTCTTTCATAATTACACAATTACTGGACTGATTTCCGCAGAACTTGGTGGAAGGATGGGACATGTATCAGAAAAGAGCCCATCAAATTTTGGTGTAGATCCATAAAGAGTGGTGAGAGATACAGAAAGACATTATTAGCAAACATATGCACTCTGCCCAGCGCTATTCTAATTTTAAATCTGTTAAGCCCAGTTTGGTGTATTAATACTGCATTATGCAGTACCTCCCATGACAGACGTGTCTGTGGAGATGAAATGGGTGTCTCTTGTAGGACAGTGTGAATGCTCAGAAAAACTAGAGCTTTAGTGCCAACAGCATATTGCTCAGGGATGTTTCCTTCACCATGGACATACTGTATATGAGGCCAAAACACATTTATACATACACACACTTTTCAGCAGGGCAGAGGACATGACTAATGGGGTGAAGTTAAAGCCAGGTGGAAGCTTCCACTAAAACACTAACCTTGGATTTCTCCGGCGTGACCAGTGGCACGTGCCCTACCACAGTCAGAAACACTGTGCTCTACATAACATGCAAAACCCATTCATCTATGACACCAAAATCAGTAGGGCAAACACTGCATGAATGTAAAGTGCAGCATGACATGAAGCCTGAATAGCTATGGCCTTTTTTTAAAACACAGGGAGACACAAAAGATTTATGTTGCACCGAAACACGTGTCAATAAAGCACTGAGCTGGGACAGTTTCATTTAGCTGGTGGAGGATGTACTGAGGTGGATCCTGATACTGCAGGCAATCTGAGCACAAGCAGGCAGCTTTATAACCGGTGCACATAAAAAGCGCTGAGGAAGTGTCAATCCCATTTAAAGAGTCAGGATCCACCATGACTCTGATTATGCTGGTTGTCTTTGTCCCTTGAAAAATCCAAATCTTGATAGGCCAAACTTCACAGCTGTCTGATCTGCTTAAAACATGGCAACGTGTGAATGTGACACATGTGACTTCATATGTGTGTGTAGTCAAGTAGAGATGAAAATTCATCACTAATTGCACTGAAGGACAATTTGGTCAACAGTGCGTCTAAATCTGCCATAGCCAAATGAAAGATCTGATGGTTTTTGATGACAAACACCTCCGGTTTATTTTAATTTGGACCCCAGGCGAGGTACCAAATACACACAGTGGTCTTCACCAGCTGTGTTAGGTAAGCATGACTCTCTTCTGTTCTGTACACGAATGTTTGATTTAATCTGTGGGACCACTGACAGATGCCAAATGTGGACAGCGAAACAAAATCTGATGACGAGAAGCCAATTAAGGTACAAAGTCTTGCCAGGCGTGAAATGTAATTTGGGTTGACTGGAAAGAATCTGGATGTTTCTGGATTAAATATACAGCGACAAAACAAGGCCAGATACTTGTCGCTCATCCAGACACACTTCCTCTATAAGTTGAGTTTGTTGTTTTCTCCCGAGGGGAAAGTAATCCAGCTCATCTTTTCAGACATATGGGATGCAGTAGCTTGAGTAATACTTTTGTACCCTCTTGGTTACTCATCATCCCCTCCTATTGGACTCTTGTAGCCACATACTCAGCTGCCAACAGACATACGCTCTCAGTGATTATCCTGCCAGATGGTCGAGGCCAGATGACATGGTCTCCTGCAACACTGAGGCACAATCTTAGGACACGATGGCACACAAAATGTACAGATAAATGGTGTGTGTCTTCATGAAATCAATCAGGAAAGCCTACAGACGTAAGAAACTGAACATGCCTGTATAAACAGGAACACATTTGGCAGATGGTAGGAAAATATTTGCCTGCAGCTCATGTTGAGGGTGAATCCATCTGAGAGACAAATAAACCTCAAAGAAAGAAGAAACTGAGGTGAGAGGGGACACAGAGGGAGAATCTGAACAATGGTGTCAAACTGAGAAACACTGACCCAGTGATGGATGCTGTACTTTAACAATCACAGCTTTTGAGGGAGAAGGAGAGGAGCTGCTTCATGTTGGCAGTGCCAGGGCCCGAACCAGTTAGTGTCAGCCACCACCACAGAGACAATTGACTGAGCCACTGCACTTTATATGACTGATGAATGCACAAACTCATACATATGTTCAATATTCTGTATGTCCAGTCAGTATAGTGTTTACACAATCTCAGCAAAAAAAGGTGGCAGGAAGTAGAGAGGATTTACAGAAAGATAAGATAAGGTATCCCTTTATTAGTCCCACAGTGGGGAAATTTACAAAGTAAATTCCATATTCTAAATAAAATATTTAATTACTACAACAAATAGTAGTCAATTTTAAAAAAAGAAGACAAAAAAGGACAACAAGCTTTGCAGCACACGGAGACAACATGGTGCCTGATGCTCTAAAAATTATTCTGATTAAACGTTAACATTGCTGA
Organism: Chaunax sp. Z400; assembly: GCA_037577475.1. Lineage (NCBI taxonomy): Eukaryota > Metazoa > Chordata > Actinopteri > Lophiiformes > Chaunacidae > Chaunax > Chaunax sp. Z400. Next base: position 10,931,748 of record CM075190.1, on the reverse strand, counting down.
TGACCATACTAACCCGTTTCCTGTGTCAATTATGCCTAGATATTCAACGTGTCACGGATTTAATGACTTCACCACTGAATAAAACGTCAGGATTAACTGAATTATCGGTCCTTGCTGTGAAATACATGCAAACTATTGTGCTTACATTGAGGGTCAAGCATGAATTAACTAGCCAATCTGACACCTCGCCCATTGCAGCTGTCAGTTTCAGAGAATCTGCAGGCCTCTAAATGTTTGTTAAGGAGTGTGCAAATGCCAGTGTGCAAATGCCAGTTCCATAAGATTGTTAAAAAGATGCCAATTATTTTGGTTTTAGAAAAGGTATAATAGGTCATTTTAGCAATTTAGCTGCACGTTTTTAAAGGCAACTAGCTAATCTATGTATAGATTAGTATAGAAATGTATATCCAGTTACTACAAAAAGAAAACAGAGGGAGCCGCAAGTGCCAGATGAAGGGCTTATAGATAAATACAAAACTTGCTGTGCACATCACACACAATGCTGCATTAACTCCATCATCCAGCTCTCTATATATATTATTATTATTATATATTATTTTATTTAATACACCAACAATGTTTCCATGATAGAAGCTGTGCCCTTGAGAAGGGATGAATCTGAAAAACAAAGTGATCTGCAGAGGACAGCTTCCTCTGTCCATGGCTTTGCCGTTTCAGTTTTTCCATCAGATGCTGTTGTTTCCAAATCTGTTGCAGAGCATCCCATTATCTTTGCTTTCAGGAGGTTGTGAGAGCGAAATTGTGCGGAAAATGTTCAGAGGTCTGATAAAACACATTAGTCAATCTTATTGGGTGCTGTAGCCATTGAATGCATTTGCTTCACATTTTTCTGTATTTTTTCTGCAATTTTCCCATTATATGATACTTGTCATTGTAACTAGTGGAGCCTGCCTTCCCAGTGCAGGATGCAAATTAGGTTTTAGAGGAAATTATGTGTTTGCTTACTGTACTGGATGAGCTGTGGAGGAGAGAAGCGGATGTTTTTGTGCATTTCACTTACTGCAGGGGACAATATTTAGAGCAAAAAAAGGCAATTGAGGGTGCAAACATGAGAAAAATGCTTGTTATTGATGAGTTTTGTAAAAAAAAAAAACAAGTTTACATATTCTAAAATGTTAAAGTATCTAACGAAACATTCTTGTGTCTTTCATTTGGTTTGGATCAAATACTGGCCTCCTTCCTATATCTTCACAAAACGACCAAGTGCCATGAAAATATTCTGAAAGTCTATTAATCACTGTAAATAAATAGTATTATTCTATCATTAACACAAGACAATATCATTATGATCTACAAAATCATTAATTCCTGGGTGGAGCACCAAGACGTTGTATGAGCCAGAGAGTATTACTACATCAACACAGCAGCCTCATCACACAGAATTGACCAAGTAAAATCTTTATCAGGAAACAGAATTATTTCTTCACAGACTGTCTTCAGTTTCTTTGCACAGGCGATGTGATATGAGGGTAAAGAAGATGCTGCCTCTACCTCTCTCACCCTCCGTCCTGTTTCGTCTTACTCAATATGGTGCCACAACTCCTCTAGTACCCTGTTATCAGACTTACAAACTTTTTGCTTTCTACACAGCCAACTCTTTTGCATGAGAACACATTGACCTACAATGCAAGAGCTTAGGTAACCCATATTGATTCCTTCATTTAAGTCCTCTTTCATAAGTGTGGGCATGGGATAAGCACAAAAACAAACTGATTACAATGAAAATACCATTCTTGTCAAGCCAAGGGTTCCAGACAAAGTGATAAAACCCTCTTTCCACTTGCATCCCTTTTTCTGTTTGTATGGACATGACATACAACTTAAAGATGGCGAGTGTTGGTCCTTGAAGGTTTTTGCCAATTTTAACTCATTTTCTAGATTTCAGAAATGCTTCACATTCCTGCCAAACATTTTCTGACAGCTGAAACTTCATTAACCAATGACTGAATCATGGCTAAGTGAAATGCACAGTTACCAAGCATTGTCAATGTCTTTTTCAGTCCATTCTTTTCCCTGTTAAAAACCTTCACATTCACATCAAAAGCAGTAAGGAAATATAAGGCAAGGTAAGGCAAGGTGAAGTAAGGTGAGGTAAGATGAGGTAAGGTGAGGTAAGGTAAGGTGAAGTAAGATGAGGTAAGATGAGGTAAGGTGAGGTAAGGTAATGTAAGGTGAGGTAAGATGAGGTAAGGTGAGGTAATGTAAGGTAAGGTTAGTTAAGGTAAGGTAAGGTGAAGTAATGTGAGGTAAGATGAGGTAAGGTGAGGTAAGGTGAGGTGAAGTAAGGTGAGGTAAGATGAGGTAAGGTGA